>CM067329.1:6467500-7667500 GCA_034376525.1 Nicotiana benthamiana | reverse complement strand
TTCGCGAACGTGTCAGGTTTCACGCGATCACGATAAACACCTAACGCACAATTACTTAAATGTTTACAAAACGGGATTTCACCTATTTTTCATAAAACTCTCAACTAATGCTCGGCGTAGAGCAAAGTTCGAGGGGAAAATTCAATACCAATTCATAGAGTTGTACACTTTTACTCATTTGTTTTTGTATTTCTAACACCCCACATTAATTTCTAGCCCTAATCTATGTTCTTACACAGTAGAAAATTAGGGATTTAGAAAGAATTTGAGGTTTTCGCAAACTCTGGATTTAGACCTTAATTTGAGGTCAGATTTCAAAATTAATTACATAATCGGGATTGCGGGTGAATGGATAAATGAGTTTTGGTCTGAAACTCTAATTTTGACTAAGTGATTTCGGGGTTGACTATTTTTTTACTTTTGGGAAAAGGCATAAAAATCCTATCTTTATGTATCGTAATTGATTCCATTGGCATTATTTTACGTTATCGAGTCGATTGTGGTTAGATACAAGTGGTTTGGAGGCGAACTTTAAAGGAAAAGCCCCGATAAAGCTGTGAGTAGACTACAAAGTGAGTTAAGTGTCGTAGTTAATCTTAACTTGAGGAATTATGACTTGTTTGACTATCTGCTACGTGTTTATAGTATGACGTATAAATGAAGTGACGAGTACTTATACTTTAATAATGGGTTAAAATATTCGGGTGATACTTGTTGCTTGTAATTATTGCCTTCATTACTTATTATGTCCATGATTAGATTAGTTTATTTCTTATTTGATTGTTCTCACCGCAATTATGAATTAAGTTGTGATGGTTGAGTATTTTATTGGAATTTAGGTTTTGTGTTTCGAAATCATTGTTGACGTAAGGTTTATTCGTGTTTATTTTAATATTCATCACCACATGGTAATGGAGAGTGTCAAAGCACGAAGGATGATATCATGTCGTTATTTATTTCAATTACTGATTAATACATGATAAGAAAGAAAATTAAAGCACTAAGGGTGATGTCGTGCCGTATCTATTATTCATGGAGAGCTTGAGAGTAAAAGTACGGGGAGTGATGTCGTACAATTATTATTATTTCATGGTGAAGTTGAGAGTAAAAGCACGATAGGTGATGTCATGCCATCTTTATTCATCATGTTTACCCTTTTTCATTTGTTGAGGATTTATTTGACCGACTTATGTTGTCATTCATGTTGTAATTATCGTATCTTGTTCCCCATTTGCATGTCCCTTCCCAATTTCACAGATTAGTTATTTATTGTTACTATGTTGCACATATATATATTCGTCCGTACATGTTTAATTACGTGAGTGTCCTGTCATAACATCATCACTACCTCGTTGATATTAGGCCAGACACTGACATAGTACATTGGGTTAATTGTACTCATACTACTATGCACTTCTTATGCAGATTTTGATACTAGTCCTAGCTGTATGTAAGGTGTATCAGCTCGGATTGGCATATTTAGAGACTCGAGGTAGATTTGCTGGCGTTCGCATACCTTGAAGTTCCCTTCCTCTTTTCTTACTTATTGTTTATTTCATTTGAGACAATTGTATTTACTTCAGACTTTGTTTGTTGAATTTCTAGTAGCTCGTATACTGGTGACTCCGGGTCGGGGTTGTACTTAGACATTTTGGGTTATTATGTCACCTCACACTTCTTTTTAGTTTCATTTCAATTTAAATGAGTTTTAATTACTTGAATTGTTAAAATAACATATATTTTACTCTAATGTTGGCTTGCCTAGTGAGTACAATGTTAGACGCCATCACGAGTGCGAATGTGAGAATTTCGGAACGTGCCATTTTCCATCTTTATCCTTTATTTTTAGCATTTAAAAACAATTACCATGTTAGTTAAGAAGTTATTCAGACTAATAATCTGTTTCGTCAAGCGTCTTTTTTGCCAAACATATATTTTTTGGGCAAAAAATTGAGGTGTTTGGCCAAGCTTTTGGAATGAAAAAAAGTATTTTTAAGGAGAATCATAAGTAGTTTGGAGAAGCAGAAAAAAATAGTTTCTCTCCAAAAATACTTTTGAGAGAAATATACTTAGAAGCAGTTTTTTAAAGCTTACCCATATACTAATTGCTGCTCATAAGTGCTTTTCAATCTAATTAGTCAAACACAAAATGTTCCTCACCAAAAGCACATTTGAAAAAAATACTTTTAAAAAATACTTTTTAAAAAATACTTCTCAAAATAACTTAATTTTTGCAGCACGGTGAAACATGCCATAATGTACGTAAATGAATGTGCGTAATCCCTAGAACAAGCTGCTTGTATATTCACAAATTAGAGGACTAAAGCCATGTTAAGTGAAAGCGGGTAATGTTAAATTCTTAAGTTGTTTGAGCATGTATATTAATATTAATTGAAAGGGATTATCAGGTAGATTGTGAAATGTAATTCATAGTTTGATAAGTTGGCACATTCGCAAACGTCTCTTTTGTTTTGACATATATTCATAATTATTTATTTTATGTTTCAATAGTAACAAATAGTATCTTGTAAAATTAAAGGTGTAATAAATTGATTTAACAATTTAATATAAATAAATGAAAAAAATTAATTTTACCCATTCGGTGCATTTACGAGCTAGTCCGATGTACAGTGTATGAAACGACGTATAAGACCCACGCCATGTACTGTAAATATAAATGCTTTGGTCAAACCATACAGAAGAAAATCTTTTCTTCTGCCAATACCTATGGCTACAGGGTCCCTTTGTGGTCTATACTCTGTCTCTGTGACTATTAGGGTTTTACCTCTCCACTCTACTCTCTGCAAAAAGATTTACTCTACGTGACCTTATTTTTTTTAATTCGTTCAACAAAGAATATTTCATTTTTCTATTTTAAAATAATTTATTTTTACGCAGTAATTTATAGTTATACAAAATATATGTGCTTTATTTTATATCATAAATTTAAAAGTCTCTTCTCTTTTTTTAAACTTTGTGCCCCATCAAATAGATTTACATAAATTGAAACGGAGGAAGTATTACTTTTAATATTTTTTCTTCTTCTTTTATTTTTATAAGTAAGAGGGTGTTTGAATCGGTTTTTACAACAATAACAACATATCCAATATTATCCCACGTCGTGAGATTTGAAGAGGTAAGCGTGTACGTAAATTTTATCCCTACCTTTTGAAGACAGAGAGATTGTTTCCATTAGATACTCGGTTCAGAAAAATATAAGTACCACATTAATTAAAAAGATAAACAATGAGGGACAACATCAAAAAGTCATGTAATGTTGAACTGCTTTTAAGCTGATCAAATCAATTTTAATTTTTTTTTTCAGTGTTTGATACAATTATGAAATACTTAAATAAATCTTAAAAAAATACTTTAAAAAAATCAAAAGCAATAAACTAAGTAACCCCAACCTTTTAACTTAAAAAATATTTATGCTAAAAATCCACTTCTTTTTTTAAGTCAGTGCAAACAAGCTCTAAATCTTTGTTTTTTGTCCTTGTAGTCTACTTTTCTTCTTCATTTGTTGGAATCTGTATCAATCCTTTTGTTGTTTTTACTGGTGGCTAGTAAGGTAGGCAGTGGATGGATCCCCCTATAAGATCAACTCACACTAGTCATCTAAAATTTGTGTCAGTATTCGGATTAATTTCTTGAATCTTTGCCCTGCTCCAGTCTATGAAATGGAACATTTTGAACATGACTAGAAAATTACCTACATGACTAAATTGTTGAGTTCGAAATTTAACTGTTGTTCTTTTTTACTCAAAATATATTTTATGTATAAAAAAAATGTTACATATCTATGTAAAATGCGTTATGACCTTAACGATCGTTTGGATCATTAAGGTATTTACGTAGAATGCGGTGATACATCGCGATTCAGTGGCAGTTGAAAAAATGAGTATATAAAATGCGGTCAATTGCAACATTTTATATTAAGTGCGGTAATGAACCGCTTTATATATATATATATATATATATCAGAATCCCGTCCCTTCCCCACGCTCTGCCCAATCTTCCCCTTCAACAACAACAACAACAACTATCTAGTATAGTTCCACAAAGTGGGGTCTGGGGGGTAATATGTAGACGGGCCTTACCCCTACCCGAAAGGGCAGAGAGGTTGTTTCAATCGACCCTCGGCTTAGTGAAGGAAAAGAAAAACAAAAACAAAAACAAAAGAGCATTAGTAACTCCAGCAGAAATAGCGTAAATAATTATCTAAACATAAGAACCATAAATAAAATAGCATGCAATAATATCATACAGTAACTACCATAAATAACTACCATAAGGGAGACACAACCCAATACACAAATTATCTATGGATAGCCCTGCCAAACCTCACCCAACCCGGGTGAGGAGTACAGATTACTTTAGGAGCCCCTATCCTACAACTCTATACTAGACCTCCAGTCTTTCATATCAAGGGCCATGTCCTCGGAAACCCGCATTCTAGCCATGTCATGTCTAATCACCTCTCCCCAATATTACCTCTTAGGCCTCCCTCTGCCTCGCCGTACGCCGACCATCGCCAGCCGCTCACAACTCCTCACAGGGACATCAGGACTTCTCCTCCGCACATGCCCGAACCACCTCAGCCTCGCTTCTCGCATCTTCTCATCCACCGGGGCCAACCCCACCTTCTCTTGAATAACTTCATTCTTAATCTTATCTAACTTGGTGAGCCCGCACATCCACCTGTGCATCCTCATCTCCGCAACCTTCATTCTCTGAACATGAAAGTTCTTCACTGGCCAGCACTCCGCCACATACAACATGGCAGGTCTAATCACAACTCTATAAAATTTCCCCTCCGCTTTATAAAAAAAGGTCTCCCCTTCCATCAACAACAAAAAAAGCTCGTGTGGACCCCATCCGTCCGTAAAAAATCGATATTGTTGGTCCCACATCCTAGCCAAGCCTTCTATTATTGCGGGTTGCTTATTTTGGAGTCAAATTTTCTAATCTTCAACTTTTCGAAAAATATAAATCGAGGTATTCTGATTTAGTTTATGTTTATACTCGTATAAATAGTGCGTATTAGTTATTTTGAATGTATTTTATGTTGTTTTGTATTTTTTGCAATTAAGTTGGTATGTTATTTTTATCCGGACTAAGATATTAATGTTATAAAAATTATGAAATCGTTATTATTTGTTAATAAAAATATAAATAAATTATTATTACTGTTTTATATGTATTTTTGTGATTATAATGCATTTGTTGGCTTTATCTGATTTAAATTATTTAATTACTTAAAGACTAGTAATATAATATCTTTTAAGGTAGTATAATGTAATGCCTTTAAGCATGGTAAAATATAGTACTTCTTAGCGTAGTATAATGTAGTGTCGTTTAGTATGGTAAAATGTAGTGCCTTTAAGCGTGGTTCCCCTGTAGTTTAAGTATCTCTTATACTCAAAAATACGTCAAAATAATTGAATGATCAGACACAAACTCTGTCCAATTATAGTCAACATATATTTCATGCTATTGGGCCGCAAATATCGAGCATGAAACCAATATATAAATATTTAATAATTAAATATTATATAATTATAAAAATAATTATTTAATTTACGAACAAACATATAAATTTATAAAAATAACATATAAATTATAATAAAACTAACACATAGAAGAATATTGGACAAAATTGGTGCTACTTGGCTCTAAATAGTGAGCCCGGAACACATGTGTGAATATTTAATTATAAAAATTAATTTATTTAATTTACAAACAAATATATAAAATTATACAAATAACATATAAAATTATAATAAAACTAACACATGGAAGAATTCAGGATAAATTTGTGCTACTGGACTCCAAATATAGAGCCTAAAACCCATATGTGAATATTTAATTATAAAAATCATTTATTTAATTCACAAACTAACATGTAAAATTATAATAAATGGAAGAATTTAAAACTAACACATCATCGCACGACACTCTCTTATGGTTGTCTAACGGGTGGGCCGGGCCGGGCCGGGCCGGGTAGGGAAACTTAGTAACCGTACGGATTGTGGTCGGGACCGGTTACAGATTGGGGCTTATCGGGTTTAACGAGTTCAAATTCATCTGATAAAAAATGAACCGTAAGGGTTACGGGTACAAGGGACTGGGTCAAGCCGGGCCGGGTTAGTATTTTTTATATATTTTGTATAACTATTATAATTTATATTAATATAAAGAATACAATGAAGATGGAAAAAAGTTACACTTATAAATTGCAAGTTCTACTTTTATTTCAAAATTCAAACATACAAATTGAAAAGTTCACATTTAACAACAAGTAAATTAACGAAAAAGAGTAAATTCAAAGGTTTTGCATTGCCTTAGACTCTAAAACCTCAATAAATAAATGAAATAAAAAGGAAATATAGCTTTTAAACCGGGCCAGTATGGGCCGGTCTGGACCGGTTAACCGGTTGAACATCAATTTATATTGACCAGGTTTGACTGGTCCGGTTAATCGATTGTAAAATGTGAACGGACCAAACCCCCTACCTCTTTAACCCAGCCCAACCCGGACCCTTTGTACTGGTCCAGGACGGATCTGATTTTATCGGTCTGGGCCAATCTGGAAATGGATTGACCCGGTCAGTTAGACACCCATGCACTCTCTTACGCTATACATTTTTATAGCCGTGGTTAGGTGAGCTTTATCGGGAAGATACATGCGCTTTGCCAGCACTGTTGGTCTAGACTCATCCCACGTTTTTGACCGAATTTCGTCAAAATCCACTGTTAGGGCATCCACATCCGGTATACCTAGCAAATTATCAAGGTAGTGAATATGCCTTGAATGAAACGGTACATGGGATTCGTACGCTCTTGGTCTAACGGGAGGTGTAGGACCATGCTCCCTCGTCAGCTCTGGTTCGACATTCACTTTCTCTTCCTCATTACCATCGCCAGGGAAGGGTGTGTCATCTCCAAACTCATCGACATTGTTGTCAAAATCACTATTATCTTACTAACTTTACGCATCTGCCAAATCCCAAGTAAATACGTCGACTACGGACAACTGAGTGAGATCAGGACCATTAAGTTGCTCGTTTTTCTGCACAAACAACAAAATGATAAGCTACTCAAATTGATAAATAATTTACATATAGCTGTATCACTTCACTCACATGTCGTACTGTTGTACTGTGTTAACATTCCATGATAGACATTTTCCTGTTGGTCATGACACCCAGATTGACCATCGTGATCCAACATGCCAAAACTACACAAATTTAAATTGGTCGTGGGGGTCATAACTTGTAAAATTCATATCCTAACAGTACGCTCTGTGGAATCTATAAGTGTTAATACAAATTAAATTCAACAAAAAAGTAAATATCGTAACACAAAGGAAAATTGAAGTTTACTAGTCATCTTGTTAATTATGTAAAGTAGGAGAGATTATTTCATCGTTCCTCGTTCGCACGCGAAATCCGGCCAAATTCTTTCTACCGGAAGCTGTTGGGCTAAAACTGCTCCAGAATAACCACCCGATGATTGATGGTTTTCCCTGCTTTGCGCAACCTCATTATTGCGAATGTCTTCAGCCATGGTGTATATTTCCAACAATTTTGTCACACTAAATTCCATGTATTCATCCGGAGTCCCAAAAAACTCTCAAAGTTTCATCTTTTTCGATGTTAAACTCAGCATAACAAGAAAACCCATTCGGGGTTACATCTTTCGGTTATTTTAACATTTTCCGAACGCTTTCCCAATCTCATTTTATTGCATAACAACGATACCAGTCTAAGCAATCGTACTCCATTGTAAGCGCAACTTAACATGACTCTGCGGAGATAAACTATAGCTCACTGAGTCATTCGCCACCACAACCTCACCTACAATATAATGAGACCCTTACTTTTGTGATAACAACACGATAAGGGATTCAAGAGTTAATAAGGAAAAAGAAGAAAAACCAAAAAATATATGGAAGCTAGAAGAAAATAAAGAAACGAAAAAGAAGAAGACATAAATTAAAGATAGATTTAATTCAATAAAGAGTTTCTTGAATTCAAGAAGTTTATTGTTGAAGTTGAATCCTAACAACAACAACTAACTAATGAATAACTAATCGCCTTTTGTAGAGACTTAAAACCAAGATACAGATTATGAAACCCGACTCTTTAGAATTAACAAGAACAATAATAAGACTAAACTTATCACCTTTCTTGAATACCTAGAAGTGATCTAAGATTTTGAAAATGGTTTAATCTTACTACCTTAAGTTGAATCTTAAAGGATGAAAGATAAATCTAAGAGTAGCCACACACAAGAGTGCAAGAAAAATCTCACAATTTTTATTGATAGTAATCTAAATAATCTACGTCTAAAAACAAAGAACTCACCCCTTTATATAGAGAGGGGTCATGAAATTCTATCTAATAAACAAGTAAATAAAGTCCTAAACTATTTTGGACAACAAGTCCAACTACCTTAGGAAAAGAAAAATATTAGAAAGCAAAAACCAAGTCATTCTTGGAAAGTAATTCCAAAAATCTTAGTAAAAGGAAAATATAACCTTAACTAACTTGGAAAGCAACAAATATAGTCTCATAATATATGAAAATAAGTCCCAAACCAATCTTGGATAGAATCTTGAAAATCTTGAAGGAAATTTGCAAGCAACCTGGCACCAACTTACACCCAACATCTAGCACGACAATTGTACCCTTATTGGACCTCAAGTAAGTCATTTTTACGCTATAAATGTGTGGCTTTATGTAGGACTTCTTTGACCCTTAAGCTCTTCCTCCCAACTAACAACTTCTTTGATCTTTCCTGAAGTTCATGACCTTGTTTTGCAACTTTTAGCTTGAGATATTGTTAAAGGCTCTTTGAAATTCCAAAGCTTCATCCTTGTCATTGAATAGATTTGAGCTTCCTCGGATGCTATCATTCTCCTCTTATTAAATAAAATTCGTCCTCGAATTTTGACCTTGCAAGAAAATGTAGACATGCACTACTAAATGGCACCCACTAATCTGAAAAATAATAAGAATAAAATAAAATAGTGACCATGTATACACTTAATCCAATTAATATTAATAGGTGTAAATACTCCTTTATAAATCATATGGACATCATCATCCTAATAAAATTTATGCCTACTTAGATTTATCCCATAAAAACCTCTCTTAAGGTAGTCAAAAGATGTGCATGACAATGAAATTATTAAAGATTGATCACACATACATTTAAGACAAGTATCTATACCACATTTATCAAATAAGACACTTTTATGATATAGCCAAGTATCAATTACAAATCTCATGGATTCTTCTATATGTATGTTATTCAAAGAATCACATAAATTCACCAAAAGGTTAGAAGAACCCATAATTCTCAAAATAAAAGTTTCAATAAATTCAAGGTCATGGTTATAAATTTCGCAAATAATATTCTCAACATCAAAGGATTCTAAACAATTGCTCAAAGTGTCACTGAAAGAGTCATAGATAAGCTGATGAAAGAGTATTTGATCACAAACGTCACAATAATCATGTATAACCTCTTTACTAGTATCAAATAATTTTAGGTGCTCACAATCAACATGACTAGAAGAATGACTTCCTATCACATAACAAAACTCACATTCTAGCAATTTATCACATGAAAACTCATTTCAAGTATTTTCTCATAAATTTCATGCCTCTTTCCACCAAGTTCAAACATATAATCATCTATGTCATACTCAATTTCAAAAGGAAGCAAATTACTCTTGCACTTGAACTTAGATATACAGTTAGTGACTTGATATGCATCAAAATACCATCATCCACAAAAATTATAAAAGTTACCACTATAAGAAATACGAGTATTGTTCATTATCTCCAAATATACCTTAGGTGTTCTAGAAATCTCAAGAAATCAAATAAACCAATTATACATACCATACTTGGACTTTTTTACCAATGGAACAACATCACCTTTTATTCTTTTATGCGATGGCTCTAACTTAGCAATATCTTTAGGCAACTCCATGTTATAAACCTGTAAATAAGGATCAAAAGAGTCAAAAGATTCAATAACAAAAAAACTAACCAAGCTTTTATCTTCCAACATCCAACAAGAATAAATATCGCCAAATTCATGTTGGAATCCAATTGGATATTTTTCCACCATCTCTTGCACTTTATCATCCCTTTCAAAAGGCCTGTCAACACTTGGCTGCACAAAATCACAAGAACTAAAACAAGAAAGAGTTAATAGGTTAGGAAGTAAAGAACATATTTTCTTACTTACACTCTCTTTGGCTTTTATCTCAAGACTAACTTTTTCCTCACCCTTATCTTCTTTTTTCTCACTAAAGTTTTCTTCTTTTTCTTCACTCAAACCGTCATGTTTTTCTCTTTCTAACTCACATACTTTTGTTATCTCATTGTCTTTTCTCTTTTCTTTTCCCTCAAACTCACTATTTTTCTCACTTGACATCCCATTCTCTTCACTCAACATAACCTCTCCCTTTTCCTCTCTTGGGATGTAGACATGCACTCCCTTACTCCTCTTATTCTTTTCTCTCTCATATTTATTCATATTCTCTTTAATAGTCTTTTCATCTTCAGAAATTTGTGACGGAGTCAAAGGTCTAAGAATGAGCTTATTCCCGTTAACCTCAAAAGAGTATCTATTTTTTCCCATGTTATATGAAGCTCTTCTGCAAACATAGCATGGCTTTCCCAACAAGACATGATAGTTATCATGGGAATCACATCACACCGGATTGCATCCTTATACCTTCCAATAGAGAATAATAATAACATTATTTTATCTACTTTTACTCCTCCAAACATGTAGGGTTTAATATGCTTAACATAAGGACAATTCAATTTCTCAACCATATAAGAGCTAATTGAGTTATAGCCAAATTCTTTGTTAATTCTAAGGGCACAAATCGCAGACATCACTTTAGCTCTTGTTTAAAAAACAACTTTACCATTGTCTTCCTTCCCTTTAGCATGTTGAAAGTTTGACTTTTCAAATTGTTGAGTCATAGCTCGCCTAATTTCTTCATAACTACCTATTTGAAATATCTTGAACAAATATTAGAAGAATTATGTCTCCCTTAAATTTGGCTTTTTCCTTCTAATATTCTCACATCTCTTGCCTTTTTCCATTCAATGCAACTTTTAGTCGTTAATCTTTTGATTTATTAATAAACTTTACTAGTCATAACCCGTTGTGATAAGAATATGGAGTTAGAAAAAGAAAGAAAAGTGAATGACCAAACCTAGGAAGAATAAATATTGGTTAGTAGAAAAAGAAAAGGAAAGAATTTTAGGAAACCCAAAACCCACAAGAATAAGGAAAGAAGTTTCCTTAATCTTCAAGAACAAAGATCACAATGACCAAGCCTAAGAAGAATAGATATTGGTTAGTAGAAAAAGAAAAGGAAAGAGTTTTAGGAAACCCGAAACTCACAAGAATAAGGAAAGAAGTTTCCTTAATCTTCAAGAACAAAGATCCCCTCTTCCTGTTTCCTTTCTTGACTTGGAAACCAAATAATATTTTAATTCTAAAAATAATAATGAGCAATAACACTTTTTTGGGGGCTAATTTTCATTTTTTTTGTTTTGATTTTTTGTTGTTTAAGAACCACCCAAGATTATCAAGATTGAAATCTCCATTAGACTATGCTCGATACCACTTTATAACAACACGATAGGAAATTCAAGAATTAATAAAGAAAAACAAGAAAAACCAACAAATACGTTGAAGCTAGAAGAAAATAAAGAAACGAAAAAGAAGAAGACATAAATTAAAGATAGATTTAATTCAATAAAGAGTTTCTTGAATTCAAGAAGTTTATTGTTGAAGTTGAATCCTAACAACAACAACTAACTAATGAATAACTAATCGCCTTTTGTAGAGACTTAAAACCAAGATACAGATTATGAAACCCGACTCTTTAGAATTAACAAGAACAATAATAAGCCTAAACTTATCACCTTTATTGAATACCTAGAAGTGATCTAAGATTTTGAAAATGGTTTAATCTTACTACCTTAAGTTGAATCTTAAAGGATGAAAGATAAATCTAAAAGTAGCCACACACAAAGTGCAAGAAAAATCTCACAATTTTTATTGATAGTAATCTAAATAATCTACGTCTAAAAACAAAGAATTCACCCCTTTATATAGAGAGGGGTCATGAAATTCTATCTAATAAACAAGTAAATAAAGTCCTAAACTACTTTGGACAAGAAGTTCAACTACCTTAGGAAAAGAAAAAATACTAGGAAGCAAAAATTAAGTCATTCTTGGAAAGTAATTCCAAAAATCTTAGTAAAAGGAAAATATAACCTTAAATAACTAGGGAAGCAATAAATATAGTCTCATAATATATGGAAATAAGTCCCAAACCAATCTTGGATATAATCTTGAAAATCTTGGAAATCTTGAAGGAAATTTACAAGCAACTTGGCACCAACTTGCACTCAACATCTAGCATGAGTATTGTACCCTTCTTGGACCTCATGTAAGTCATTTTCATGCTATAAAATGTGGCTTTATGTAAGAATTCTTTGATCCTTAAGTTCTTCCTCCCAACTAAAAACTTCTTTAATCTTTCTGGAAATTCAATGACCTTGTTTCGCATCTTTTTAGCTTGAGATCTTGTTAAAGGCCCTCTTCGAGATTCCAAAACTTCATCCTCGTCCTTGAATACATTTGTGCTTCCTCGAATGTTATCATTTTCACTCTTCTAATATTATGATTTTTTTTAGAATTTAACAACAAGAAAGTTTATCACAACGTTGGAGTATTTTCTAAATGATAATTCTCAAAACCCTTAGCGCCTTTATACAAGGCAATACCCAATCCGGGGAGTCAAATTTTTGGAAGTAAAACGCAGTTTAAACGAGCGCTTTACATATTTGAATTATTGTTATGTCAGTTAAGCGCAGAAAAATTATTGTTGGGCCCACAAAATAGGCAAAATGCGATATTTACATATTTTATGTAAAGCGCAGTAATGAACCGCATTTTATATAGCAATCTTATCAGCTGTATATAAAATACAGTTTATTACCGCGTTCTATGTAAAACACGATTATGAACCGCATTTTACCTTAACGGTCCAAATGGCCGTTTAGGCATAACTGAATGTTACATAGATATGTAATTTTTTTACACTTAAAAACGTATTTTGAGTCCAAAATAACTATATTTAGATTCCGAACTCCTACATTATTATGCTAGTCTTTTAACCGTTTTATTGTTTACCCTAAAATTTAGCTCCCATTTGGTTACTTCTTAAAAAAAATTGTTAGTTTGTATGGATCCACCAAATCGTAGAGTACCTGGTCCTCTACCTGATTCTGCTGAGAGCACTTAGTAAAGCAGTAAGTAAATGAGGCAGAGGGTTTTTACGTGGAAAAATCTCGCACAAGGGGATAAAAAACCACGACCTACACCCGTAAGCTTTTAACTTCACTAACTGGTAATCGTATCTATTACAAGCCACTTTACAATACTTCCTATTGCAAAGGATTTACCCAACTAACTTGTGGAACCTTTACCACAAGCCACTTTGTCACTATCCTAGTTACAAAGGCTTTTTCTAACTTGTGACGCTATCACCACAAGCCACTTCGTAATTCTACGATTACAAAGACTTTTCCTTATGACTAAATCTAGTCACAACATAAACTCAATGAGTTTATGGATTTACAAGAGGATTCCTAATTACTATGCTTCTAGATAAGCGATTTAGGAGATATAGTAAGTACAATAACAAGGTTACAACTCAACTAGGACATCGACAATCAATATTTTAGGAACTGGTTCGTAGTGGCGTTCAACCTTATTCTTCAAGCTTGTGAGGATGATTTTTTTTTTCAAGATGCTTGAATGAGAAATAGAACCCGTCCAGTGATGTTTTTGTATAAAGCTCATTTGGTACATCTTGATCACATCACTTGAAATGATGTGGTACTTTGTTTGGTTAGAGAATGAGTGGGATGACAGTGTAGTGCAGTGCGACAGAAACAGTGCCATCAGTCACTTCATTTCCAGCTGTGTCCAAATGACTTTCTACTGCTTATGAGGAAACAAAAAGATCATCAGGTCCTTGTTTGATTCCTATCTTCTGAAGCTGTATCAGTTCACCTTTAGTTGAAATCCGTTAAAGTTTGCTGCAATCCAAGTATGTCAAGTTCCCTATTTGTGCACACAATCAAGAAAAAGGATAGAACACAGATAAGAAGTACGAGACATAATAAAGAAGAATTCATATTAATAATAATATGCCTCTTCCTTTGAAAAAGGAAGAGGCTACATTGGACTTGTTCACAGGAGCAGCAGTAGTAGTACATCCTAACCATAAAAAAAAGCAAAAAAATCATCCACCAACTATCAACAAAGAAACAAAAAAATATCAAGAAAACTGGTCACTGAAGGGGTTCTTAGGGGGCATTAGGAGGAAAAGGCTTGGAAGTTGCAGCAAGTGTCTGGATAACAAGGTCTATTCGGTCGGTTCCCGAATTTTGCTCATTGAGCAGTTCAGCCTTCGGGTTCTCGGCTTCCGCCCTGAGACAGTGGATAGAGCTCGTCCCTATTTGACTGAAGAGGGTAGGGTTCGCTCCTATGACAAGTGCTGCTTGTTGACTGCCACAGACCGACTTTCCTCAGTTGTTGACTGTGGCGAGGATACTCTCCGCCCTTATGGCGTTTGGCCATTGCTCCGGTCGTACTTGTGTCATTAACTCTTGGCAACTTTCCTGGTCCACCGATTTAGTAGGTGGCTGGAACAACTCTTCTTTCTCATTTCGAGAAAAAGGTGCGGAAGGGAAAGGAAACAACGGAGGGATCAGAACGTACCACCTCATCATTTGACATGGGAACTGCTCGGTCTTGTTGACCTTCCAGGATAGCATTCCTACCCTTCAATCGACGTATCTCCTATGCTACACTGTTCTCGGCATTGATGAGATGAGACACTGTTGAAGTACTTTCTACCCCCATACTTCTCAATACACACGCACCCTTCCAAGGTTATCTGTGAGAATGTCTGCTTGCGGGTCCCCACTTTACCTGTTTCTAGTGGAACCTTAAAGAATTTTAACATTTGAGTAAGCAAGAATCCATAGGGAAGCCCATGATTACCATCCTTAAAATTGGCAACCTTCTGCATGTGTTTAATCATTATAGCAGGCAGGCTCACAAGGTTAAAACCGTCCAATTGCTCCATTAGTAATAGATAAGATTTTGAAGTTACCTCCTTTTTGCTCAGGGCAACAATACTTTATTAACCAGCTCAAAAAACAGCTTGTATAGAGGAAGTATTCCTTTCTTATGGATCTAGTCCCCTTTCTGATTAGAATTATCTTTCACCACTATATTTCGGAAGTTGTACTGACAAATATTTCGTACACTCGACACCCCAACTATAGGAACTTGCATAATTTCTCCAAGCAATTGCACGTCAAAGAAAATGTCCACCCCATTAACCAAAGCACAAACATGGTTAGTATTGACTGGAAAAAGACTGGCGAGGAAAATATATACCTCCTCCTCCTCATACATTTTAGGGGCATAAATATAGAACATATACATCAATTACTGGAACTCCACCATTTCCAGAATTTGCGCATTCCATCCATCTCCGAGATTGTTGGGTCAAACGTACGACCCAGTAGAACTTTTTGATGCCTTAGGCACTCAGAGCCAAGGCAGAACCCACTTCGTGCTTTATTTCCAGAACTAGGTTCTTCAACTGCTTCAGACTTGCATTTCCTAAGCGTTTCTCCACTAAACATGCCTTTCCCCTTGGACTTGACAACTATATCCTTATCACTCACCACTTCCTTCATTTTGGACTTAGATGTAGATCATTTCTCCATGGAAACAGACATAGTCTTTTTCGAGGACCGCCTAATAAGTGAACCAGGTTCCTCAGGGGTTCCTTCTTCCACCTAAACTATAGGGATAACTTCATCTCTTACAGGTATACCATCCTTCACCAACTTTCTTCTTTTCTTGTTCTTTTGGAGTGCAGAATCAAAGGCCACTTTGACTTGAAGCCTGGTATTAGGCCGCTTGATTTCAGACTCAGGGATGGAGACAACCCTTTGCTTACTTATGAATGCATCAAGGTCCACGTTGTCCAGGTCTGTTTCATCACTAGATCACTTGTTCGGTGCATGAATTTCCATGGGCACGACATCGAATCCAGGAATATCACTGTCTTAGGGATTAGAGTCCTGACCTAGGTCCTTTAGAGAGGGATCCGGTTCCTTATGTGATACCCCGGTAGTGTATACTACTGCATCCTATTCAACAATGATAATGGACCTTCTTCCCACACACTTCGTGACTTATGTTTCTAAGAAATAACTTCATGTAGTAACCCATCAACGGATACCACAAACACAGTCTTTTCTTCTTCAACCGCTGTTTCCACAACCATAAAATCAACGACAGCGATGGCGGAAACTTTTATAAACTCAGTATTTTGACCTTGTTCTCCACTTAGGGTTTGACTGGTGGGAACAACAATGGCGAGGAAAGTGGAACAACAGTTTCAAGGGTTTCTGAGTTGGGAAGAGATTTTGAAAGTGGGGAAGGTGTGGCTACAGAAGTAGGAGTGAGAGAGGGTGACGAAGGCTTAGTAAAAGCGAGAGATTCCATAGATTGGTCATAGGTAGTAACCATTGAGGCAGAGAAATAAAAAGTTTTCTCACCTATTGGGAGAAGTGATATGGTCAAGAAGAACAAAAGAGAGGGTTTTTAAAAGAAGATAATAATAACGAAGGGAGAGGAATAGGCACCGGTTCTGAAATGGCGATTGGACGTGGAGAATTGCAATGTTTCAGAAGGAGATGGAACGCTTGAATTGAAGGATGTGGCAGCAGGATCTTAAAAGTTGATGATATGGCAATTGTATTTTCTACCTTTTTAAGACATGTATTAAAAGGGATGCACAGATCTACTAACCGTTAGTACAAAAACCTAGTTCTTGAAGAACATTTTCTTCATCCCCTTTTTGAAAAGAATTAATCCTCTTTTATCGGTCATGTACTGCATCTAATGCTTCTATGTTTATCATGCGTGCCTACCTGCAACGGTATTGAAGTGAGTTAGACAAGGCTAAAATACACTTTGAACTTATTATTTCCTAAGAATACGAGCCAGTGAAAGAGAAATCAGGTTCTTAATTTGGCTTCAACATTCCCATCTTTACTCTGTTTCTTTCAAACTGTTCACTACTTAGTGCCTTGGTGAAAATGTCTGTAATTTGATCTTCTGTGCTGTAGAACTTCATGCATATCAATCCTTTCTCCACATTATCTCTTAGAAAATGATGCCTCACATAATTATTTTTGGTCCTTTTATGTTGAACTGGATTCCTTGACATGTTGAATGTACTGGTGTTGTCACATAGGAGAGGCACACTCTTAGTGAGAACTCCAAAATCCTCCAGCTGCTTCTTGATCTACAAAGGCTGAGCACAACAGGATGTTGTAACTACATTTTTAGCTTCAACTGTTGAAAGAGCTACTGAATTTTGTTTTCTTGTCCCCAAGAGATAAGACATGATCCTAAGAAGCGAGCCATCTCAGAAGTGCTTTTTCTGTCCACAAGATAATCTGCATAGTCTGCATCAGCATACCAGTCAGATTAAAACTGTTACCTGATGGAAAATATAGCACCAGGTCCTGCGTGCCTTTGAGATATCTCAGTATCCTTTTGGCATCCATCAAGTGAGATTCCTTGGGATTTTATTGAGACCTTGTAGACAGCCCCACACTAAAACAAATATTAGGTCAACTGGCAGTGAGATAGAGGAGAGACTCAATGATATCTCTATGCATTTTTTGACTCACAGGAGATCCAGTTTCATCCATGTCCAATCGAGTGGTAGTTCCAATGGGAGTGTCTATCACTTTTGATGCTTCCATGTAAAAACTCTTCAAGAGTTCCCTAATGTATTTTTTCTGACAAATAGAAGTACTTTCGGGACTGTTTTACTTGAGACCCGGGAAGAAGATTAATTCCCCCATCACGCTCATTTCTAATTCGCTTCTCATAAGTTTTGCGAATTCTTCACACAGAGAGTCAACTGTTTCTCCCAAAATGATATCATCAACATAAACCTGAACAATGAGCAGGTTCCTTCCTCATTTCTTTTAGAAAAGAGTTCTCAATTTTCCCTTTCTTATAACCATTTTCTAAGAGAAATTTTGACAATCTTTCATATCACGCTCGAGGAGCTTGCTTTAGCCCAGACAGAGCTTTGTCCAATTTGAAGACATATTCAGGGTGCTCTTGATATTCAAGCTTAGGGGGTTGCTTCACATTGACTTCTTCCTTAAGCAGTCTATTCAAAAATGCACTTTTGACATCCATTTTGAACAAGGTGAATTCCATGTGAGAAGCAAAGGCGATCAAAATTCTGATGGCTTCCATGCAGGTCATTGGAGAAAATGTTTCATCATAGTTAATACCTTCCTCCAGATTGTATCCTTGGACCACTAGCCTGGACTTGTTCCTTGTGATACTTCCATGTTCATCGAGCTTGTTTTTGAATACCCACCTGGTTCCTATAATGGTTCTATCTGGGAGTCTGGGTGCCAAGTGCCACACACTATTTCTATCAAACTGATGCAGCTCGTCTTGCATGGCTGTAATCCAATCTGTATGTTTAAAGCTTCCTTGATGTTCTTGGGTTCTATCTGGGAGAGAAAGGCTAAGAAGGCAAGTGGATTTCTAGCTCTTGTCCAGACTTGAACTCCATCTAGAGGAGTAATTATGTTGTCTATAGGGTGAGAACTTTTATGTCTCCGGTTAGATGTGTGGGGTACATTCTGAGAGGAAGAAGCTATGGTTGACTGATTCTCATATATCCTTCTCTCAGATGCCAGTGGAGTTCCCTGAACTGCATCACCACTCTTTCTTCAATTTTAGTGATTGTAATTGAAATGCTTGGTTCTGTTGATAATGAGGCAATGCTATCTTCATTTGGCTTCTTCACTTGAGTCATCGTGTCTGCCTTTTCGTTTGTTATGTTAATGACTTCACTAGGAACAAGTAAGGGTTCTCCATCTTGATCTTCCTCAGCACTCTTCTCAAATGATGGGTGAAATTCATCAAAAATAACATGGACGCTTTCTTCAACATATTTGACTCCACTTGTTATATATCTTGTAAGCCTTGCTTTGAGAAGAGTAGCCAAGAAATATCCCTTCATCACTTTTGGCATCGAACTTACCAAGATGATCCTTTCCATTGTTGAGAACATAACATTTGCATCCAAATATTCTTTGGTAAGTCAGCTTACGTTTTCTTCCATTCAGCAATTCAGATGGGGTCTTGTTCAGAATAGATCTGATGATGTACCTTTTCACTAAGTAACAAACCGTATTGACAACTTCAGCCCAGAGGTTCCTTGTAAGTTCACTGTCAATCAACATTGTTCTTGCCATTTCTTCCAGAGTTCTGTTCTTTTTTTCTACTATTCCATTTTGCTGTGGAGTTCTGGGAGCTGAGAAATTGTGAGTGGTGTCGTTTTCATTGCAGAATTCACCAAATTTGACATTTTCAAATTCTGTCCCATGATCCGATCTAATGCATACATCTCTAGAATCCATCTTCACCTTGATTTTCTTCACAAAGGCCACAAATACTTCAACAGTTTCATCTTTTGTTTTGAGAAACAGAGTCCATGTGAATCTGGAATAGTCATCCACGATTACGAAAGTGTATCTCTTTCCTCCTCTTCTTTGCACCCTCACAGGTCCACACAGATCCATATGCAGGAGCTCAAGCAGCTTTGAGGTGCTCACATATTTTTTTGACTTAAAAGAGGACTTTATATATTTTCCTCCAGCACATGCATCACAATATTTTTGAGTTTTGAATTGTGACATAGGAAGACCATGGACTAGGTCCTTCTGAATTAGTTTGTTGAGAAGTGAAAATTGCATAGCCCAATCTTCTGTGCCATAGTTTAGCATCATCGTCAACCACCTTCAAACAACTCAGATCACCACTCTGTAAAGATTCAAAATTAGCAACATAAATGTTCTTGTATCTTTTGTCCACCAGAACTATTTCACCGGTTACAAGGTCAGTGAATGTACATATTTTGTAAAGAATTCCACCTTGTTGCCTTTATCGCAAATTTGAGAGATACTCAAGAGATTGTACTTAATTCCATTGACATAGACACATTTTCAATAGAGTGAGTGAGTGAATTCCTAACTTTTCCAACTTTAGAATGTACCCCTCTTCACCGTTGCCAAAGGATACACCCCCTCCTTATACGAATTTTAGTGAAAGAAAGTCTGTGGTGTTCCCAGTCATGTGTTTCAAATATCCACTATCCATGAATCATTGTTGACCGCTTCCCTTCATTGTTCCCTGCACAAAAGATTATGAGTTAGTTTTAGGAACCCAAACAAGTTTGGATCCCTTGTAGTAACGAAGAGGATGAATAAGAGCTCTTTTAGTCCATGCAGGTAATGTGAGTTTTCTGTGAATGGAACCTGATCCCTCTTTTGGGGTCACAATTTTGAGCAGCCACTTTATCTTTCTGTATTGATTGATTCTTGGCCTGGACACCTTCCTTGATGTGCCAGTGTTCCCACATTGGGTACGAGGCCAGTTATCAGATGCAGTGACGCTCTTACTGTGGGGGTTGTGAGGAGTTTTCTCCCTTGGGAACCCTGCTCCCCGCTCTTTTTTGCTGTCATTAGGAATAAGGCAGTGGTCGCTTCTACGGACCTGGTCCACTTTAGAGACCATTCAAGATCATTCATTACTTTTTATAGATTGGCTTGGAGGAGCTCATTTCTCTCTATTTCAGCACCCATCCTACATCTCAAGGCCTTCACCTCATTAGGAATGGCAAATGGGATAGGGCAGGGTAGGGTGGGATAGGGCAAACTCCAAACGAGGAAGGGCAGGGGAATTTTAAAATAGGGCAGCGAAGGACAGGGTAAAACTTAAATTTTGAAAAGTTTTAATGGGGCAGGGCAGGTTTGGGTTTGGTTTGCTGGCTAAAATATGGGCCACTAACGGGATGCCTCTGTATAACATATATGGGCTATTTTCATTTGATTCAGATGCCTCAGTTTTCCTATTGACTACTGTTATGTATGGTTATGACTTGGTTAATATTTCATTGCTTTAAAATTAATTCAACCAATTTTTAATATATCTTTATATCTTTTAGACTAATATTTTTAGAAAGTAAACCAAAATGCAAGAGTTTCAATCATCACAACTCAATTGTATATATCTAGAACAAGATGCCAGTGTCGCAAAAGAATTTCCAAGAATTAATTTTTTATTTCTAATTTATTATGCTCTTTATAAGTAAAATGAAGAAAAAAGGATGTCAAGGAAGATTCAACTACAAATCTATTCTAGTTTCTTATATCTAGAAAGGGATAAAACACAACAAAGTGTGATAAAAAATGAATAGGATAGAAAAAACAAAAACTTAAATGGGCAGGGCGGGGCAGGGCTTAACGAGGCATGGCGGGGCAGGGCAGGGCAAATTTTTAAAAAAATGCTAAATGGGGCGAGGCGGCTCGAAATCTTAGCGGGTCAAGGCTTTCCCTGCCCCGCCCGCTCTGCCCTACCCCATTTGCCATCCCTACACCTCATCTTCAAGCCTAAACTATTCCTCACTAACTATCTCCTTTTCTCTTTCAAAGATTTCAGGTTTTGACTTAGTCAATGTCTTTACTATTAGTTCCCTTTGGTCTGCAGTTTCTGCTAGTAGATCACTCTTTTCTTTTCTAAGAATTTCAATAGTTTTCGTTTGATTAGTAATTGCAGCCACTAAGTCTTCTCTAGTATGTTCAGATTCTTCGAGTTCGAAGAACAAGGAATCCCTATCCTCTACAAGACTACAAATGTAGTAGTTAAAACATCAGCTAAACACTTGAGTTTTTTTGGAGAATAGGATTTCAGATTTTTCTGCACATCCATGAAGTTTACCTCTTCGTTGCCATTGTATTCATCGTTATTTGACTAAGCCATCAAAGCAAGAAGTGAGTCATATCCAATCTCCTCACCTTCAACTGCTATCATGGAACTATCATAAGTATTAGATTTATCTTTTTTTGCTTTTGTAGTTCCCTCATAAGCTTTTTGGAAACCCTCCCATATTTCCTTAGTAGTGTTGCATGTAGAGATTTGATCGTACTCTTAGGTCCCAAAGCATATACCGGAAATATCTTTGCATGAAAATTCTTCTCACCGCTTTCTTATCTGCTTCAGTGCATTCTCTGGTAGTTTTTCTTATTGAAAATGGAAATTAGTTTAGTACCATGATTGGAACAAACTGACCATCACAAATGACATCCCAAAGCTCACAATCCTCAGCCATAATGAAATCATTCATTCTAGCTTTCCACTACCAATAGCATTTTCCATCAAACTTGGGTGAGTGGTATATGGATTGATCTTCTTCAAAATGTGGTGGAGCCACCATGAGGATCCTTCCAAGGTGTAGCCTGATAGGAGGAACCCACTCGGATACCAACTGTTAGTTTGTATGGATCCACCAAATCGTAGAGTACCTGGTCCTCTACAAGATTCTTCTGAGAGAACTTAGTAAAGTAGTAAGTAAATGAGATAGATGATTTTTACGTGGAAAAATCCCGCACAAGGGGATAAAAAAATCATGACCTACACCTGTAGGTTTTTACCTTCACTAACTTGTAATGTTACCTATTACATGCCACTTTACAATACTTCGTGTTGCAAATGATTTACTCAACTAACTTGTGGTACCTTTACCACAAGCCACTTTGTGACTATCCTAGTTACAAAGACGTTTTCTAACTTGTGATGCTATTTCTACAATCCACTTTGTAATTCTACGATTACAAAGAATTTTCCTTATGAGTAAATCTAGTCACAACATAAACTCAACGAGGTTACGAATTTACAAGAGGATTCTTAATCAGTATGCTTCTAGATAAGCAATTTAGGAGATATAGTAAGTACAATTACAAGGTTAAAACTCAACTAGGACAACGACAACTAATTTTTTAGGAACTAGTCCATAGTGGCGTTCAACCTTGTTCTTCAAGCTTGTAAGGATGATTTTTTTCTATTTTTGAAAGATGCTTGAATGAGAAACAAAACCCTTCCAGTTATATTTTTGTATAAAGGTCATTTGGTACATCTTGATCACATCACTTGAAATGACGTAAGTACTTTGTTTGGTTAGAGAATGAGTGGGCTGACAATGTGGTGCAGTGCGGAAGATACAGTACCGTCGGCCACTTCATTTCCAGTTTTGTACAAATGACTACTGCCTATGAGGAAACCACAAGAGCACCAAGTCCTTGTTTTGTTCCTAGCTTCTGAAGCTGCAACAATTTACCTTTAGCTGAAATCCGTTAATGTTCGTTGCAATCCAAGTAGGTCAGGTTCCCTATCTGGTTCTTAACAAGTTTATTAGATCACCAAATATAAGGAAAAAGTATTTAAGATATGTCAAAATTAAAGCAGTTGTTTGTTCAAGAAATATGATTAATTTTTGAAAAAAAAACCCGACTACTCGGGGCTGAGAGCTGCCCCTACCTCGGCCTCTAGCACGACCTCGGCCCCGCCCTTTATCCCATGTGGGAGCTGCTGCTGGGGGCTCAGACTGGTGATCGATGGATGAGGAAGCGCGTGTTCATTCCATCTGCGAAATAATAGAGTAAAACTTCAATTGGCATTGAGAAACAAAATCGCACGACACGAAAGAACAATGTGAAGTTTTTCCTAACTCTGTAGCGTATGGGGGATAAATACATACGTCTCCATACCGATACCTCAGACTCTATTAAGCTTGTCCGTGAATTGTGAGACCTATGTAACCTAGAACTCTTATATCAACTTGTCACGACCCGGATTTCCTACCTCGGGAGTCGTGATGACGCCTACTCGTAGAAGCCAGGCAAGCTGCAAAACATAGAAATCACTAACTGTTCTATTTTAACCCTTTTTAACATCTTAAATTAACATGTAATTAGCATTGAATATTAATGATAAATAGAACAAGTGAAAGAATTAAACAGATAAAATAACCAAAATCCGTACTTTAGTGCCAATATACTCCTCTACCCGAAACCCGGTGTCACAATATTCACGGACTATCTATGAGTACTATATATAAATGTCTGAAAAAGTATATACAGTCTGTCTCAAAAACTAGTGAAAATAGAATTAAATAGATAGAAGAGAACTTCGAGCCTGCGGACACCTGCATGACTATCTCAGGATCTCTTGGTGAACTGAAGGCCGGATCCCCAAGTGCTACTATCCCAAAGCTGCTCCGGAAGCTGCATATAGTGCAGAGTGTAGCATTAGCACAACTAACCCCATGTGCTGGTAAGTGCCTGGCCTAACCCCGACGAGATAGTGACGAGGCTAGGAATAGGCTTCAGATAAACCTGTGCAGTTATATAATATACAATAAAAAAATAATACAGGAATTAAACAAATAAAGGTGGGAGGAGTTACATGCTACAGGGAAAATATCAAATCCAGTAGTAATTTAAGAGAAATATAAGAGAACAGTTTAAGATCTATATCAATCGATAATAACACTGTTGCGGCGCGCAACCCGATCCCTATCATTTATCACAATTGCGGCGTGCAACCCATCCCAACGCTATCATTGTTGCGGCGTGCAACCCGATCCATATATAATAATGTTGCGGCGCACAAGCCGATTATTTTATAATTTTATTGCGGCGTGCAATCCGATCCACTTATAATAATGTTGCGGCACGTAACCCGATCCATTTATAATAATGTATCGGTATGAAGCCCGATCCAAATATACAGTCAACAATAATCATAATATTAGTCACAGCTAGGGATCAATAACGAACTACACTATCCCGACAAGGGAATCGACAGTATAAATAAGTACATCCCGGCAAGGGATAAACAACTATAACTAGTCTTAACCCAACGTCTAACGATTTCAGCTACCATCAATACTCAAACTTAATAATTTCCACGAAAACAAACTTAATCCTTGCTCAATATCGAAAATCATCTATTAAGGCATCCGTTGTATCATTTAAGTACCCAACAAATTGAAATTTAAGACCTATAATCATGCTCGACAGCAACGTATATATACTCGTCACCATGCCTATACGTCGTACTGAATAAGAAGCAAATAGTAAATAGGACACAACTCCTAATTCCTCAAGCTAGGGTTAGACCGAACACTTAACTCGAACTTCCACGTCCAACTCAAGCTTCAAACACCGCCTTTCCTTTCAAACTCGGCTCCAAATCGATTGTATCTAGTCATCATCAACTTAATAACATCAATAAACTCTAAACAATCCAATTCCAATACTTAATTATAACTTTCTAATCATTCTTCCCAAAAATCCAAAAATTGACCGAGGGCCCGCTTGGTCAAAATATGAGGTTCAGACCAAAACCCGATCAACCATTCACCCATGAGCCAGAATATATAATTAGTTCCAAACTTTGACTCCAAAATGAAGTCTAAATCAAAAATATATAAAAAGCCCTAAGTCTACCCAAATTTCTAATTTTCTACCCTTAGTCACATGATTTACGCCTAGAAATCGAATAGGTGTTAATGGAAATTGAAGAAAATGAGTCTATGATTACATACCTATGAATTGGTGGTGAAATCCTCTTTAAAAAATCGCCCAATTTGGAGATTAGATGAAGAAGTTATGGGGTTTTTGAGAATTCGATAATGGCTATTGTTTATGGACTTCTAAAATAACTAGATAGAGTTGGCCATCGCGTTCGCAATGAGTTAGGTATGATAGACCTTCACATTCACGGAATATGGATCGTGTTTGCGGAGCTTTGGCTTTGGCTTTTCAAGCCTATGCGGTCCTTAGCCAATGGCCACGTTCGTGATGCACAAAGTGGTGAACATATCCCCAGGCCGTTAGCCTTACGCATTCGCGAGTGCATGGACACGTTCGTGAAGGGTATTCCCCACTTTACCTTGCGTTCACGTCTCAAGCTTCACGTTTGCAAATAAGAAATCTGGCAACTGGGAGATTTTCCTTATGCGTTCGCGAGAGGGACCCTGCGAACGCGAAGAGTAAAATCCCTTGGCACTGAACAACAAAAACCTGCAACTTTTTGAGTTCCAAAAACCATCCGAAACACACCCAAAACACACCCGATTTCTCAACCTTGAATGATTTCCAGTGAGTAAAGTAGTCTGGGGGAAAGATAAGCCCTACCCACTATCCTTTCCCTAAAAGAAGGGGTCCAGAAAAGTGTGGCTAATTTGTTCATTAACCATGTCAGCTACACTCTCATTTAGTCGATCTTGATTAGATTCCTTAGAAGTTTTGGCCGGTTGAAAAAGCCAGAACTCTTGTAAACCAGCTTGATAAAGGGTAGTGGTAGGGACAATACGTACTAACTCAGTAACATCATACGGACTTATCCGTGCGATAAAATCGCTAAAATAACATCAATAACGATGAATTTAACATCAAAATCAATGAAATGTTTCAAAACTTCTTAATCCATCAAGCGTCAGGGAAAAGATAGGGATAACGACTTCGCTTATCGGACTTGGATTCCCAAGTTGATGCCTCAACAAGCTGACCTCTCCACTGAACACGAATAGAAGGAAAGCTCTTTGATCTCAACTAACGGACCTGCCGGTCTGAGATAGCTACCGTCTCCTTCTCATAAGACAGTTCCTTGTCCAACTGGATAGTGCTAAAATATAACACGTGGGATGGATCGCTGTGATATTTCCAAAGCATGGACACATGAAACACTGGATGCATGGGTGATAAGCTCGGCGGCAATACAAGTCTATAAGCCACCTCTCCTACTCGATCAAGAATCTCAAACAGGCTAATGAACCTTGGGATAAGCTAGCCCTTCTTCCCAATTTTAATCACGCCCCATCATAGGCGACACTCGAAGCAATACCCTCTCACCGACCATGAAAGCCAAATCTCAAACCTTGCGATTGGCATTACTCTTTTGCCTGGACTGAGCTGTATGAAGCTTATCCTGAATAATTCTGGCCTTGTCCGGCCTCCTTAACCAGATCCGTACCTAACAACCGAGCTTCTCCCAGCTCAAACCATCCAACCGGAGACCGACACTAACTACTATATAACACCTTATAAGGAGTCACCTGAATACTCAACTGGTAGCTATTGTTGTAGGAAAACTCTGCTAAAGGCAAAAACTGATCCTACGAGCCTCCAAAGTCAGTGACACAAGCTTGGAGCATATCCTCCAAAATCTGAATTGTCCGCTCGGACTGCCCATCTGTCTCGGGATGGAATGCTGTGCTCAACTTAACCCGGGTGCCCAACTTTTGCTGATTTGCTATCCAGAAATGTGAGTTAAACTGCGTATCTCGATTCGAAATGATAGACGTGAGCACACCATGAAGGCGAACAATCTCCCGGATATAGATCTCAGCTAACCTCTCAGAAGAATAAGAGACCGCGACATATATGAAATGCGCTGACTTGGTCAGCCGATCAACAATGACCCATCCTCCTCAAACTTCCTTCGAGTCTCCGGAGTCCAATAACGAAATCCAAAGTGATCCTCTCCCACTTTCACTATGGAAGCTCAATCCTTTGAAATGAACCACCAGGCCTCTGATTCTCGTACTTAACCTGCTGACAATTCAAATACCGAGCCACATATGCAACGATATATTTCTTCATTCTCTCCCACCAATAATATTGCCGCAAATCCTGATACATCTTCGCAGCGCTCGGATGAATAGAGTATCGGGAGCTATGGGCCTCCTCTAAAATCAACTCCAAAAGCCATCCACATTAGGCACACAAACTCTACCATGTAATCTCAAAACTACATCATCGCCTAAGGTAACCCGTTTGGCACCTCCGTGCTGCACCGTGCCTCTAAGGACGCACAAATGGGGATCATGATACTGCCAATCACGGATATACTCCAATAATAAAGAACGAGCGACTGTTCAAGCTGATACACGGCTGCGCTCAGAAACATCTAACCTCACAAACTAATTGGCCAAAGCCTAAACATCCAAAGCAAGCGTCTCTCACCGGCCGGAATATAAGATAGACTTCTCATACTGGCTGACTTACCTACTCAAAGCATCGGCCACCACATTGGCCTTTCCTAGATGATATAAAATGGTGATATAATAGTCCTTCAACAATTCCAACCACCTCCTCTGTCTCAAATTCAACTCCTTTTACTTGAACAAATGCTGAAGTCTTTTGTAATCCGTGAACACCTCACATGACACGTCATACGAATAATGCTTCCAAATCTTCAATGCGTGAACAATGGCTGCCAACTCCAAATTATGAATCAGATAGTTATTGTCATGAATCTTCAACTGCCGCGAAGCATAGGCAATGACCTTGCCATCCTGTATCAACATTGCACCTAGTCCAATACGATATGCATCACAAAAATTGTATAAGGCCTTGAACCTGTGGGCAAAACCAACACCGGTGCCGTAGTCAGAGCTGTCTTAAGATTCTGAAAGCTCACCTCATACTCGTTCGACCATCTAAACTGGGCACCCTTCTGGGTCAACCTGGTCATCGGGGCTGAAAAATATGAGAATCCCTCCATGGACCGACAATAGTTGCATGCCAATCCCAAGAAACTCTAAATATCTGTAGCTGATGTTGCTTTAGGCCAGTTCTTGATTGCCTTAATCTTCTTTGGATCAAACTGAATACCTCTGATGATACAACATGACCCAGAAATGCAACTGAGCTCTACCAAAACACACACTTCGAGAAATTAGCATATAAATGGCAATCCTTCAAGGTTTGAAGAACCACTCTAAGATGCTGCTCGTGCTCCTTCCAACTGCTAGAATAAATTAGAATATCATCAATGAATGCTATCACGAACGTATCCAAATAAGGCCTGAACACTCGGTTCATCAAATCTATTAAAGTTGCTGGGTCATTTGTCAACCCGAATGACATCACCAAGAACTCATAATGCCCCCACCGAGTGCGGAAAGCTATCTTAGGGACATCAGATGCCCTAGTCCTCAACTGATGGTAGCCAAATCTCAAATCAATCTTTGAAAATACCATGGAACCCTGAATCTTATCAAACAAATCATCAATCCTCGGCAATGGATACTTATTCTTGATTGTAACCTTGTTCAATTACCGCTAATCAATGCACATTCTCATCGACCCATCCTTCTTCTTAACAAACAACACCGGCGCACCACAAGGCGAAACACTGGGTTTAATGAAACCCTTCTTAAGCAAGTCTTGCAACTGCTCCTTCAACTCTTTCAACTTAGGCATGGCCATACGATATGGCATGATAGAAATGGCTGAGTGCCCAGAGCCAAATCAATGCAAAAATCAATATCCCTGTCGGGCGGCATACCCAACAGGTCGGTAGGGAATACCTCGAGAAAATCACGAACAACAGGCACAAAGTCAATAGATGGAACCTCAGCACTTGAATCATGAACATATGATAAATAGGCCAAGCACCCCTTCTCTACCATACACGAGCCTTCACATAAAAGATAACACTATGAGTAGAATGACTAGGAGTCCTTTATCCACTCTAAACGAGGAAAACCCGGTAAGGCAAAGGTCATAGTCTTGGCATGATAGTCCAAGATAATGTGGTAAGATGATAACCAGTCTATACCCAATATGACATCAAAATCAACCATGTCTAAAAGCAACAGATCTACACCAGTCTCAAGACCCCCAATCACCATAACACAAGAATAATAGCTCGATCTACCATAATAGCATCACCCATTGGTGTAGACACAAAAACATGAGCACTCAAAGAATCACTAGGCATGACCAGATACGGTGCAAAATAAGATAACGCATAGGAGTATGTAGAACCTAGATCAAATAAGACTGAAGCATCTCTTCCACAAACCAGAACAGTACCTGTAATAACTACATCGGAAGCCTCAACCTCAAGCCTGGCTAGAAGAGCATAACATCGGGGCCGGGCCCCACCACCCTTGATTACATCTTTGGGATGGCCTATTGCTGGCTGGCCTCCACCTTTAAATCCTCTACCCGTACCTCTAGCACATCTACCCCCACCTCTTGCTGGCTGGGCAGTTTGTGGAACACCTGGTGCCTGAACCATAACATGGGAACCCTGATGCTGTGATTGAGTACCCACCAACCTCGGATAAGCCCTTCGGATATTACCATACTGACCACACTCATAGCATCCACCTCAGTGCTGCAACTGAGGAAACTGAGACTGACCCTGGCGACCTCAATGACCACCCTGAAAACTCTTGAGCGGGCGGTGCACTGATAGGAGCTGGTGGTGCACTATCGCGTTACATATCAGAATATTGAGCATGTGAGAACCACAGCTACCTGAAGCATTGTGATAAACCTAATGTGCTGACTGAAAAAGCCTAGGAGGATGGCCTCTACCATAAAAATCTCTGCCTCCAGACGAGGCACCATCGAATCTGCCTAAATTAGGGGGCCTCTTATCCGACCCATGACCACCACACCGCGACAGAACCAACTCCACTCTCTTGGCCACATTGGGCGCCTCCTGGAAAGTAATCTAACTCCCAATCTCCTTAGCCATGAGAAGACAAATCGATTGAATAAGTCCATCAATGAACTTCCTCACCCTCTTTCTCTCGGTGGGGAGTATGAAAAGAGCATGACGAGCTAAGTCGATAAATATGGTCTCATATTGGATAGCAGTCATAGAACCCTGTTGGAGACGCTCAAATTGCCTTCGATAGGCCTATCTTTGAGTGATGGGGAGAAACTTCTCCAGAAATAGCTGAATAAACTGCTCCTAAGTAAAGGTTGGCGATCCGGCTGGTCTAGTGGAGCAATACTTTCTCCACCAAGTCTTGGCGGATCCAGATAAGCGAAAAGTAGAAAAATCGACCCCATTGATTTCAACTATCCCCATGTTCCTAAGAACCTTATAACAACTGTCTAGATAATCCTGGGGATCCTCAGTAAATGCACCGCCGAAAGTAGTAGTGAAGAGCTTGGTGAACCTTTCTAGCCTCCACAAATGATCGATAGACATAGGTATTCCATTACCGGTCTGAGCTACCATACCTGGCTGAACTGCTGCAACTAGTTGAACTGCTCCAACTGGCTGAATCGCTGGAGTCTGAATCAGGGGAGCTACCTGCTATAGAATTCAAGTAGCAGGAGTCTTGGCTTCTTCTCCATCCTGAGAGACAGCTGGTGCTACAGGAAGCAAGCCTACTCGGGTGACACTCTCCATAAGTCCCACAAGACGGACCAGAGCTCCTGAAGAACTGGGGCAGCAATAAACCCTTCTGGGACCTGAGCTGCGCCCGCCAGAACTGGTAGGGCCGGAACCTCATCATCAAAATCAACCAGAGGCTTCGCCGCTGGTGCTGTTGCTCGAGGTTGAGCTCTAACCCTACCTCAGCCTCTAACATGGCCTCGCCCTCGCCCTCTACCCCTCGTGGGAGCTACTACAAGGGGCTCGAGATGCTAATCGGTGGATTAGGAAGCGCGTTTTCTCACCATCTACAAAATAATAGAATAGAAATTCAATTAGCATTGAGAAACAAAATCGCATGACAAGAAAGAACAAATGTGAACTTTTTCCTAACTCTGTAGCCTCTGGGGGATAATACAGACGTCTCCGTACCGATCCCTCAGACTCTACTAAGCTTGGAATTGTGAGACATATGTAACCTAGAGCTTTGATACCAACTTGTCACGGCCCGGATTTTCCAACCTCGGAGTCATGATGGCGCCTACTCGTAGAAGCTAGGCAAGCTGCAAAACATAGAAATCACTAACTCTTCTGTTTTAACCCTTTTTAACATCTTAAATTAACATGTAATCAACATTGAATATTAATGATAAATAGAACAAGCGGGAGATTTAAACAGATAAAAAGAATCCATACTAAAATGCCAATATTCTCCTCTACTCGGAATCTGGGTCATAGTATTCACATACTATCTATGAGTACTACATACAAATGTATGCAAAGGAAATACATTCTGTCTCGGAAACTAGTGAAAACAGAAGATATAAATGGATGGAAGAGAACACCGGGCCTGCGGACGCCTGAAGGACTATCTCGGGATCTCTAGGTGGACTGAAGGCTGGCACCCGAATTGCTACTGTCCCGAAGTTGCTCCGGAATCTGCACATAGTGCAGAGTGTAACATCAACACAACCGACCCATGTGCTGGTAAGTGTCTGGCCTAACCCCAGTGAGGCAGTGACGAGTCTAGGACCAGACTTCAGATAAACCTGTGCAGTTATATAATATACAATGGAAGAATAATACAGAAATTAAACAAACAAAGGTGGGTGGGGGTACATGCTACGGTGAAAACATCAAATCCAGCAGTAATTTAGAGAAATATAAGAGAATAATTTAAGATCTACATCAATCGATAATAATACTGTTACGGCATGCAACCCGATTCCTATCATTTATCACCGTTGCGGCATGAAACCTGACCCAAAGGTATCATTGTTGCGGCGTGCAACCCAATCCATATATAATAATATTGCAACATGCAAAATGATCTATTTATATTATTATTGCGATGTGCAACCCGATCCATTTATAATAATGTTGCAGCGGCAACCAGATCCATTTATAATAATGTTACGGTGCACAACCCGATTCATTTATAATATTGTTGTGGCGCGGATCCAGATCCAAATATACAGTCAACAATAATCATAATATTAGTCCCGGCAAAGGATTAATAACGAACTGCACTATCCCGGTAAGGGAATCGACAATATAAATAAGTACGTCCCGGTAAGGAATAAATAACTATAACCAATCTTAACCCAACATCTAACCATTTCAGCTATCACCAATACTCAAACTTAGTAATTTACGCAAAAACAAACTTAATCCTTGCTCAATATCGAAAATTATCCATTAAAGCATCCGTAGTATCTTTTAAAAACTCAACAAATTGTAATTTAAGACTCACGCTCATGCTCGACACCAACGTATAGATACTCGTCACCATGCCCATACGTCATACACAACAAGAAGCAAATAGCAAATAGGACACAACTCCTAATCCATCAAGCAAGGATTAGACCAAACATTTACCTCGAACTTCCACGACCAACTCAAGCCTCAAACACTACCTTTACTTTCGACCTCGGCTCCAAATTAATTGTATCTAATTCCAATGCTTAGATATAGATTTCTAATCATTCTTCCCAAAAAGTGAAAATTTGACCCCGAGCCCATTTGGTCAAAATACGAGGTTCAGACCAAAACCCGATCACCCATTCATCCACAACCCTGATTATTTAATTAGTTCCAAAATTTAACCCCAACACGAGGTCTAAATCACAATTATATAAAAAGCCCTAACTCTACCGAGATCCCTAATTTTCTACCCTTAATCACTGTCACGACCCCAATCCCGGTCGTGATGGCGCCCAACACAACTGCTAGACAAGCTCGACCATTTACACTCTCAACCCGAGCATGAAGCTCAAAATCAGTTAATTGGATATCAATATCGACAATAAAGCTAAAGTATTAACTGATATATGTTAGAATATACGCTTAACGCTAGAGGGGGGGGGGTGAATAGCGTTATAATAAAAAACAATGTAAATTTGCGGAATTAAAAATTGCAGGAATAACGTAAGTGCAGTAATTAAAGAGATAAGGAGAGAATACACCGAATTTTATCATGGTTCACCACAACACGTGGTTAGTCCAGTCCCCGAGAGACTCTCTCGAGTTTTACACTAACTTCGTTAAGCTTACGGGTGCTTAACAAACTGTTACACTTGCTCGTAGATATACACTCTACAAGACTTCAACCTGCTCGAGGATACCGCACCTCAAGACTTCAAACCAAGGAACTACTTTTCCTTCTTACAACAAGGGATTATACTATCCCTTCAAGTGTGTACAAACACTTAGCACTCAAGACAAGACTCTCTTTAAAGAGTGGATATGAGTAAAAACAATACGCTCAAGAACACAACAACTTCGTCAAGAGTTTGGCTCTCAAAAACTTATGAAATGAATATAAAATGATTGCAAAGAGAGTATGTAAGCTTTAGCAAGAATGTAATCAGTTGTTCTGCTTAGAAGAGTGATTTTGATTTGTATTTATAGTGCTCAAAACACCCAAGACTGTTGCTTAATTGCCAATCACAAATTGCTGATTTTGTGCTAGGATAATCGATTATCTGATTCTGCATAATCGATTATCTGCCAACGTTCAAAAATCAATCCCAGATTTTAAGCAGAATAATCGATTATCCAAATCGTATAATCGATTACCTGACAACGTTCAAAAATCAATCCCCGATTTTATGCTTAACATAATCGATTGTCTGATTGTACATAATCGATTATCTTTCAGTATTTGAAAATACTTTGGAAACGGTCTTAATATAATCGATTACCAGAAAAGCCATAATCGATTATTTTTCTACTTTGTAAAATCTGATGCTCACTGCCTCAACATAATCGATTAGTCTAAGGCACATAATCGATTATCTTGTAGCTTTGAAAAATCTGGTGAACACTGCCTTAACATAATCGATTATCATAAGGTACATAATCGATTATCTTGTAGCTTTGAAAATCTGGTGAACACTGCCTTAACATAATCGATTATCATAAGGTACATAATCGATTATCTTGCAGCTTTGTAAAATCTGGTGTACACTGCCTTAACATAATCGATTATCATAAGGTACATAATCGATTATCATACAGCTTTGTAAAATCTGGTGTACACTGCTTTAACATAATCGATTATCATAAAGTACATAATTGATTATCTTTGTCCAGATTTGAAAGACATGTTTAGAATTCATTTTGGTTAAAATGAAGTGTTTGAAAATCATTTTGCTTTAAATTAAAGATGCATGGTTTGATAAAAATGATTTTACGAGAGAAGCCAAGTCTTGAATCAATTGTCGGATCAAGATCACAATTATAGAATGACTCATGTATAACTTTGTTGCATTAATTAATCTTGATCTTTGTTTCTCTTGTGCTTGGACTTCGGCATATGTCAATGTTCCGTTCACGTCGGTTTGTCATTTATCAAAACCTACAAATATGAACACACGTTTAGTTTAGCGACTTGAGAACGTGTTTCAACAATTTCCCCCTTTTTGATAATGGCAAACCAATATCGGGATATGCAGATTAATTAATTCATAATGACAATCCAAGACAAGTATATAGATATGCAACAAGTTCCCCCTCAAGTTATGAATTCCCCCTCAATTTATGCCAATATGTATTAGTGTGCATAGCCCATATCTTCCCCCTTTTGACATTAGCAAAAAAATGACTAACACTTTATTGATTAAACAATATTGCAAATACATGAAAATAAAAGACAGAATATTATGCAAATTAGAAAAACAAAGAGACAAGACATTATTCATTGACTCGGGAAATAATCGATTGTGCTTTTGAGATAATCGATTATTTCAGGAAATGTAGTAACGGACATCCGAGACGGTAATAGAAAAATCGATTACACTGTTTTAAATAATCGATTATTTTCACACAGTGACTTAACACCTGAACATAAATGTCAACATAATCGATTAGGGATATGTGATAATCGATTTTTATATTTAACAGCTAAAATCCTGCAAAGCCAAAACTGTTAGATAATCGATTGTAGTGTTGTATAATCGATTATGTCAATTTTCCAGCATAATAAACATAAAACATAAATGGGGAATAATCGATTATTGACTTTAGAGAAATCGATTATTCTGCACCAGTGTCTGATAATTCCCCCTGTCTTTGGGGCGATACCTGCAAAAACGAATTAGGCGCCTCCGACGCTCAAGTTAGTAATCGTTAAAACATAAAAATGCAATGCATGAATTAGATCAACGTGGAGTCAAGAATCCCGAGTTCACTACGAATTCGGAAGAAGGACTCTTTCTCTAAAGGTTTTGTGAAGATGTCGGCCAATTGATTTTTGGTTTCAACGAATTCAATTTCGACATCGCCCTTGAGAACGTGATCTCTTATAAAGTGATGTCTAATTTCTATGTGTTAATTTCTATGTGTTTCGTTCTTGAGTGAAGAATAGGATTCTTCGTCAAGCTTATGGCGCTGGTATTGTCACATCGAAGAGGAACATGATCGATACTAAGGCCATAGTCCGATAGTTGTTGTTTCATCCAAAGGATTTGAGCGCAACAACTCCCCGCGGCTACATATTCAGCCTCGGTTGTGGACAACGCAACACTAACTTGCTTCTTGCTAAACCAAGAAACTAAGGAGCTACCGAGCAAATGGAAAGTGCCACTAGTGCTCTTGCGGTCCAATTTGCAACCTGCAAAATCGGAATCGGAATAGCCAACAAGTTGGCATGAAGAATCTTTGGGATACCATAGTCCCACATTTATTGTTCCAACAAGATACTTCATAATCCGTTTTACCGCAGTTATGTGTGATTCCTTCGGACATGATTGATATCGAGCGCATAAACACACGCTAAACATGATGTCCGGTCTACTAGCAGTTAGATAGAGAAGAGATCCGATCATACCTCGATACTTCTTGGTGTCTACTTCCTTACCTTTCTCATCTTTGTCAAGATGGTCGGATGTACTCATTGGGGTGGCCATTTCTTTGGCGTTGCTCATTTCAAAGCGATTTAGCAACTCCTTGCAATATTTGGATTGGCAAATGAAAGTTCCCTCTTTCATTTGTTTCACTTGCAGCCCCAAGAAGAAGTTTAGCTCACCCATCATTGACATTTCAAATTCGCTAGTCATTAACTTAGAGAATTCCTCGCATAGAAAATCATTCGTAGCACCAAAAATAATATCATCGACATAAATTTGAACTAATAGAATGTCATTGTTTTTATTTTTGATAAAAAGTGTGGTGTCAACTTTCCCCCTTTCAAACTCATTGTCTAAGAGAAATTTACTTAGACGTTCATACCAAGCTCGAGGAGCTTGTTTAAGACCATATAAAGCTTTCTTAAGCTTGAAGACATGGTCGGGAGATGTAAAATCTTCAAAACCCGGGGGTTGTTCAACATACACTTCCTCTTGAATAAACCCATTGAGGAAGGCACTTTTGACATCCATTTGAAATAATTTGAAATTCATAGATGATGAAAAAGCAAGTAATAAACGAATGGCTTCTAGGCGTGCAACGGGTGCATAGGTTTCTTCATAGTCAATGCCTTCTTCTTGATTATATCCCTTAGCAACTAGCCTAGCTTTGTTTCTAGTGATTATACCATTTTCATCTAATTTATTCCGAAAAACCCATTTCGTACCAATTATGGTGTGATTATCGGGTCTTGGCACCAATTCCCAAACATCATTACGTTTGAATTGGTTAAGCTCCTCTTGCATTGCCAAGGTCCAATGCTCATCCCCAATTGCTTCAGAAATGGTTTTAGGTTCTATTTGTGAAACAAAAGCCATATGTCCTACAGTATCTTTAAGAAGGTTCCGTGTACTTACCCCTTTCTCGATGTTGCCAATTACCTTGTCAAGAGGATGGTCTTTAGACGTCCTCCAAGCCTTAGGCATCATCGATTTTTCTTCTTGTGGTGGTACTTCTTCTGAAGGTTGTTCCATGACTTCATCTTGAACTTCCTTTGGATCCTCCTTTTGTACCTCGTCTTGAAGATTGATTTTCTTTAAAGCATCTGCAAGATCAACACAAGAATCCTTTCTCGCCAAGCGAGCATCATTTTCACAAAATACTACATGAGGAGATTCCTCAACAGTTTTGGTTCGATTATTAAACACTCTATATGCTTTGCTACGTGGTGAGTAACCAAGAAAAATTCCTTCATCAGATTTCGCATCAAATTTTCCCAAGTTATCTTTTCCGTTGTTGTGAATAAAACATTTACAACCGAAGACTCTAAGATGGGAAAGATTTGGTTTCCTTCCCTTATAGAGTTCATAGGGAGTTTTCATGAGTATCGGTCTAATGATAGCTCTGTTTAAAACATAGCTTGCGGTACTCACGGCATCCGCCCAAAAATATTTGGGAATTTCGGCCTCATTGAGCATGGTTCTAGCCATCTCTTCGAGACATCGATTTTTACGTTCTACCACTCCATTTTGTTGTGGTGTACATGGAGCCGAAAAGGTATGTTCAATACCGAGTCACAAAAATCCACGAAGAGATTGTGATCAAACTCCCCCCCCCCCCCATGATCACTTCTTATGGAAGTGATGGTTGTGTTCTTTTCATTTTGAACACGTTTAAGAAAACTTTTGAAAGCATGAAAGGCATCACTTTTATGAGCAAGAAATAACGTCCATGTGAATCTAGAGTAGTCATCAACAATAACAAAAGCATAAAGATTACCACCATGACTTTTAATTCTAGAAGGTCCGAAAAGGTCCATGTGTAGAAGTTGTAAAGGTCTAATGGTTGAAACAATATTTTTGGATTTAAAAGAAGCCTTTGTTTGTTTCCCTTTTTGACATGAATCACAAACAGAGTCTTTTTCAAATTTCATGTTTGGAAGACCAAGTACTAAATCTTGTGAAACTAGTTTGTTTAAAAGATTCATATTTACATGAGCTACTCTACGATGCCATAACCACATGTCGTCTTCTTTACTCAAAAGACAATTCACATAACTTGATGAAGAATCTTCAAGATCAACCATATAGATATTATCAATTCTAATACCACGAAGAATAATTTTAAAATCACTACGACGGATAACTAAGCATTCTTCGGAGTCAAACAATACAAGATTTCCCTTGTCACATAATTGACTTATACTCAAGAGATTATGTTTAAGACCTTTAACTAGCAAAATATGCTTAATGGCGGAGGTTCGTCCTTACCGATCGATCCAATGCCGATAATCTTCCCTTTGTTATTGTCTCCAAAAACAACATTTCCTCCTTCCGTAGGTTTTAGTTGAAGGAATTTTGATGCATCCCCGGTCATATGTTTGGAGCATCCACTATCAAGGTACCAAAGTACACTTGATCCCTTCAAACACACCTACAAAACAAATTAATGAGATTTTGGTACCCAAGCCATTTTGGGTCCTTGTGCGTTAGGTACAACATATTGGTGTGATTGTCCTGCAGTGAAATATCTATGTCTAGTGAAGCATGCGGGAGCAATATGTCCAATTTTGTTGCAATAATGACAAATGACATTCGGATTGTGCATTCTTCTAGGATGATAGTAATTTGGGGGTCTAAATTTATTCACTCTATTTTTAGGAACATAGTTTTGATGTAGTTTTCGAAAATCTTGTCTAGGTGGTCTATACATGCCAACGTTTCTTCTAGCATCCACTCTATTTTTAGGAAAATAGTTTTGATGTGGTTTTCTACAATCTTGTCTAGGCGGTCTATACATTCCAATATTTCTTCTAGCATTTGTTCTAGGATGAGTTGCAATTCTAGGATTAAAATTTCTAGGTTGAGCGATGACATTTATTTTGTTTGGCCTAAGTTGAGTCTTAGGTGGTTTAGGAATGGACTCAACTTTTTCTTTTGGCTCGTGTTTGAAGCCTATACCGTGCTTAGTGGATTTCAAATTTACAAGCACTTCATTGAGATTTTTGTGTGAAGAATTGAATTTGTGCAAAGTGCTTCTAAGACTTTCTACTTCTTCCTTTAGAGATTTGCAAGAAGTACAATCCTTATTTGAGCTTTCGGGTTTATCGGCGCTTCTTTTGCCATAAAACTTGTTTTCCTCTTTTAATTTCTCATTTTCAAGATTAAGTTTTTCAAAATCCTTTTCTTTTGAAGAAAATTGTTTTCTTAAATCTTTTATAGATTTAGAAGCGCTAATAAACTCTTTATACAACTCATCAAATGCATCTTGCATTTTTTCTAAAGTGAAGTAGTTCTTAGAAGTAGTACATACCTCATTTTGCATTTCTTCGTGTGCCATAATTCACAAGTTTGCGGTCTCGTTTTCTTCTTCATCACTTGATTCATCTCCGGAGTCACCTCCCCAAGAGATGTATGCTCTTTGTTTCTTGAATGGATTCTTCTCGTTTTTGATGTTTGGACAATTTGATTTGATATGCCCGATTACTCCGCATACATAGCACTTCAATTGGTCGCCTTGTTGCTTACCTTTTCGTTCATACTTCTTTTGCATGAACTTGTGAAATTTCTTAATAACGAGTCCAAGCTCGACATCTTCATCACTTGACTCCTCATCGTTTTGAGGTTGAGTAGTTGATGCTTTGAGCGCAATCTTTCTTTTCCTTTGATCATCCAAAGGAGAGTTAAGAATAGTTGATTCATAAGTTTTATGATTACCTCGTAGTCCGTCGATGGTGACGTTTGTGATGCCGATTGATTCTTGGATAGCGTCGGCTTTGGAACGCCATTCCGGAGTGAGGCTTCGTAGAATTTTCCGGACAAGTTCCTTATCCGTGAATGTCGTTTTGAGGGCGTGTAGGTCATTGACGATTTTTGAAAATCATTCGAACATGCCATCTATCTTCTCGTTCTCCTTCATGCGAAACAGTTCATATTCGTGGGTTAGGAAATCAATTTTAGCTTCCCTTTCCTGGTCCGTACCTTCGTAGGTGATTTCTAATTTGTCCCACATTTGCTTGGCAGTGGTGCAACATGATATTTTTCGATAGTCATCGGGGTTCACTGCACAATACATCATGTTGATTGCCTTTGCGTTGTACTCTACTTTTCTGATATCATCGGCGTCGTATTCGTCTTCCGTTTTTGGAACGAGTTCTTCTCCAACCTTTTTGGTAGGTTGTAGTTCTCCATTTTTGATAATTTTCCACAGTTGGAAGTTGTTTGATTGTATAAAAATCCTCATTCTCTCCTTCCAGTAAGTGTAGTTGGTGCCATCGAAAAGTGGTGGCCTTGTGAAGCATTGTCCTTCACCTAGTCCTGCATAAACACTACGAGTAGAAGCCATGGAAAGTTTCTCTCAAACTGTTAAGTCTTTCAGAGAGTATGGCTCTGATACCAATTGTTAGAATATATGCTTAACGCTAGAGGGGGAGTGAATAGCGTTATAATAAAAAACAATGTAAATTTGCGGAATTAAAAATTGCAGGAATAACGTAAGTGCAGTAATTAAAGAGATAAGGAGAGAACACACCGAATTTTATCCTGGTTCACCACAACACGTGGTTAGTCCAGTCCCCGAGAGACTCTCTCGAGTTTTACACTAACTTCATTAAGCTTACGGGTGCTTAACAAACCGTTACACTTGCTCGTAGATATACACTCTACAAGACTTCAACCTGCTCGAGGATACCGCACCTCAAGACTTCAAACCAAGGAACTACTTTTCCTTCTTACAACAAGGGATTATACTATCCCTTCAAGTGTGTACAAACACTTAGCACTCAAGACAAGACTCTCTTTAAAGAGTGGATATGAGTAAAAACAATACGCTCAAGAACACAACAACTTCGTCAAGAGTTTGGCTCTCAAAAACTTATGAAATGAATATAAAATGATTGCAAAGAGAGTATGTAAGCTTTAGCAAGAATGTAATCAGTTGTTCTGCTTAGAAGAGTGATTTTGAGTTGTATTTATAGTGCTCAAAACACCCAAGACCGTTGCTTAATTGCCAATCACAAATTGCTGATTTTGTGCTAGGATAATCGATTATCTGATTCTGCATAATCGATTATCTGCCAACGTTCAAAAATCAATCCCAGATTTTAAGCAGAATAATCAATTATCCAAATCGTATAATCGATTACCTGACAACGTTCAAAAATCAATCCCCGATTTTATGCTTAACATAATCGATTGTCTGATTGTACATAATCGATTATCTTTCAGTATTTGAAAATACTTTGGAAACGGTCTTAATATAATCGATTACCAGAAAAGCCATAATCGATTATTTTTCTACTTTGTAAAATCTGATGCTCACTGCCTCAACATAATCGATTAGTCTAAGGCACATAATCGATTATCTTGTAGCTTTGAAAAATCTGGTGAACACTGCCTTAACATAATCGATTATCATAAGGTACATAATCGATTATCTTGTAGCTTTGAAAATCTGGTGAACACTGCCTTAACATAATCGATTATCATAAGGTACATAATCGATTATCTTGCAGCTTTGTAAAATCTGGTGTACACTGCCTTAACATAATCGATTATCATAAGGTACATAATCGATTATCATACAGCTTTGTAAAATCTGGTGTACACTGCTTTAACATAATCGATTATCATAAAGTACATAATTGATTATCTTTGTCCAGATTTGAAAGACATGTTTAGAATTCATTTTGGTTAAAATGAAGTGTTTGAAAATCATTTTGCTTTAAATTAAAGATGCATGGTTTGATAAAAATGATTTTACGAGAGAAGCCAAGTCTTGAATCAATTGTCCGATCAAGATCACAATTATAGAACGACTCATGTATAACTTTGTTGCATTAATTAATCTTGATCTTTGTTTCTCTTGTGCTTGGACTTCGGCATATGTCAATGTTCCGTTCACGTCGGTTTGTCATTTATCAAAACCTACAAATATGAACACACGTTTAGTTTAGCGACTTGAGAACGTGTTTCAACAATAGATGGAAACCAAACTGGATAATCTCCCAGAGATTTGGGGGTCATGAGTCTAGAGCCTCTAACTATTTAGATTAACAAGAATCCAATAACATAATTGTTCAAAACTGCGGAAATAATAATAAGGGAATAGGGAAAGAGACGGGTCTTGCGAACGTCAGACAGCTACCTTGATCACTCCAATAGAACTCTGAAGCTGCAATTATCTCAGTTACTTCAAAAATACATGAATCTGCGCACATGGTGCATGGAGTAAAGTGAGTACTTCCAACTTAGTGGTAATAAGAGAGAATAATATCTGAGCGATAAGGAAACACGTATGGGCACACCAAAATACTATAAAGACAGCACAACCCTTTGAGAAAAACCGAAATACTGTGAAAATTCCTTTTAGAAAATCTCAAGATCAGTTTAAAATCTCTTTTACAAAGTCTCTTTTACAAATATCTCTTTTATTTTCAACAACCCATCATATGAATGCTATATCAGATAGAACAAGTCGGCTCATAAGTCGACCCCTTGGGCACAACACTCCTCAACATATAACACCAGGGTATCTGGTCAACAAGGCAAGTAATAATATGTATGCCAATGATATATGAGTATTAAATGTCATGCCACATAGTACAAACAGGAGTGAATGCGTGAATGCAATGCATTACACATGACTGCTACGGTGCGTAGCCCGATCCATGGGTACCCTGCGCTCACTGGGGGTATGTACAGACTCCGGGGGGCCTCCTACAGCCCAAGCGCTATAATACTGTGGCGTGCAGTCCGATCCATATAATATACTACTGCGCGTGCAGTCCGATCCATATAATATACTACTGCGGCATACAGTCCGATCCATATAATATACTACTGCGGCATGCAGTCTGATCCATATAATATACTACTACAGCGTGCAGTACGATCCATGCATGTATATGCATATGCACACATAACACTCGAGTCCTGAAAGCCTCCATACATCGCTCTTCATGCCCTCACATATGGCCCTCGGCCTCAATCAGTCCAAAATAGTCCAAATCCCCCCGAAATTAGTTAAACAATAATACTCAGCTCAAACAATAGTTCAAATATCAGTTAAAACTCCATGTTTGAGAAAAATATAGCTGAGTTCATGAAACAGTGTAAATCACATGGACTGAGTTCAAATAATATTTCAAATACTAAGGAAAATTGTGATGATAGTTCATAAAGAATTCAAATAATCGGAAATAAGCCCAAAGTATGGTAATGAGCCCAAGTCATAATGATGACAACAAATCATTTACAATTTCATGGTAAAAACCAACAACCGGGACGTACCACGTCACAATCTTCAACGGTGCTCTACCCTACACTTAGGTCCAGCGTGCAAGTCACCATAATACAACGCTAAGGTGTGTAAATCCGGGGTTTCAAACCCTCGGGATGTCATTCCCAAGTATTATTCACCTCGAACCGGCAAAAACTCTAGCCCGCGACGCCTTTGCTCTTCAAACCAGCCTCCACGCGAGTCAAATCTAACCAAAATCAGTACGAATATATCATAATGTGCTAATGGGACAACACCCAATCTAAAACAATCAAAATATAACAAAAATCTCGAAACTAGCAAAACGCGAGCCCCGGGCCCACTTCTCGAAAAATTTTGAAAATCACATCATTGGATTCCTCATCTTGCCACGAGTCAGTGCATATAAAAATTACAATAATCGAAGTCCCTTTGACCCCTCAAATCACCATTTTAACCTCTATTTGGTTTGAAGCCATAACCACTATTTTTAGCCTTAAAATCCATAAGTTTCAGTGTTTAATCTACGGTTTTACACCATATAAACATAATCCAAGGCCAAGAATCATTACCTAAAGAAAACCCTCGAAACCCTCTTCAAAATTGCCCAAGAATCGCCTTCCCCGAGTTCCAAATATTTCATCCTTATCTTTAGAACTCGGAAACACTGTTCACTTAAAACCCCGGTCGATTTCCGCTTACGCGGTCAAATAACTGCACCTACGGTCACCGCTTACGCGACCACACGACCTCTTATGCGGTCTCACTTAAACCACACGGGACCGCTTCTGCGGTCAAAATGCCGCTTTTGCGGAGCTTCTTCCGCTATCGCGGAAATATTAGGAGCTTCGTGCAACAGACCTATTGAAACTTCAAAAATTCTCGTTTTCATCATCCGACATCACCCCGAGGCCCTCGGGACCCCAACCAAATGCACGGATCTGTTCTAATACTTCATTCCAACTAGCTCGTAACATAAAAATACTATCATAAACATCAAAATCATCAAATTACCACGGATTCAAGCCCAAGTTAACCTAAAACTTCCAAAACTTGCGTTTGATCCATAAACTGAACTAAACGCCTCCGAAAAAATACGAAAATTTACAGACATATCCAAAATCACCCGATGAAGCTACTGCAACTCTCGGAATTCCATTCCGACCCTCGGATCAAAATCTCACATATCAATCGGAATTCGCCGAAATTCCAACTTCGCCAATTCAAGCCTAATTCCACACCAGACCTCCAAATTCGATTCCGATCGCACTCCTAAGTCAGAAATCATCCGCCGAAGCTAACCGAACCACTGGAATTCACATCCGAACCCTCTAACCACATAGTTAACTTCCGATTGACTTTTCTAAATCAAGCTTTTTTCTAAGAGGCTAAGTGCCTCGTTTTCAACCAAAACCAATCCAATTACACCTGATCGAATCTAATACTGATATTGAAACATGAAGCAACAAAATAAGGGGGAAACGGGGTGATAACTCACGTGACAACAGGCTAGGTCGTCACATCCTTCCCAACTTAAACAAATGCTCATCCTCTAGCGGACCCAGTGTCGTGCTTGAAGTTCACCAATAGCTGAATAACTTTACCATGCATATAAACCTGGGTGATCCCATGTCACCCTATCTCATATAGGTCCGACAACACAATATAGCTGAAATCTTTCACCCGTTTCACCAATTTAGTCCATAAACCATAGAACTACATTTCACCCTCTTAAATCTTACACAAGATCAGAACATCATATTTTTACTCAGAATAAACCCAAACCAGCTGTAATAATCCATACCTGCAACCTTGGCTACAATCATATGATATCCCACATAACTCAAACACATGCAGCGATAACTTCCATTTACAACAACTACACACAACAACAATTATCGATAAAAAATCTCTTGTTAGATAGAGTCTCATTTCAATACCTTTATATACTGCCAACAACAACTGAAACACGCGATATAATGAACCCATCTCTCAGATCAACCATTCATGAATCCATTTCCCTCTTGACTGTTACTACAACAAATTTTCGAGCCAAACCCAGATATTACCTTTCTAACAAGCTGAAATCAAACTGGTCGTACTCATTAATGACTTCAATGACCACTTCGACTCCAACCACCCGTCTGGTGTTATGGCACCTCGATGCAGGCCTAATCCGCAACTTGCGCAATACAAGCACCCATGAGAAGCAGCCTGAACATACTCAAATTATGACAATGACTTAACGAAAGAGATGTACCGCAAGCTCAACATTGCTGTTACAACACAAAACTGAGATCCCGTCTCACATCATAGAAATAGAGTACCTGAATTCTCCTCGAAAGGTAATAACTCCACGTGGACTTGCCACCACACACAATCCTATCCAAACATTGTTACCAATGAAACACCTCAAGTCACCATGCTCAACACGGACATCCACGCGCAGATTGAGGTTTGAAACCCATCAATCTATCACACCCACAGTGAAGCAAGTAATATACTCTATTAAATCCTGAAAGGACACAACCGATGCACTATTCGCCACGCAACACCCAATATGGACCTTCCTCAGAAACCAGAAAGTAATGCATACAAGGTAACATATAGAAAACTACTCAACATCACAGTATTGCGCCATACAAACCGATCCGGATAACATACCCATGGCGGCGTGCCACCCGATCCAATATATATTTCACAAAATGAGATGCACATCGAGCCAATTTTGCTCATTACAATAAACACATATAGTCTCATGCCCGACCACAAGAAATGCATCCGAAACCTCAATACCGAAACTGAATCAATGGTAGAAACCTCTGCACTGACATCCGCCATGAAGGCCCAATCAATAAGGCAATGCTTGCCAGCCATCCGCTGGTCTCTGGAATACAAGCTACCATGCTAGAACATATTCCGATGCACCTCGCCAAGTAGCTTGTGGAATTTTCTGACATAGCCCATAACACATTAGTCTAGACAACCTGACATCGGGATAACCTGTCTGCAATCTAATATCATAACCCAAATTTAACATACCAAGAAAAGAAAGGTCCACTCGAACCTCCAATATTCCATAACCTCTAGACGATGTCGATGCATACGACCTACAACCACTGCATAGTCGGATCACGAGAACTTCTAGTTACTAACACGTATAACACATGAATCACTATGCTTGGTCCAACACGTCGCCGTACGAAATCATAACGCACATCAAGTATCCATTCCTGCCATGAAAGATATTCAAAATTTTTCCCTGCTCCATCAATAACTCAATTATCAGCGGTCCATCCAACAATAGAACACCACAATACCACTAAATATTATCAGTTTTTCATTACCTTGCCCCCTTTTCTGAACATAAACCCCCCGCTAAATCACTAGCATAGCAATACCATCTTATTTATCCATCTGAAGATCAACTCTTAAATCACCTGCAACTGCCCGTGCTGCTTATGAATTTAATGACTCTCTATTATGACTGAACTAAAACCTTGAACATGCAAATCTCAATTCTCCATATCATAACACATAGACCATACCACACTAGGATAACATGAGGACTTCTATCTCACTCCTATGCCGCAGACATCGACGCACTCAATTAGTCAAGAACTTTCATGATCCCATATAGGTGAAAAATTGTTACACACTCCATGCTTCGCATACCCATACGAAATATACTCATTTTCAAACCACGGTAAAACACATCAAGAACTATTTCTTCCAATTCCATTGCACAAGATAAACTACCAGGATTGCATCCTTTTATCCAAACCAAGTTAAGCAAACTACCAGCACTTAAAACCTTTGCCGCACAATACTTGTAAGGCTCAATACCTCGACACATACCATAATTAATCATATGCTTACTATACCGATTCGGTTCATTATCAGGCTATTCCATTTATCCAATTTCCTTCCCGGTTCATCTTTAATTTGATATTCTCCTTTGCTGTAGCACCACGATACCTCAACCCAGGTTACCATACGAGACTCGCACATAAAACCACAATGTCTAGGACTCGTAGGCCACTGAATACCCTCTCAAATGCTTCCCAGAAATACCACATTCCAGAATGATTTACTTTGAAGAACTTCCAACGACTCTGAATTCGTTTACCATTACATTCCAAATGAGGATATATAGAATCCCATGATTAACACAAATTACCAAAAGTCTTGATCTTTCTAATGAAAACACAGTCTCTAACCACATACACAAACTTAAGACACCTGATTGTTACATGAAAAATCTTGAACACAGTAAGACCATTCTCGAGAGTCATTCACTCTTATTCAGCTGTAATTCACCTGCTCTAAATGAACAGAAACACTCGTGCCTTATTGGTATTCTGACACCGCAGAACATGATTTCCTAGAGATACAAAAAACCATCTTCCTTCTCTATAAACCGAGCATTCCTTATTAATATCAGCTCAAAAACACCCTAATATTTCCTCACATTTACGAAAGTACCCTATAACCTTTGTAAAAATTTTCCTTCACGCGTGCCATCCTCGACTCAATTTCTACAACCAGAAATGATCCGCCATCATCCCTCGAAACAGAACCAACATTGCACATAACCGTGCAATCAGCTGACCAACAACAACCTCCCCAACTTGGCTCGAATCCAAATATCAAGGCATTCTTAACAACTCATAGCACTTTTACATCCAATGATGCCACAATATAATAGTGAGATTAAACTATGAGATATGCCTTCCACCATCATATATGTTACACAATCAGTTAGTCTTCCAGAGTCTGAGCTCATACTGCCACATGAAATGTACATTTTCCAACTAAGAGACATGAAAAATATTCTTCTCGCGCCCATAACTTGGGGCTACACATCAGACCGCAATGGAAAACAAACACTTAACAGCTCATCTATTATCCACCATACTTCTTCATCACTACCAACATCACATAGATATGCCTCACAGTACTGACGTTATCACATGGATATCCCACCGCCAACCCGGCTAATAAGAACATTACTGAACGTATAAGTTCAAAGCACTTGCTCACACAATAAGCACCTCGATGCTCAAGCCATAGGCAAAGATCCTGCCTCAAGTCCTCTTGACCGGCCCAACATGAACTCATAGAGATTACATCTCGACCCTCGATCGGGGAATCACAAGCCATCCAGGCACATATACTACTGAAGAGGGGTTCAAGAGGGAGGCTAGTAAAGTGTAAAAATTTATCAAAACTAGATATTTATACCAAGTCAATAATGGCAACTAGGGAAAGAAACAAGGCTTGCACTTGTGAAGAGAAAACCAAACCCTAATCAAACAAAAGAGCACGCTTTAGGAATGGAAACGAACAATTCAATCTTAGTAATATAAGCTTGACTGCGTCTTCTTCACGTAGCAGGCAGCCATGGCTGCGGGAACCTCTCCCCAGCCTTTGGCTGTGGGAGAGGCAATCCAAAACACCTCACAAAACCCAACAATCAATAATTCCAAGCTAACGTATGCATCACAGATTGCTGGAAAATTTTCTGCTGCAAAAACGTCAAAACTGGAGTTTTGTCCAGTAAGTGTCAAACATGGAGAACCTGCTGTTCAGCTCACTACTGAAGAGGTGAACTCTTTCACCATCGAAGAGGGGTTACACCAAGCAGTTATCCTCAAGTTTTCGTATGGAAAACCTGATCTTCATGAGCTACGACAGTTGATTCCGAATCAGTTTGATGTCAAAGGTTTTTGCAATATTGGACAACTCGAATATCGGCACATATTGACAAGATTTGATCTTTATGAAGATTTTTTACAAGTAATGTCAAAATCTTCTGGTCATGTTAAGTTTAAAGGTGATGAGTTCTTCATTAGAACTTTTTCATGGATAATTGGATTTAATCCAAGAGAAGAAACATCCAAAGCAGTGGTTTGGATATCTTTACCTGATCTCCCAGCAATTTTTTTTTGCAAAAAAACTCTTTAATGTCCATAGCCCATGCGATTGGAAAATCTTTTACAGTTGATAAAGCGACACAAGATAGAACGTGACCTAGTACGGCTAGGGTTAATGTTTTGCTTGACTTACTAGACAAACACCCTAAAAGGATCAAGATTAAGATTGGAGATTTAAAATCAGGTAAGTTGGTAGAATATTATCAACAGATTGTTTATGATAATCTACCAAAATACTGTACTGTTTGTAAAAATCAAGGACATGGTGAAAAGTCATGTCGATGGAAGATCGAGGAAAATACGACAGAGGCAGATCATGTGGAGGTAGTAGAAGGCTCGGGTAAGCTTGACAAATTAACAGGTGACTCCAGGAATTACCTCAATACCAAAAGAGCTGGGCAATCAAGGGATCAAGAGGCAGAACAGGTTCATCTAGGCAAAAACGGGTGAAGATGTACATGTGGGCTCAACCAAAAAAAATGGGTATCCAATATCCATAAATAATAATAAACTTGATGATGTAGTACAACACATGAAAGAGAGCCATTATGCTTTCGGTGTCGGCTCATCTGGGCAAAAACGTGGCCCTATTAGTGTGCAAAATTTGAATAATAACCATGTGGGTCAGCTGTGTCTAATTGAAATGCCGAAAATCTTGAGCAAAATGGTCAAGTGTTGGCCTCATCTTTTCCAGGCAGTGGCAAAGCAGCTATTGTACAAACCAGTGCAATCAATTCAGCAGAGGAAAGAAAACTATTGGATTCTATGGACAAGGTGGTGTCTCGAGCCAGTGACAAACGAGGTTATGAAAGTAATGAAGAATTGAGCACACCGGAGGAAGTAGGATCCTGTAGTAATACATAGCTTCTCGTCAATTCTGGGTAGAAACCAATAAGTATGACCAGTACAACAGATTTTTTATCCCATGATAGACAACTATTGGATGCAATGCTAAATGCACATCCCTTTGAATTGGGTCGTGATCCTTATAACGCTAAACGTGCAAATAGGAGCAGGAATGAGGTACATATACAACAACAAATCAACCAAAGCGATATTAAATCACAAGATGTACCAAACTTGGATGCGTAAGGTGTTTTACACATGCCAAATCATCGCATATCAGAAGAAGGTGACTTAATTGAAGTGCTGCCACAATGCGTCGAAACAGTCCAAATTAATGCTACAGAGGAACAAATGTCTCAAACAAAGGAAAAGAGCAGGGACGAAAATGTTAGACGACCTCTGATTAGAAATGCCAAGCTGAAGCAAGCCGCCCCAACTACATCAACAAAGTCCAATCAATCTAAAAAGAAGTCATGAATTTTGAATTCTTCTTGAAGAATTGGGACGATGTTGATAAAGAATTACAAATTAAAGAAATTGCAAGGATCGAAAAAAGGGACATCATTGTAACTTTTTCATCATTTTAATCTGCCGCTTTGTTAGTATACTCATTTGTAATCTCATCACAGAGTATGTTACAAACTCTGTGATGATCATAAAATATTTGGTCCTGTCAAGTTCGTATTTTTTGCATTCCTGTTAATAAGTGAGGTTGTCAAGCCTCAATTGGATTTAGTATGGTAAGTTTAGCCTGGTATGTGTTATATCGTTAACAATACCGGTGCTGTTGCCCCCTTATTTGTACTTTTCCTAATTGTTGTATTTTCTTTTTTGCTATTAATAAAAACCTAGCCCTACGCTCTTGCCTAGTGGATTACCTAAAAAAAACATATACTACTGAGCGCTCGCGTGCGCATACAAACGTGTGGAAGGAATTTAAAGAATTATATCTCAAGCTGAATCAAGTACGCACGATAAGAATTCCAAGAAAGTGAAGTTTTCCTAAAGGTTCTGCAGCCTCTCGAGGATAAATATAGACGTCTCCGTTTTGATCCGCGAGACTCTACTAACCAGCTCATGACTTATGAGGCATAGTAACCTAGGCTCTGATACCAACTTGTCACGACCCCAATCCCGGTCGTGATGGAGCCTAACAGAACTACTAGGAAAGCCCGACCATTTACACTCTCAACCCGAGCATGAAGCTCAAAATTAGTTAATTGAATATTATTATCGACAATAACACTAAAATCATAACTAAATAGATGAAAACCAAACTGGATAATCTCCCAGAGATCTTGGGGTCATGAGTCTAGAGCCTCTAACAATAGAAAGTAACAAGACTCCAATAATACAATTGTTCAAAACTGCGGAAATAATAATAATAAGGGAATAGGGAAAGAGTCGGGTCCTGCGAACGTCAGACAACTACCTCGACAACTCCAATAGAACTCTGAAGCCCCAATTATCTCAGATACTTCAAAAATACCTGAATCTGCACACATGGTGCAGGGAGTAAAGTGAGTACTTCCAACTCAGTGGTAATAAGAGAGAATATCTGAGCGATAAGAAAACACGTATGAGCACACCAAAATACTACAAAGATAGCACAACCCTTTGAGAAAAACTGAAATGCTGCTGTGAAAAGTCCCTTTAGAAAATCTCAAGATCAGTTCAAAGTCTCTTTTACAAAGTTTCTTTTACAAATATCTCTTTTATTTTCAACAGCCCAGCATATGAATGCAATATCAAATAGAACAAGTCGGCTCATAAGTCGGCCCCTTGGGCACAACACTCCTCAACATATAACACTAGGGGGGTATCTGGTCAACAAGGCAAGTAACAGTATGTATGCCAATGATATATGAGTGCTAAATGTCATGCCACGCAATACAAATTGGAGTGAATGCGTGAATGCAATGCAATGCACATGACCGCTACGACGCGTAGCCCGATCCATGGGTACCCTGTGCTCACGGGGGTGTGTACAGACTCTGAAGGGGCTCCTACAGCCCAAGTGCTATAATACTGCGGCATGCAGTCCGATCCTTATAATATACTACTGCGGCATGCAGTCCGATCCATATAATATACTATTGCGACGTGTAGTCCAATCCATATAATATACTACTACAGCGTGCAGTACGATCCATGCATGTATATGTATATGACACATACACTCGAGGCCTTAAAGCCTCCATAATTCACTCTTCATGCCCTCACATACGGCCCTCGGCCTATATCAGTCCAAATTAGTCAAAAGCCCCCCGGCATCAGTAAAACAATAATACTCAGCTCAAACAATAGTTCAAATATCAGTTAAAACTCCATGTTTGAGAAAAATATAGTTGAGTTCATGAAACAATGTAAATCACATGGACTGAGTTCAAATAATATTTCAAATAGTGAGAAAAACTGTGATGATAGTTCATGAAGAGTTCACATAATCGACAATAAACCCCAAGTATGGCAATAAATCCAAGTCATAATGATAACAACAAATCATTTACAATTTCACGGTAAAAACCAACTACCGGGACGGACCAAGTCACATTCCCCAACGGTGCTCTACCCCACGCTCAGGTCTAGTGTGCAAGTCACCACAATACAACACTAAGATGTGCAAATTCGGGGTTTCAAACCCTCAGGATGTCATTCCCATGTATTACTCACCTCGAACGGGCAAAAACTCTAGCCCGCGGCGCCTTTGCTCCTTAAACCGGCCTCCACGCGTTTCAAATCTTACCAAAATCAGTACGAATATATCATAATATGCTATTGGGACAACACCCAATTGAAAACAAAATATAATAAAATCTCGAAACTAGCAAAACCCGAGCTCCGGGCCCACTTCTCGAAAAATTCAAAAAAATTATGTCTTTGTATTCCTCATCTCGCCACGAGTCCGTGCATATAAAAATTACAAGAATCGGAGTCCGTTTGACATTTCAAAACACCACTTTAACCTTTCTTAGGTTTCAAGCCCTAACCACCATTTTAGCCTTAAAATCCATAAGTTTCAGTATTTAATCTACGTTTTTACACCATATAAATATAATCCGAGGCCAAGAATCATTAAGTGAAGGAAACCCTCGAAACCCTCTTCAAAATCGCCCAAGAATCGCCTTCCCCGAGTTCAAGATATTTCCTCCTTCTCTTTCAAACTCGGAAACACTGTACACTTAAAACCCCAGTCGATTTCTGCTTACGTGGTCAAATGACTGCACATGCGATCACCGCTTATGCGACCACACGACTGCTTATGAGGTCTCACTTAAACCACATGGGACCGCTTCTGCGGTCAAAATACCGCTTTTGCGGTCCCCGCTTCTGCGATCCGATGACCGCTTCTGCGGTTCCCTCATGACTTTCATGACCGCTTCTGCAGTCTCTTACCGCTTTTACGGTAGCCGCTTTTGTAGAGCTTCTTCCGCTTCCGCGGAAATATCAGGAGCTTCATGCTACAGACTTGTTGCAAATTCAAAAATTCTCGTTTTCATCATCCGACATCACCCCGAGGCCCTCGGGACTCCAACCAAATGCACGAATATGTTCTAATACTTCATTCCAACTTGCTCGTAACATAAAAATACTATCATAAACATAAAAATCATCAAATTACCACGGATTCAAGCCTAAGTTAAACTAAGACTTCCGAAACTTGAATTTGATCAAAACCAGACCTAAACACCTCTGAATGATCTGAAAATTTGCAGACATATCCAAAATCAATTGACGAAGCTACTGCAAATCTCGGAATTCCATTCCAACTCTCGGATCAAAATCTCACCTATCAATCGAACTTCGCCAAATTTCCAACTTTGCCAATTCAGGCCTAATTCTACGCCGGACCTCTAAATTCGATTCCGATCGCACTCCTAAGTCACACATCATCCCTTGAAGCTAACCGAACCACCAGAATTCACATCCGAGCCTTCTAACCACATAGTCAACTTCCGATTGACTTTTCTAAATCAAGCTTTCTTCTAAGAGGCTTTGTTCCTCGTTTTCAACCAAAACCAATCCAATTACACCCGACCGAATCTAATACTGATATTGAAACATGAATCAATATAATAAGGGGAAAACGGGGCGGTAACTCACGTGATGGCGGGTCGAGTCATCACAATCACATGATTTAAGCCTAGAAACTAATGGGTGTTAATGGAAATTGAAGAAAATGAGTCTAAGATTACATACCTATGAATTAGTGGTGAAATCCTCTTTCATAGATCGCCCAATTTCGAGTTTAGATGAAGAAGTTATGAGTTTTGGAGAAAATCCCGTAATGGCCACTATTTCTGGACTTTCAAAATAAATGGGCGGATTTGGTCATCGTGTTCACGGTAAGCTCATCGCATTTGGGATGAGTTAGGTCTGACAGACCTTCCCGTTCGCGGAAGATGGCTTGCATTCGCGGAGTTTTGGCTCCTCAAGCCTACGCGTTCGTTGGCCGCATTCTTGATGCACAAAGTGGTGAACCCCTCCCCAGAACTTTAACCTAACGCGTTCACGAGTGCATGGACACGTTCGGGAAGGGTATTCCCCGCTCATCCTTGCGTTCGCGTCTCAAGATTCACATTCGCGAAGAGGAAATCGGGCAGCTAGGAGTTTTTCCATACGCGTTCATGAGAGGGACCACACGATCGCGAAGAGTAAAATCCCTGGGCACTGAACAACAAAAACCTTCAATTTGTTGAGTTCCAATAATCTTTCGAAATGCACCCGAGCCCTCAGAGCTCAAAACCAAACATACATACTAACTCAATAATATAATACGGACTTATCTGTGTAATCAGATCGCCAAAATAACATCAATAACAATGAATTAAACCTCAAAATCAATGAAATGTTTCAAAACTTCTTAAAGCATCAAACTTTGCATTTACGGTCCGAATCACGTCAAACGAATTCCGTTTCTTACCAAACTTCACAGAGTTATCTTAAATCACATATCAGACCTGTACCGGGCGACGGAAGCAAAATACGGACCCAATAATAATATGTTCTAATCAAAATTCCTTTCAAATTCCATTAAACAATTTCAGAAAATAATTTTATTTAAAAAATTCATTTCTCGGGCTTGGGACCTCGGAGTTCAATTCTGGGCATGCACTCACGTCCCATATTTTCCTATGAACCCCCCGAGACCGTCAAATTACGGGTCTGGATTCGTTTACTCAAAACATTGACCGAAGTTAAATTAACTCATTTTATAGTAAAAAATTTATCATTTTTCATGGATTTTCACATATAAGCTTTTCGGCTACGTACCCGAATTGTGCACGTAAATCAAGGTGATGCTAATAGAGGGTTTTAAGGTCTTGGAACACATAATTCAATTTAGAAGCAAGTGATGACCTTTTGGATAATCACAATTTTGATATCTACAAATGCTCCCTACTTCAAGGTTTGTCGGGATGTTGCCTTAGCGAAAACTTACAGACGAGACTTGAAGTACCCGATCATCACAATATAAAAATTTGAAGCTTGTAGTTTCAATTTTCATGAGGAAGAGATGAAGGAAGAAATGGTCCCACTGGACGTGCCAAATTATTTGCAAAAAATTATTTGTGATATTAAAATAAATTACAACCACAATATAAATATGAAGAAACATAGTTTTATTGATAAAATGATGCAGGTATAATTCTTTTTGTTCTCTTGATTCTTCTCTCCTTATTATCTCCGTGATTCGAGGGCTAGAACACCGTGTTTCTCGAATGTAAGTTGATGTAAACCTTCATGAGATGTATTTGATCTCCATGAAATTATTTTTATCCGGCCGCATCTTGATCTCTTTTTGAATATCCCATGGGTTTATAAATTTTTTGAGATGATCTATATTTTTGAGATATTTTTTAAAGGATTATGCAATCCTTTTTATAAGAGTGACCTAGTGTTTTGGTAGAGTAGCCTATAAATAACACTGACAGACTCCTAGAATTTCAAGAGTTCTTATAATATCTTGAATTTAGAATTTAACTCGATCCATTAAGATTTAGATATTTATTGTATCATATGTCCTATTCTTGGACATCGGTCTTTAAAAGTTAATTAATTTGATTAATCTAAATTTGCACCAAATAAATCATTAAACGAGTAGAAATACTCTGTGTTAAAAAGTTTTTTATAACAAGAAAATTTTGTTCCAACTCCCCCTCGTTGAAGAAGAGTTTAGACGCAATGAATAAAAAGCTTTATGAGGTTAATAGAGCTGAATTTCCAATTAGTAATGATAAAATCAAGAAGAAGAATACAAAGAGGTAATGCAACGTTCCACCAACTTTTTTTTCTAATATATGAGAGTTCGAAGTCGACTCATCAAATAATATTTTAAGCCTCAGTGCTTTATAAAAGTATCACGAGTAAAGAATTATTTTATTCTAATGTCATTATTTATTTTAATGGGTTGTTTGGTAGGGAACAAATTATCCTGGGATTAGAATGATATGACTATAATACTAGGACTAAATAATTATTAAATTATTTAATAAATATATTTTTATTATAATATTTTGGCTTATTTGACTACAAATATTAACAGCCCATTTTCTCAATAGGTCATGAAGGCGTCCGACACCATTGCTAGTCAAGCCAATGCGCAACATTTCTACTTTTTATGTTAGTTTTCATCGGAATTTAAGTAAAATAAATATTAAAATTTGGGATTCGAAACCCAAGATGATAGACCATGTGAGTAACATAATATTACAACCCAAAAGTAAGTCTACCAATGTGTGTGTGCCAAGACCTGGTGTGACAAGTACGGGCATCTAGTAGAATATACAAAAGAATATCTCTATCCTACTGTCTGAGATAAAGAAAGATAGCAAAAGTAAGGAATACTCCATCCGGTTGCTGAGCGACATACGAAGGAAGCAGTTCACCGTGAAATTCTCTGCCACAAACTCAAGGGCTCACACCAGACCGGTCACTAGATGTATCTGCCTCCGATCATGTACAGTTATGTATAGAAGTGTAGTATGTGTATATAAATAATATGTACCCACTAAGTACCCCATTTACTATCGAAAAAGTAGAGACGAGAGGTCGACTTGATACTTATCATAATAATGTGCTACACTAAGCATGGAAATTTCTAATAATTAACAGGTAATAATGAAAAGCAATAATCATGTTCTTGACCATATTTCACTTGTTATTTACAGTTCAAATACTTATCAAGTGAGCATGTCATATATATATATATATATATATATATCGTGCACAACCATGCCGAGGTCGACGGCCCGCTCCAACAGAAAATAAATTGTGCACTACCGAGGGTCGAATGACACGAACCATAGATGTATCTATTTACACCGAGGCGATCTGCCCGATACATAAATATCAAGAAAACATCAAGTATGCACGTAAAGGCTCACTTATATACAAGGAAACTCTTGCAAAGTTCAACAAGTTCATATATTCACTTCTTATTTCCCTCAAGTCTCTAGCATATCATAAATGATCATATTCGAAATTTAAATAAAAGATATCTCCAAATTAGGCATGATGTGGGTCCTAAAAAACCATAGCAATTAATATCATCGTAGCTTTGCACAGACTCTCGTCACCTAGTACGTACGTAGCTCCCGCATTTAGCAGCAAATACTAATTTATTATACCTACGGGGATAATTTCCTCTTACAAGGTAAGAAGGGAGACTCACCTTGCTCCAAAGCGCTCTTCCAAATATCAAGAATACGTCTAAACCCTCAGTTCGGAGCCAAACGGTCCCAAGCTAGTTAAAAGAAGTAAGAACTAATTAATAGTGGCTCACACGATCAATTCCTAGCTATTTAAGAAATTCTCTAACCATTTACATGAATTGCCTAAATTCTGACCCAGGTCCCACCTGCCCGAATTCCGAGATTTTCGAAGAAATTTGTTCTCTAAGACATAAGGATCAATAATATGTGATTTCTAGTTCATTTCATAACAAATTTCGTTTTATTAAAACCCTAGGTCTAGCTCTAACCCTTTGATTTTACCAAGTTTTTTAGTGTTTAATCTACCTAATATATATGTATTTAAGCTAAGGATGAGTGAATATTGCTTACCTCGAAATGCTATGTTGAAATCATCTCTTTGGAAGCCCCCAAATCGCCCAAGTGTGGAGTATAAATGAGATAAATGGCCTTTGAGTTCAAATTAAATGAACTCTCTACTCAGCGATTTCCGCTTCTGCGGTGCGAGGACCGCATCTACGATCCTGCTTCTGTGGAAAAACGTCCGCATATGTAGATTGGGGTCTGAAGGAAAGGGGCCGCTTTTGCGGTCTGAGGTCCGCACATGCGCCACCTGCGGCTAGAAGGCCGCTTCTGCGGTTTCTCGTTGCCTAGCCCTGGGTCGCTTCTGCAGAGACTGGACCGCACCTGCGGTCCTAGAACCGCATATACGGTTATGAAAGAAGCAGCAACTTGACACCCTTTTCCAAATTTCAACTTTACTCGAGCCTCATCTGATCGATGCTCGGGGCTCCCGAGCCTCGCCTGAATATACCGACAAGTATGAAATCATGAGGCTAACCTACTCTAACCCTCGAAACTCTAAAACAATGAAAAATCTTGGAATCATGTCACGATCCAAATCCCGGTCATGCTGGCGCCAAAAACCTTGTTAGGCAATCCCCACCATATAAACCTTTCCCACCCAAATCATTAACTTAAATACCATTTATAGCTTAAAATTCTCAGTTTGATAACAATAGAAACACTGCGGAAAATGAAATTAACAACAATAACAACCCAAAGGATCTGGCGTCACAAGTCTGAGCCTCTAAATACAACCGAACAGTATCCCATACAAAGGTAAAGTGTAGATACTGAACAAAAATAGATAGAGGCAAGATCAGGTTCTGCGGACGCCAGCAACTATGTCTATATCTCCGGAACCATACTAGGGAACATCAAATAAGCATAGCTAAGCCTCTGGGATCCCTGTATCTGTACACAAGGTGTAGGGAGTAGACTGAGTACTTTCAACTCAGTGAGTAATAGCAATAAATAACAACTGAATGTAAGAAATCCGGTAAAAACACTATGCAATTCTAATATCAACAGTAAGGACAATGTATAATGCTAAACAAGGGGGAGAATATGATAAATACTTCTCTTTTTCCGTCTGACCAGTTACTAACCCTGCTGCGGCACGCAACGCGATCCAATATAATATATAATACTGCAGCGCGCAGCCCGATCCAATATAGTGTATATAATGCTGCGTCGCGCAGCCCGATCCAATATAGTATATATAATGATGCGGCGTGCAGCCCGATCCATGTAATATATCACTGCTCTCACTGGGAGTGTGTGCAGACTTCAGAGGCGTTCCTTCAGCCCAAGCGCTAAAATACTGCGGCGTGCAGTCTGATCCATATAATATATACAATGCTATGGCGTGCAGCCCGATCCATCTAATATATAATGCTGCGGTGTGCAGCCCAATCCATATAATATATATAATGATGCAGCGTGCAACCCCATCTAATATAATATATATATTGCTGGGGCGTGCAACTCGATCCAATATAATATATATAATGTTTTGGCGTGCAGCCTGATCCAATATAATATATTCTGCGGCGTGCAACCCGATCCGGTATATATATCCAATACCCTCATACGGGGTCCTTGACCCCTCTCAGTCAATATAGAATTGGCCTCTCGGGCCTACTTAGAGAAGATACGGTATTCAACCCTAGGTATTGCTCATTTAGGGTGGAAGTTTCTACGTCCAGTTTATTTTATGATTTACAGTCAAAGTCAGGATAGATGATATGTGTTCAACAGGTAAAGTGAGGTCAATCAGCTCAACATGCTCCTTAGGAGTTCTACAGATTGGCACAAGGCCCCAAACATGGCAACTAGCCCAAAGTATACGAGCACAATCTCAGTCTCAGTCAAAAGGTACAGTAAGTCATCAATCGGGATGGACCAAGTTCGAGTCCCCAGCAGATACATCACCACGCTCATCACAAGGCGCGTGTTTTATCTCAACATAGCACCGCATAGTGCAAATACGAGGCTTAAAACCCTCAGTATATCATTCATAACCATTACTCACCTCAAACCGGCCAAAATCCTAGCTCGCCTTGCGCTTTCCTCTCAAATCGACCTCCTCGAGTACAGAATCAGACCAAAACCAAAAGGAATATGTTATAATAGGCTAATTGGACATAACCCAATTGAAAGAACTCAAAAAACACCAGAAAACACGAAGTTGGCAACCCAAGCCCCAGGCCCATTTCTCTAAAAATGATGAAATTGAAATCATCGGAATCCTCGTCTCGCCACGAGTCCGTACATATATAGTTCATCAAAATCGGAGTTCAAATGAGCCATCAAATCCACAATTTTCATTTCAAAAACCAAGCACTAGTTTCTTCAATTTTTAACCAAATTTCAGAGAATTAATGGATGATTCTTCGATTAAATGATGTATCAAGGCCACGAGACTTACCTCCATTCACTTCTCGTCGAAATCGCCTTCAAAATCTACCAACAAGCTTTCAAGTTGGTGCAAAAATAGTGTAAAAATGAACCCAAGTCGCAGATGAAATGTTATAAAAACACGTCTGTCTGCCCAGTTATTACCCTATGCGATCGCATCACATCCATTGCGATCGCATAGCACAAACTTCCTCCTTTCCAAAATAACTATGCGATCGCATAGCACCCCTGCAATGGCATAGAACACACCACTGCCAGGGACACCAGGCCCAACAACCCTATGCGAATGCATACCCCTTGTGCGAACGCACAACTCAATCTCGCAGACCAATGCGATCGCATACCACCTAGTGCGAACGCATAGCACAAAAAACCCCTCTCCCAGCCTCCTATGCAATCGCAATGCCACCTATGCGATCGCATAGAGGAAACCTTCTACAACATTTCTGCTGAACTTCTTCAACTTTCAGACATTCAAATACTCTCCGATAACCACTTGAAACTATCCCGAGGCCCTCGGAACCTCAAGCAAAATCACCAACATACCCCAAAGCATCATACGAACTAGTTCCAATCATAAAAACACACCCAACAACACAAAAATATCAATTCACGACGGATTCAAGCCTAAGTTAAACTAAAATTTCCGAAATCATATTTGATCAAAAAAACCCGACCAAACGACATCCGATTGACCTGAACATTTGCAGACATATCCAAAATCACCTAAGGAAGCTATAGCAACTCTCGAAATTCCATTCCCACCCCAGATCAAAATCTTACCTATCAACCGGAATTTGCAAGAATTCAAACTTAGCCAATTCAAGCCTGACTCTACACCGGACCTCCAAATTCAGTTCTGATTTCACCCCTAAGTTATAAATCACCACCCAAAACTAGTCAAACCATCGAAAATCCATTTCGATCCCTATAAATCTGAAGCCAACATCTGGTTGACTTTTCCAAACTAGCCTTCTCTTAAAGAGACTAATTGTCTCAATTCAAAACAAACTCTATCCGAATCACTTCAAACTCTATAAACACATATAATGAAGAATATAGAAGCTTAAAACGGGGAGAATGGGGCAGTAACTCACGTGACGACGGGCCGGGTCGTCACATCCTCCCCAACTAAAACAAACGCTCGTCCTCGAGCAGGTCAAGAAACATACTTGCAGCCTAAATCAAACGAGGATATCTGATCTCCTGCTCGGTCTCCCAAGTGGTCTCCACGGGCCGACCTCTCCACTGCACCTTCACCGAAGCTATGTCCTTTGATCTCAACTTTCAAACCTGACGACCCAAAATAGCCACTGGCTCCACATCATAGGTCAAGTCCTCATCCAACTGGATCGTGCTGAACTCTAATACATAATGACGGGTCCCCAACATACTTCCTGAGCATAGAAACATGGAACACCGGGTGAACCCCCGATAAGCTAGGTGGCAAAGCAAGCATATAGGCCACCTCCCCAATTCTCCTGAGTATCTCAAAAGGTCCAATGAACTGCGGACTCAGCTTCCCTTTCTTTCCAAACCTCATCACGCCTTTCATAGGCAAAACCTTCAACAAAACCTTCTCGCCCACCATATAAGATGCATACAAACCTTCCGATCTGCGTAACTCTTCTGACGTGACTGAGCCATACAGAGTCTCTCCTGGATAACTTTCACTTTCTCTGAGGCATCCTGAACTAACTCTGTAAGCGGCAAGAACTCATCCCAAGAACCTCCAAAATCAATAACACATGCACACAACATGTCCTCCAATATCTGGATAGTACGCTTGGACTGCCCGTCCGTCTGAGGATGAAAAGCCGTACTCATATGAATCTGAGTGCCCAACTCCTGATGAAAAGTCCTCTAGAACTAAGAAGAAAACTAAATACCCCCGTCGAAGACAATAGAAATTGGAACCCCATGCAACCGCACAATCTCACGGATGAAAATCTCTTCTAACCGTTCCAAAGAATAGGTGGTACACACCGGAATGAAGTGCACAGACTTGGTCAGCCTATCCACTCACACAAATAGAATCAAAGTTCCTCGAGGTACGAGGGAGACCACTCACAAAGTCCATAGTAATCCTCTCCCATTTCCACTTTGGATATCTATATGCTGAAGTACACCGCCGGGTCTTTGATGTTCTTATTTGACCTGCTGACAATTGAGACACCAAGCCACATAGCTCGCAATGTCCCTTTTCATTCTCCTCCGCCAAAAATGATGTCTCAAGTCCTGATACATCTTCACGGCACCCGGATGAATAGAATATCGCGAGCTGTGGGCCTCATCTAATATCAACTCTTGGAGCCCATACACATTGGGCACGCAAATCCGGCCCTGCATCCGCAACACACCATCTCTACCAATAGTCACATCTCTGGCATCATCATGCTGGGCCCTGTCCTTCAGGACAAGAAAATGCGGGTCATCATACTGGCAATCCCTAATGCGATCTTGCAAAGAAGATCGGGAAACCACACAAGCCAACAGCCGACTGGGCTCAGCAATATCCAACCTCACCATCCAATTAGCAAAGGTCTGAACATCGACTGCAAGGGCCTCTCCCCAACTGGAATGTACGCCAATCTACCTATACTCACCGCCTTCCGGCTCAAAGCATCGGCCACTACATTGGTCTTCCCCGGATGATACAATATGGTAATATCATAATCCTTGAGTAACTGAAGACTGCGATGGTCCGTGAACACCTCACAGGTTACACCATATAGATAGTGCCTCCAAATCTTCAAAGCATGAACTATAACAGCCAATTCCAAGTCATGAACAGGGTAGTTCTCTCATGAGGTTTAAGCTGACGCGAAGCATACACAATAACTCTACCCTCCTACATCAGTACACATACGATCCCAACCATTGAAGCATCGCAATATACTGAGTAAGAGCCTGAAGCCGATGGTAATACTAGTACCGAAGTTGCAGTCAAAGCTGACTTGAGCTTTTGGAAGCTCACTTGAGCTTTTGGAAGCTCTTCTCGCACTCATCAGACCACACAAATTGTGCATTCTTCTGCGTCAACTCCATCAGAGGCAAAGCAATAGATGAAAAACCCTAAATGAACCTGCGGTAATAACCTGCTAATCCGAGGAAACTCCGAACCTCAGTAGCTGAGAACGGCCTGGGCCAACTCTGCACCACCTTAGTCTTCTTTGGGTCAACCTGAATACCCTCACTTGACCCCACGTGCTGCAAAAAAGCCACAGAACTAAGCCATAAATCACACTTGGAGAACTTTTCCTAAAGCTTCTCCTCTCTCAACCTCTGTAATACCACCCTCAAGTGCTGCATGTGCTCCTCTTGGCTACGTGAGTACACCAGTATATCATCAATAAACACGATCACAAACGAATCCATATACGGCCGAAATACACTGTTCATCAAATGCATGAAGCCTCTGGGGCATTAGTTAGCCCAAATGACATAACTAGAAACTCATAATGCCCATATCTCGTCCTGAAAATTGTCTTCATGATATCAGAATCCCTAATCTTCAGTTGGGATAGCCTGAACGGAGATCAATCTTAGAGAATACCTTTGCCCCTGAAGTTGGTCAAACAAATCCTCGATACGGGTAGTGGATACTTGTTCTTTACTGTCACTTTGTTCAACTGTCTGTAATCAATGCACATTCTCATTGTGCCATCCTTCTTCTTTACAAATAACACCGGTGCACCCCACGGTGACACTTTCGGGCGAATGAACCCCTTATCTAGGAGTTTCTGCAACTGCTCCTTCAACTCCTTTAACTATGTTTGTGCCATACGATAGGGAGGAATATATATGTTCTGAGTGCCCGGCACCAAATCAACGCCGAAGTCAATATCCGTGTCCGGTAGCTTGCCCGACAAGTCTGCTGGAAACACATCAGGAAATTCCCTCACCACGGGGACTGAATCAAGACTAGGAGTCTCAGCTCCAACATCCCTCACAAATGCTAGATATAATATACATGCCTTCCCAACCATCCGTTGGGACTTTAAGAAAGAGATTACCCTGCTGGGCACATAATCAGTCGTACCACACCACACGATCCTCGGAATACCCGAAATAGCCAATGTGACTGTCTTGGCGTGACAGTACAGAATAGCATGGCACGGTGATAGCCAATCCATGCCCAGAATAACATAAAAATCTACCATGCTCAATTGCAGCAAGTCAACTAGGGTCTCCAGACCCCTAATAGTAACCAAACAAGACCAATACACGTAGTCCACAATAATAGTATCACCTACCAGGGTAGATATATGCACAGGTAATGCAAGACACCCTTGGGTAGTCCCCAAATGATGAGCAAAGTAAGAAGATACATAAGAATACGTTGATCCGGGATCAAATAAAACTGAGGCATCCTTGTGGCAGACATAGATAATACCTGTAATGACAGCATCTGAAGCAACAACATCCGATCTGCCCTGAAGAGCGTAACAATGGGCCTGACCACCACCAGATCGACCTCTCCCTCTGGGGTGACCCCTAACTGCCTGACCCTCACCCCTAGCTGTCTGGGCGGGTGCTGAATACACTGGGCCAGAAGATGAAGGCTGGCCCCTCTGCTGAGATGAACTGGATGTACGATGGGGACAATCCTTCCGTATATGCCCAAACTCGCCACACACATAACAACTCCCTGGTGCTGGGGGCTGGGACTGAAGGGAACCACTAGCACTAGAGTAGCTGGCTGAAGAACTCGGCTGAGATGAACCCTGAACAGATGGGGACATGAGACGAACTCTGCACTAGAAGTGCACTTAGAGATGACTGACTCTGCTGAGAGCCCTGATAACCCCGACCAGAAGATGAACCGTGGTACTCTGACCGAGCTGGTGGTGGAGGCATGAAAGAACGACCCCTACTCTGCTGAAATTGGCCCCTAGATGGAGTACCACTGGAGCCACCTTATCATCGAGGCCTCTTGGCCACTCTCTCCTGACGGCGAGCCGTCTCAATATCATTGGCTATATCCACCGCCTCCTCAAAATTATGACTCAGGACCCTCTCACGATTCATCAAAATATGGATGGGATAAATAAGTCAGTCTAAAAATCACTTAATCCTCTCCTGATCCCTCGGAACCATCCATGGAGCATAACGAGCTAACTCTGCAAATCTCACCTCATGCTGCATCACAGAAATATCCCTCTGACGAAGCCACTCAAAATGCCTGCGTAACTCCTTCCTATGCGACCGAGGTATCCACTTCTCCAGAAAGATAGTGGAGAACTCCTTCCAAGATAACGGCACTCATATGCCTCCCACCAGGTAAAGGCTGCTCCTGAGAACTGAAAAGTGGTAAAAGATACCCCACTAGTCTCCAAGATCCCTGCTATCCGAAGCATCCGTCGACACTTGTCGAGAAACCCTTGGGCATCCACGCCTGGAACACCGCAAAAAGTAGGAGGTAAAAGCCTGCTGAACCTCTCCAGATGACGCTTCACGTCATCTGGCATCACTGGCACCCCAACACCTTGAACTGGAACAACTGGCTGAGCAGGGGCAACAAGCTAAACTGGTGGTGACTCTGGGGTCTGCAAACCCTATGCACCCTGCTCTGGAGTGCCAGCTACGGGGGTCTGATGACCACCCATGGTCTGAGATGTAGCTGCGATAGTCGAGACTGCCTGAACCAAGCCAGTTCAAACCGATAAGATTTGAGCCAGGGCCTCCTGAAGGCGCGAAATCACAATAGGCACTGCTGGTGCCTGAACAGGTGCTACTGGAACCTCTACAGCTGGAGGCTGATCCTTAATGGGGGCAACTGGTGGGTCAACTAGTGTTGCCTCTGCTGCTCTGCCTCGACCACGACCATGGCCGCATCCTATGCCTATAGTGGGTGGAAATGGTTGTCGTCCACCATGTCCAGCCGCACACGTTCTCACCATCTGCGAGAGAATAGAATACAGAAGTTTAGTTCTCGGATCAACAAAGTGGCACGACAAAAATTTCAAGAATATTAAGTTTTTCCTAAAGGTTCTACAGCCTCTCGAGGATAAGTGCAGACGTCTCCGAAACGATCCGCGAGACTCTACTAAATCAACGCATGACTCGCGAGGCCTGGTAACCTAGGCTGTGATACCAACTTGTCACGACCCAAACCCCAGTCGTAATTGCGCCAAACACCTTGTTAGGCAAGCCCGACCATGTAAACCTTTCCCAACTAAGTCATTAAATTTAATACCATATATAGCTTGTAATCAACAGTAATAACAGCCCAAAGGATCCGGCGTCACAAGTCTGAGCCTCTAAATACAACCGAATAGTATCCCATACAAAGGAAAAGTCTAGATACTGACAAAGATAGATAGAGGAGAGATAAGGTTCTGCGGATGCCAGCAGCTACCTCGATATCTCCGGAACCGAACTAGGCAACAGCAAATAAGCACAGCTAAGCCTCCGGGATCCCTGTATCTGCACACAAGGTACAGGGAGTAGAGTGAGTACTTCCAACACAGTGAGTAATAGCAATAAATAATAATTAAATGTAAGAAATCCGGTAAAAACACTATGCAGTTCTAATTTCAATAGTGACGACAGTGTATAATGCTAAACATGGGGGAGAATCTGATAAATACTTCTCTTTTTCTGTACGACCAGTTACAAACCCTGCTGCAGTACGCAGCCTGATCCAATCTAATATATATAATGCTGCGGCGCGCAACCCGATCCAATATAGTATATATAATGCTGTGTCGTGCACCCCGATCCAATATAGTATATATAATGCTGCGACGTGCAGCCCGATCCATATAATATATCACTGCGGTCACTGGGAGTGTGTGCAGACTCCGGAGGGCTCCTTCAGCCCAAGCGCTAAAATACTGCGGCGTGCAGTTCGATCCATATAATATATACAATGCTGCGGCATGCAGCCCGATCTATATAATATATATAATGATGCAGCGTGCATCCCGATCCATATAATATATATAATGCTGCGGTGTGCAACCCGATCCAATATAATATATATATATTGCTGCGGCGTGCACCCCGATCCAATATAATATATATAATGCTGCGACGTGCAGCCCGATCTAATATAATATATATAATGTTACGGTTTGCAGCCCGATCTAGTATATATATCCAATAACCTCACTACGGGGTCCTTGACCCCTCTCAGTCAATATAGACTTGACCTCTCAGGCCCACTCAGCTAAGACATGGTATTCAACCCTAGGTATTGCTCATTTAGGATGAAAGTTTCTACGTCCAGTTTATTTCATGATTTAAATTCAAAGTAATCACAAATGGTATGTGTTCAATAGGTAAAGTGAGGTCAATCAGCTCAACATGCTCCCTAAGAGTTCTACAGATCGGCACAAGGCCCCAGACATGGAAATTAGCCCAAAATATAAGAGCACATGCTCAATCTCAGTCAAAAGGTATAGTAAGTTATTAACTGGGATGGACAAAGTCCGAGTCCCCTGCATATACATCACCACGCTCATCACAAGACACATGTTTTATCTCAACATAGCACCACATAGTGCAAACACAGGGGTTCAAACCCTCAGTATATCATTCATTTCCGTTACTCACCTCAAACCGTCCAAAATCCTAGCTTGCCTTGCGCTTTCCTCTCAAATCGACCTCCTCGAGTGCAGAATCTGACCAAAACCACAAGGAATATGTTATAATAGGCTAATGGGACATAAACCAATTGAAAAAACTCGAAAAATACCCAAAAACATGAAGTTGGCAAAAACCGAGCCCACTTTTCGAAAAATTACGAAATTGACATTATCGGAATCCTCGTCTCACCACGATCCGAACATATAAAGTTTATCAAAATCGGAGTTCAAATGGTCCATCAAATCCCCAATTTTCATTTCAAAAAACCAAGCCATAGTTTCTTCAAATTTTACCCAAATTTCATAGAATTAACGGATGATTCTTCGATTAAATGACGTATCTAGGTCACGAGACTTACCTCCAATCACTTCCCGTCGAAATCCCCTTCAATTCTACCAACAAAATCTCAAGGTGGTGCAAAAATGGTGGTAATATGAACCCAAGTTGCGGATGATATGTTATAAAAAAGGTCTGTCTGCCCGGTTATTACCATATGCGATCGCATCACATCCATTGCGATCGCATAGCACAAACTTCCTCCTTCCCAAAATAACGCATAGCACCCATGGGATCGCAAAGAACACACCACTGCCATGGACCCCAGGCCTAACAACCCTATGCGAACGCATACCCCTTTGTGCGAACGCACAACTCAATCTCCCAGACCAATGCGATCGCATACCACCTAGTTCGAACGCATAGCACAAAAAATACTCCTCTCCCAGCCTCCTATGCGATCGCAATGCCACCTATGCAATCGCATAGAGAAATCCTTCTACAACATTTCAGCTGAACTTCTGCAACTTTCAAACACTCTCCGATAACCACTCGAAACCATCCCGAGGCCCTCGGGACCTCAACCAAAAGCACCAACATACCCCAAAACATCATACGAACTAGTTCAAAACATAACAACACGCCCAACAACACAAAAATCACCATTCACGAAGATTCAAGCCTAAGTTAAACTAAAACTTCCGAAATTCATATTTGATCAAAACCGGACAAATGACGCCCGATTGACCTGAAAATTTGTAGACATATCCAAAATCACCTAACATAGCTACAACAACTCTTGAAATTCTATTCTTACCCCCGAATCAAACTCTCACCTATCAACCGGAATTCGCCAAAATTCAAACTTAGCCATTTCAAGCCTAATTCTACACCGGACCTCCAAATTCAGTTTCGATTTCACCCCTAAGTCAAAAATCACCACCCGAAACTAGTCGAACCGTCAAAAATCCACTCAAAGCCCTATTACTTATAAGTCAACATCTAGTTGACTTTTCCAAACTAGCCTTCTCTTAAAGAGACTAATTGTCTTAATTCCAACCAAACTATGTCTGAATCATATCAAACTCTACAAACACATAATGAAGCATATAGAAGCATAAAATGGGGAAAACAGGGCGGTAACTCATGTGAATACGGGCGGGGTTGTCACAAATCACCCCCTAAAACCAAATGAATAAAACTATTGAATTTCAAGTTCTTAATTCTCTTCTAACTGGTCAAAACACCCTTAAACTACTCGGATTGACACTAACATTTTACGGGGAAGTCTTAACTAATATTTCGGACGTATACCAAGTTTCAGAACCAAAATCCGAGCCCGATACCTACAAAATCAATGAATACTTAGTTTCTTTAATTCATTAAAACTTCAACTTAACAATTTTAATTAAAAATTCATTACTCGGGATAGGGACCTCAGAATTTAATTCCGAACATACGCCCAAGTCTCATATTTTCTCACGGACCCTTTGGGACTGTCAAATTATGAATCCGAGTTCGTTTTCTGAAAAAGTTTACCGAAGTCAAACTCGGTCTTTTAAGAGAATCTAAAAGAAGCAAATGGACACATTTCACTCAAAACTCATCCTACTCCCGAACCAACTGTGACCATAAGTTATAAATTAGCTAAAGCGAGCGCGGGAAGTTTTATTTAATTTAGCGGGATTACAAAAATGCAAAATGACCTGTCCGGTCGTTACATTCTCCACCTCTTAAACAAACGTTCGTCCTCGAGCATACATAAAAAATACCCGTACTGCTGAAAAAGTGGGTATATTTGCTTCGCATGTCTTCCCCGGACTCCCAAGTCGCCTCCTCAACCAGTTGGCCCCTCCACTGGGCCCTCACCGTAGAAATCCTCTTGGATCTCAACTGGAGATCTTGTCTATCGATAATGGCAACTGGTCCTCCTCATAGCCCAAACTCTCATCTAATAGAATAGTATTGAAGTCCAACACATGGGATAGGTTGGCATGATACTTTTGAAGCATCGAAACATGAAAAACTGAATGAACTCCTGATAAACTGGGGGGTAGGGCAAGCTCATAGGCAACCTCCCCAACTCGTCTCAACACCTCAAAGGGACCAATAAACCTTGGGCTCAACTTGCCCTTCTTCCCGAACCTCATAATGCCCTTCATTGGCGAGACTTTCAAGAGAACATTCTCGCCAATAATGAATGATACATCACGCGCATTTCGATCCACGTAGCTCTTCTGTCTGGACTGAGCTCTGCGAATCCTCTACCGAATCAACTTTACCTTATCCAAGGCATCCTATACCAAATTTGTGCCAAGTAACCTAGTCTCACCAGGCTCAAAACACCCGATAGGAGAACGACAACATTGAACATATAAAGCCTCGTATGGAGCCATCTCTGTGCTGGACAGATAGTTGTTGTTATATGCAAACACTGTTAAAGGCAAGAACGGATCCCACTTCCCTCCAAAGTCAATCACACATGCTCTAAGCATATCCTCTAAAATATGAACTATCCACTCCGACTGCCCGTCGGTCTGAGGATGAAAGGATGTGCAAAGCTCTACACGAGTCCCCAACTTACTCTGAACGGCTCTCCAGAAATGGAAAGTGAATTGAGGGCCCCTGTTTGATATGATGGAAACCAGCATACCGTGCAACCGGACTATCTCTCGAATATAAATTTGTACCTCTCTACTGTATAAGTAGTCGCTACTGGAATGAAGTCAGTCGACTTGGTCAACCTATCCACAGTGACCCTCACTGAATCAACATTCCCCGAAGCCCACAGCAATCCCAATATGAAATCTATGGTGATGCGCTCCCACTTCCACTCTAGAATAGGCATCTACTGAAGTAGGCCACCCGTCCTCTGGTGCTCATACATGACATGCTGTCAATTCAAACATCTAGCTACATACTCCACGTTGTCTTTCTTCATCCTCCACCACCAATAATGTTGCCTCAAGTCACGATACATCTTTGTGGCACCCAGATGAATGGAATACGTCGAACTGTAGGCCTCTTCTAGAATCCTCCCCCTGAGACCATCAACATTAGGAACACATAGACTACCCTGAAGCTACAACACACCATCATCGCCAATAGAAACCTCCTTGGAACCTCCCTGAACTATCGTCACTCTGAGAATTACCCAATGTGGATCGTCGAACTGCCGAACCCTTATTTGCCCTAATAACAAAGACTGAGTGACCATATATGCTACACCTTGGATAGGCTATGAAATGTCCAACCTTACAAGTATGTTAGCCAAGTACCAACTGTCGGAAGCTAATAGCCTCTCCTCTGCTGGAATGAATTCTAAGCTACCCATACTCTCTGTCTTTCTGCTGAAGGCATCCGCGACCACATTCGCCTTGCCCGGGTGATAAATAATGGTAACGTCATAATCCTTTAGTAACGCAAGCCACCCGCATTGCCACAAATTAAGGTCACTTTGCTTGTAAAAATGTTGTATGCTGTGATGATCGATGTAGACCTCACATGAAACCCCATACAAATATACCTCCAGATCTTAATAGCATGGACAATCGCTGCCAACTCTAGATCGTGCACAGGGTAATTCTTCTTATGAACCTTTAGCTGACGCGAAGCATATGTAATAACTCATCCCCCATGCATCAATACACATCCCAAGACAACACGTGAAGCATCACAATATACCATATACATCCCTGATCTGGATGGCAATACAAGAAACGGTGCCGTAGTCAAAGCTGTCTTGAGATTCTGGAAGCTCTCCTCACAATCATCGGACCAATGGAATGCAGTACCCTTCTAGGTCAATCTGGTCAAAGGTGATGCAATAGATGAAAAACCCTACACAAATCACCGGTAGTAACCTGTAATCCCAGGAAACTCCTGATCTCAGTCACTAAAGTAGGATACGACCAACCATGAATTGGCTCAATCTTCTTGGGATCCACCTTAATACCCTATCCTGACACAACATGCCCCAAGAATGCCACTGACTCAAGCCAAAACTCACAATTGGAGAACTTAGCATATAGCTTCTATTCTCGCAAGGTCTAAATCACTACTCCCAAATGCTGCTCGTGCTTCCGTAGTCTACGTGAGTATATCAAGATGTCATCAATGAAGACGATCACGAAGGAGTCAAAATAAGGTCTGAGAACCCTATTCATCAAATCCATATATGCCGCTGAGGCGTTAGTCAAGCCGAAGGACATTACCAAAAACTCAATGTGGCCATATCTAATCCTGAATGTAGTCTTCAGAACATCAGAGTCCCGAATCTTCAGCTAATGATACCCTGACCTTAAGTCAATCTTAGAGAATACCCTAGCACCATGCATGTGGTCAAACAAATCATCAATACGAGGCAACGAATACTTGATCTTGATGGTGACTTTGTTCAATTAGCGGTAATCAATGCACATCTGCATAGTCCCATCCTTCTTCTTTTCAAATAATACAGGTGCATCCCAATGCGACACACTGGGCTAACAAACCACTTTTCAACAACTCCTCTAGATGTTCCTTCAACTCCTTAGGAGCCATACGGTATGGTGAAATAGATATAGGCTGTGTACCTAGAGCCAAATCAATACAGAAATCGATATCACGATCCGAAGGCATGCCAGGAAGATTAGAAGGAAAAACATCGGCGAACTCTCGAACTACTGGGACTAAATCAATCGTTGAAGACTCTGCAATGGTGTCTCAAACATAAGCAAAATAAGCCAAACACGCCTTCTCTATAGAAATAGTCTTAGCATGGCAATCTAGGATGACGTGATATGGAGATAACCAATCCATGCCCAGGATGACCTCAAAATCCATCATATCAAGTAACAGAATATATGCTGTAGTTTTTAAGCCACAGAAAATGACTACATAGGACTGGTAGATCCGATCTATAAGCACAAAATCACCCGCATGAGTGGACACATGAACGGGAACACCCAAAGGCTCAGGAGAAATAACCATGAAATAGGCAAACAAATATGTTACATATGAATAAGTAGACCTAGATCAAATAATACCGAAGCTTCCATACCACTAATGAAAATAATACCTATGATAACGATATCTGAGGCCAATGCATCTGGCCTGGCTGGAAGGGAATAGAATCTAGCTGGAGCACCGGCTGTCTGGCCTCCACCTGAATGAGTAGTAGCTGGCTGACCTCTCCCTGCCTGACCTTCACCCCTGGGAACCAGCCTGTCCTCAACCTCTAGTTGGCTGGGCCGCTGGTTCTAAAATCATGGGCTGTTATCCCTGCTGCATTGCTTTGCCCTTAAGTTTGGGGGAGAATCTCCTCATGTGACTAGGATCTTCTCACTCAAATAAAACAGTGCGACGACCTGCTCTCAGATGACTGGCTTTGAAAACCAAAAGATCCGCTAGAAGAAGCCTAAAGAGCCGATGGGCAGTATGAACTCTCCTGTATAGCACTAAAATAAGAACTACAAGAATCCAGAGGACCTGAATACCCACTGGATGAACCATGAAAAGATGGCGGGCGATAAGAACTCTCTGGCATGGCGCTGAAATAGGACTGCGTTAGAGTACCCCAAGCATGTGGCGGTGCTGAAACTGGGGGTCCGCTGGGCTGACCCCTCCCAAACTAACCTCTACCCCTATGTGGGGTGCCTCTGAACTCTTCGTAGAACCTAGACCTCTTATCTTGTTGGATCTGCTCTCTACCCCTCAGAGATAACCCTAAATCCTACGGGCAATCTCAATCACTAGCTAATACACTGTGCCCATATCTACCTCTTGGGCCATACCAGATCGGATAGTGGGGTGTAACCCCACAACAAACCTTCCTACTCTCACTGCCTCTATGGGAATTATCGTGAGTGCATGGCGAGACAATTCAAAGAACCTTGCTTCATAATCGGTCACTAACATCTGACTGTGCTATAGATACTTAAACTGATACCACATCTCTTCCCTCGCAGAAGGTGGGATGTATCAATCGAGGAATAAAAGTGTGAACTCACCCCAAGTGAGGGGAGGGAACCTGCTGTCCTGCCAAGTGCATATGACTGCCACCATCTACGAGCCCTGCCCTCAAGCTAAAAAGTAGTGAAGTCAACTCTATGCGACTATAATATCCTCATGTTCTACAGTTTATCCCTACACCTGTCAATGAAGTCCTGGGCATCCTCATGATGCTCACTCCCGAAGACTGGAGGGTGAAGCCTGGTCCATCTGTCCAATAACTTCTGAAGATCGTCGTCCACAGGTGGCCTAGGCTGCAGTGCCACTGCAGTAACTGGCTGAGCCCCATCTGCGGGTAGTGCGCCCGGAGTATGATATACTACAACTGTATGACCTGGAGCCTGAGCAGTAGGGGTCTAGGCTCCCCCTAGTGCCTGTGAAGCAGCTGGGTCTACTGAAAATAAGGTAGCCTGAGCCATAGTGTGACGACCTAAAGCATTATCACCATAATTCTCCCTTTTCTCGTGCTTCCGAGGCCTTGAAAACCTTCCTTTTAGTTGCCTATATTTGCATGAACAATCCGGGCGTGAAGCCGAAAAATTTCTATGTTAAAATATGCGAATTCTTTAGAATCTTTGAGAAATTTTGATGGTAATATTGATAGTTCACTTTGGTCAACATTTTGGGTAAACTCACCCATACCCATGATGTGATGGTTACGGGAGCTCCGTAGGAAAATATGGGACTCGGGCATGTTCCCGGAGTCGAAATCCGAGGTCTAGAAACCGAGTAAAAGAATTTCCCCGTTAAATTGTTTTTCTAAATTTGTTAAGGAAAATGGGAATGAAAATTGATTAAAAGACTATGGTATGGGGCTCGTATTTTGGTTTCGATGCCTGTACAAGTATCATATATTGATTATGTGCTTTCTATGGAATTTGGTTGAAAACATACGTCGTATGACGTGTTTCGGACTATAAGTTCCAAATTTGAAAGTTCATGAACTTAGAAGAAAAATCATGAGTTTTGAGGCTTGATTCTAAGTATATGGTGTTATTTTGGCGATTTGATTGCACGACTAGGTTCATAGGATGTTGTAGAGTTAGTGTGTGTGTTTGGTTGGAAGCCCCGAGGGCTCTGGTGAATTTCAGATAGGTGTCAGAGGATTTTTGGACTTAGAAAATCTGGTGTTTTTGCTAGTTGCTGGTGTCCAAGTTTTTGTTCTATGCGATCGCATTGGTTCTGCTGCGATCACATAGAGTTAATTTGGTAGTCATCAGTTTGTTCTATGTGATCGCATCACTTTTCCGCGATGGCATATAGTAAATTTTTAGGTTCACGAAATCCTTCTATGTGATCGCATTACTCCTATGCGATCGCATAGAGTAAATGTTGAGGCCTAGGTTTCCTTCTATGCGATTGCATTACTTCTCCGCGATCGCATAGAGGAAAGTTCAACCCCTTTTCTTTTCTTCTATGGGATCGCATCCCAGACCCTACGATCGAACAGAGAAAATTTCGCCCAGTGATTTTTATAGCTTAAAAACAGAACCATTTCGGGGTTCTCTCAAATTTCTCACACGAGCTCTTCCATAAAACTCTCCATAGAAGATTCTCAACCATTTCTTCCCCATAATCTCTTGGGTAAGTATTCTTAACTCCTTTTCCTCTTAATTTCTTCCATTAATCTTTAATTTCCTAGCCCTAAAGTATGAATTCAAGGTAGAAAATGGGGGATTTGGGTAGAACTAGGGCTTTTGGAAGTTTGGGCAATTCAACCTCACTTTGAGGTCGAATCTTAAAACAAAATGCATATTTGAACTCGAGGGGTTATGGTTAATTGGGTTTTGGTCTGAGTCTCGAGTTTGGACCATGTGGGCCCGAGGTCGGATTTTGGTACTTTTGGAAGAATGATAGAAAATTCATTTCTAGGCTATGGAATTGTGTCTTTGAGCTATTATTGGTAAAATTGAACCAAATTATGCCTAGATATCGTTGTTTCAGAGTTGGATTCTAGAGGTGAGGTGGTGTTAGAGGCTTGATTGCTATTTTCGGACTGAGGTAAGTGTTTAATCTAATTTGGATTGAGAGAATAGGATTAGGATATTATTTGGTATGTGCTAAGTGTGGTGTACGGTGTATTGGGATTGTGACGGTTATCTATGCACCGGAGTCTAGCATGACCGTGAGTCTTTATTGCTTCTAATTCGAATGATATGATATGACTCCTTGTATTGAATTGATTTAGTTCAGACGATATGAACAATTGAGGATAAATAGTGATTTGTATAATTCTGGGGCATTGGCTCAACATATAACTCGTTGGCGGCTTAGTGTTTTAAAAGCGAAAGTACAGTGATCATTCCATCGCTGGGGATTTAGGTATTCATTGAATTCTCCCTTACCGGGATATTTGAGCTGTTAGTGTATTCCCTTGTCGGGACCCCTTGTACTTTGTTGTTACTACCTTCGCACTTGAGTTGCGTTGTTTGTTTGATGAATTCTGGGTATTAAATGTTGAGGATCAAGTTGCACGCCGCAACAGTGTTAAGTATTGAGGATCGGATTGCACGCCGCAACAGATATATTTGAGGATCGGGTTGCTGCCGTAACAGATATATTTGAGGATCGGGTTGCTCTCCGCAACAGATATATTTAAGGATCGAGTTTCTCACCGCAATATATATATATATATTTGAGGATCGGGTTGTTCGTCACAATAGATATATTTGTGGATCGGGTTGCGCGCTGCAGCGGAGCATGGACTGAGTGTGTTGTTATTGAATGTAGAGACTTCCTGTGTTTTCCTTATCAGTTTTTATTGTTCAGTTTCATTCATTTACCGATGGATTTTATGTTTAGACTGTAGTACCCCACAACATGCTCCCTCCCCCTTTAATTGCTTAAAATAGTGTGTTTCCTATTGTTGCACATATATCTATACAAGTTATTTGTGGTAGGTCCTGTCTAGCCTCATCACTTCCTCGCCGGGGTTAGGCTAGTTAGTTACTAGCACATGGGGTCGGTTGTGCTGATGCTACACTTCTGTGTATTTTTGTGTACAGATCAGGGAGCAGCTTACAAACCGCAGCAGTAGTAGATCGGGAGCAGACCTTCGGTTCATAGACTTTGAGGTAGCCTTGCTGACGTCCACAAGCCCGGAGTCTCTTCCATCCTTATTCAGTTTGTTAGATTTTGTATTGAAACAGACTGTCATGATTTCTTTCAGACGATGGTATTTAGTAATCCTAGAAGTTCGTGAGTAATGTGATACTAGTCTTGGGTAGAGGATTTGATAAACTTCTGCATTTCTTTTAATAAATTATATTTGAGACTTCCACTTTATTGTCAAATGTTTTAATGATGTTAATATTATTGATGTTCACTAAAGAAGTATTTGATATTTGGCTTGCCTAGCTCTTATTAGTAGGTGCCATGACGACTCCCGATGGTGGGAAATCCTGGTCGTGACATATATTGTCCATGAACCGTAGCATGTGGCCCATGACCTCCTGAAATTCTTGTGCTGTCATGAAATCCACCAGGGTAGGCTCAGCTGCGGGCACCTCACCCTGCTCCTCAATGATGGGATTCCTTGCAGGACCTGCTGGTGGTGCAACTAGAACGACTTTGGGATGACCTCATCCCCTACCACGGTCCGATGCCCTTCCCCGGCCTGTAGCAACAGGGGGAGCAGCTCCTCCGGGGTCCGAAACGTTGGCGGTATGAGTCCTCACCATCTTTGAGAGAATAGAAGAGGAAAATTTAGTACACTAACGACTGTACGATATAAAATGAATAAAGAGTAGTCTTTCCTAATTCCCTATAGCCTCTCGAAGATAAATACAGACGTTTCTGTATCGATCTACAAGACTCTATTAGGTTTTCCCATAACTTGTGAGACCTACGTGAACCTAGTGCTCTGATATCATGTTGTCATGACCTATTTTCTCAATAGGTCATGAAAGCGCCCGACACCATTGTCAGGCAAGCCAATGCGGAAATTTTTTACTTCTTATGTTATTTTTATTGGAATTTAAGTAAAATAAATATTAAAATTTTGGATTCGAAACCCAAGATGATAGATAATATGAGTAACAAAATATTACAACCCAAAAGTAAGTCTATCAATGTGTGTGCCAAGACCTAGTGTCATAAGTACGTGCATCTAGTAGAATACACAAAAGAATATCTTTATCCTAATGTATGAGATAAAGAAAAACAACAAAAAGTAAAGGAAGACTCTATCCAGCTGCTGAGTGGCACAGGAAGGAAGCAACTCACCGTGGAAGTCTCCGCCACAGACTCAAGGGCGCGCACCGGACCAGTAACCAGATGTATCTGCCTCAGATCTTGAACAATTAAGCACAAAAGTGTAGTATCAGTGGATAAATAATATGTACCCAATAAGTATCCCGTCTAATCTCGAAGAAGTAGAGACTAGAGGCTGACTTGATACTTACTAGTGTCAAGAATATATCATAATCATATGCTATGCTAAACATGAAAATCTCCAATAATTAACAGGTAATAATGAAAAGCAATAATTATGTTCCTGACCCTATTTCAGTTGTTATTTACAGTTCAAATACTTATCAAGTGAGCATGTCATTTATAAGCATGGAAATTTCTAATAATTAACAGGTAATAATGAAAAGCAATAATCATGTTCTTGACCATATTTCACTTGTTATTTACAGTTCAAATACTTATCAAGTGAGCATGTCATATATATATATATATATATATATATATATATATATATATATATATATATATATATATATATCATGCGCAATCATGCCGAGGTCAACGGCCTGCTCCAACAGACAATAAAATGTGCACTACCAAGGATCGAACGACATGAACCATAGATGCATATATTTATACCGACGCGATCGGCCCGATCCATAAATATCAAAAAAAACATAAAAAATGCATGCAAAAGCTCACTTATATACAAGGAAACTCTTGCAAAGGTTCAACAAGTTCATATGTTCACTTCGTATTTTCCTCAAGTCTCTAGCATATCATAAATAATCATATTAGCAATTTAAATAAAAGATATCTCCAAATTAGGCACGATGTGGGTCCTAAAGTACCCAAGCAATTAATATTATAGTAGCTACACGCGGACTCTCGTTACCAAGTACGTAGCCCCCACATTTTTATTATACCTATGGGGACAATTCCCTCTTACAAGGTTAGAAATGTGACTCACCTCACTCCAAAGCGCTCTTCCAAATATCAAGAATAAGTCCAAACCTTCAATTCGGAACCAAACAATCCAAGGATAGTTAAATGAAGTAAGAACTAATTAATATAGGCTCACACGATGAATTCCAAGCTATTTAAGCAATTCTCCAACCATTTACATGAATTTCCTAAATTTAGCCCCCGGGCTAACGTGCCCAGATTCCGATATTTTTTGAAGAAAGTTGTTCTTTACGACATAAGGATCAAAAATATGTGATTTCTAGTTCATTTAATAATAAATTTCGTGGTTAAATTTTAGTTTTATTAAAACCCTAGGTCTAGCTCTAACCCTTTAATTTTACCAAGTTTTTTAGTGTTTAATCTACCTAATATACATGTATTTAGGCTAAGGATCAGTCAAAATTGCTTATCTCACAATGCTATGTTGAAATCCTCTCTTTGGAAGCCCCCAAATCGCCCAAGTGTGGAGTAGAAATAAGATAAATGGCCTTTGAGTTCGTATTAAATGAACTGTCTGCCCAGCAATTTCCGCTTCTGCGGTCCCGCTTTTGCGGAAAGAAATCCATATCTGCGGTCTGAGGCCCACACCTGCAGCTAGAAGGCCGCTTCTATGGTTTCTCGTAGCCTAGTTAAGACAGAAGCAGCAACTCATCTCCCTTTACAAAATTTCAACTTAATCCGAGCCTTGACAGATCGACGCTCGGGGCTACTGTGCTCTGCCTGAACATACCGACAAGTCTGAAATTACGAGGTCGACCTACTCGAACCCTCAGAACTCTTAAAAGAACGCTAAATCTTGGAATCACCCCTTAAAACCAAATAAATCAAGATATTGAACTTCAAGTTCTTAATTCTCTTCTAATAGGTCAAAACACCCTTAAACTACTCGGATTGGACCTGTATCAAGTTTCGTAACCAAAATCCGAGCCCGATACCTACAAAATCAATGAATACATGGTTTTTTTATTCTATAAAACTTCAACTTAACAATTATCAATAAAAATTCATTACTTGGGTAGGGGACCTCGGAATCTCTTTCGGACATATGCCCAGGTCCAATATTTTCCACGGACCCTTCGGGACCTTTAAATCACGAATCCTGATGCGTTTTTCCAAAAAAGTTGACCAAAGTAAAACTTGGTGTTTTAAGAGAATCTCAAAGAAGCAAATATACATATTTCACTCAAAACTCATCCAACGCCTGAACTAACCATCCTCGCAAGTTATAAATTAGCTAAAGTAAGTACAAAATATTTTATTTTGCTAAAAATGTAAAACGATCAGTTGAGTCGTTACAAAATGAGATACATGGAGTATAATATAAATATGTGCTTGGTGTACATTACATAGGTTGGGATAACATTTTATTTTAAATTTTAACCTTGAATTGTTTAAAAGACTTTGGGGGAAGAGCCTTGGAGAAGGGTACTTTTGTCAATTTAGTATATATCATGAGATTGTAGGTCCAAAAATTTCAACCAAATACGGATAAAATAATTTCACATCTGATCTGGGATATTATCCCATATCTCACATACCAAATTATCCTTAAAATTTTAAAAAATGTATAGAATAATTACCTCTTGAATTAATATTTTTTAAAAAGATTTTTGATAATTTTAAAGGAAGCAAATATAGTTTTTTCTTCTTCAACACAACCACGTTTCAATAAAACTCATGTCATAAAGTCAAATATAAGAGCCATTTATTTTGGTTGATACTGCAGTTATCTTACAGAATTTAATATTAATATTTAAATTGATATCTTTTTTTTCTTTTTGTCTATAATTTAGTTATCTTACAAAATATAAAATAATGTATAAATATTTACATTGGTAAGAAAAATCAAATTATTATAATTGTTAGCCATGTATTTAAAATATGTTACCATGGATATTATTCTAAAAAAATTATTTACCTTTATGAATATTTGAGTAGCTTAATTCAAAGTTCTAAATTATTTCTACTACTAAAAGACAAACAATATTTCTTTCTACCCTTATAGGGAGTTTGTATAAACTTCAATATTGTCTAAGCGAAGATAAGATAGAAAACTCATAAGTTGTTATGAATATATTAAAGTGGATGTCCATTGAATACTTCATATATCCATATTCCATGAATTATTTGAGTTTATGTATTTAGTTAATTCATCAATTAATATTTATAACTTTTAGGTGTATTTTTGTAACTTTTTATGTATCCCGTGTCCAATTAAGAAGGTATAATTATCTTACGAAGGACACACAACAAACACACTTGAATAAGATAACTTCTACATTTTCCTCCAATACATCTTGTCTCTACATTATATTATTCTATTTTCCTCTCATTTCTTAACATAACTAAAAATATTTTTGCGGTTCCAAAATTTATGGGGCCTAAAGCATATGTAGATGCCTCTTCTTTAACACAAGGATGTCTCTATAAAGCTCCCGTTATAAAGCCAAATTATAATAAGGGTCTTTTTTTTTTATCCATAATGTAGTTATCTTACAAAATTTAATATTAATATTATATTACATTCTTTTTTTATTTTTTTTGTCTGTGATTTATTTATCTTACAAAAAATAATACGGAATACTAATATTTATATTGGTAAAAAAAATCAAGTTACTAAGATGTTATCCACATATTTACAATGTATAACACTACTAGAAAACTGCCTAAACTGTCGAGAAATACCGACCGAAATAGGTCGAAAAACTGAAAAAATTAATCGATTTACGACCGATTTTGATCGGTAAATTAATTTTCACAAACGATAGAAAACAATCTGTCAGAAAAAACGACTGAATTCGGTAGGTATATTTAATTATGCAATCAAAAATATACCATCTGGACTCAATCCATGGTCTGTACTGTGGCAGGATACCATTCTACCACAAGACTATAGGTGCATTTTAGTTTAAGACTTGCTTTTAATTTATTTGTACTCTTTAATTGCATTTTCACGCGAAACTAATCGTTTGATTTCGGTTGATTAAATAATTAACATAAAATTTCGACCGATTTAATTCGTTTTTTAAAAATAACTAACTAAAAGAAATGAGTGATTTTGGTCGGTTTCTTAAAAAATTTTTTTGCAAAATGCTACAATAATTTCCCGCATTTTTGTGCAAAAAAAAACTCGATCAAAGTCAGTCAGTTTCATAAAAAGAAAAAGATTAAAAAATAATATTTTAAAAAATCGACTGGCTTCAATTGATTTTTGACAAGATCGAAGTCGGTCGGTTGGCTGCGATCGATTTTGGCCGAATTTCTAGCAGTGTTTTCCCGCATAAATAATCAAATAGCTTTGCAAGATGCTATTTGACTACTTTGAATAGAAATATTTTAGAACTTTGAAAAATATTTTGAATTTTTTGACCTACAGAAGTCGGTCGGTTTTGGCTGAATTTCTAGTAGTGGTATTATCGTGGATCTTATTGTAAAAAATTTAATTTACCAATATGAATATTTGAGTAGCTTAATTCAAAGTTTTAAAATATTTATATTGTTAAAAAATAGACAATTTTTCTTTCTATATTCATGTGACGATCCAAAGGGTCATCATCTATTTTCTCATTCATTATGTTGTCTCCGAGGCCTTGAACTCATTTAGGATTGCCTCAATTTGTGTGCATTGTTCGTACGCATAGCCGAAAAGCTTAAATATGAATTATGTGAGAAAAATGCTAAATTTTGATTTTAAAATGATTATTTTACTCCGGTCAATATTTTGGGTAAGTTGATCTGGACCCCTAATTTGACAGTCCCAGAGGGTCCGTAGGAAAATATGGGACTTGGGCATATGCTCGGAATCGAAATCCGAGGTCCCGAGCCTGAGAAATAAATTTTTAAAAGAAATTATTTTTCTAAAATTGTTAAGAAAATTAGAAAAGAAATTTGATTAGAAGATTGTGGTATCAGGCTCGTATTTTGGTTTCGCCGCCCGGTGCAAGTCTTATATATAGTTTAAGCACTTTTGGTAAAGTTTGGTTGAAAACGGACGTCATTTGACGTACTTCGGACTTAAATGGAAATTTGATTTTTTATGAAAATTTGGAAGGAACCATGAGTTTTGAGGCTTAATTCGATGTATATGATGTTATTTTGGCGATTTAATCGCACGACTAAATCTGTAGATTTTTGAAGTTGTGTGTATGTTTTGTTTGGAGGCCTGAGCGCTCGGGTGAGTTTTGGATAGGCCACGAGTTGCATTTTTGAACTTGGAAATAGCTGGTATGACCTGAACTGCAGACAGGCTCGCAAATGCGAGATAGCCCAGATCTGACCCTTCATCGCAAATGCAATAATCTATTTCGCTAATGGGAAGGTGTCCATTTTGGCCAGGATTCCCAAATGCGATGAAAAACTCACAAATGCGATGTCGCAAAAGCAATAAAGTGTTCGCAAATGCGAAAGCAGGGGAATTTCTGTTAGGTTTGAGGCCCTGCAAATTTTATACTTAGTCGAATTTTCATCATTTTCACCATTATTTCAAAACCCACACTCCTTAGGCGGTTTTTCAAGAACAAGGTTCATTCCAAATCATTTGCAAGTTGATTTTTACTCAATTCTTTCAATAATTAACATTATTTAACATGTTTTCAACTTAAAATCAATGATTTTCATGGGTAAAAATGGGGGTTTTGGGAAGTACTTAGATTTTTCAAAAATTGGGGATTTGGGCCTTAATTTGTGGTCCGATTTCAAAACAAATTACATATTTGGGTTCGTGGAGGAATGAGTAATCGGGTTTTGTTCGAACCTTAGGTTTTGACCACATGGACCAGGGGACATTTTTGGTCTTTTTGGCAAAATTTTGGGAAATTTATTTTTATACATTCAAATTGATTCAATTAGCATTTGTTAATATGTTTAAGTAATTCGTGACTAGATTTAAGCGATTTTGTGGTAGAATCGAGGGGTAAAGCAATAGTTGAGGCTTGATTTGAATTCAATGCATCGAGGTAAGTATTTGGTTTAACCTTAGCTTAAGGGAATAGGAGTTGAGTCTTATTTGCTACTTACCAATACGATGTATAGACATGGTGACGTGTATCTATACATTGGTGTCTAGCATGACTGTTAGTCCTTATATTGTGAATATTTTGGTTTTTTATGACTTTCATGCTTGATTAATGATTTCTATATGTTGTAAAGAATATGTAAAAGGAATTGTGATCTTTAAATTTCGTGAAACATTGGCTCGAGTTGAAACACAAATTGTGAATGTACATGAGATAATTAAATCTTTGGAGCATTGGATCAAGCGATAATGTGAATCATGAGATGAAAGTGAAAGAAAGAGAAAGAGTTATTGGTTGATTCCTTGCCGGAATGTTTTGTTTTTTGTTAATTTTCTCCCTTGCCGGGACATGAAAACTTATTGATATGGAAACAGTAGTGAGAGAGCATGCCTTCAATCCAGAGAGATACCGAGGTAGCCTTGCGGGTGTTCGCGGGCCCGTTATCTCCTTTATCTTTCTTTTCAGTTTGCTATATCTTGTATTTCGACACAAACATTTCACAATTTCTTTCAGACATTGTATTTAGTAAAATTTTAGCAGTTCGTGAGTTATGTGACACTAGATTTTGGGTAGAGTATTTTGTTAAACTTTCCCAGTTTTATTTAGTTTTCTTTACTATTAAGACTTCCGCTTATTTATTTGAATTCAGATGTTTCATGTTATCATTATAAATCATGAAAAAGATAATTAAATTTTGGCTTGCCTAGCTCTTATTAGTAGGCGCTATCACGGCCACGAGGGTGGAAAATACGGGTCGTGATAGGTTGGTATCAGAGCACTTGGTTACATAGGTCTCACAACTCACGGACAAACTTAGTAATGTCTGAGGGATCGGTACGGAGACGTCTGTATTTATCCCTAGAGGCTACAGAGTTAGGAAACCTTCATATATTTATTCTTATCGTACGGTTCTGTTTCCCAAATACTCATTGTCTTTCTGCTATGTTCTTTCGCAGATGGCGAGAACACACGCTTCCTCATCTACCGCTCAGCAGCCCAAGCCCCGAGCAGCAGGTTCCACGAGGGGCAGAGGGCGAGGTCGAGGCCGTGCTAGAGGCCAAGGTAGAGGCAGAGCTCAGCACCGAGTAGCAGCCCCATGGCCGAGCCTCAGATCGATTTTGAGGAGGAGGTTCCATCCCGAGCAGTTCTAGTAGGCCCAGCTCAGGTCCCAGAGGGGTTCATTGCCACCCCAGTTCTTTAGGATGCTTTGATCAGGTTGGTAGGGCTCATGGAGAGTGTCACCAGAGCGGGTTTCCTTCCAGTAGCACCAGCCACTTCTCAGGCTGGAGGAGGGGCTTAAGCTCCTGCTACACGCACTCTGGAGCAGGTAGCTCCCCAGGTTCAGGTTTCAGTAGTTCAGCTAGCTATGGCAGTTCACCGGGTATAGTGACTCAGACCGACAATGGAGCGGCTATGTCCGCAAATGCTTTGTGGAGGCTGGATAGGTTCACCGAGCTCTTCACTACCACATTTAGCGGTGCTTCCTCTAAGGACCCCCAGGATTTCTTATATAGCTTCGACGAGGTTCTTTGTAACATATGTATTGTTGAGACCAATAGGGTTAATTTTTCCACCTTTTTCCTATCTGTATCCGCCAAGACTTGGAGGAGAGATTATTTCTTAGCCAGACCAACATGGTCGTCGTCTTTCACTTGGGAGCAGTTTTGAGAGTTGTTTATGGAGAAGTTTCTCCCTATTACTCATAGAGAGGCTTTTTGGAGGCAATTCTAGTGCCTCCAGCAAGGCTCTATGAAGGTCACTTAGTATGAGATCGGGTTTATTGATCTAACTCACCATGCTCTTATTATACTCCTCACCGAGAGAGATAGAGAGAGAGGGTGAGGAGATTTATTGATAGTTTGATTCAGCTGATTAGTCTCCAGATGGCTAGGGAGACTGGGAATGAGATCAGCTCTCAGAAGGCGGCCAGTGTGGGCCGCAGAGTTGAGATGGTTCTGTCATAAGAAGGAGGTCATGGGTCGGATAAGAGGTCCGGTCACTCAGGCAAATTCAGTGGTACCTCGTCTGGAGGTAGAGATTCTTATGGTAGAGGCCATCCTCGTAGGCCTTTTTACCCGCCCAGCCAGCTAGAGGTAGTTGTAGAGGTGCTAGAGGTAGGGGTAGAGGTCATAGAAGTGGAGCTCAGGCCACCAGGGGTGGAGGCCATCCAGTAGCCGACTGTCCTAGAGATGTGGTTTAGGGAGGTGGGCCCAGACTCGATGTTATGCTCTTCCAGAAAGAACAGGCCAGAGGCTGAGTCTTTATATACAGTCATTACATGTACTATTCTGGTCTGTGATAGTGATGTTTTAGTGCTATTTGATCCAGGATCTACATACTGGTACGTGTTATCTTATTGTTCACCATATCTGGTCATGCCTAGTGATACATTGAGTATTCCTATCAATGTATCTACGTCGATGGGGGATTTATAGTGGTTAATTGGGCTAATCGTTCTTGTGTTGTGGTGATTAGGGGTCTTGAGACCCGTGTTGATTTTTTGCTATTAGACATGGTTGATTTCGACGTTATATTGGGTATGGATTGGTTGTTCCCGTATCATGCTATCTTGGATTTCCATGCCAAGACCGTGACCCTAGCCTTACCGCATTTGCCCCTTTTGGAGTGGAGAGGGACTCCTGGCCATTCAACTCGTAGTGTTATCTCGTATGTGAAGGCTCAACGTATGTGTGAGAAGGGGTGTTTGGCTTATTTGGCGTATGTTTGTGATTCTAGCGCAGAGGTCCTTTCTATTGATTCTGTACCCGTGGTTCGGGAGTTTAATAAGTTTTTCCTTCAGATCTGTTGGGCATGCCGTCCGATATGGATATCAACTTTTGCATTGATCTGGCTCTGGGCACCCAGAACATTTCTATCCTGCCGTATCACATGGCCCTGCCAGAGTTGAAAGAGTAAAATGATCAGTTGTAGGATTTGCTTTAGAAGGGTTTTATTAGACCCAACATTTTGCCTTGGGGTGTACCAGTGTTATTTGTGAAGAAAAGGATGGTTCGATGAGGATGTGCATTGATTATCGGCAATTGAAAAAAGTTACAATCAAAAAAAAGTATCCACTGTCGAGGATTGACGATTTGTTCGACCACCTTCAGGGTGAAAAAGTGTTTTCAAAGATAGACTTGAGATCTGGCTACCATCAGTTGAGGATTAAGGCATCCGATGTCCCTAAGACATCTTTTCGCACTTGGTACGGGCATTATGAGTTCCTGGCCATGTCATTAGGGTTGACCAATACCCCAACAACATTCATAGATTTGATGAATCGAGTTTTCAAGCCTTATTTAGACTTGTTCGTGATATTCTTTATTGATGATATATACTCCCGCATCCAGGAGGAGCACGAGCAACACCTCAGAGTGGTTCTTCAGACTCTGAATGATAGTCAATTATATGCTAAGTTCGAAGTGTGAGTTCTGGTTGAGTTCGATTGCATTCATGGGTCACGTTGTATCACCAAAGAGTGTACAGGTGGACCTGAAGAAGATTGAGGCAGTCAAGAGCTGGCCTCGACCAGCATCAGCAACAGAGATCCGGAGTTTTTTGGGGTTGGCAGGCTACTTTCATCGGTTCGTGGAGAGGTTCTCGTCTATTGCAGCCTCGATGATCAGGTTGACCTAGAAGGGTGCCCAGTTCAGATGGTCAGATGGGTGTGACGCGAGCTTTTAGAAGCTCAAGACAGCTCTGACTACGACACCGGTATTGTCTTTGGCCACAGGTCCAGGGCCTTATACAGCCTATTGTGATGCTTCTTGTATTGGGTTTGGTGCAGTATTAATTAAGGATGGCAGAGTCACATCCTACGCTTCTAGGCAGTTGAAAATTCACGAGAAGAATTATCCAGTTCATAATCTAGAGTTGGCAGCGATTGTTCATGCATTAAAGATTTGGAGGCATTATCTGTACGGCGTGTCGTGTGAGGTGTACACTAATCACAAGAGGAATCAGCACTTGTTTAAGAAAAAAGAGCTGAATCTGAGGCAGAAGAGGTGATTGGAGTTTTTGAAAGATTATGATGTTACTATATTATATCACCCAGGGAAGGCCAATGTGGTGGTCGATGCTTTGAGTAGGAAGTCAGCTAGCATGGCAGTCTTGCTTATATTCCGGTCAGCCACAGACCACTTGAGTTGGATGTTCAGGCACTGGCCAATCGATTTGTAAGGTTGGATATTTCTGAGCCTAGTTTAGTGTTGGCTTGCACGGTCGCTCGTTCTTCATTATTGGAGCATATCCATGATCGATAGTTTGATGATCCCCATTTGTGTGTCCTTAGAGACACAGTGTAGCGAGGAGGTGCCAAGCAGGTGACCTTAGATAGAGATGGTATTTTGAGATTGTAGGGGCGAGTTTGTGTGCCCAATGTTGATGTGATTCAAGAGAATATCTTAGCAGATGCCCATAGTTCCCGGTACTCTATTCACCCGTGCGCCGCGAAGATGTATCAGGATCTGAGGCAGCATTTTTTGTGGCATTGAATTAATAAGGATATTGTGGCATATTTGGCGCGGTGTTTGAATTGTCAGAAGGTTAAGTATGAGCATCAGAGACCTGGTGGATTATTTCAGAGGATTGAGCTTCCCAAGTTGAAGAGGGAGAGTATTAGCATGGATTTCGTTACTGGACTTCCGCTGACCTAGATGAAGTTTGATGTAGTTTGGGTCATTATTGATAAGCTAACAAAGTCAGAGCATTTCATTCCGGTTGTAACCACCTATTCATCTGAGAGGTTATCTGAGGTCTATATCCGAGAGATCGTTCGTCTTCGTGGTGTGCCAGTATCTACCATTTCGGACCGAGGTATAGAGTTTATCTCACGTTTCTGGAAAGCATTTCAGCGAGATTTAGGCACCCAGGTGGATTTGAGTACAACATTTCATCCTCGGACGGACGGACAGTCCGAGCGGACTATTCAGATATTGGAGGATATGCTCCGAGCTTGTGGTATTGACTTTAGTGGTTCGTGGGATCAATTCTTGCCTTTAGAAGAATTTCCTACGACAACAACTACAAGTCGAGTGTAAGGCCCCGTGAAAATGAGTGCTCAGATGTTAGCAGCTCATAGAGTCGAGTCTATCTATGTGGATCGGACCATTTTTACTGTTTTGAACTTGAAAATGTGAAATCAAATTTTTTCCAGAAAATGGTCAAAATATGGTCCAGAATGCGATGGCAGATCAGCTATAAGGACCGCATTCCTACCGCATAGTGAGTCAGAGAGCAACAAAATTTTGATGTTGAAAATACGGTCAAATCTGTGATCGCATAATCAACACGCGGACAATAGAGCGATCGTATATTGTCCCTGAGGAAATTCGAAGGTTAGTTCTGCGGTGCATTCTGCGACCGCAGAACCGGACCGCATGTCCACCGCATTCCCAACCCGAGATGATTGAAGTTTGAGCCATTTCTGCGGTCCATTCTGTGGACCGCATGTCTGTTCTGCAATCGTAGAGCTACGTCACAGATTGAGCTCCCCCAGTTATATTCTAAAAAATGAAGACCTACCCCTCTTTAATAAAAACACCCCATCCCTCATTTTAACCCATTTTCTGAATAAAATAAGAGAGAGGAAGAGAGGGTCCTAGAGAGAGAAAGCAAATTCTTCATTAATTGATCATTAAAAACCATTGGAGCTTGGAAAATTCTTGGTGCATTGTCTTCTCTATTGATTTCTCAGGTAAAAACCCTAACCCATTTCCTCCAAATTTCGAAATTAATCTTGGGAAGGGAACCCCATATACTTGCTTTGAATTTTCTTCATAAAATCTTCATGCATGTCCTTTAAACTCAAAAATCTTGTAAAAAGGGAAATGGGTAGTAACTATGAGTTTAAATCTCTAAAACCTAAGTGTTGTTCATGAACTAGGTTGACTACTTGATTGCTTGGCAAATTGGACTAAAGGTTTAAAGGGGAAAACTCAACTCCAGGTATGTATGGCTAACTGTGATCCTTGTGAAATCGCCCTCTGCTAGTTGTGAAATTGTTTATAGTTGATATTCATATGAGAATCATTATGAAGCTTGTGTGGTAACACTTTGTGGTGAATGTTGTGGAACATGTAATTGGAATAATTTAAATGAAAGTAATGTGGAACAATGGAAATGGAACACTGTGAAACAATGGAAATGGAACACTGTGGAACAATAGAAATGGGAATAATGTGGAATAGTAGAAATGAAAATATTGTGGAACGACGTGTATGAATAGTTGTGAATAAATATTATGATGATCTAAATTGTGTACCAATTTTATGAACATGAGGAATTATTGTTGCTATTTGTGGAATTGCATTACCCTTGTTGTGGATCTATGTTAACAATGTGCCATAGTTGATTTCTTGTATTTGTTGTTGTGCTGTTTGTTGTTGTGAATTGAAACCTGTCAGGAGGGGTCGGGTTGCACGCTGCAACACCGTGAAATAAGGTGTGGGTTAGGGTGATAAGGGTGGCCGAGGTAATAAGGGTGGACGAGGCAATAAGGGTGGAAAAAAAGTGATCCAATATCATTATTGATATGAATATGAATCAGGAGAGTTTGTAACCTGTGGGGCACTGATTGCTCCTTTGTATGACTACTTGAATCAATTGTTGCGAAATGCTTGGTTGTTGCTCCATGGTTGTACTTGTACCATTGTTGTTCAGTTCTATGCTTGTATGTGCAAATTTGGCTTGAGTTTACTAGAGACAGAGTTTGTTCATACATGCCAGTACAATTCAAATGTACTGACGTCCCTTTTGCCGGGGGCGCTACATTCGTGTTATGATAATAGGTGGATCTGTGGCAAGTACTCCAGTCCACCGTTCATAGCTCCCCCTCCTCTCTATCGGCGGTATTCGTGTTGGTGAGCCCCTTTCTTTCTGGGGCCTTGTGTGGCTCATGCCACCTATGTTGTTGTAATTTGGAGTCTCGTGACCTTTTGTAAAGGTATAGCCGGGGCCTTGTCGCCACAAAGTATTGTACTATATTTCTCTTAGAGGCTCCGTAGACAGTGGCATGTGGGTTAGAACTTATGTATAAAGGTGTATGTTTTGGGCGCTGGAAAACTTGTATACCATGTTCCCTGTTAATCATAGTATATGTTTTGTAAAAGATGTTCCCTGTTAATCATAATGTGTGGTTATGAAAGAGAAATCATATATTTTTCCAACTAAATATTTAGTACCTTGTGGCTAATTATCATTGAATAATGTGGGGTAACGCGTGGGGAATAGGAAAGGCACCCAGGTCCACTCAACTGGGGATACCGGGTTGAGTGTCGGTCATGCCCTCGGACTTGGGGTGTGACAAACTTGGTATCAGATCCTAAGGTATTAAAGGAGTCCTAGGATGTCTCCGAGCCATGCCTAGTAGAGCCCTTCTTATCAGTGTGATGTCGACCACATCTATAAGTTGGGGCTACATGGGCATCTAGGAAAAATGATCATTTTTTTTGTTATTCCAAGTTCGTGCGGTGAGGTGATGTTGTGTCTAATTCAAGCTCTATTTCAAATTTTTAGTGATGGCACCTAAGAAGAAAGCTAGACTTGGCCTAGGGGCCAATGCCACTTCCAGTGCGGCTGTGGATCATGTGCCGACTTCTGTGGGTGAGAGTGATTCCCCCTTTCTAAATTTGCCTGCTCCATCCATTCCTATCCATGCAATCATGTTCCAGCAGCGGCTGAGGGTGCTACTATCCCTCCTGCCAATGCTCCGAATCCTGATGTTGCTCAAGCTTCCGATTTCGGATTTCGGATAGGGACCTTAGGGGAGCTATCCATATGCTGACTCAGTTAGTGGCCGCCCAGGCCCAGATATCTCATGATGCCCTTTTGTCCTCCAGCGGACAGGGAGATTCCTCCAGCTCCAGAGTTCATCAGTTTTTGCAATTGAATCCTCCAGAGTTCTCAGGCACAGACCTAGAGGCCGATCCGCAAGTATTTTTTAATAAAATGTACAAGACCCTTCGAGTGATGAAGGCTACATAGATAGAAGGGCTAGAATTGGCTTCATACATTTTGAAAGGGGCCGAGCGTTCGTGGTTTGAGATGTGGGAGGATTCCCGTGAGGAAGTGAGCCCTTCAGCTAGATGGGATGAGTTCGTGGATGCCTTCATGGACCACTTTTTGTTTGATGAGACCTGTTGGACAATACGCTTTACGCTAGAGGGGGGGGGTGAATAGCGTTTTAAAAATATTAAGCGTTTTAGTGCGGAATTTAAAAACTTTGCAGAAATTAAAACAAGTGCAGTAGAATAAACTTACACAATGATGTATCCTGGTTGGCCACAAACGTGGTTAGTCCAGTCCCCGAGAGACTCTCTCGAGATTTCCACTAAACTTGTCAAGCTTACGGGTGCTTAACAAACCGTTACAGCTGAGGACACAAGCCTCACCTAGGTGCTCGGGGATCACAATCCCAAAGACTTCAATTGCTCGGGGATACCAATCCCAAAGACTTCAATTGCTCGGGGATAACAATCCCAAAGACTTCAACTGCTCGGGGATAACAATCCCAAAGACTTCAACTGCTCGGGGATAACAATCCCAAAGACTTCAACCGAGGAATCACAAGTTCCTCAACAAACGAGAATCGCAATTCTCTTACAAACACAAAACACACTCACTTTACAAAGCACTCCTTAATGAGTAGATATGAGTAGAAATAGTACGCTCAAGATCACAACAACTTAGCTTAATAGAATGGCTCTTCAAAAAGCTTTATGGATGAATGGAAAATGATGATCAATGTAAGAAAGCTTTTAGCAATGAAAATACTCAAAGTGTATATGTTGTTGTTGTAAAAACACTGAGTTGAAGCTGTATTTATAGGTGAAAAACTCAGTCTTACCGTTGTCTAATTGCCAATTAAGGATTGCTGAAATTACTCAGTGACAATCGATTGTCAAGACTAAACAATCGATTGTTTGCCTATCAGATTAAAAATTCAATCCCAGATTTTACGTCAACAATCGATTACTTCAAATCAATAATCGATTATTTATAACGTTAAGAAATCCTTTCCAATTTTTGGCATAAAACATCGATTGTCCGGAAATCAACAATCGATTATTTTAACAACGTTCAGAAAATCTTTTCCAGATTTTAAGCAAAACATCGATTGTTAAATATCAACAATCGATTACCTGAAGGTAATTGAAAATATATGACAACGGTCAGCTTCAACAATCGATTATCAAATGGAATAATCGATTATTAATTAATTTCAAAACTCTCTGTCTCATATATAATCGATTATCAAAAGCCACAATCGATTATCATTTTATTTAAAATCACTGGGAGACATTTTTCTCATTCTAATCGATTACCATTAGTTCATAATCGATTTTTATGAGTTTTGAAAACTTTGCCTCAGTTAACAATCGATTATCATAAGTACACAATCGATTGTTATGCAGTTTGCAAAAACCTGATGTTAACTGACTTACTCACAATCGATTATCATTAATTCACAATCGATTGTCATGCAGTCTTGGCTTAGAGATACTCGATTATCATAAGTACATAATCGATTATCTTAGCCCAGATTTTTGAGGCATGCTTGGAAAACATTTTAACAAATGTAAATATGCATAGTTTAAAATCATTTGACACTTAATTTAAATATGCATGATTTTGGAAAAATAATTTTAGTAGAGAAGCCATGTTATGAGCCAAGTTGAGGAATCAAGATCACAATTAATATTGACTCAATTATAACATTTCTAAACTTTGTCTTGAGCTTCTTGTAATGCATCCATTTTGTGCTTGTCCTTGAGTACTGCTATATATCGCTTTTTGCTTTGTTTGACATTCATCAAAACCTACAAAAGAACACACGTTTAGTATATTGCATTTGAAACGTGTTTCCAACAATTTCCCCCTTTTTGATAATGGCAAACATAAGCGGGATATATGCAATAATTATTTTGATAATCCAAGACAAGTGTAAAGTATGCAATTTGATGTTCCCCCTCAATTCATGTTCCCCCTCACTTTAAGCATGAATGAAGTTGAGAGTGATATAGCATACTTCTTGATATCCCGTTTCTTCCCCCTTTTGCCATTAGCAAAAATATATACAAGGGAAGAATATGCAAAAAAACATATGAAATAAACAAAAGTTTATTTATTGGAAAATAACATTACATGGGTGGAGCCAAACACAATAAAACGAACAACAACTAACCAACCAAGGAAAAACAAATCAAAAACAACAATTTCACATCATCAAAAACAACAATTTCATCATTCATCACCCCCATCCCCTTCATCATCATTGGGAGGCGCTTGATATGGCACCACCTGAGCATAGGCATAATGCACGTGATCAAAGTAACCATGGAAGGGGGATGCTAAAATGATGAGACTTAATTCTATCAAGCAATGTAAACATTCAACAAGATTTCATGACAAAAAAAAATTGAATCAACAAATAATCGATTATTGATACTGATAATCGATTGTAAGCATAAATAATCGATTATGATCGATTTTTCTTGTATCAAGACAATTTATACTTTCCTCTTACCTTTTGGGGGATACCTGCAAAATAGAATTAAACATCTCCGACGCTCAAGTCAGTAATCTATAAATGAAATAATAACTTTGAAACTAGTGTAGTCGGGTGAAAAACGTGAACTCTTAAGAATTTTGTCCTAGGATGTTCTTAAGAGGGTTTAGGGTACTTACCTTCCCTTCGACTTTGCCAATTACCTGATTTTGAACATCCTCCGTTCATTTTGGTCTTTTGGCTCATTCTTCAATTTAAGAAGCTTCTTCCACAATTTTGCCTTTGTCTTCCTTGTATTTTGTCTTTTAAATTTTTCGAAAATACTTCCGATTTTGAAAAAAATGCCTAAATCGACTTTTCCGTCTCTTCCTCCTTCTTTGTGCTTTAATTTAAGGAATTTTGAATTCGTCTCCCGTCAAGTGTTTGGAGTATCCACTACACTTGATTCTTTCAAGCACACCTGCAAAACAAATCAATGCTCTTTTGGTACCCATGCCATTTTGGGTCCTTGAGGGTTATGCAAATAACGACCATAATAATATGAAGAATCTCTATGCTTTGTAAAACACATAGGTGCAATATGACCTATACGATTGCAGTAATGACATACTACGTTCGGGTTGTGTTGATGCCTAGGTTGAGCCAACAAAGTTCTAGGCGAATGAAAAAGATGAACACTAGACATATTGTTCCCATTTCTAGTATAATATCTAGATGGTCTAAAGTTATTAGTGCTAGACTTGTTGAAGGACCTAGTGTCATGTCTAGGTGGTCTAAGCTCGTTCCTAGAGTTATTTCTTGGTTGCCGAAAATTACTATTTGTAGGCTTGTTTGCAAGAATCCTAGATTCGGATCTAGGTTGTCTAAAGATATTAGTTCTACCCTTATTTTCATACATTCTAGCATAATGTCTAGGTGGTCTAAAAGAATTTGTTCTAGGCTTGTTTAATACCTTAGAGTTATTTCTAGGTGGAGTAGTGAAGTTTTTGTTTTTATGCCGTTGATATTTCTTAGGCGTTTCTTTTTCAACAACTTTAGGAACTTCTTTACTACGTGTTTCTAATGTTTTCCTAAGTTCTGTGTTTTCTAGTTTTAAGGACTCACAAGCAGTACAAGTAGAGCATTTATCAACACAAGAGGCTTCATGCATAGTCTTGATGACTTGTCTAAGTTCTATACTATCATTTAACAAAAATTGATTTTCATTTGCAAGATTCTCGTTATCACGAGACAGATTTTCAACACCTTTTTGAGCTAAAGAAAGACGTTCTTCAAAGTCCTTGTCTTTTAAAAAGAGTTGTTTTTGAAAATCCTCTTCTTGTAAAGAAAGAGTTCTTTGTAAATCTTTAATAGTCTTAGAAGCATTTACCAACTCATCATGCAGTTTGTTATAAGCAATTTGCATATCGTTAGATGTACTTACCTCGTCTTTTTCGTCTGCCATGAGGCACTGACCAGTTGATTCATCGTTTGTGCTGACCGCTTTTTGAGGCGTGTTTTCGTGCAATTCCTCAAGTTTGTCCCACATTTCCTTAGCAGTTTTATAGTGGGAGATTTTTCGCCAAAGTTCCTGGTTCAAGGCGTTATGTAATATATTCATAGCTTTAGTGTTGTATTCACTTACCTTATCTTTCCCGACTTTTGTCGTCAGTTGATCACTGTGTTTAATAGCTTGCCATAGATACAAATCGTTTGCCATTGTAAAAACTTGCATCCGATATTTCCAGACTGAGTAGTCGTTTTCGTCTAATATTGGAGGCGACATGCTGCATTCTCCTTCACCTATTCCTGCAAAGAAATTTAGAGTAGAAGCCATGGATGGTTCTCTCAAACGGTTAAGTTTTTCAGAGAGTATGGCTCTGATACCAATTGTTGGACAATACGCTTTACGCTAGAGGGGGGGGTGAATAGCGTTTTAAAAATATTAAGCGTTTTAGTGCGGAATTTAAAAACTTTGCAGAAATTAAAACAAGTGCAGTAGAATAAACTTACACAATGATGTATCCTGGTTGGCCACAAACGTGGTTAGTCCAGTCCCCGAGAGACTCTCTCGAGATTTCCACTAAACTTGTCAAGCTTACGGGTGCTTAACAAACCGTTACAGCTGAGGACACAAGCCTCACCTAGGTGCTCGGGGATCACAATCCCAAAGACTTCAATTGCTCGGGGATACCAATCCCAAAGACTTCAATTGCTCGGGGATAACAATCCCAAAGACTTCAACTGCTCGGGGATAACAATCCCAAAGACTTCAACTGCTCGGGGATAACAATCCCAAAGACTTCAACCGAGGAATCACAAGTTCCTCAACAAACGAGAATCACAATTCTCTTACAAACACAAAACACACTCACTTTACAAAGCACTCCTTAATGAGTAGATATGAGTAGAAATAGTACGCTCAAGATCACAACAACTTAGCTCAATAGAATGGCTCTTCAAAAAGCTTTATGGATGAATGGAAAATGATGATCAATGTAAGAAAGCTTTTAGCAATGAAAATACTCAAAGTGTATATGTTGTTGTTGTAAAAACACTGAGTTGAAGCTGTATTTATAGGTGAAAAACTCAGTCTTACCGTTGTCTAATTGCCAATTAAGGATTGCTGAAATTACTCAGTGACAATCGATTGTCAAGACTAAACAATCGATTGTTTGCCTATCAGATTAAAAATTCAATCCCAGATTTTACGTCAACAATCGATTACTTCAAATCAATAATCGATTATTTATAACGTTAAGAAATCCTTTCCAATTTTTGGCATAAAACATCGATTGTCCGGAAATCAACAATCGATTATTTTAACAACGTTCAGAAAATCTTTTCCAGATTTTAAGCAAAACATCGATTGTTAAATATCAACAATCGATTACCTGAAGGTAATTGAAAATATATGACAACGGTCAGCTTCAACAATCGATTATCAAATGGAATAATCGATTATTAATTAATTTCAAAACTCTCTGTCTCATATATAATCGATTATCAAAAGCCACAATCGATTATCATTTTATTTAAAATCACTGGGAGACATTTTTCTCATTCTAATCGATTACCATTAGTTCATAATCGATTTTTATGAGTTTTGAAAACTTTGCCTCAGTTAACAATCGATTATCATAAGTACACAATCGATTGTTATGCAGTTTGCAAAAACCTGATGTTAACTGACTTACTCACAATCGATTATCATTAATTCACAATCGATTGTCATGCAGTCTTGGCTTAGAGATACTCGATTATCATAAGTACATAATCGATTATCTTAGCCCAGATTTTTGAGGCATGCTTGGAAAACATTTTAACAAATGTAAATATGCATAGTTTAAAATCATTTGACACTTAATTTAAATATGCATGATTTTGGAAAAATAATTTTAGTAGAGAAGCCATGTTATGAGCCAAGTTGAGGAATCAAGATCACAATTAATATTGACTCAATTATAACATTTCTAAACTTTGTCTTGAGCTTCTTGTAATGCTTCCATTTTGTGCTTGTCCTTGAGTACTGCTATATATCGCTTTTTGCTTTGTTTGACATTCATCAAAACCTACAAAAGAACACACGTTTAGTATATTGCATTTGAAACGTGTTTCCAACAAGACCATGGTAGCCCGTGCCACCGAGTTTGAGGTTCTTAAGCAGGGCAACATGAGTGTGTGGGAATATCATATGGAGTTCGTGAGATTGTCCAAGTATGCTCCTCAGTTGGTGTCGACTATAGAGGCTAGAGTTCAGCGATTCGTTCAGGGTCTTAGTCGGTTGGTAGTAAATGAGGCTGCTACAGCGGCATTGCATTCAGACATGAACTATTCAAAGATCGTGGGTTTTGCTCAGGCCACATATGCTAGGAAGTTGAAGATTCGGGCAGAGAGGGAGAGTAGCAGCAGGACCCGGTCAATGGTCACTCAGGGAGGTCAGCTCCAGGGAGAGGGTCATCAGGACCATCTCAGTCTTATGCTCAGTTCTCAGCTAGTGCACTGTCATCTATGCATCGTTTCCAGCAGGGTATCCCTTCGGGGCCAGGTTCAGACAGCAGGAGGTCCCTCCAGTTCAGTCATTCGGATGTGATACATCGACAGCAGGGAGGTATATGTCCCAAGTGTGAGAGATTTCATAAAGAGGCTTGTTACTTGGATGCTCCAGTGTGTTACAATTGTGGGGTGAGAGGTCACATACAGCGGGACTACCGTGCGCCCAGACAGTGCACGGGCAGGGGATTTGCTCACCCATCCAGTTCATCAGTTTCTATGTCATCCGTGTGCCCTCCAGCCCCAGTAGGGCATGGTGCAACCAGAGGTGGAGCTCGTGGTATGGCGGACCCAGCAGGTTTTATGCATTGAGTGGCCGTTAGAGTGTTGAGGCTTCCCCAGATGTTGTCACAGGTATCCTATCTGTTCATACCTTTGATTGCTATGCTCTTATTGATCCATGGTCCTCTTTGTCCTATGTCACTCCATTTGTTGCTTCGAGTTTGAGGATTGAACCCGAGCATCTTCTTGAGCCGTTCTCTGTAATGACTCCGGTTGGTGATTATGTTACTGCCGCGCGGGTCTATAGGAATTGTGTTGTCATGGTAGGTTGTCGTGGTACAACGACTGACTTTAACGAGTTTGGGATGGTGGATTTTGATGTAATCATAGGGATGGATTGGCTCTATTCGTGCTTTGCCAAACTTGATTGCCGGACGAGAGTCATGAGACTCGAGTTCCCTAATGAGCCGGTTGTTGAGTGGAAAGGAAATGGTGTGGTGCCGAAGGGTAGGTTTATTTCCTAACTCAAGGCTTCGAAGATGGTCAGGAAGGGGTGCATCTATCAATTAGTCCGGGTGGCGGACACTACTCAAAAGGTTCCTGCCCCCGAGTCCATGCCAGTTGTGAATGCGTTTCTTAAGGTATTTCCAGAGGAGCTTCCAAGAATCCCGCCAGATAGAGAGATTGATTTCGGTATTGATGTATTGCCAGATACCCAGCCAATATCTATTCTACCTTACAGAATGGCGCCAGCAGAGATGCGAGAGTTAAAAGAGCAGTTGAAGGATTTATTAAAGAAGGGGTTTATCCGGCCAAGTGTGTCGCCATGGGGTGCTCCGGTTCTTTTTGTAAGAAAGAAGGATGGATCACTTCGGATGTGTATTGATTATCTGCTGCTTAATAAATTCACCATCAAGAATAAGTACCCTTTGCCTCGGATAGATGATTTGTTCGATCAATTGCAAGGTGCAAGGTTCTTCTCCAAAATTGATTTGCGGTCCGGGTACCACCATTTGAAGATCATGGAGCATGATATTCCTAAGACCGCTTTCAGAATGCGCTATAGCCACTTTTAATTCTTGGTCATGTCTTTTGGGCTAACCAATGTCCGGGCAGATATTATGGATCTTATGAATCGGGTCTTCAAGTCATTCTTAGACTCCTTCGTGATTGTTTTCATTGACGACATCCTCGTATATTCGCGAAGCAGGGAGGACCATTCCAGTCACCTCAGAGCACTTTTGCAAACTCTACATCAGCACCAATTGTATGCCAAGTTTTCCAAATGTGAATTTTGGTTGGAGTATGTCGCTTTTCTGATCATGTGGTTTCCAGTGAGGGGATTCATGTGGACCCCCAAAAGATTGCAGCGGTGAAGGATTGGCCTAGGCCCACGACCCCAACGGAGATCCGTAGCTTTTTGGGGTTAGCAGGGTATTATCGGAGGTTCATAAATGGATTCTCCACCCTCGCCTCTCTCTTGACTAAATTGACGCAGAATCAGCTAAGTTTCGGTGGTCAGATGCTTGTGAGAAGAGTTTCCAGGAATTGAAGACAAAGTTGACTTCGACACCAATATTGGCCTTGCCAGAACGCACAAAAGGGTTTGTGGTTTATTGTGATGCCTCCAGGGTTGGTTTAGGGTGTGTTCTGAAGCAACACAGGAAGGTTATAGCATATGCTTCCAGGGAACTCAAGAATCACGAGAAATATTATCCGATGCATGATTTGGAGCCTGCAGCAGTTGTGTTCGCCTTGAAAATATGGGGGCATTATCTTTACGGGGTTTATGTAGATGTATTTTGAGATCACAAGAGTCTTCAATATCTATTCACGCTGAAGGAGCTAAATTTGAGGCAGTGGCGGTGGTTAGAACTGCTTAAGGATTATGATATGGACATCTTGTACCATCCAGGAAAGGCGAACGTCGTGGCCGACGCCCTCAGTCAGAAATCCATGGGTAGTTTTGCTCACTTGAGAGCGGATCAGAGGTTCCTAGCTCGGGAGGTACATCAGTTGGCTAGCCTTGGGGTTTATTTCTCGGCCTCGAATGAGGACGAACTTATGGTGCATCATACAGTAGAATCGTTGCTCGTGGCAGAGGTTAAGGAAAAGCACTTTGTTGATCCATCATTGGCACAATAAAAGGAGGTGGCTCTAACTAAATTTTTTTTAGTATTTTCGCTTGGCAGCAGCGATGGTGTACTACGGTGCCATGACAGGTTATGTTTCCCAGATGTGGATAATCTTCAGGAGAGGGTAACGGCAGAGGCTTATCATTCCAGGTATTTAGTGCACCCAAGCTATACAAAGATGTATCACGATCTCAAGGATATCTATTGGTGGAGTGGTATGAAGAAGAGTGTAGCGGACTTCGTCTCTAAGTGCCCGAATTGCCATCAATTGAAGCTCGAGCATCAGCGGCCAGGAGGGTTGGCTCAACTTATAAAAATACCGATGTGGAAGTGGGACATGATCAATATGGACTTTGTGACAAGACTACCTCGTACTCAGCACAAGTTCGATTCAATTTAGGTAATTGTGGATAGGCTCACCAAATCAACTCACTTTTTGCCGGTCAAGTCCACCGATACTGCGGAACAATATGCTCAGTTGTATATCAAGGAGATAGTGAGGCTTCATGGTACGCCACATTCTATCATTTCGGATCGAGGATCTCAGTTTACAGCTAACTTCTGGAGGAAATTTCAGCAAGGTTTGGGTACTCAAGTGAATCTCAGCACAACTTTTCATCTGCAGACCGACGGCCAAGCAGAACGGACTATTCAGACGCTCGAGGATATGTTGCGGGCATGTGTCTTGGATTTCAAAGGTAATTGGGATGATCACCTGCCCCTTATAGAGTTTGCTTATATTAACATATTCCATGCTAGCATCCAAATGGCCCCATTCGAAGCATTGTACGGAAGAAGGTTTAGGTCCTTGATCGGATGGTTCAAGGTTGGTGAAGCGGAATTAATAGGCCCAGATCTTGTGCACCAAGCCATGGTAAAGGTAAGAGTCATTCAGGAGAGAATGAAGACTGCTTACAGTCGCCAGAAATCCTATGCGAACGTGCGTCGAAGAGAATTGAAGTTTCAAGAAGGGGATTGGGTATTCTTGAGGGTGTCTCCTATGAAAAGAGTCATGCGCTTTGGGAAAAAGGGAAAACTAAGTCCTAGGTATGTCGGGCCTTATCAAATCACTCAAAGGATCGGTCAAGTTGCGTATAGGTTGGAATTGCCCCCTGAAATGTCTCTAGTGCACCCGGTGTTTCATGTATCCATGTTGAGGAAAGTTGAGGGTGATCCGTCTAAAATTGTGCCCATGGAAGACATCAAGGTTACAGAAAAGATATCATATGAGGAGATTCCGGTTGCTATTATGGATAGGCAAGTTCGAAAGTTGCGAAACAAGGAGATTGCTTCAGTTAAAGTGTTGTGGCTAAACCAACAAGTCCAGGAAGCCACGTGGGAAGCGGAAGATGAGATGAAGATAAAATGCCCACATCGATTTGACTAAGTTAGAAATGATCGTGCGAATCATGTCCCTAGGAGAGCTAATGTTGTTTTCCGTTAGGTGTAAGACTCATCCCTTCTCTTTCCAAGTGCCTTATTGTTGTAGTTTCTTCAAGTTGTGCCAACCAAGTTTATGTGTTGTGGTTATTTGAACAATGTGCAGCCTTTTTGGTAATGGAAGTTTTGTGCTCTCATGGTAAGGTGATGTTTGGAAGTAATAATTAATTTTGCATGGAGACATTGTATCAAAGTGTTCTAATTGTGTAATTAATAGTTTTGCCTGGAGGAATTGTATTGAAATGAATAAATGTGTCATACCCTTGTGATAGGTAAATGGCTTTAATAGTACAGACGATCAATGCTTAATTTGATTAGATGTAGTGTGCAAAAATGGTCGAAAAGTGTGTCAAGATGTTAATATGTGCAAGTGTGAGGATTATGCATTTTACAACTGTTGTAAAGGTAGCAGGTTTGTGTAGTAATGCTTGGGAATATGTTTTGAAGGTTCTATACAGGTGGTTATGTCCATACTACAAAGGAAACTCTGGCAAACTTTTTCTAAAACAAACTTGAAAGTTAATAAAAGTGTAGAAAGTTTCATATCATGTTTTCAAACTCATTTGGTTCCCAAGTCCTCATTCGAGGACGAATGATCTTAAGCGGGGGAGGATGTAAGGCCCCGTGAAAATGAGTGCTCAGATGTTAGCAGCTAATATAGTCGAGTCTACCCATGTTGATCAGATCCTTTTTATTGTTTTGAACTTGAAATGTGAAATCAAAATTTTTTCTAGAAAATGGTCAAAATGCGGTCCAGAATGTGGTCGCAGATCAGTTATGCGGACCGCATTCCTACCGAAGAGTGAGTCAGAGAGCAACCAAATTTTGATGTTGAAAATGCGGTCAAATCTGCGATCGCACAATCAATATGCGGACCGCAGAGTGATCACATATTGTCCCTGAGGAAATTCGAAGGTCAATTCTGCGACCGCAGAACCCAAATGCCGACTGCATGTCCAGCGCATCCCAACCCGAGAGCTTTGAAGTTTGAGCCATTTTTGCAGTTCATTCTGCGGACCGTATATGTCTGTTCTGCGATCGCAGAGCTACGTCACAGATTGAGCTCACCCAGTTATTTTCTAAAATCTAAGACCTACCCCTCTTTAATAAAAACACCCCATCCCTCATTTTTAACCCATTTTCTGAACAAGATAAGAGAGAGGAAGAGAGGGTCCTAGAGAGAGAAAGCAAATTCTTCATCAATTGATCTTTAAAAACCATTGGAGCTTGGAAAATTCTTGGTGCATTGTCTTCTCTATTGATTTCTCAGGTAAAAACCCTAACCTATTTCCTCCAAATTTCGAAATTAAGCTTGGGAAGGGAACCTCATACACTTGCTTTGAATTTTCTTCATAAAATCTTCATGCATGTCTTTAAACTCAAAAGTCTTGTAAAAAGGGAATTGGGTAGTAACTATGAGTTTAAATCTCTAAAACCTAAGTGTTGTTCATGAACTAGATTGACTACTTGATTGCTTGGCAAATTGGACTAAGGTTTAAAGGGGAAAACTCAACTCCATGTATGTATGACTAACTGTGATCCTTGTGAAATCGCCCTCTGCTAGTTGTGAAATTGTTTATAGTTGATATTCATGTGAATATCATTTTGAAGCTTGTGTGGTAACACTTTTTGGCGAATGTTGTGGAACTTGTAATTGGAACAATGTAAATGAAAGTAATGTGGAACAATGGAAATGGAACACTGTGGAACAATGGAAATGGGAATAATGTGGAATAGTGGAAATGGAAATATTTTGGAACGATGTGTGTGATTAGTTGTGAATAAATATTGTGATGATCTAAATTGTGTACCAATTTTATGAACATGAGGAATTGTTGTTGCTAGTTGTGGAATTGCATTACCCTTGTTGTGGATCTATGTTGACAATGTGCCATAGTTGATTTCTTGTATTTGTTGTTGTGCTGTTTGTTGTTGTGAATTGAAAACTGTCAGGCGGGGTCGGGTTGCACGCTGCAACACTGTGAAATAAGGTGTGGTTTGGGGTGATAAGGGTTTCCGAGGTAATAAGGTTGGACGAGGCAATAAGGGTGGGAAAAAATGTGATCCAATATCACTATTGATATGAATATGAATCATGAAATGATAAATGTGGAAATGTGAAAGGAGGCACCAGGAGAGTTTGTAACCTGTGGGGCACTGATTGCCCTTTTATATGACTACTTGAATCAATTGTTGCAAAATGTTTGGTTGTTTCTCCATGGTTGTACTTTCACCATTGTTGTTCAGTTCTATACTTGTATGTGAAAATTTTGCTTGAGTTTACTTGGGACAGAGTTTGTTCATACATGCCAGTACATTTCAAATGTACTGACATCCCTTTTGCCGGGGGCGCTATATTCGTGTTATGATTGTAGGTGGATCCGTGGCAAGCACTCTAGTCCACCATTCGTAGCTCCTCCTCCCCTCTATCGGTGGTATTCGTGTTGGTGAGCCCCTTTCCTTCTGGGGCCTTGTGTGGCTCATGCCACATATGTTGTTTTATTTTGGAGTCTTGTGTCCTTTTGTAAAGGTATAGCCGGGGCCTTGTCGTCGGCAAGTTTTGTACTATCTTTCTCTTAGAGGCTCTGTAGACAGTGGTATGTGGGTTAGAACTTATGTATAAAGGTGTATGTTTTGGGCACCGTAAAACTTGTATACCACGTTCCCTGTTAATCATAGGATATGTTTTATAAAATATGTTCCTTGTTAATCATAATGTCTGGTTATAAAAGAGAAATCATACGTTCTTCCAATTGAAAATTTAGTACCTTGTGGCTAATTATCATTGAATAATATGGGGTAACGCGTGTGGAATAGGAAAGGCACCAGGTCCACTCGATTGGGGATCCAGATTGAGTGCCGGTCATGCCCTCGAACATGGGGCGTGACATCGAGTATCCAGATGGCTCCTTATGAGTCTTTATTTGGTAGGTAGTGTCGATCTCCTATTGGATCGTTTGAGCCGGGAGAGGCTCGGTTGTTGGGTAAAGATTTAGTTATGGAGGCCTTGGACGAGGTCAAGATCATTCAGAATAGGCTCAGTCCAGGAAAAAAAATTATACAGATTGCAAGGTTAGAGATGTGGCTTTCATGGTTCGTGAGCGAGTATAGCTTTGAGTGTCTCCTATGAAGGGCGTGATGAGATTTGGGAAGAAGGGAAAGCTTATCCCTAGATTCATTGGTCTGTTTGAGATTCTTGATCGAGTGGGAGAGGTGGCTTATAGACTTGCATTTCCGCCTAGCTTATCAGTCGTGTACCCAGTTTTTCATGTGTCCATGCTTTAGAGGTATCACGGCGATCCAGTCCATGTGTTAGATTTCTGCACTATCCAGTTGGACAAGGATCTATCTTATGAGGAGGATCTGTTAGCTATTCTAGACCGATATTTTTTCCAGTGGAGATCCAAGAGTTTCCCTTCCATTCGTGTTCAATGGAGAGGTCAGCCTCCTGAGGCATCGACCTGCGAGTTTGAGTCCGATATGCAGAGCTATTATCCCCATTTATTCCCTGACTCAGGTACTTCTTTCTTCTGTTCGTTCGAGGATAAAAGATTGTTTTAGAGGTGGAGAATATGAAGACCCAAAGGGTTATCACCTATTTCCTCATTCATTTTGTGTCTTCAAGGCCTTGAAAACCTCATTTAGGGTTACCTTGATTTACGTACACAGTTTGGGCACATTGCCAGAAAGCTTAAATATCAATTTTGTGAGAAAATGCTAAATTTTGATATTAAAATAATTAAATTTGACTCTTGTCAATATTTTAGGTAAACGAAACCGGACCCGTGATTTGACGGTCCCGGAGGGTCCGTAGGAAAATATAGGACTTGGGCGTATGCCCGAAATCGTAATCCAAGGTCCCGAGCCCGAGAAATGAATTTATAAAAGAAATTGTTTTTTTGAAATTGTTAAGGAAATTGGAAATGAAATTTGATTAGAAGATCGGGTCCGTATTTTGGTTCTGGAGTCCGTGCAAGTCTTATATATGGTTTAAGCGCTTTATGTTAAGTTTGGTTAAAAATGGACGTCGTTTGACATGCTTTGGACTTAAAATGAAAATTTGATGTTTTATGAAAATTTGGAAGGAATCATGAGTTTTGAGGCTTAATTAGATGTATATGATGTTATTTTGGCGATTTGATTGCACGAGTAAGTCCGTATGATATTTTAAGGTTATGTGTATGTTTGGTTTGGAGTCCCGAGGGTCTGGGTGAGTTTTGGATAGGCCACGAGTTGCATTTTTGAACGTGGAAATAGTTGGTATGACCTGACCTGCATACTTCGCATCTGGCTCGCAAATACGAGATAGCCCAGACCCGACCCTTCATCGAAAATGCAATAATCTACTTCGCAAATGCGAAGGTACCCATTTTGGCTATGTTCGCAAATGCGATGTCACAAAAGCGACAAAGTGTCCGTAAAAGCGTAAGCTGGGGAATTTCTGTTGGGTTCACAATTTGCGAACCCCAGCTCGCATTTTTCACATCTACGGCCAAGCAAATTTTATACTTAATCGAATTTTCATTATTTTTTCACCATTCTTTAAAAACCCACACTCCTTAGGCGATTTTTCAAGAACAAGTTTCATTTCAAATAATTTGTAAATCGATTTTTACTCAATTCTTTCAATCATTAACATCATTTAACATGTTTTTAACTGAAAATCAACGATTTTCATGGGTGAAGTTGGAAATTTTGGGTAGAACTTAGGTTTTTTCAAATATTGAGGATTTGGACCTCAATTTGAGGTACGATTTCAAAACAAATTACATATTTGGGTTCGTGGGGGAATGGGTAACCGGGTTTTGGTTCGAACCTCAGGTTTTAACCACGTGGACCCGGGGACGTTTTTGGATTTTTTGGGCAAAACTTTGGAAAATTCATTTTTATGCATTCAAATTGATTCATTTAGCATTTGTTGATGTATTTAAGTAATATTTGACTAGATTCGAGCTGTTTTGTGGTAGAATCGAGGGGTAAAGCCATAGTTGAGGCTTAAGTTGAAGTCAAGGCATCAAGGTAAATGTTTGGTGTAACCTTAGCTTGAGGGAATATGGGTTGAGTCTTATTTGCTACTTGCTAATTATCAAGTACGATGTAGAGGCATGGTGATGAGTATCTATATATTGGTGTCTAGCATGACAGTGAGTCCTTATATTGCGAATTGGTTTTATTATGACTTTCATGCTTGATTGATGATTTCTATATGTTGTAAAGAGTATGTGAAAGGAATTGTGATCTTTAAATTTCATGGAAGTTCCGGTTCCGAACCGGGACAGGACCCGGACCGCGTGCCTGGCGGTTCTACCGATTCTGCTGGGCCGGTCCCGGCGGTTCCGGTTCTACCGGTCCTATATACCCGTGACGGGCCGGTCCCTTTTCCGAACCGTTAGGATCGAGACCGCCAGACCCGGGACCGGCTGGCGGGCCTGGACCGGTTCTGGCGGGCTTGAGCCGATTCTGGCGGGTCCAACGGCTATGTTTTAAATTTTATTTTATTTTTTAAATTCAGTAAGGGTTCTTTGCAAAAAGTAGCCGTTTGGAAGTTTGAAAAATAGCCATTTGGCGCCCAAACTTTAATTTAACCCCAAACTTTATATAATTACACTTTTTCCCATTTCTCAACTATAAATACCTTCTCATTCTTTCATTTTTATTCACCAATTCATCAATATCTCTCAATCTCTCTCAAGCGCTCTTTCAATCTTTCTAGTACAAGTGCTTAATTTATTGTTGAAAAATCGTGAATAATTGTGAAGTTGTTGAATTGAAGTGTTTAAGTTCAACGATTTTCAATTTTCAAGAAGTTGTTCGGCAATCCGGTAAACTCGTTTCAACTCTTACGTGCTAATAGTATATTTTTGTGTTTTTAGTTTGCATAATTCTAACTAGTATGGCATTTTCTTTGAAAAAATGTTCGGTAAAGGAAAAGGTAAAACCGGTGAAAGTAGTGGCCATAATACTACCCTTCCCCGGCTCCCCGACCTAAAAATCATAAGCAAGTTGAAAGTAGTAGCCAACCTAGACGTCCTAATCCGCCTCCCGTAATCCTTGATAGTGATCACCCTTGTTTTCAATTTACCGATAGTGAATTTCTCTACATGATGTTGCAGACGGTGATAGATTAGATGATGATATTATGAATGCTCTTTATCCTAATGAACCTATCTTAGAGGAAAATGAGGATGATGAAACCCAAGCACCAGATTTAGATGATACACCGACTAGTCCTGCTCATAACTTAGGTAATGAACCGGCACACCCACCTGTACAAACTCCCACTTTTAGTAGACAACCTCCTAAACGTCAAGAAACATCATTAGTTTGGCATTTTTTTACTCAAGTAAGAAAACAAAATAAGGCTAAGTGTAAAACTTGTGGGAAATTACTTGTTCATAGGTATACTGGAGACCGTAGCGGCACGGGTAGTTTGACTAAGCATATAAAATTACACCCTAGAGATAAGGCTAGATTTTTACAAATGAAAGCGCAACAAGAGGGGGGGACAAGTGTAGATTCTCAAGTTAACCCAAGTACTGGTTCAAATCTAGTTCAACCAGGAATAAACACTGTTCACGGCACACGGATAGGTTTATAGCTAACACTGTTTCAGATATATGTAGATATTTTTGCTTTAGTGATAAAATAATGGTAATTTCTATGAATAATGCTTCTAGCAACACTAGTGCAATAGGCATGCTAACGCAAACCCTTAATCCTGCATTTAGTAATATTTTTCATGTTAGATGTATTTGTCATATTTATCATTTAATTATTGGTGATGGTATGCGAATATTAAACATAGAAATTGAAAAGGTGAGAATGGCTCTTAATTGGCCATTTTATTCAAACCGTAGAACTAGACTTAGAGAATATTTTAAAAATGTGACGAATATAGCCTTAGAGAAACAAAGGTTCTAAACCTTGCCCGACTAGGTGGAATTACATGTACGAAGGTTTAGTAGTAGCGTATGGATATAGAAACCCAATTAATGCTATGTTTAATTTTCGGGTAGGTGGTGAGGATGATGATGAAATGCTAACTAACCAAGATTGGACTAATGTTAAAATTCTTTTAGATTTTTTAGAACATTTTCAAGTGGCTACAAATGCTTTTTCTGGACAATATTATCCGACTATTTCTAACTGTTTAGTTTTTATTGCCGCACTAGCTGATTTGTTTGTTGAATTTAGCGAGGGTGAGGATAGTTATGAACTTGCAATAAATGAAATGAAACAAAAGTATAAAAAATATTTTTTCCAATCCCTCCTATTTTTGGTGTAGCTTCTATGTTAAATCCAACAATGAAATTAGGAGGTCCTCACTTTTGGTATTCTAATATTTATAAAGCTTTAGATCTTTCAGAAGACGAAATTGCTACACTAGCTGATGTGAAAGCATCAATTAAAAATAATGCTCAAACTGTTTATAATGCTTATAAACAGGCGTTAGAGCATGCTAGGCCAAATATTCCAACCCCTACTTCGTCTACTTCACAATCGTCTAAAAGAGTTGCTGGCTTAACAACTCTTAAATAGTGGACGGAGTTCAGGGGTTCTCAAGGTGATAATTTTGATGAAATTTCCCATCTAAATGAGCTTCAAGTTTACTTGTCATAGGGACTAGAAAAGGAGAATCCAGACAGCTCTTTCGACCTTTTAGAATGGTGGAAGTCAAGGGAAAAGCATTTTCCCGTTCTTGTAAGGATGGCTGGGGATGTTCTGTCAATTCAAGCGTCAACTGTTGCATCGGAGAGCGCTTTCAGTCAAGCAACACTACAAATCGGTGATCACAGAGCGTCGCTGCGGGAGAGCATGGAAAAATCAGTGCTTTTTTAGAGATTGGATTCGCGCAGAAAGAAGGAACTTTGGCGTAGCAGAATTACAATCGGCAATAGATGAGGCATATGAAGAAATGATAGCAGAACTTGTTGAGGAAGCGACTTCACCCGGAAGTGGTGATGAACAAGCTTCATTTCCACCACCGCCAACACAACCTCCTCCCAACCTTGACGGATTTATGAGATTTGTTAGAAATACAACATAAATTATGATGTAACTTGTACATTGGCACGTCTTCTTTTAGTTTTTTTTCCTTTTAATGGTGGTATGAGTACCTTGTTGTGCTCATTCCATTGGGGGAAGGAAGACTAAGAAAGATATGCCATTTTGGTTAATAAATATGCTCTTTATAATATCCTTGAATATCTTTTTTCTCAATATTTCTTTGTCTTTACTTCGATATCAATCCTTGAATATTTATATAATATACAATATATAACATACAACACAATATACTAATTACAACATTCTTTTATATACATTATATACAATATATACTACTTACTACAACATACTATATACATAATATACAATATATACTAATTACTACAACACAATATTATGCATAACATACAATATATACTAATTACTAATTTACTACAACACATTATATACATAACATATATCCATTTATACATAACATACCATATATACTAATTACTACAACATAACATATACATAATATACAATATATACTAATTACTACAACACAAGATATACTATACTAATAACTTAGTACACCATATAAAATATATTCTACACTATATTAATGACTACTATACAAGATATTGACTTTTAAAAAAAAACCCCCCATCAGGCCCATTAGGCCCGCCAGACCCGCCAGACCTGGCCCACCAGACCCAGGATCGCATGGTGCTTAGACCCGTCACGGGCCGGTCCCAACCTGGAGGACTGCCAGACCCGGGACCGCCAGATCCTCCAGACCCGTCAGGCCCGGCACGCCAGAACCGGGACTGTGAGACTTGGCCCGTCAGGCACAAATAGGCCCAGAACCGGGCCACTTTACAGCCTTACATGGAACGTTGGCTCGAGTTGAAATACAAATTGTGAATGTATATGAGATAATTATTGAGATAATTAAATCTTTGGAGCATTGGCTCAAGTGATAATGTGAATCATGAGATGAAAGTGAAAGAAAGAGAAAGAGTTATTGGTTGATTCCTTTGCCGAGATATTTTGTTGTTGGTTGATTTTCTCCCTTGCCGGGATATGGAAACTTATTGATATTGTTCCCTTGCCGGGATTTAATTGTTTAATTGTGCTCCCTTGCTGGAATTTCCATCATTATTTGTTTATTTCCTTGCCCCTTATTTGTGAATGTTGTTTGGGTGAGGAAGAGTGATAAGCACGAAGGGTGATGCCGTATATTGTTTGATATTATGAGGAAAGAGTGTAAAACACGAAGGGTGATGTCGTACCGTCCGATGTACCATTCCGTACTGATATTCATTGATTTTATATATATATATATATATATATATATATATATATATATATATATATATATATATATATAGTGAGAAAAGAGAGCAAAAGTACGAAGGGTGATGCCATGCACATGATTTACTGATACGATTGATTTGGTGAGGACGAGAGTAAAAGCACGAAGGGCGATGTCGTGCAAGTTTGTGATTTCTGATTCTTCTTGAGATTGTGGTTTTGCTGTTTCTAGTTTTGATTGAGATTTCCTATTTGTAACTGTTATCTCCCCAAAGCATGTTCCCCCTTCCTTTATTGACTGTTTACTTCCCGTATTTTTTTCCGTTGTATATATATATATATATATTTGAACTGCACAGGTTTATATGGTAATCTGGTCCTAGCTTCGTCACTACTTTGCCGAGGTTAGGCTAGGCACTTACCAACACATGGGGTCAGTTGTACTGATACTACACTCAGGCTTTAGACAATAGAAACATAAGCGATGGAGCATGCCTTATGTTCAAAGAGATACCGAGGTAGCCTTGCGGGCGTCCGCGGGCCCGGCGTCTCCTTTATCTTTCTTTTCAGTTTGTTATCTCTCGTATTTGGAGACAAACATTTCACAACTTCTTTCACACATTTTACTTAGTAAAATCTTAGTAGTTCGTGAGTTATGTGACACCAAGTCTTGGATAGAGAATTTTGTTGAACTTTCGCAGTTTTTATTCAGTTTTTTTACTATTAAGACTTCCGCTTATTTTTTTGAATTCAGATGTTATATGTTATCATTATTAATTGTGAATAGATAAATAAATTTGATTTGTGTAGCTCCTATTAGTAGGCGTCATAACAATCCCGAAGGTAGGAAATTCAGATTGTGACATTTCATAAGAAGTTTGTATAAAATTCAATATTGTCTAAGCAAAAATAAAATAGAAAATTCATAACCAAAAATATTTTTGGGATCCCAAAATTTAGAGAGCCTAAAGCATAATCTTTACTAGCCTTTCCTGCCAACCACCCCGCTTCAACAGGACAATGGCAAGAGGAGAATTACTACAACCAGATAATAGTGTAAATTGATAATGTTGGTGAAAAACAGATCAAATCTAGTTAGTTAGTAGTGACTCACTTGTAATAGGTTTTCAAGTTTGATTGACAATACAATACTTATCATTTTATCTAAATAACCCCAGCCTAATCATGGGATTTCAAAATTTTCATCCAATCTCTCCAAGGAAAACAATTTTTTTATATAACTATTTTCTATAAAAATTTAGTGGGATTAGTTGGTTGTGTTGCTGTTTACCATTATTTTTACCCACCTTTTCTTTCTATTATTACACTAATTTGTAGTCACATATCTTAAGTAGAATAATTAAGAAGGTGGGGTTCTTTGATTTGTGGTAAATAGTCAAATAGCTTCTTGTTAACATCTAGTTATGCCTCCTTTATTTTTTAACCTTTAGTGGTGTTATGTCTCTCTCATTTACCTTTCACTTTTGTTAAAATCTTGCTATCATTACTTTTTTTCTTTTATTCATAATATTTTTCTTCTTCTTCTTCTATTATTTACATTAAATATAAATATTGTTATGTTGTTTTTGTAAATAGAAAACGGTTATTATCCATTACCTTCCTGGTTATTTCATGCCTCGTGTAATTTGATCATAATTTGTTTTGGTCTGATTTTTAAAATGAATAAAATTTCTTTAGTTCTCCTTTGGATTGGTTTTAATAATTAAAAAAGTCAATTAGAGTGGTTTGATTTTAATTTTAACCAAAAAGGATCAAATCCGGGAACACTCATAAGTTACGCCCTTTCTTCTCGAACCACTCTTTCATGTTTGCAAGTGTGGATCGTCTGGGGTGTCAACAATTATCAACTGAAAAAATATATAACAAAATAAATGGTCAATTTTAATAAATAACTTTATAATCCACAAACATAAATTATTATTATTATTTAATATCTATTTATAGAATTATGTTAACTAAATGTGGATACACTGCATGCGAATAATTCAGTTATCAATATGACCGATTTTTTTCTGTTCGATCAGCCAATCTCACGATCAATCAAACTTATAAAATTATAATTACAAGCAGAATCTTAACTTTAACCTACCTTCTTCGCACGTAACAATATAAGAATTCGCACTATTTTACACAAAGGTTGATCTTTTTTAAAGAAAAATCTTCATAAACTTGCAAACTCGCGAAAAACAGGAATGGTAAGCAAGGGTAAGCAAAAATAAAGGGGTTAAATCTATATACTATTAAAAGAAGAAGGCAAAGACATCTCCTCAAGTCAAGTGATAGCATAAAAAAAATCATATGGCATAATTAGTTATTAATTAATTTTTTAGTTAATAATTAGTTATTATTTTCGAATTAAAATATAAAAATAATAAAAAACAAAAAATATCACACACACATATGTGTGTGTGTATATATGTATGTATTAATTGGTTACTTAATTTTAATTAATAAATATAGATATCTTATAATTAGTTATAATAAAAAATAAAAAATATAAATATATAAAATTACTACCCATTTAAATTGGGTGGGAGTAGTTTCAAGTTGGAGCTTAACATTAGTTTAAAACAAAAAAAAGATTAACTATAATAAAAATACAAAAAAAAAAAAAAGAAGAAAAAAAACTACCCTTTCAAATTGGGGAGTAGTTTCAAGTTGAAGTTTTAAAATAAAATTAGCATTTCAAATTGGGGATTAGTTTCAAATTGAAGTATTAAAATTATTTCAAAATAAAAAACGAAAATAAGCAATATAAAAAACTTTTAATTCAAATTGTGAAGTAGTTTCTTTCTAATATCTATATTTTATGTATCTTCTATATCTATATCTATATCTATATATTAATAAAATGAGAGGACATAGCCCCCTCCTTAAGCCAAGTGGCAGCCTAAAAAAAACTACATGACATACTTAGTTACTAATTAGTTGTTTAATTAATAATTAGTTATTGATATTATTTTTAAATCTAAATATTAATAAAAGTAAAATTAATAAATTATATATATATATATATATATATATATATATATATATATAAAATTAATAAAGCAAGAATTTTATTTTTAATATTGATCGCACATGTAAAGATTAATAGTTTTAAATTAAAAACACAATGAGGCCTTAGGATATGTCCAAGGAATATAGGAAGAGGGAGGGGACCAGTGAGAAATGGGGGAAAGTGGGTATATTGATCTCTCTGAAGGCGGTTTCTTAATTCCGGACCAACACTTACATTATGAAAGCGATATGCGCATGATGATTATCTCTATATATTATTCTCATTCTTCTGCTTTTCTCTCTGCTCCTCCGGTCCCTCACTCACCTCACATTACTCGCTCATCACACACTGGCAATATAATGCTCTTTGCCATATCATCAACAACTATAGCAGATTCAAGTTTTTAATTCTATAAATTCTAACTTTTAAGTTTTTTAATATTGAATTTGGTATATAAAATAGATTCGTATTTATTGTTTGTTGCAATTTTAATAGATAATTATATATAAATTCAAATCATATCAAAGGTACTAGGTTCATATGAACTCGTGCATTCAAGCTGTATCCGTCTCTATCAACAGGAAAGTAGTATGGTGAAATGAATAAGATAAGTTCATTATATATTAACTTTTTATATATCAGACTTGAAAATAGAGAAATTTATGAGAAATAATGTTTCCCTCTAGTGGTCCTAAACAATATGAATCTAAAATTATTGAATAATAAATGATTATGTAACGATCCGATCTGTCATTTTGAGTCCTAGCGCGTCGTTCAGCAGTTTGAGGTCATGAGCAGCTTCATTTCAGGTGTTATGACTTGTACGCGTGGTCGGAATTGAATTTTGGGAAGTTCGGAATTGATTAGGAATAGAATTCTCATTTCAGAAGCTTAAAGTTGAAATAATGAACTAGGATTGGATTTTTGAGTAAACGACCTCGGAATCAGGATCTAAAGGTTCCAGCAAGTTTGTATGATGATTTCGGACTTGGGTGTATGCTTGATTAGGATTTTGGATAACCCAGGAGCGTTTTGGCGCCTATTATGGAAGTTAGCATTTTGGAAGAAATTTCTTAAGTTTGGCTTGAAATGCATTTCAGCATTGTCGATGCCCGTAAGGGATTCCGAGATCGGGAGTAGTTCTGTATGGTGATTCTGGAGTTGGGAGCACGATCAGAAGTGAATTCGGAGGTCCGTAGGTCATTTTGAAGCCATTTGACTAAAGATAGAAATTTGAAGGTTTTTGAGAAGTTTGACCAGGAGTGAACTTTTTGATGTCGGGGTCGGAATCCGATTTTGAAAGTTGGAGTAGGTCCGTAATATCAAATATAACTTGTGTGCAAAATTTGAGGTTAATAGGACATAATTTGATAGGTTTAAACATCAGAAGTAGAAGTTGAAAAGTTCATAAAGCTTGAATTGGAGGTTGATTCACGATTTTAGCGTTGTTTGATGTGATTTGAAACCTCGAGAAAGTCCATAATGTGTTATGGACTATTTGGTATGAATGGTTTGGGTCCCGGGGGCCTCGGATGGATTTCGGGTGGTTAACGGATCAAAAATGGAATTTTGGGAAGGCTGAAGTTGCTGGTTGCTCGTATTACCGCTTCTGCGCAGAAGCGGCCCCATAGAAGCGTGGAAGAACCCGCAGAAGCGGTTGGGAGTGAAGGGAGCAGGGACTGCATATGCGGTCCGGAATCAGCAGAAGCGGTGGGCTTATCGCAGAAGCAGATTGGGGTGGCTAGGCTAGGACCGCAGATGCGGTCATTTTTTCGCAGAAGCAGGACTGCACCTACGGTTGAGGAGTCGTATAAGCGAAAAAGAGCTGGAGACAGAGAGTTTGTTTTGAATTCGGAATTTGGCCATTTCTCTCACATTTTTCATGGCTTGGGCGATTTTGGGGGAGCTTCAAGAGAGGATTTTCATCTTCAATGATAAGGTATGTTATCCCCACTTATTGTGAGTTAAAAATATCAATTATGTATGGATTTAAGCATGAATTTTTGTAGAAATATTTGGGATTCTTGTAGAAATACCTAAAATTTAATTCTTGGAATTTAGCCACTTTGATTTGAGATCAAGAGCACCAAATGGGATCACAAATACAACTTCAAATGGCCCACTCCACTTTGATTTGAGATTTTCCGGAAACAGACGTAACCTGGAGTTGAACAAAAGAACCATATCTCTAACCTTGAACTCCTTTCCCCGAGCATATTTGTCGTGAAGGTACTTCATCTTGTCCTTAAAAAAAGACGATCTGGAATAAGCATGGAGTCTAAACTCATCAAGCTCATTGAGTTGTTCAACACGGATATTGGCCGCGATATCCCATTCCAAATTCAACTTCCTCAAAGCCCACATAGCCTTGTGCTCCAATTCGACTGAAAGATGGCAAGATTTCCCAAACACCAACTAGTACAGAGACATACCAATTGGAGTCTTGTAAGCCGTCTGATACGCCCATAGAGCGTGATCCAACTTTTTCGGCCAATCGGTCCTATTAGCATTGACCGTCTTGGACAAGATACTATTAATTTCTCGGTTGGAGACTTTCACTTGACCACTAGCTTGAGGATGATAGGGGATGGACACTTTGTGATTAACTCCATATCTGGAAAGAAACAAATCAAAAGCCCTATTACAAAAGTGCGATCCCCCATCACTAATAACTACACGAGGAGTGCCAAACCTTGTGAAGATACTCTTTTTAAGAAATTCCACCACACTCCGAGCTTCATTGTTACGCAAAACCACGGCTTTAACCCACTTTGCGACATAATCGACCTCCACTAGAATGTAAGTGTTCCCACAAGAGCTAAAAAATGGACCCATGAAATCGATGCCCGAAACATCAAAGATATCCACTTTAAAAATTGTATTTAGAGGCATCCCATCCCTTTTCGAAATTCCACCCGCTCTTTGGCATTCATCACGTCTCTTGACAAAATCACCTGTACTGTGAACAAGGTTGGCCAATAGAAACCACAACTAAGTACTTTAGAAGCCGTCCTTACCCCTCCATGATGGCCACCATATGGAGAGGAGTGACAAGCTTCCAAAATACTCAATTGTTCTCCTTCTGGGACACATCAACGAATCACACCATCCGAGAAAATCTTAAACAAATATAGCTCGTCCTAATAAAAGTCCAAGCTATCCTTCTTGATCTTCTTCTTTTGGTTATAAGAGAGCTCATACGGGATCATTCCGGTCACAAGATAATTGGCAACATCGGCAAATTACGGCATATCATGCATTGACACCGCAAGGAGTTGTTCATCGGGAAATGCATCATTCATCTCAAGGCCATCACAAGGCCTTCCCTCCTCCTCTAAATGGTACAAGTGGTCCGCCACTTGATTCTCACTACCTTTTTGGTCAAAAACTTCTAGATCAAACTCTTGAAGAAGAAGAACCATTCTCATCAATCTCTCCTTGGAGTTTTTCTTGGTCATCAAATACTTAAGGGCGGTAAGATCAGTGTGCACTATTACTTTGGTCCCCATAAGGTATGATCAAAAATTTTCCATAGCAAAGGCAATTGTATAGTTCCTTTGAGACTCATTCATGGTCTTTCTTGAATAGTACACCGAATGAAACATCTTGTTGATCCTTTGGCCCAAAACAGCCCCAACCGCAATGTCACAAGCATCGCACATGAGTTCGAAAGGCAAGCTCTAATTTGGTGTGGTAATGATGGAGATAGTGGTCAACTTGTGTTTAAGAAGCTCAAAAGCCTCCATGCACTTCTCATCAAAGAAAATTTAGCATCCTTCTCTAGCAACTTGCACAAAGGGTTAACTACCTTTGAAAAATCTTTAATGAACCTCCGGTAGAAACCCGCGTGCCTAAGAAAACTCCTCACCCCTTTGACAGAGGTAGGGGGAGGAAGCCTTGAAATAACCTATATCTTGGCCTTATCAACTTCAATTCCTCGCTTTGAAATTTTGTGACCCAACACAATACCCTCTTCTACCATGAAATGAAAATTTTCCCAATTGAGAACTGGGTTTGTGTCTTCACATGGGGCCAACACTCGATCCAAATTACCCAAAAACTCATCGAAAGAATCCCCAACCATGCTGAAAGCATCCACGAAGACCTCCAATATATCCTCCACCATGTTGGTAAAAATAGCCGTCATGCAATGTTGGAAGGTCACCGGAGCATTGCACAATCCGAACGGCATTCTAGAGAAAGAAAATGTTCCATACGGACAGGTAAATGTGATATTTTTTTGGTCGTCCAGGGCAATTAGGATTTGATCGTAGCCCGAGTAGCCATCCAAAAATCAATAGAAAGCGCGCCCCAGAAGACAATATAGCATTTGGTCAAGGAATGGCAATGGGAAATGGTCCTTTCGGGTCACCTTGTTTAGCTTCCGGTAATCCATACATACTCTCCAACCGGTGACTATTTTAGTAGGAATAAGTTCATTTTTGGCATTGGTCACCACAGTCATACCACCCTTCTTCGATACACATAGCACCAGAGAAGAACAAGACCTGTCAGAAATAGGATAATCTTCACCGGCATCTAACCGCTTGATGACCTCTTTCTTCACCACTTCTTGCATTGCCTCATTTAGTCTTCTTTGATGCTCCAATGAAGGCTTGAATCCTCCTCCAAGATGATTTTATTCATGCAAAATTTCGGGCTTATTCCCTGAATGTCAGTCAACGTCCATCCAATCACCTTTTTGCGCTTTTGAAGTACCGCCAAAGTGGCGTCAACTTGCATCTTAGTTAAGCATGACAAAATAATAACAAGTAAAGTACAATTTGAGCCTAAGAACTCATACCTGAGGTGTGGAGGAAGTGGTTTCAACTTCAACACCGGTGGCTCCTCAATCTATGGGTTTGTTGGTGGAGTTTTGTGGTTTTCACGGTCCAAAGATAACTTTCTAGGCTCATATAAATATGAACCCATAGCATACAATGCATTCACACACTCCAGTCTACTAGCATCATCATTGACATCCATATTAAGAAGCATTGACTCAAGGGGATCTTCAACATTGATCATGGAACTTGTGTCATCCACTATCACAGTTGTGACAATGTCCACAAATGAACAAACCTCGGTGCTATTAGGTTGTCTCATGGGTTTGCAAACATAGAAGACGACCTTCTCATCCCCCACTAAGAAAGTTAACTCACCTTCTTCAACATCAACCAATGCCTTCCCTGTAGCAAGGAAAGGTCTACCAAGAATAATCTTGGTTCTTTTTCATCATTTGCTCGAACATATTCTCAATTCTTCCCATATCACTCCCGGAAGAACTCGGACCTTGGGAAGGAAAAAGGGGTGGATTGTTCGGTTGTTGGTACATGGGGGGTCTTTGAAAGCCTTGCACCTGGTTACCTTGGTTCCCATGATTGTTCCACCCTCCTTGATTGTTGTTGTTGCTCCAATTATAGTTTTTGTCGTTCCAATTGCCTTGATTGTTATTTTGATTACCCCAATTATTGTTTTGATTGTTGTTGTTTCTATTGCCACCACCTTGTTGTTGCTTTTTATTATTCCAATTACCTCCGCCTTGTTGTTGATTGCCCCAATATCCTTGGGATCGCCATTGTTGATTTGAGGAGTTTCCTCTATTGCGTTGGTAGTTATTGACATATTGGGCTTCTTTGCTTTGATCATCATAGCACTTATTTGAAAAACCACCACCATCATTGTTGTCATATTTTTCACAATTTTATTGAGGTTGTTGCCCTCTTTGCATCCTTTTTAAGATAGAAACATCTTCCATGGAATTGACTTGGCGCAGATTTTGTACTTGTTGCAATTGTGCTTTCGCCAATTGGTTCATAGTAGCAGTGAGCTTGGCAATAGCTTGGCCATGATCATGGAATTCCTTGTGCAAATGGATGACTGTGGGGTCACCTTGGGGCACATTTTCTCGACTTTGCCATGCCGAAGAAGTGTCGGCCATCTCATCAAGAACATCGCATGCCTCTTGGTATAAAAGTTTCATAAAGTTACCTCCGGCCAATTGGTTCACAATGCATTGATTCGTGGTGTTGATGCCCCAATAAAAGGTTTGTGGAATCATCACCTCGTTCATGTCGTTATTAGGGCACTCTTTCACCATTGTTCTATACCTTTCCCATATCTCGTGCAAAGGTTCCGTTGGATCTTTATTGAAGGCTAGAATTTCATCCCGAAGTGCCGCCATATGACTTGGTGAAAAGAACATGGCAATAAATGTGTCCGCCAATTCATCCCTTGTTGTGATAGAATGATTGGGGAGCCTTTCTAACCAATCCAATGCTTTGCCCCGAAGAGAGAACGGGAAAAGCCTCAATATCAATGCATCCTCGGACATGTTTGTCTGCTTGCTACCCCAGCATGTATCTACGAACCCTTTCAAGTGCTTGTAGGCATTTTGATCGGAGGCACTCGTAAAATACCTTTTTTGCTTGAGCAAGGTCAACATAACATTTGTGATTTGAAAGTTTCCCGGCCGGATTCGGGGACGAATAATGGCATTGGAGTATCCTTGATTTGGTAATACTTTGGGAGCCACTCTAAGCGGTGGCGGATGAGGGTCTGGAATATTGTTGTGTTCATTCGCATTGGCCTGATAGCCTCTATGTGGAGCTTGAGGTAAGACCTCCTCTTGTTCAAGATCATCTACCCCCCCCCCCTCCCAGCATTCACGTTGCCAACAGGGTCATTGGCATTGAGAGCCATTAGTATCTGAGTGATCGACACAAACAACATTACTAAATAAGAAGGAAAGACAAGTGAAACACAAAACTAACTAAAACAGATAGTCAACACAGTAAGCTCCCCGGCAACGACGCCAAACAGTGATTGCTTCCAACTCAACGCTACACCAACGTAGGAAGAGCTGGTCGCAATAGCTTTTACCCGATATGAGTGTCGGGATCGAATTCTTCAGGGAGCTAGTAGTGGAGTTGGAATATCTATCTAGCTTAGAAGTGTGTTTGCTCAAAATATCACTTCCAACATATTTTGAGTTTTCAATTATAACTACTATTATCAATCTATTAATTGAAACTACATTATGCTATGAGATGATTGCTAAAGTTTTATCTAATGGGAAGAAGGGAACTAGGGTCGTGACATCACCTAGGTTGCTAATTGACGAGTAGATGTTACTAAGGTTCGATTGACATAATTGGGACTTTTACTATAATCGTTGCACAATTTTGCCCACTCTTACACCTCTCGATAGAGAGATTGATTTTTCCCAATTGACTCTCGAGAGACCAAATAGGTAGGCAAATTAGATCAAGCAACTAAGGTTCAACTAGGGTGATTACTCTCTCGAGATTTAACCCGTTAATTGGGACTATCATTTCTCATGAGTCCAACCCAATTCCTTGTTGGGTAAATTTTGGAGACATCGACTCTCTTTTTCAAGAAGAGTCAATCCACAAAGCTCAAATCAGTATTTGCAACCACCAATTCATAGATTAAATATAAAATCAACCCAAATAGCAAATACCTCTAGTCAATCTAACCCTAGAAGGCAACACCCATCAATCACCCACGCTAGGGTTGAGACACAACCCTAGCTAATGGGTTTAGCTACTCATGCTTGACAAAGAAAATAAAGAAATAGATGAAGAACAAGACATATTAATTAAATACTAAATGAAATACAAGAATCTATCGTTAAATTTAAGCTAAGATGCCAAATATGCTACAAATCAAGTTCTGTCACGACTCAAATTTTCACCCTCGGGAGTCGTGATGGAGCCTACTAACAGTAGCTAGGCAAGCCAACTTAACTACTTTTTCTCAGCACATAATAATAACATCAAACTTTTTTCATTTAAAATGATAATGCGGAAGACTTAACATTTAAAGAAATTGAATAATCTGCGAAATTTTAACACAATACTACCAAAAACCTAGTATCACATATCTCACGAACGCCTGATAGTATCCTAAATACAGAGTCAAGAAAGGAAGTACAAATTTTTGTCCCGAAATACAATAGGATAACAACTAAAACAAGATAAGGGAGACACCTGGCCCGCGGATGACTGCAAGGCTACCTCGGTATCTTGCTCCGGGACGAGATCAGCTCCAAAATCTCCTACAGCTGTCCATAAGCTGCTCCGGCTACATGATATACGTAAAACAATGCACAGAGTGTAGCATCAACACAACCGACCCCATTTGCTGGTAAGTGCCTGGCCTAACCCCGGCGAAGTAGTGATGAGGCCATACCGGACTACAAAACAAACCTGTACATATATATATATATATATATATATATATATATATATATATATATATATATATATATATATACACGCACACAAGTACAATGAAATAATAGCGGAAAGTAAACAATTGAAGCTGGGAGGAGGTAAACATGCTTATGGGGGTAACAGCTAAAACAGAATATCAGGAATAATAAAAGAAACTACGTTTGATTACTTCTAGCACAGAATAAGGGGAAAAAATCACTTTCACTTGTTTCAAATTCCTCTTGTTGTAGGCGTGCAACACGATCCCATTTCCTCATATCACGTGGTAGGCATACCACACACTCTCATTTCATAATATCATGTGGTAGGCGTACCACACGTTTTCATTTCATAATATCACGTGGTAGGCGTACCACATGTTCCCATTTCATAATCCCATGTGGTAGGTATACCACACGTTTCCATTTCAAAATATCTCATGGTAGGCGTACCACACGTTCCCATTTCATAATATCTCCGGGTAGGCATACCACACGTTCCCATCTCATAATATCTCGCGGTAGGAGTACCACACGCTCCCATCTCATAATATCTCATGGTAGGCATACCACACGTTCCCATTTCATAATATCTCGTGGTAAGCATACTACATGATCCCATTTCATAATATCTCGTGGTAGGCATACCACACGATCCAATTTCATAATATCTCGTGGTAGGCGTACCGTACGATCCCATTTCATAATTTCAACACAATACATAATATAGTTCCGGCAATGGAGAAAGATAATAAAATGATTTCCCGACAAGGGAACAAGAATAATAAATCAACTATCCCGGCAAGGAAGATTCAGCTATAACCAATCTAGTTCAACTTCTACTTAATACAATATTCACTAATACTCAGTCAAACAAATCCACTAAAATAACTAATTACTTGCTCAACATGAAGATTATTAATCAAGTTATCATAAGAGAAATTAAGAATACAACAATTTAGCAATTTCGGACTCACGGTCATACTCGACCCCTATCGTATAGATACTCGTAACCATACCTACATGTTGGATACAACATATAACAAGTAACATATATGACTCGACTCCTTTTCCCTCAAGCCAAAGTTAGACCGAACACTTACCTCAAATGCTCCAAACTCAACTCAAGCCTCTATGTAGCTTTCCCCACGAATTCACCACAAAACTGCTTGAATCTAGTCACAAATTACTTGAAGGTATCAACAAATGCTAATTGAATCAATTTGAATTCATAAGAATGAATTTCCTAAAGTTTTGCTTAGAAATTCCAAAAATGCCCACGGGGCCACGTTGTCAAAACCCTAAGTTCGAACCAAAACTCGGTTACCCATTCCCCCACGAGTTCATATCTATGAATGTTTTGAAAATATACCTCAAATTGAGGTCCAAATTCCCAATTTTTAGAAAACCTAAGTTCTACTCAAAATTCTCATTTTCACCCATGGAAATCCTTGATTTTAAGATGAAAACATGTTTAATGATGGTAAATATTGAAGAAATTAAGTAAAAGTTGACTTACAAATGATTTAGAGAAGATGGATTTCTTGGAAAATCGTCTATGGAGTTTGTATTTTGAAAGAATGAAGAAAATGGGTTTAAAATTCGTCTAAGTATGAAATTGCTGAGTTGCGAGTATGGGAAATGCGAACATGGGTTCGCAGTTGCGAACCCAACAGGCTAGGGAAATGCGAGGAAAAATGATCGCATTTGAGAATAAGGGAGAAAACTGGGAGGTTCGCATTTGCGAACGCTAAGGTTGCATTTGCGGAACCCGGCCTTCGCATTTGCGAGGTCCTATAATGCATTTGTGATGACCTTGGGCCTGACACACTTCTCGCATTTGCGAGCCGACTCTTCGCATTTGTGAGATCGCATTTGCAAAGCCTGCAGTTCAGTTATGGTTGCAATTTTCCCAAGGTTGAACTCTGACTCCTATCCATAACTCACCCAAGCCCTCGGGGCTCCAAAGTTTGGAGTCCAAGCAAAACATATACACAATCTCAAAAACATTCTACGGACTTACTCGTTACCATATACATAGAATACGACCTTAAAACACATGATTTCTTCCAACTTTTCATAAAACACTAATTTTCCATTTTCAATCCAAAATTAAACCTGTCTAACGGGCCAACCGGGCCGGTCCGGTCAGAGTCAACTTTTTTTTACCCGTCCGGATTCCGGGCCTGGCCGGTCTAGATTGCACAGTAACGGGTTCGTAGCGGGCTGGGTTAGTTCGGCTAAAAAATTGAACCATATGGGTTACGGGTTGAGGGGGCCGGGCCGGGCCGAGTTTTGTATATTTTCACGTTTTTTTGGAACTATGTATAGTATAACTATTAAGTTATATTAATACTTTGTAATAATTGAATGAATACAAGTAAGATGGGAAAAAATTGCACTTATTGCAAGTCCTACTTTATTTCTTAATTTCAAATTGAAAAAGTAGAAAATGAAATGTTTACATTTTTTCTAACAAGTAAACTAGTAAAGTAGTAATTTCAAATGTTTTGCATCGCCCTAGCAAGTTCATCATAATCTATCTTAACCGATTGACCTTCTTCTGGCGTGTTAAATTCGGATGGGTTTCCATGGGTTAATGTATCTCCAAGTTCCTCGTCTTCTGGGCTATCAACATCTTCTTTTCCTTGATTTCTTCGTTCCGATCTAATCCAATCTCTGAAACATACTAAAACTTCCAAAGCGTTGCTTCCCAATGAGTGTCGGGTGTCTCCAAGTTGTTGTCTTGCTTGGCTAAATGCACTCTCTGATGCAACAGTAGAAATTGGCACATTCGGCACGTTTCGAGCCATAGCGAAAAGAATAGGAAATTGCTTTTCATTTTCATTCCACCATCCTAACGGTGAAAATTCCTTGGTGCGAGGCTCCTTTTGCTTCTACAAGTAGAATTGAAGCTCATCAATATTCCTGCTATTGATTTGAGTGTTAGAAAATGTAGAAAAAATATTAAAACTATCAAGGCCTTCATCATCCACATTAGCAGAACTGCTACATTGCATAGCGGGATTAACATTGTCAGAAGCACGGGTGGTATTATCACATTCATTTGCATAATAATTATATAGTTATTGTAAATATTCATTTAGCTTGTTCATAGAATCATATAAATTTGGGGTTTCAGTTTCTCCAATCTCCATATAAGTATATAAAGCATTCATTAATTGGTGACAATCAGACATTTTAATATAAGGATTTAAAACTGCACCAATTAAGTAAAGCTGAGGAATTTGAAAGAAATATTCTTTGCATTTTTCTTAAATTCAGATAGTAGAAAAGAAATTTTAGCTATATGTACTAAAGCCATAGTAACAGTGGGGTAATATGCGCCAGAAAACACAACAGTAGCAGTATAAAATTTATGTAAAAATTTAACAACATCATTAATGACCTCCCAAGTATCACTTGTTAACATACGCCTAGGATCAGTACAATGTGCATAAGCAACTTCAGTTATTGGAAATCTATATTTGTAGCAACATTTTAAAAATATATATGTATAATTTCATCTAGTAACAATTTCGTCTGGCATGAATCTAGGTGTAAGGTTATACTGGATACACTTAGTCTTAAATTCTTTTGTTCTAGATTGTCTATTATTTCCCTGAATAACACCAACTGTTCTTCTAACATGAGTAATCTCAACTGAAAATAAATCAAGGCCACTTTTAATAATTAAATTATAAACATGGCATGCACACCTAGCATGAAAAATATCATCAAGAGGTGGTTTCAAATGCAATTATAAAATTGAAACTGCGGAATTATTGTTTGAAGCATTATCAAAAGACAAACACAAAACTTTTTGGTTTAGATTATAAAATTCAACAACTTCAACAATAGTACTACTTATAAACGTAGCAGTATGACTCTGATCTTCATCATATTTAAAAGCAATAATACGTTTTTGCATACAAGTATTATCATCTATCCAATGGAATGTAATTGTCAAATAATCATTTCCATTAACAGCATGGCCAATATAAGAAGTTAGACATACTCTAGAAGGAAGGTGGCTAAACAAATAACGTATGTATGTTTGATATTGTCCATGAAGTCTAAAGATATCTGCTCTATAAGTACTTCTAGGGATACTTTAAATAAAGGATTGTAAATCCTTTGAATATACATAATAAGATACAATGAAGAAGCAAAAGAAAAAGGTAAACAACCCAAAGCAATCATTTTTGCTAATTCCTCACGATCCCTCATTTTATCATATTTTACTAGACCTTCAGTAGTAGGGTAAATAGTTGTTTGACTTACATCCCCATTATTTCCCATTCTATGGGATGGTGAGATCTCATATGTCTTGTTAGTGTCTCAGTCCCCTCTAAATTTCCTCCGGTCAAATGTTTAAAAGTTCCGTTACAAACTTTGACTTAACTCTATTAGTACCTTCTATTATTTCAAAAAATTTCCAGACCTGACTTCTTCTTTTACGATTAGAAGTCGGAGCCACTGGTGGTCTACTACCCCTTGTAGCACTAGCAACTCCAACTCCAATACTACCAACATTTCCACTAGTAGGTGTAGGTGATATCTCATCTTCTATTCCAATTTCATTATCTTCTATTCCAAAATCTTCTTGTAATTATTCATAATCTATCTCTACATTATCATTAGGCGATGATTCAGAAACATGTGTTATATGGTTATTACTATTACTAATGGAAGCTACAGGACTACCTCTTTTTTTATTTCCACCCCTACCAGTAACTTTTCTACATGCTCTTTTAGCAGCACTAAACATGTTGTAAAAACTAAAGTATAAGCTAAAATTAAATATGCAATTAAATTATTAAATAAGAGAAAGAGTTGGAGGGAGTGCACCGAATTTGACAATAAATTAAGCACTTGATTACGCAATTCCGGTGTTACCACGAACTTCAAACTTCGAATTTCAATTTCCAAATGACAATTTTCGGTAAATTAAACTCAAGAAAATAGAGCCAAATAAAAATAATAAAATTAGAATATGAAATCTTGTAAATTGAAGGGAAGAGAGAAATTGAGAATTGAGATTGAGATAAGAATTTTGAGCGAAGAAATGAAGAAGAGGGGGAGGGTATTTATAGATTTTAAGAAGGGTTAATATTGTAAATTAATAAATACAACAAAATAACCAAAAAAATGGCAAATTTTGCGCGGGTTGGTAAGAAGTCAGTCTTGTTTGGTAAGACGGAATTGGACAAAGAAAAGAGAGTGCTCGACCGGAACAACGGCCCCAATCCAATAGAAGTGTATAAGTAGGCCTTTCTATCAATCTATGCTTGTAAGTCAGTCTATGCTATGTAGGTGTATTAGTTGTCTGAACAAAGACTCATAAGCACGATTTGACTCCCTCTTAAAGGCTTGCCTTGGAAGAGAAATCTTCATACTTGCTTCCTTCTCAATCTATAGGGCTAAGGCCCAGGGTTCCTAGTTGTGTTGAGAGTCCCGGTTTGGATCTCTTATCGACTCCCCGAACAGTACTATAAGAATCGGTACTGAACATCCCGCCTGTAATATCCGTTGGCCAACGGATCTGGACCAATTTTGACCGTTTCCAATGGTCTTGTGGGCCCCAAAAAATTCAGAAAATTTTTAAAAAAATTACTGTTGTACCGGGCCGGGCCAGTTTACCCGGTTCGGTGCACTATTCATCAATGCCGGTCCGATTCGGTTCCAACTACAAAAAATCCAAACGGACCAGCCCCCTCCCCTCAAACCCAACCCACCCGACCCCTTAGTAACCGGGCCGGTCCGGTACCGGTTTACACCGGTCCGGAACTGGTCCGACTCGGCCCGGTTGACAGGTTTATCCGAAATACGTCAAATAACGTCCGTTTTTAACCAAATTTCACAGAAAATGCTTAAATCACATATGAGAGTTATATCAGGCGTCAGTACCAAAATACGAGCCCTATAACCTAGTATTTTGATCAAATTTCTTTTTTATTTTTCTTAATTAATTTCAGAAAATAGTTTCACACAAAAATTTATTTCTCGGGCTTGGAACCTCGGAATTCGATTTCGGACATACGCCCAAGTCCCATATTTTCCTACGGACCCTCCGGGACCATCAACTCATACGTCCGGATCCGTTTATCCAAAATATTGACCGAAGTAAATATTAGCCATATTAATATCAAAATTCACCATTGTTTTCACAAAATTCATATTTAAGCTTTCCGGTTACGCGCCCGGACTATGCACACAAATTGAGGCAACTAAAAATGAGGTTTTTCAGTCCTCGGAGGCACAGAATAAATAAGAACACAGATGATGACCCATTTGGGTCATCACAAGTTCCCACGAGCGCAGTCAAGTTATGGACATAACAGATAACCTAAAAATAGTAAAATATTCTATTTATACTAGGATGAAATAATTGGACAAAAATACTTTGCGGGGTCGGTGCGGGAAGCTTAAAATGGATCACGGCCGCACTAGGCTCTTTGACTTCAATTCAGTCTTCTCTGAACTTGGGCTCCGCTGACCGCATAAAATGGACGGCGGCCGCGGAGGAGCTAGCACGGCCCGCACAATCACGACCGCATGGCCTGGGCTTGGCATAATTCCATCTCTCTAAATCTTTTGTTTGTGGATCGCTAAAACTCTACCGCGGCCGTGTTGCCTTAGCCTTGTTTTGCTAGCTCTCTGAACCACGTAGTGCGGCCACATTCGACTTTGCGCGATCTGCACTAGGTCTGCTTGCCCTCAGATTGCTTGGTCTTTGATACTTGAGCAGTTTTCATATATTAAGAAGTAGAGTAATGAAACCGGATTGAACAATAAACATGTAAAACATGACTGAGGCTATGCTTTCAAATCAAAACAGTATGAGGAAAGTAGTAAAATACCCATAAGGGTCTAGACAGTTCGGCACAAGGCCCCAAACATGGCATTCAACCCAAGTTAACGGATTCATTTCTAAAACACATGGATATCATATACAGTATATCAACTATACAGTCGCCACGGGACGGACCAAGTCACAATCCCTATCACTCACGGGCTCGTGATGCACATTGCCTCGCCCTTCGCAAACGCGGGACCTATATCGCGATTGCGAATAGTAATTCACCTGCCTCACTCCACATCCCTTTGCGAACACGAGAGACCTCTGGCGAACGCGGGGACAAATCTCTGCAACAGAAACCAGAAAATCTACAACTCTCCAAACCAGAAATTTGGTCCGATAACCTCCCGAGACTCACCCGATGCCCCGGGGCCTCAACCAAAAGCAACACATCCCATAATATCATTCAAACTTAGTCGAGCCTTCAAACCACTCAAAACAACGCTAAAATACCAAATCAATCTCGGATTCAAATCCAAGAACTTAGAAATTTTCAAATTTCATAATTGACGCCGAAACCTATCAAATCAACTCCGAATAACCTGAAATTTTGCACACACGTCATAATTGACGCTATAGACGTACTCCAATTTCCAAAATTCCATTCCGATCTCGATATCAAGATTTTCACTACCAACAAGAAAACGCCAAAATTTCAATTTCGCAAATTCAAGCCTAAATCTACCACGGGCTTTCAAATTACATCCGATCACGCTCCTAAGTCTCAAATCACCTAACGAAACTATCCGGACCATAAAAACCAAATTTCGAGATCGTTTACTCACAAGTCAACTCACGGTTGACTTTTCCAACTAAATGGCCAACTTAAGAGACTAAGTGTCTCATAACACTCCAAAACTACTTCAAGCCCGAACCAACCAACACGATACGATGAAATATAGTGCATGACCCACATGCATGTCACCTAGCATGTCACCTAGCATGTTCGTCACCTCATTTATCAAACAATACAAAATTTCGGGGATTCATACCCTCAGGTCTAGATTTACAATCGGTACTCCCCTCAAACCGGATGAAATCCTACTCCGCGACGCCCTTGCCTCTCTCCTCGGCCTCAACTCGCCTCGAATATATCCAAAATCATAATCATAACATCAATATATGCTTGTGAATTTTATGTTCACGGGATACCACATGTCCTTCCATTTAAATTAGGGGGTATATTAGTGTAATTCTGTATCGGTGAAGCCGTAATTGAACTGATACTTAAATGCAGAGTAATTTTTAAACTAATTCTGATAATACGAGAGTAATTAGGATTGAGAAAGGACATTTGAGTAACGACGTTTCAAAAGTACAATCATGTAAAATTTGTACAATTTTTTGAATTGTAATCTCTTGATTGGTATGTTATATTTTGACGACTCATTTATAAGTAGATCTTGCTTGAAATTTTTGAAAAGACAAGTTCACTTTCATAAATAGTTTATATGTAACGATTCGGCCGGTCGTTTCATGAATTACTGCTCTGTTTCCTCATATCTGCTTCTTTAATTTTAATTTCCGATTTCAATTAGAAATTCGCTCCTCAGTTTGTATCCATTACCTGACTTAATTTTGCCCGTTAATATAACCCTTAACTTCGCCATCTCTTAAATTAGAATCTTTCTTAAAAGAAAGTAGAGTTTTTCGTATATTTCATCATTAGATTTATTAAATGAAATTCGAATTAACTAAACTAGTAAATTTAGAAACCGAATCGATAAAAAATCTTATAGGCCCATACCAACAGTTTCTACCACCACCCAAATTTTAAAAAAAAAATAAACGAAATGAAATGGAGAAAACTTTTATGGTATCTTTTTAAATGACATCACATTTTCAAGTGCTTTTTAGGAAAGGGCATGCGCAAAAAGAAGCATCACGTGCTTCCCACGGCTGACCTATATAACAGAAAAGCCAGCAACCGAGGGTAGTACAAATTAATTTTATATTTTGCTAAAGAAGTATAAGGTCAATTTAATATGATAGAAGTGGTATTATCTTATTTAATCTCAATATGAAACGACATGGCTTAACTTTTTCAAAAGCAAGTAAGAGTCAGTGTAACAATTATTTTGAAGTATTTTTTAGGATGAATCTTTTAGATTCAATCATTGTGTATTTTATTAGGGAATAAAGGGTTTAATTGTATTTTTTTTTGGATATAGGTAGAGAACCATACCTTTCAAAGAACATTCTTATTCTAGAACGATCAAATAGTAGTAAGCTATGACATTCTAGTATCAAATGAAACTTTAGGAAATGGAAAAAACATGAATATTCAGGTACCAGTAAGTTTGCTACAACTTGCGGATTTTCTATGTCATACTGAAACCCACAATCTAGCTTCTTCTTCAAGCTATCATCAACAACAACAACAATTCAGTATAATCTCACTTAGTGAGTCGCTAAAGATAATAAACAGTCATATGCACCATAAACAGATCACAACATCGTGAATTTTATATTAGACTTAGTCTGCACAAAAAAAATCTTAAGATCACAACATTATGACATTCGTATTAGACTAAGTAGCTCAAAAGACAATCTTAACACACTTTGATTTCGTTTGAAATGCTGTCTGTTTGGTAGAATAAAAATTCTGTTAGTTGCAAATTTGTCCGTCGGGAATCGCAAATTTTAAATTAAAAATTCTGCGAAAAAAATATTCGAAAAGAAACTAAATAACGAAAAATTAGAGATGAATTTGGTCCAAAAAATTATCAATGATGTCGAAGCCGAGCCGAGCGAGCGATGGCGATGACAGCGCGAGGCACCATTCTGTCTAAACTCTTTAAGAGCTAGAAAATGTGCTTTTTTATATAAGTACAAAGATTTTCTTTTTATTTTCCAACGAGGACAAAGTGCATTCGTAAAGGAAACACTTCAAACTTTTTGTTTCCCTCCAAATCTTTTTTCTCTATTTCCTATTCACACCTCTTATCTAATTAGATAAACAACCCAGCAATCCCCTACATCAATGGGGAATGGCTATCTGAAAATATGCATGCATGAAATACTGTATGATTTACAAACAATTATTAATTGCATATGGATAAGAACGTTTCCCTTTGAGCTTTCCGTAGTAAACTTATGTTAGATATACTCGGTCAATCGATAGATTTGATATCTCTGAACCATCGAACTTTGGTGTATACCTAGACAACCATAAGGCACACAATCAACCTTTAATCCCCTTTGGTTCTCATTGTTGTTTTCGTTTTAACCATGAACACCGCCTGGTTCATAAGTGCATAGAGAATTGGACTTACACAATTCTCCTTGAAGCGACTAACACTTCACACTTCTATGTGATTCCTAGACATATTATCCAATAGATACATTATTTGATATACTCCATATCAAAATTAGAATCCATTACAAAGCCTTAACTCGTTATCCTTGGTACTGAATATTGTCTCATCACGAGAATATACCAAAATTTTATTTGACAATGTTGAACCGTCACAAATGACTTTGTTTGATCTCCTTGAACCTAGATCTTGGGATCTCCACTCTTCTAGGTAGAGTTACCGCTACAGTGTCTTGTCCTCGGCCATAGTCCCATTTTGTTTAATGATTTATCAACCGCCTATCTATTTAGACCTTTTGTAAGGGGATCTGACACATTATCTTTTTGACTCTACATAGTCAATTGTGATAATTCTACTAGAGATTAATTCTCTAACATTATTATATGTCCATCGTATGTGACGAGATTTTTTATTACACATAATGCTTCCAGCCCTTTCTATTGTTGCTTGATTATCACAATGTATGAATATTTTAGACACTGGTTTGGGCCAAAATGGAATATCTTCTAAGAAATTTTGAAGCTATTCAACTTCTTCTCTAGCCTTATCTAAAGTTATAAACTCGGACTTCATCATAGAGCGAGCAATGCATGTCTGTTTAGATGATTTTCAAGAAACTGCTCCTCCACCAATGGTACAAAATATATCCACTTGTGGGCTTTGTTTATGATGATCCAATTTGCATCATTTTATTCTTCAACTACCGTAGGATACTTACTGTAGTGTAAAGCATAATCATGGATATATCTTAAATACTCCAAAACCCGTTTTATTACCATCCATCGAGTTTGGCCGGGATTACATGTGTAACAAATCAATTTACATACTGCACAAGCTATATCAGGACGTATATAATTCATGATGTATATTAAACTTCCCAACACACGAGCATAATCCAACTGAGATTTGCTTTGACCAAGATTCTTTGTAAGAGCCACATTTATATCAATTAGGGTCTTTACGACTTTGAAATCTAAATACTTTGAATTTTTAGGGAACTATTTTTACGTAATGAGATTGAGACAATGCCAATCCTTGCGGAGTCTTTTGGATTTTAATTCCTGAAATTAAATTTGCAACTTCTAAGTCTTTCATATCAAACTTGCTAACAAGCATATGCTTAGTAGCATTTATATTCGCAATGTATTTGTTTATTATTAACACATCATCAACATATAAACATACAATGACTATATGATTTGAAGTTTTTTTAATGTAAATATATTTATCACACTCATTAACCTTAAATCCATTTGTCAACATTGTTTGGTCAAGTTTCATGTGCCATTATTTGAGTGCTTGTTTTAATTCATAAAGTGACTTGACATGTCGTCACACCTTTTTTTTTTCGGGAACCACGAACTCTTCTGGTTGTTTCATATAAATTTCTTCATCCAAATCTCCATTTAAGAAGGTCATCTTCACATTCATTTGATGGATTTCAAGACCATACCCGACAGTTAATGCTATTAGCACCCTAATAGATGTAATCCTCATTACCAGCGAATATGCATCAAAATAATCAAGACCTTCTCATTGTCTAAAGACTTTGACAACTAGTCTTGCCTTATATTTGTCAATAGTACCACCAGTTTCCATTTTTCTTTTGAAAATCCACTTAGAACCTTATGGTTTATTTCTTGGAGGAAAATCAATCGATTCCCAAGTATGATTACTTAATATGGATTCTATCTCATTATTAATGGCCGCTTTCTAATATTGTGGTTCCGAGGAAGACATTTCTTCTTTAAATATTTGAGGCTCATTTTCTAATAAAAATGTCAGAAAGTCTGGTCCAAAGGAAGTAGCTGTCCTTTGACGTTTACTACGTTTTGGATTTTTCTCGTTAAATGTACTTTCATTTTCTTCTTCTCGAGGTTGCTTAGATTTTTCAGCAGACGACTCATATTCATTTTTGTACGGATAAATACTCAAAGAATCCAGCATTATCGAATTCGATTACCGTATTAATATGAATATCGAAATTTTCTGATTTATGAACTAGAAACCGATATTACTTACTATTTCTTGCATATCCTATGAAAACGTAATGAACCATTTTCGGTCCAATCTTCACCTTTTTAGGTTTAGAAACTTGCACTTTAGCCAACCCCCCCCCCCCCCCCCCCCCCACCACATACACACTTTAAAATATTTAAGTTGGGTTTCCTACCTTTTTATTTTTTCATATGGAATGGATTGAGTTTTGCTATAGGGAACTCGATATGTATTTGGTTAGCTGTAAGAATTGCTTTCCCCACAAGTTCTGGGTTAAACCCGAACTTATCAACAAGTCATTCATTATCTCCTTTAATTTTTTGCTCTTTCTTTCCGCAACCCTATTAAATTGTGGTGAGTAAGGGGCAGTTGATTGGTGAATAATACCATAGTCCAAACATACTTCTTCAAAAGGAGATTCATATTCTCCACCCTTATCACTTCTTATCATTTTGATCTTTTTGTTTAGTTGCGTTTCAACTTCATTTTTGTATTACTTGAATGTCTCAATTACTTCATCTTTACTATTAAGTAAGTAAATATAGCAATATCAGTACTATCATCAATAAAAGTTATGAAATAACTTTTTCCAATGTGAGATGATATTTACTTCATGTCGCAAATATCTGTATGAATTAAGTCTGAAAATTTGAGTCTCCAAAACGGGAGTAGAAAATCGCTGGGATTTTAGTCTCATAAAGTAGAAAGTAAGACGAACATAGAATATAAAAAATAAATTCCTTAAGCTTGTTATCAACCTGCGTTTGAAAATAAATTTTGTAAAAAAAAAAACACAATAGAGGCAGAAATAGAATAGAAACAGAATAAATAAAAGTTCAGAGCTTAACAAAAAACTGTATTTTCTTAAGAAATTTAATCCCCTCATTGTTGTTCAAGGTTATTGGATTAGCCCCTCCCGAAATAGAACGGAACAACTATTCTGTAATACCAGCAATGAAAATTACAAAACTTTGTCGAACTCAACAAACGACATTAAACCACATTTATGCTTCCTTTTTGCTTTGGAAAAATGGTGTAGAAATACATAAGAGAGGGGAGAGAATGCAGATTTTCGGTATTGAATAATGAGGCTACTCCTCTGTATTTATAGCCAACGATTTGGGTTTCAACAGGTGCTAAGATACCTCTTTGTTTGAAATGGTGTCAACCATATCAACTGACCGAAGCGGAAGACGAGCCGAGCGAGTAAGGACAGTGTGAGACATTACTTCTTCTCAATAAGAGTTAGAAGATGTGCTTCTCCACATAATCATAAATATTTTCTTTTCATTTTTCGATTAGTGACAATGTACATTAGTAAAGGAAATTCGTTTCCCTCCAAATATTTTCCCTCCATTTCTCATTCATACCTCTTATCTAAATAAGCTTCTTAAGCGTATTCATATACTTTATTCGTACATTCAATATTTTATGCGTAGAAGTGAGTGTCTTGATTTAACGAAGCTTTAACGAAATTACTTTTTGTTCAGACTTACAGACTTTCCAAAGAAGTAAGTCCAACCAAATTGTGGGCTAAAATTACATACACTTGACATTAAACGCAGCCCCTTTTATGGTTCAGAGGTTGTGAGCTTACATTATTAATCCTCTTTTCTTCAACTGTACGGAGCCGAGTAACGTTTAAGCAATGGTTTCTTTTTACCTTTGGCTTTCCATGTTGTCTCACTTCTCTCTTATATATATATATATATATATATATATATATATATTTTATTTTTTTTCCAACAATTTTTTTTTATGTTACTTCTTGATTTTCAGACTATAATAGGATAAATCACCAAGAATACGATAAAGCTGTTGAGATTACTCCATCATTTATAACGAAAGCTTTTGGTAAATAGCGTCAGTGGAGAAGCCAATAACTTTTTAATGGAATTCCGAATAAATTGTTTGTATCCTTTTTGCGCATTTTTCTGTTGAAGATAATTCATTTGAATCCCTTCAGTATGAGTAGATTTCCTTTTCCGGTATAAATTTAAACTAATCGAACTAGTGAGTTTTGAATATCGAACCGTAAGAAAAACAATAATAGTAGGATGAACATGAAATGCCAATGAGTGGGGTTGGGGTTGGGGTTGGGGTTGGGGTTGGGGTTGGGGTGGGGGAGAGGTATTTGAGAAGCATTTATACTTTGACCAATCCATGATCAGATTACTACGAGTACAAAGATATTACATAAGGTTTCAGCTCTTGTCCATGCCGTCCTTTTATATTGATTTGATTTTGGGAGGGACTAGGACTAAGAATTCAACAAATTAGTTGACAAAGTTATGAATACTATGATTGGTACTTCTTCTTTTCTTTGAAATTGAAATAATGGGTAAAAGCTTGAATTCAATTCCACCGTCAAAAGAAAATTTGCTGTTATTTCCTCCTCAACCTCAATACATTAAAACCAAGTGCAAATTATTTCCAAAATTTCAAAGTAAAAGAATGTAAGATTATTTTGACAAAAATCCGTTCACGTTTGTAAGTATATTGCAGTTTTGGTATCATTGTGTCATGAGATTCAACATGTTATGTCTCTCCTTTTATTAAATGGTGATATAACTAAACGAGGATTGTCGTAGAGTGATAAACACTCGTTTATTTTAATAAGAGGTATTAGATTCGAGCCCCGAGTATAAAATGCTTTTGTCAGAGTGCGATTTATTCCCTAATATGAATTTTTTAACGTGAATTCAAACGTAATCGGATCCCAATATAATTACTGAACGTTGATCGAGAAACCTAAAAAAAAGGAAAAGGAAATGACTAAACATTGACGGAATTTCAACAAAGAAGAATGATTGTATGCAAAGCAACATGTTAAAAAGATGTACTATATAAAATGTAAATTTGGTTGAGAGAATGTCCCCAAAATGACATGACATATACAAAGATTGACTATGACTATAATAGGGACAATATGAGTTGTATTTCTATATTGTACAATGAATGGTGTATGATGAGCAATGGCAAAGTCAAACAATAAGGTTTTGTATTTTTGTTTCATTTTCTTTTTACAATCTTAACTTTATTAGCTAAGCCTTTAGATAGATTGATGGGATTAACATTCTTCCACTTTGTCCCCTTTCTTTTCTTTTTCCCTAATTTGGTTTTTCTTTTTTTCTTTTCTTTTATATTATATATAATTCCTATGTCCTAATGGGTGGAGGGTACCCATCTTTACTTTTGCCATGAGCCATTCCTTTTCTAATAGGAAAGGAATAAAATCCAGTGCTTCCTTAATTCCTTTATGGACCCCACTCATGATCCAATCAAAGTCCTTCTTTGAAGTGGGCCCATCCTGTATGGGCCTAAAATGGGCCCTCTTTAGAATGGTGAGTTGGGTTTGGTGTCGGTGAAGTGGAGATTTGGGCCCACCACATCAAACACCATTTTACACATGGATATGACATGCGGCTCTCTTTTTCTTCTTACCTTTGCTTGTTTAGCACACTTATTTTATAGCACTTTCTTCTTTTACCATCTCTTTTACTCATTTATACTCCTATTTTCTTTAGCATCATTTCCCACTAAGCGTTAAAAAAGGGGAATGTTTATTTATTGCATTAAGGTTTTACATTAGATAATCTTGGATAAATCCTTTTTCACTACTATTATTTTTAGGAATTTTATAAAGAACGATGGTTTAGGGTCTAGTAACTATAATTTATCTAATTATTATTTTTAGTTACTGTTCAATTGTTACTAATTTGTATTATTTGTATTTAGACGCGTAACGAATACAATCTATGTCAACTGTTTTCGCTCGTGGAACGAATACGACCTATATCAAATTGTATTCGTTCGCATAATTATATTTATTCGCGCAACAAAAACATGTATCAACCGTAACAAAGACGAAATACAAGGATATATACAAAGGACACAACTTGTATCGACTGTATTTGTTTGCTTAAAGAATATAACTTAGGAAAAATACATAAATACCAAAAAAATGAAATGTTCTTGTTGAGATTCAAATTAAAAACCTTCGAGCTCGAGGACGTAGTTTAAAAGAGAATAAAACAAAAAAGAAAAAAGAAAAAAGAAAAAGGATATCCCTTCTTTTTGCTTTTGCAGTTCGAATAAAAAAACTTATTGTGTCAATCTTTCCATTTTTGGAATAGTTACAAATCTCTATATCTGTCTTCATTAATCTTCGAAGGTGAAGTTTTTGAATTCTTTGAATTGGAATGATGTCAATAAAAATTGAATATTTTGCAAAAGTAAAATGGAGTATCTAACAATCCATTTTTACAGACCAAGAACTACGAGATTATCCTTTTCATTCTGGGTCAGGGTGACAAAGGGATCATTTGCATATACTATAATTTCAAATATCATCAACAAAAGAAATGATTCATTTTGTAAGTAACCAAATTCCAATTGAATAGAAATCAATCTCTGTTTTAGGTTCAATTGTCAACGCTCTCTAAAAAGGTAAAAAGAATTAATTCTGTGTAAACCATAAATTCAGTAACGCGTGCAAGAGAATGTTGAGAATATATCTATCATATGACCTTCTATCAGAGTTTTCAAAATAGTTACTTAATAGCCAATTTTGATGAAAAACATTTCATCTATTTTTGCCATGAATGCAACTCTATTTGAAGTTCTCGTTAATGTATTAATTACATTTAAGAAATATATAGAATAAATCGTGACCGGCATCCGATGCCTTAGTTTAACCGATAAAACCTTCTATATTATAATTAATTTATAACTCTATTCTATAACAACAACTACCCAGTATAGTCCCACAAAGTGGGGTCTGGGGAGGGTAATATGTAGACGAGCCTTACCCCTACCCGAAAGGGCAGAGAGGCTGTTTCCAATCGACCCTCGGCTCAGTGTATAACTCTATTCTGTCATGCAAAAAAAAAAAACAGTGTCGGTATACTTTTTGCTATAAAATTTTGTTTTACGACTTTGATTCACTTTAGTTGGATGAATATCCGTAAAAATTATGGAAAAAAGATACTGTATAATCGTTTTCAAAATAATAACTGATTTTTTTATATTATATATATATATATATATATATATATATATATATATATATATATATATTATGTATGTTATATATAAAAATTATATAAATTTTATATACTTTTACGACTATCGAGCGTAAAAAATTTCTGACACAGGTTAAAAGTGATCATGCCCCTAAAATTGTCCTGTTCGCCCTCTAAACTTTCACACACCTTTTCAAACATATATACCTTTAAAAGTGAAAGGAAGTTAGTTTGGTGAACAACTATAGAATGTTAGTATATCTTATTCAATTTATCTAATTGGGTCCAAATACATTTAAAGAAAGTTGAATTTCTGCTTGCTACTCCATACATAGCAAAGGATGAAAAATCAAAGACAAAAGTAGTTTCATATACACAATAAATGAAGAGCAAAGATAAATTACCAATCGTGTATTCTCATGGCTCAATCATATATAGAAATGGTCCAAATTTTTATGTTTCCCCTACTATTGTAGTAATGACAAAAAAGAAACTGATTTGTACATAAGTTTTGCTGAAACAGTTGAGAACGTGAAATTTCTAGGGGTCCATACTTTGCTTCTGTTTGAATTTAATAGCAAGAATTTATTACTAGCCCGGAATCGAAATGATAAATTTTTAGATTTAAAGTGCTTTTTTAATATTAAAAAAATATATATATTTTTTTAGCTATTCCGCAATATATTACTGTGAAATAGTTAAAAAGTTAAATTTTTAATAGAATTCATAGTAATTTACTGCGAATTGTCTTTATGTTTTTTTTTAATTAATCACCTGTCCAGGCCCAAAAAAAAGATACATTTCACAGTAAATTACTGCGAAATGCACAATTAACAGTAATTTACTGGGAAATGTATCTTGTTTTTTGGGCCTGGACAGGTTCTTTTAACTGACACAACAACAATAATTCAAAATTATAAAACGCAGTATTTTACTGCGAATTCATTTGAAAAATTCTATACCCCGACCTCGCACTTGCCTTATTTATAGGCGTTTGATCTTCATGAACATTCATTCAATAAACTTCTTTCTTCTTCTGATCAATCTTTCTTATAATGTCTGAAGTGCAAAATATAAGGGTTTCTCTTTATTGGGGGTGGTGAGGTTGTGCTGGAGAATAACTCTGTGAGGTATAGTTCACCTCCACGGTGTCACGTTAAATTGCCACTTAATATGGAGTACGATACATCGGTATCATTATTACGTAAAAAATGAGTGAGAGGAGGAGTTCGGTTAACTTCAAAGTAACCGGTGGATTTCCGTATTCAGTGACTTCGCAGGGGTTTGCTTATTATTCAGAGTTTAACATCGATGATGATGATACCCTTAGAGATTTTTTGCTGATTACGGAGGAATACAATAAATTTATTGTAATAAAATTATTAGAAATGTACGTTAAGGTGGAAGAGGTGTGCGTAGCATGGATAGCCCCCAATTATCGCGTGGTTATTATGGAGCAATTTTTGCCGGACATATTGGTGAAGAAAGAGTTTGCATTGATTTAAACTTGTCACCACTAGCGAATGAGCAGACACAAAATAATTTATCGACTTTATATAATCAACAAAAGGACCTGTAAACTTCAATTTTGCTATGGTTTTGAGCTGATTATTTTACATTTGAATTTGATTTGTATTAACGGTCATATTTTTCATAGGGGGTACCGTCCGGATATGAATTTTACGAGTTATGAGCCGACCCCTAGTTGGAATATTCCTAGTTGTGGAGTATTGGATTACGGTGGTCCATCCGGGAGTCATCACCAACAAGAATTGTCAAGACAAAACGATTTGTAAGTAAAGTGATATAGCTATATCTACAATATTTTTTCGGAGTATTAGGTAACTTACCTTGTTGTTCTTTTTGTGCAGTGAAAACCAGCTTCTTGAAGCTCTTGACCTCACACAGCTTCCCATAGACGACGTATTCACTCGTGATTTGGCTGATGCACAGAGTCTGGAAGATGATAGTGACTACGACAATAATGCGGATGAGTCTGCGGATGACACACCCTTCCCTTTTGAGCTTGGTGATGGGGAGGAGGAAGTGAATGTTGAACCTGAACCGGAGAGGGAGCATGTTCCTCCACCTCCTGTGCGACCAAGAGTGTACGAGTCCCACATACCATTTCATGAGCGGAATATCCCCTACCTTGATAATTTGCCAAGTATGCCGAACGTGGATGCCCTCATAAGGGAAGGTGATGAATTTCGATCACAAATGTGGAATGAGTCCAGGCCATCTGTTTTGACTAAGGGCATGTATTTCCCTGATAAAGCTCGCCTAATTAGGGCTGCAAAAATCTACTGCGTAAATGAGTGCCGTGAGATGACTGTAGTTGAGTCAACTACGGATAAATGGAAGGCTGTATGCCGTAGATTTTTATGGGTTGTCACTGGATGTTGCGTGCCACCAAGAATAAATCAGGTTTGTGGAAAGTGGGTAAATTTATTAGCGAGCACAGATGTGAAATGGACACATACAAGGAGAATCACTTCAACTTGGATGTCGACTTGATTTATCTTGTCCTGATTTCATATTTGGAAGTGTCCATTAGGTTCAAGATTAAAGAGTGTATCACAGCCGTCCATAAGGAGTATTGTTGTACTATAACTAAAAGAAAGGCATATCTCGGTCGCAAACGTGCCTTTTAACTTATTTATGGCTGCTGGGATAAGTCTTTTTCAAATCTGCCCATGTACATGGCTGCATTGCAACACTTTAACCCCGACAATGTTGTTGAATGGAGGCGTGAGCGGAGTCCGGACAGACCTGAATATATTTTCGACTATGTGTTTTGGTCATTTAAACCAGCAATTGATGGTTTTGTGCATTGTCGTCCTGTTATTTCCATTGACGGTACCCATGTCTATAGAAAGTATGATATTAAGCTTTTGATTGCAGTTGTTGTAGATGCTAACGAGCAGATATTTCCATTAGCCTTTGACATATGTGCCAACAAAAGCAAAGAGACGTGGATCCATTTTTTGAACCACTTGAAGGAGCACGTTGTCAGATAATTTTCAGGTATTTGTCTATTATATGATCGACATGGTGGTATTTTAAGTCCTGTGTGTCACTTCCCTGCATGGCAGGAACCATATGCATACCAGCGTTACTGTGTGCGGCACCTGAAGGTCAATTTTTAGAAGAAATTTTCTGACAAGACCTTGCATGACTTAATGTGGATGGCTGCAACTGAGCACCAGCAATGCAAATTCAATCGGCGCATGGAAGCGATCCGGAAGATTGAACCAAGAGCCTATACTTGGTTGATGGGGCATGAGCTTCACATGTGGACATTGCATGCTGATGGCGGCAGATGATGGGGAGCATTGACTACAAACATGTCGGAGTCATTCAACGACTTGTTGAAATCTACCCGTGGACTACCTGCCATGGTTCGCATTACATTCAAACAGAGCACGGAGAGGTTTGTTGAAAGGCATGCATCCGCCTCAACATTGATGGAACGGGGTGTTGATTTATGCCAATACCCATGAGAATATTTGAAAGGTCGAGGAGGCGAGCACAGTGGCATCCAGATGAACTGCCAAATATTAACACAAATGTTAGTACGCAAATGCAACTCAGTTCGTAAAAAACAAGTGTAGGTACATATTTACCTGTTTGTCCACCAATATATAAGACATCCCTGAGGAGGGCGATATTATGGTGAGCCTCCGTCCCTCTATATAGCCAACGCCGCAAAATCCATCTGATAGCTAGAGGGAGAAATGGATAATGCTGATCGGGCAGAAGTGCTGGTGTAGGTGGCTACAACGGAAGGATCCGATGCCAGGCTCAAACCTAATATAAAATGTTGATGGAATATTTATGTGTCATTTAGAGATATTGAATTTCAAAGTAAAGAACAAAATATTCAAAAATTTGGTCACATGTAAGCGGGGGAGAAAACCGCATATATCAATTGATGGACCCATGCTCGCCTGACACATGCTCCTATATAGGTACGCAAGCACACTAGCTCCCCAGCTGTACTGGGATACCTGACCCAGCTCTATATATGATGTATGAAGCGCATGCTCACTTTACTTCCCGAAGTGTCGGGGAACAATACACACCCGAAGAGCAATAGCAACACACAACGTGTGTGCCGGGCTATCCAGAGATCATTCTTCTGCTGGGTAATATTGGGGTGCAAATCCGCCATATGATCTTTGATGGCTGATAAAGCAACGCGAACGCCCCCTGCCGACCCTCAGGTCTAAGTCCAGTCCACTGCCCCATCAGCTCCCCATCTGTGCACGCGATGCTCCTCTAATGTAGGGGGCAGTGTCAAGGCGCGACCGTCTATACGCAATCCGTAAAGAACCTGGACATCCTATAAGATGATAGTAGCCTCTCCTGTGGACAAATGAAATGTATGCCTCTCCGGTCGCCATTGCTCTACCAATGCTGTGATGAGCGACCAATCTAGCTGAATCCGCCCAAGCTCAAAAATGGGATATAATCCCATATCCTGAAGGATGTGTACTACACGCTGATGCAATGGATGGCCAGCAATAAAGTCCCAATGATCGTCAGGTCTCCTAGGCCGGAGAACCTGCTCTGACAGTTGTCCCTCCCAGACATAGGAGGACATATGGTCTACCTGTAGCACTAATATCTGATCCGCCACAGGTCCGGGATGTGCATGTGGAGGAAAGGTCATGAAGTCTAATATAATGTAAATAAAATTAATTGATTGTGTTAGTTTAATAAATTAAGTAAGATTAAATTAAAAATTAGAATGTGCATTATTGAGTTAGCTACTAATGGAATTATTATTGAGTTATCACGTCATTTTGAAAAGGTTCAAAACTATGTGGAAAAAAACTATTTTTTCCCGGAAGAATGTGCATCTAAATTGTAGTAAAATACTACATATTGTTGAGTTGTCACGTCGTTTTGAAAATGTTCAAAGCCATGTGAAAAAAGCTATTTTTCCCCCAAAGAAGGTGTATCTAAATCGTAGTAAAATACTACGTTTGTTGAGTCGTCATTTTGAAAAGGTTCAAATCCATGTGGAAAAAGGTGTTTTTTCCCTGAAGAATGTGCATCTAAATTGTAGTAAAATACTACGTACTGTTGAGTTGTAACGTCGTTTTGAAAAGGTTCAGAGCCATGTGGAAAAAGCTGTTTTTTCCCTGAAGAATGTGCATCTAAATCGTAGTAAAATACTACGCATTGTTGATTTGTCACGTCGTTTTGAAAAGGTTCAAAGCCATATGGAAAAAGCTGTTTTTTCCCCGAAGAATGTGCATCTAAATCGTAGTAAAATACTACATATTGTTGAACATTATGTTGTTTCTCTTATAAGTAATGAGCGCATTGTAGTTATTTTGTGCGCTCAAAAATTTTCCCAAAAATATTTCATTAAATGGCTCAACTTGGTCATCCACCAATTTGCTTCTATGAAAAACCATACATGATGGACTGTATGTGGGAAAGGGCTGACGCTGGACGCCGCTTCTGATGTTGTATGAGCACATTGTACAAGCAACCCGACGAACCTACTTGTGAATTTGATGAATGGGCTGAGGAACCATGTTTTAAGGAAAGCTACAGGAAGAGATTCCAGGATCTTCATGGTATGTGGTTATTCCAGGTGAGAATGCAAAATGAGGATGATAGAATTATTACAGAAATGAGGGAGAAAGAGAAGGAGTTGGAAGATAAAAATTGAAGAGCAAAGTGGAATTGTCAAGCATACAAGGAACATAACGAAAAATATGAACGGGAACTTGCGGAGGTGAAGGCGAGTGTGAAAGAGTTAGAAGAAGAAAAAGAACAAATGAAAGAACGATTTAAGTGGTTGGAGCAGAGAATAAATGGTATCCAGGACTAAACATTAGCCTGTATGTGCTAAGTGTCATTTTCATATTGCATGTATTTTTATTATGTTGGCATGTTATGTTTTTCCTTGTGGTATAGTCAAGGATACCCCTAGTAGTTTGTTTGTCTGTTATTTTTTGTAATTGATGAAGGTACTTGTATGTGTTTCTCTTTATATGAAATAAAATAAATTTCCGCAAAATTGTTACAGTCTTCTTTTTATTTGTAGTGTTTGTGTTTTTGTTAACCCGTTTAAATAAAAATATTGTTCTACTATTCACCTTAAAATATTATTCTTCTCAATTTCAACATTTTTAGAATTTTCTTACCTTAAGTATTTAAATTATAAATTGTTGAATTTTAGTGAATAATTATGTAAGGGTTCCATGCTTGATTTTTGGTGCCGGGTACCACCGAGTTATCCTTTAAATATTATTCTTCTCAATTTTAATATTTTTAGAATTTTCTTATCTTAATATTTAAATTATAATTTTTTGAATTGGATTGAATAAATATGTAAGAGTTCCAGGCTTGATTTTTGATGTCGGGTACCGCTGAGTTATTCTTAAAATATTATTCATCTAAATTTCAATATTTTTTGAATTTTCTTACTTTAAATATTTAAATTATAAATTTTTGAATTGTAGTGAATAATTATATAAAGGTTCCATGCTTGATTTTTGATTCGGGTACCACCGAGTTATCCTTAAAATATTATTCTTCTCAATTTCAATATTTTTAGAATTTTCTTATCTTAAATATTTAAATTATAATTTTTTGAATTGGAGTGAATAAATATATAAGGGTTCCAGGCTTGATTTTTATGCCGGGTACCGCCGATTTGTCCTTAAAATATTATTCTTCTCAATTTCAATATTTTTAGAATTTTCTTACCTTAAATATTTAAATTATAAACTTTTGAATTGGAGTGAATAATTATGTTAGTGTTCCAGGCTTGATTTTTGATGTCGGGTACCACCGAATTATCATTAAAATATTATTCTTCTCAATTTCGATATTTTTAGAATTTTCTTACCTTAAATATTTAAATTATAAATTTTTTAATTGGAGTAAATAATAAGGGTTCCAGGCTTGATTTTTGATGCCGGGTACCACCGAGTTATCCTTACTACGCTAAAAGACACTAAATTTACCACGATATAAGGATCTATATTTAACTATGGTACAAGGCTCTAAATTTTACTACGCTAAAAGGCTATATTTTAATATGCTAAGAGAAACTATATTCTACTACACTACAAGGCTCTACAATATGAACGTAAAATAAATAACACAAACAATCTAGTACCATTTTTGTTCACAAATATAACATAAATTCGGGTATCAAATAAATCAATCCGGGTATATTAAAGAACAGAAACATAATATAAATTTACATGTAAACATACCAAGCAATACGAATATACATGAATATACGAGTTTCGCCATAAATTAAATAGAAATACCTCGATGTAATTTTTTTTGAATTCGAAATTTTCTATCCGAAACATGGAATCGAACCTTCTTTTGGTATGTGGGACCTACAATACGCATTCGTTGTGGGACGGGTGGGCCAATTTTTTTTTTTAATAAACGAGCGGGGTGGGGAGACTAGTGGGATTTTAAACATGGAGGTTTCAATATGTTTGTCGTTGAGGAATACGACCAGGCTGTATATAAAGTAGCATTTCGCAGTAATTTACTGCGAAATAGGATAATTCGCAATAAATTACTGAGAATGCTATTTTATATACATCCTTGGCCCAGCTTTTAACCAATTCGCAGTAAATTACTGTGAATTCTATTAGAACATTAAATTTTTAACTATTTTGCAGTAATTTACTGCGAAATAGCTCAAAATATATCTTTTTTAATATTAAAAAAGTATTTTGAATCCAAAAAGTTATCATTTCGATTCCGGACTTAATTTATTACTAGTGAATCATAATGTACTGTACAATCTTTCTTGGTTTGTGTTAGAAGATTTAGACTTGTCACATTTGACTTAAAGAGTGTTGTTTCATGCTTATTCGACTAAGTAGGTACATAAATTTACGACTTCCTTTCTCTTTGATTTGTTTTATTAAGATCTAATTCATTTAAATGCTTGGTCTTATACTAGTTCGATGAGACAGCAATGTGGTTGTGCAGTGTCTGTTGGTAACATAGTTAGTGAATGGAATTAATTGAAGTTTTTGAGCTCGGAATTGAATCTAACTCTCCTTAATTATATCACCTCACTTTTAGTGTAGTATTAAAGGTGAGATTTGGCACAATGATAAAAGTTGTTGCAAATATTTTACAGAAATATAAGGTAATACTATGTATAAAATTTAATGTAGTTTGACCCTGTCCATAGTCAGAAGCGGAGCCAATGAAGAAGTTACGGATTTATTTGAATCCAGTAACTTCGGCTAAAGTATATATATATATATATATATATATAAATTCAATTAAATAAGTGCAAAAGTAGATTATGAACACTGTAAATTAGATGCAAAATGGAGAATTTTGAATTTAAACCCATAAAATTCAATTCATGTATCCGCCTTTGTGCGTTGCTTCTTACTTCAAGGGGGTAATTTCACTCATGATCATTGAACTATCATTTAATTTCAGTAAAGTCATTTATTTATTTTTTGTCATTTGAAAGTAATTGAACTTTGTCATTGTAACTTAAAAACCATTCTATCTCCAACCTCTCCCACAAAAATGACATGGCATTAATTTTAATAAGAAAAATTCAAAAAAAATTGCCACATAAGCTTACATGGGTCATACCCATTTTAGATCCATGTTTCCCTTAATATGACTTGATCCAAACTACAAATGGGTTTCAATGGGTAAAAGAGATACTATTAAATTCCACATTAGTTTAAAATAATTATCCTATATTACAAAGTTTTTGACTTTTCTGTTACTTAATGCACATTCATAATTATTCTATACTAAAATAATTTATGCTAGAAAATTCTTATTTTGTTTGTATGTCCTATCCGAATATTTTCTTACTCCTAAGTCTCGTGCTGAAAGGGTGATTTGGCACAATAGTATCAGAGCCTATTGTCATGCGACCAAAGGTCATGGATTCAAAATTCAAATCATGTAAAATAACCTTTTGCATATGTTATTAAAATCCCACTTCTACAGTGTGACTAGCAATGTCTTGATTAAGCTTAAAATTTGACGTTGGATTAGACTAAAGCTAATCTTTGAATTACAAGGGCGTGTACTCTGTTTTTTGAAATGGACAGAGTATCATACAAGTTAATATGTGCTCCAGCTTCATATATTACACTCTTTTTTTCGACCTATTTGACTCCCTTATCTAGGCTATGTAAGTAATACTCCTGGATCTGTTTTTTTTTTTACATCGTTGAAGGAAAGCCTTGGCGTAACTGGTAAAATTAATGTCATGTGACCAAAAGGTCATGGGTTCAAGACGTAAAAACAACCTCTTACAGAAATGCAGGAAAATTACGTATAATACACCACCCTTGCGGTCCGGCCTTTTCCAAGGACCCCACACATAGCACCAGGCTGCCCTTTTTTATACATATCTCAGTTGGTAAATAAAATTCTTTTAGCAGCTAGCCCAAAGTTTCAGAACATTGTTCAGATTCCATTCCCAGAAGAATAAGGGAAACTAGATTAGCTGCATCAACATGCACAACACAGAAAATAGGAAGGGAATCAAACAAAACAAAATGGAAGTAGATACAGAAATGTTAACACAGATATAAATAGATTTAACTATGTTCCGGTAACTATCATTCTTTGAAGCATTTCATTTCCATTGACTGTTCAACCACCAAGCATTAAAAGTAAACACAAAAATGTTTGACATAGGTATTGGTAGACTCAAAGGACCAAGCCATTGTCATAAACTGAGCTCCTCCAAGCACTTCATTGCCGTTGATTCATCAACCTCAGTGCCAGCATTGTCCTCAGTTTCCTCGGGCTGAGCTAACGGCCTGCTTGGCACAGTAGCTCGTGCCACAGTTTCCTCGGGCTGAGCTAATGGCTTATTTGGCATTGTAGCATGTGCCACGGTTTCCTTTTTGGCTGGTGGAGCAGAAAATACTGGGATAGCCTGCCTAACACAGACAGGTGGTGCAACTCGAACAGGTCGGGCTTGCATCATTTGAGGCGTACATCCAGTAGGTTGTGGACGAGGCGGAGCAGAGAAAACTGGCACTGCTGTTCTTATTGTAACAGATGGAGCAATACCACGGTAAGGTGTCCTATATGGTCTAACTGGCATATATGGAGCTGCGCGGCCTTCTGATGATGAAGCCTGTGATTGTTGCATAGGCTGTGAAAATGAGGAATTGCTGTCATTTATTGTCGTGGAGGATGATGATCTGTAACGAGTAACTGTTTTTGGGCAGATTAAGGGGAGGAGTTTGGATGTAGTAGCTGCAGGGCGTTGTGGACTAGATGGTCGAGGAGTTGGAATTCGAAACTTCTTCTGGAATGGTATTGAGACATTGCCGGATTTGGCCATTTCTAACTTTTCCTTCAAACGATAGTTTAGTAAAGCCCTTGCTATTCTGATCTGTTCCTGCTCATCATTGTTCTCTGATTCAGACGATGAACTTGCATCTTGTTGCGCCACTGTAAAAATTAATCCAGTTTAACTTTTAGAAAGAAACAACGAACTATATTAGTGATAGCAGCCTCATAATGAGGAGCAAAAGGAAATTTATCTCAATAGCAAAACATCAGAAGTCAACCCAAAATAATGGGTAGAAGTAGTGTTTTAATTAGTTTATGCATAAATATTTCAAGAACCTTTTGCATTATTTCGGGAAAACCTATCTTTTGTGAATCTGTCTGATTTACAGAAACCAAAATATGTTTCTTGAATAAACCAAACAGGGCAGGCTGTACAGATCTTGCTTTTAATTGTTTGGTTAGCCCAGAAAAATTGGTCAGCCCGATGAGAAATGTTTATTGACAAGAGGGGTTGCTCTGATGGTAAGCAACCCCCACTTCCAACTGAGAGGTTGTGAGTTCGAGTCTTCCCAAGAGCAAGGTGGGAAGTTCTTGGAGGGAAGGATGCCGGGGGTCTATTTGGAAACAGCCTCTCTACCCAAGGGTAGGGGTAAGGTCTGCGTACACACTACCCTCCCCAGACCCTACTAAGTGGGATTCTACTGGGTTGTTGTTGTTGTTATTGTTAGCTTAAGCATATTAGTCCGTCTAAACACCATCCTCTCACAGTTATCATGAATAGCACAAGTTAATCAATATGAAAGTAAGCATGAAATATGAGCTTTTAGCAATAAGTTGTAGATGCAAAACTATCAGCTGTTAGTCTGATGATGCTATTTCAATGTCATAATTTAATCAAGTCTTATGCTAAATCTGTAGAAAAAGAGAGAAGGGAAGTTGGGTATCTTTTGGCCGGCAAGAGGTAAACAGAAAGGATAGGTCGAAAAATAGGAAATGGACTAGTTGCCTTCTTATAATGACTCTTTTTGCTACATCAATTTTTTTCCAAATTCTTGTTTAAATTTTCAGCTGGAAATCTGAATGAACAAGTTTTACAATATTTTGAGTTCTCCGTGGGGAGTTGCGAGAAAAAATTAAAAAGCAAGAGTATATGCCAACTGAATACTAACCAATAATAAGATGACTGTATGAGCTACAAGGAAAAGGCAACCTTGTTGCAGCTTTAAATGGGAGAATTCATGCATTCTAACGCCTAACATTAGCAAACTTCATGTTGGATACTAAGGCAATTGACATGAAATTCTTTTAGATTTTGAATTTATCTTATTAGCTACGCATAATATATAAACAGACCCTCAAACTTGGCCTCAGCCGGCAAATATGCCCTCCTACTTTGAATGTGCACAAGTAGGCATCTCAAGTTGTCTCCACTTTGTTAGTTAACACTCCAACTTACAAAATAATCATCTAGATACCTCCAAAATTTATGTGCCATATCAGTGCCGCGCCAGCATTTGTGTTTACTTGTTCAACTCTATACAAGTTGAGGTGCATACCCAAAGTTGGAGGGCATATTTGCCGGCTAAGCCAAGTTTGAAGGCGCGTGTTTATGTATTATGCATATTAGCTATCCTATCCCAGGCCTGATTGATAGTTAGAGTACATTCTTTCCATTGTCCATTTTCTTCATCATTCCAATGTTCTCTGCCAAATGTTGTAGAGGCCAAACCTCCAAACGACAAAGGAGAATTCACACTGAAGCATTTTAATCTATAAATTAGCAGTGACACTTATGAAGCTCCTTCCCCTCGAATCTCTGATACTTATAAGGAGCACAGGAAAGACAAATATTTCTGAAAAACAAGAATAAGGAGGAGGAGCACATACGAACCTACTACCACACTACTGGACACTAGTAACTCATACCAGTTTGGTGCACTCTTACACTGACCACGAGCAGCACATGAAGGAAAATATCAACTATAGGACTGTGCCTAGCTACTCAAAGTATAATATCTTTCTTAATTGAGTGGGAGACTTACATTGTTTCAAAGATGACCAAGCTGTGAGGGCAGCATTCTTCTCAGCTTGCTTTTTGTTCTTTGCGGGTTCACCAGTAAATGTGATTCCAGCCAATTCTACTGTTCCTGTAAAAACAGGTTGGTGCCCAAGTCCCGACCTATATGTTGTGTACTGAGGCAAAGGAGCTCCGACTCTTTGCGCTATCTCCTGTAATAGATTTTTATAGACGCCTGTTTCATCCTACAATGAGACAAAGAGAACAACAAAACTTCAGTGATGCCATCGCACTAGTCATCACAAGAAAATTGGCTTCTTGATTAGTGAATTTGTAGGGGCGAAACGTTAAATTGAAAAATAAAGGGGATCTGCAACCATACCTCTAAAAATTTAAAAAGTAGATTTCAAAATTCCGGAGGAGCCCCCCAGCCCATATACCTTAGTTATGCCAGGTGACATCATAAGTTGTAATGCTAAATTGCAAACAGTAAGTGTTTAACACTATATCATACCCAAATCCAATAAATATACAAGTATCTCAATGTTTCCTCTGTGGAACAAGGTTACAAGGCCAACGCAAAACACTCACATTTTCCATTGTATGGTTTGACTCGGGTTATAGTCGAAATCGCTTAACTTGATTAAGGTACATAAGAGTAATTTAATGGATTATTTTTCCACCGGGAGTTGGTACCTCCCACTCTCTTGTGTACTCTGTACACCTTTTTACGTATTCTAGCTACCATTCCGTATTAGGTATGACATGGCTAGAATGCGGGTTTCTGAGGACATGACCCTGGATAGGAAAGTATGGAGGTCTAGTATCAAGGTTGTAGGATAGGGGCCCCTAGAGTTTTTCATACTCCACACCCCGAGTTGGGTGAGGCTTGGCAGGCTTATTCATAGATGATTTGTGTATTGGATTTTGTCTTATGCTAGTTACTGTCCGATATTATTGCATGATATTTTATTTATAGTTTTTATATTTTTTTATTTTTAGGTTTTTATGTTTAGATAATTATTTACGTTATTTGTGTTGAAGTTACTATTGCTTTTTTGTTGTTTTTGTTGTTTTTGTTTTTGTTGTCCCTTTCCTTCACTGAGCCGAGGGTCGATTGGAAACAGCCTCTCTGCCCTTTCGGGTAGGGGTAAGGCCCGTTTACATATTACCCTCCCCAGACCCCACTCTGTGGGAATATACTGGGTAGTTGTTGTTGTTGTTGTAGCTACCATTCCGTGTGAGGTTTACTCTGTTGTTATCTAGTTTGCATCTTTTTGCGTATTCCGCTATAGTGCATGTGTGCGTCACTATTCTCCATAGTCGGTTGGAGAGATAGTGGCCGCGGCGGGGGATGATAGTCTAAGGTCATGTCCTCGGGGGTGGGGGCGGTGGCAGGGGAGAGTAGGGGGCAAGGGAGTGGTCCTGCAGGTGGGGCGGGAGGTAAGGGTGGGAAGAGGGTAGCGGACGCTCATAGATTAAGGATTGGGTCGTGGAACATAGGCACTCTGACAGGTAAATCCATTGAGTTGGCGAAGGTTCTTCAGATGAGGAGAGTTAACATAGCCTGTGTCCAGGAGACTAGGTGGAAAGGGTCGAAGGCGAGGAATGCAGACGGGTTTAAGCTGTGGTATTCTGGGGTCGTGAGAGGTAAGAATGGAGTGGGCATCTTGGTAGATAGGGATCTAAGGGAGTCCGTGGTCGAGGTTAGGCGAGTGAATGATAGGTTAATGTCGATTAAGTTGGTTATTGGGGGTTGCGTCCTCAACATCATCAGCGCTTACGCGCCGCAAGCGGGCTTAGACGAGGAGGTTAAGAGGCGCTTTTGGGAGGGCTTGGATGATCTGGTAAGTAGTATTCCCCAATATGAGAAGTTAGTTATTGGAGGGGACTTTAATGGTCATATTTGGGCTGATGCTGGTGGTTATGGTGAGGTACACGGTGGCTTCAGCTTTGGGGTTAGGAACGGAGGAGGCACATCACTGCTTGATTTCGCGAGGGCTTCCGAGCTTCTGATTGCGAACTCGACATTTCAGAAGAGGGAAGAGCATTTGGTCACCTTTAAGAGTTCGGCGGCGAGGACTCAGATTGATTACCTCCTCCTCAGAAGGAGCGATAGGGGTATGTGCAAGGACTGCAAGATTATTCCGGGAGAGTCCCTTTCGACTCTTCATAGACTCCTAGTGATGGATGTCGGTCTCTGGGTGAAGAGGAAGAGGAGGGGTGCTCGGGGACAACCACGGATTAGATGGGGTGTTTTGACTAAGGAGAAAGCACAGGAGTTGGAGAGGAGTAGCTGAGGGCGGAGCTTGGAGAAGTTTTGGGGAAGCGGACGCTATGTGGTCAGAGACGGCGAACTTGGTTAGGGAGGTAGCACGAGATGTGCTCGGGGTAGCCAAGGGCTATTCAAGCAGACATCAGGATGACTGGTGGTGGAACGATGTAGTTCAAGGGAAAGTGGAGGTGAAGAAGGCGACGTTTGCTAAGTTGGCAGGGAGCACAAGTGAGGAAGAACGGAGAGCGAACAGGGAAATCTACAAGGTGGCGAGGAAAGAAGCAAAGCTGGCAGTTACGAAAGCTAAAGACGCGGCGTTTGGTCGCATGTACGAGGAATTAGGGGAGAAAGGCGGGGACAGAAAGTTATTCCGGTTAGCTAAAGCAAGGGAAAGGAAGCCGCGTGATCTTGACCAAGTTAGGTGCATCAAGGGCAAGGATGGTAGAGTTCTTATGGGGGAGTCTCAAGTCAAGCAGAGGTGGCAGGCGTACTTTCGAGACTTACTTAACGAGGAAGGGGATCGTTACATAGAGCTAGGGGAGTTGGGGCACTCAGAGCAACATAGAGACCTTGAGTACTGCAGACGCATTAGGGCGAAGGAGGTCATGTGCGCTTTGCGTAGGATGAGTAGGGGTCGACCGACCGGGCCTAACGAAATTCCGATGGAGTTTTGGAAATGCATGGGTAGGTCAAGTGTGGAGTGGCTCTCCAGGTTGTTCAATGCGATCTTCAGGACCAAAAAGATGTCGGAGGAGTGGAGGTAGAGTACAGTGGTGCCCTTGTACAAGAACAAAGGGGACATCCAGTGCTGCAACAACTATATGGGTATCAAATTAATAAGTCACACCATGAAGGTTTGGGAGCGGGTGATCGAGGCCAGGGTGAGAGAGATGACATTTATATCTGCGAACCAGTTCGGTTTCATGCCGGGTCGCTCCACTACAGAGGCTATCCACCTTGTCAGAAGGCTGGTGGAGCAGTTCAGGGATAAGAAGAAGGACCTGCACATGGTGCTTATCGACTTGGAGAAGGCGTATGACAAGGTCCCGAGAGAGGTGCTACGGAGGTGCTTGGAGGCGAAGAGCGTGCCGGAAGCCTACATCAGAGTAATCAAGGACATGTACGATGGAGCTAAGACTAGGGTTAAGACGGTGGGTGGAGACTCAGACCATTTTCCAGTGGTTATGGGGCTCCATCAAGGATCGGCGCTTAGCCCTCTCTTGTTTGCCTTGGTGATGGATGCTCTAACCCGACATATTCAAGGGGATATGCCTTGGTGTATGCTACTTGCTGATGACATAGTCTTGATAGACAAGACGAGGGTCGGTGTTATTGAGAGGTTAGAGGTATGGAGACAGACTCTCGAGTCTAAGAGTTTCAAAATAAACAGATCTAAGACAGAATACCTGGAGTGCAAGTTTAGCGCCGAGCCGAGCGAAGTAGGCAGGGACGTGATGATTGATCTCAGGTCATCGCCAAGAGGGACAGTTCAGATGTCTTGGGTCGGTGATTCATGGGGACGAAGAGATTGACGAACGTCACTCATCGTATAGGAGCGGGGTGGTCAAAGTGGAGGCTTGCATCAGGACTCCTGTGTGACAAGAAAGTTTCACAGAAACTCAAGGGGAAATTTAATAGAGCTCTGGTTAGACCTGCCATGTTGTATGGGGCGGAGTGCTGGCCAGTGAAGAACTCTCATGTTCAGAGAATGAAGGTTGCGGAGACGAGGATGCTCAGGTGGATGTGCGGGCTCACCAGGTTAGGTAAGATTAAAAATGAAGTTATTCGAGAGAAGGTTGGGGTGGACCTAGTGGATGAGAAGATGCGAGAAGCGAGGTTGAGGTGGTTCGGGCATGTGCGGAGAAGTACAGATGTCCCGGTGAGGAATTGTGAGCGGCTGGCGATGGTTGGCGTACGACGAGGCAGAGGGAGGCCTAAAAGGTATTGGGGAGAGGTGATTAGGCATGACATGGCTAGAATGCGGGTTTCCGAGGACATGACCCTTGATAGAAAATCTGGAGGTCTAGTATCAGAGTTGTAGGATATGGGCTCCTAGAGTTTTTCGTACTCCTCACCCGGGGTTGGGTGAGGTTTGGCAGGGCTATCCATAGATGATTTATGTATTGGATTGTGTCTCCCTTATAGTAGTTACTGTCTTTATATTATTGTATGCTATTTTATTTATGATTCTTATGATTAGATAGTTATTTACGTTATTTCTGGTGGAGTTACTAATGCTCTTTTGTTTTTGTTTTTGTTTTTCCTTTCCTTTACTGAGCCGAAGGTCGATTGGAAACAGCCTCTCTGCCCTTTCGGGTAGGGGTAAGGCCCGTCTACATATTACCCTCCCCAGACCCACTTTATGGGATTATACTGGGTAGTTGTTGTTGTTGTTGTTTGTGTAATCTGCTCAGGATTAAGGCATAGTTGTTGTGGTAGTATTTTGTGAAATCTGGTTTATCACGAAAAAGATCAAATCGAAAGCATAAATTGAGTTGCTTAGCATATTCCAATAAATTTTTGAAAGGTTTTTAACATTACTGTAAGGGCCGTTTGGTTTACAGTCTAGTTATGTGGGAATTATAATGCAGGAATTGGAATTGTTTTTAAGGTGAATAATAATGCATGTAATGTTTTGTGGTAAATAATAACATAGGGATTGTTATCCGCGAATAATAATACATGGATTGTTTGTCTTTAGATATTGTTGTCCAAATATTGCTAAAACGCATATTCTTATCTAATTTTAATTATTTATCAAATAATACATAGTTTCTTGCAAATTAACCTCCGATAAATATGCACAGATTATATTAGTTATGCATAGTGTTATACTGAAAACCAAACATTGTATGAGTAATATGAAATTTAATAGAAAAAAATGTAGTCTCAAATAAATGTAGCATATGGCAGTTTAATACGACATTTATATGAAGAGACCTCAAGGAAGTGGACGGCCACATGCATGTGCTTCTTAAAATATAGAACAAAGTTTATATAGGGAGACAAAGCTATAAATAGGAAGATAGGGTCAAATACATTTCCACAAGTGCTATACGTTATTTAATACCCAATATCTTGATACGTCATATACTTATCCTCAATATTAATTAAATAAATTATTACAATGAATGAGCCAAAGTTCACACACATGATCAAAGTCAACAATGGCCATGTTCAGTCCCCGTCATATAAACTGCTCCATTAATATAGAAGTAATTATAGATCTGAATTAATTCTTTTTGATTGGCTTCTAGATTCGCCAGACCTCACTAAGTGGGATTATACTGGATTGTTGTTGGCTTCTAGATCCTAACTAATTTTTGATTGGATTCTATGGAGGTGCTTGGAGGTGCTTGGAGGCGAAGAGTGTGCCAGAAGCCTATATCAGAGTAATCAAGGAAATGTACAATGGAGCTAAGTCTAGGGTTAGGACGGTAGGGGGCGTATCAGACCATTTTCCTGTGGTAATGGGGCTCCATCAAGGATCGGCGCTGAGCCCCCTGTTGTTCGCTATGCTCTGACCCGACATATCCAAGGGGATGTGCCTTGGTATATGCTCTTTGCTGATGATATAATATTGATAGACGAGACGAGGGCCGGTGTTAGTGAAAGGTTAGAGATATGGAGACAGACCCTTGAGCCTAAGGGTTTCAAGATTAGCAGATCTAAGACAGAATATCTGGAGTGTAAGTTTGGCGAGGAGCCGAGTGGGGTAAGCGGGGAAGAGATGCTTGGTTCTCAGGCCATCGCCAAGAGGGACAGTGTGAGATATCTTGGGTCTGTGATCCAGGGGGACGGAGAGATTGACGGGGACGTCACCCATCGGATAGGAGCGGGGTGGTCAAAGTGGAGGCTTGCTTCAGGGGTCCTGTGTGACAACAAAATCCCGCACAAACTAAAGGGGAAATTCTATAGAGCCGTGGTTAGACCTGCAATGTTGTATGGGGCGGAGTGCTGGCCCGTGAAGAACTCGCATGTTCAGAGAATGAAGGTTGCGGAGATGAGGATGCTTAGGTGGATGTGTGGGCACACCAGGCTGGATAAGATCAAGAATGAAGTTATTCGACAGAAGGTAGGGGTGGCCCCGGTGGACGAAAAGATGCGGGAAGCGAGGCTGAGGTGGTTCGGGCATGTTCGGAGGAGGGGCTCCGATGCCCCGGTGAGGAGCTGCGAGCGGTTGGAGATTGTTGGTGGTCGGCGAGGGAGAGGGAGGCCTAAGAAGCATTGGGGAGAGGTGATTAGGCAGGACATGGCCAGAATGCAGGTTACCGAGGACATGACTCTTGATAGGGGAGTCTGGAGGTCTAGAATCAAGATTGTAGGTTAGGGGCTCATAGGTGATTAGTGTTTTAGTATGGTAGTTCCTGCTTTATATTACTGCATGCGACTGTATTTATGTTGCTTATGTTTTCATAACTATTTACGTTACTTTTGTGGGAGTACCTATGCTTTATTATTTGATTTTGTCTTGCTTGTGTTTCTAATTTTATCTCTGTTTCTTTAATGCAGCTTCCCCATATTTACTCTACTCGCCGAGGGTCGATTGGAAGTAGCCTCTCTGCCCTTTCGGGCAGGGGTAAGGCTCGTCTACATATTACCCTCCCCAGATCCCACCTGATGGGAGTATACTGGGTAGTTGTTGTTGTTGTTGTTGTTGTTCTAGATTCAAATTAATTCAACACTAAGTTGCTCAGCTTCCACAAATGCGCCATACTCAATGTTTGCCACATTCGTTTTCTTAATGATGGTGGTGGTCAGATCAACTATTTGGCCGACCCCTTTTACTTCCCATCTATATATGTAGCGAATAATTCTATCTACTAAACTTGAGCAGATAGGCAGATGGAAAGAAATCGTCTAGGCTTTAGCCATTGTCACGTTCATTGTCTCAATGCATTAATACTTATTTCAACATCATAATTGGTAGAATATTAATTAACAAATTAGGAACTCGGTGATTTTTAACTATATGTCTTTATCACATAACCTCCAATGTTAATTATTATTCATAATACAAAACTTTGAAATGTTGACTGATTCCTTCCACCATTGACAGGTCTCATCTACATTTTCCACACATATTTAATATGGGCCTTTAAGATTAGAATCAGTAAAGTAGGTAGCAAAATTAATATGCAAAATCACTTGTGATAAGGGGGAAAAAAGAAGTAAAAAGCTAAAAACGTCGTAGTTGAGTACTAAAATACCCTCAATGTGAAGGCAAGAAATACCTTATGGGTCAAATTAGTTAACGAAACTTCCCCTAAACTTTTTTTCCACAATGTACTTCCATTAACCAACTTTTTTTCCCCAAACAAAGAGAAGATTCTACTGCTACATTTAATACATGATAGTTAAGTTAAATAAATTAATGGTATAATTGAGTTTTACACCATCTATTTAATTTATTCCGTTATAATAGATTATTTCTAAGGTCCCGTTTGGCCATACATTTTGACAATGTTTTTTCAAATCATTTTTTGAAAATATTATTTGTTCATAGATTAATGATCTATTTTTGAAAAATTTCCGAAATTATTTTTCAAGTTCCCAAAATTAGTTTAGGGTAGATTTTGGGTGAAACTCGTTCTCCCACTCATAAAACTTTAAATTTTTTTCAAATAAAATACATGTCCAAACATAATTTCAACTTCTATAAATTATTTTTCAAAACTACTTCAAAAATTATATTTTTAAGTTTCAACTAAATCTATATCCAAACGCTAACTTAGAATCAGTAAATACAAGTCTCCTTAAACTACGGAATCTGTACATGCTAAAACTAGTGTCGCCGAGGGAGTCAATTTACACCTCTTAGTTAGAAAATTATAGTATATAAATAGGTCACTACGGCGGTTTTTTCAATGAACGTGTCTCGGGCCGGATTGACTAACCTAATCCACCCTTAAGGAGACTTTTTCATAGTTGGGTGTCCGCTTTAGTGTGATTTACGAAGGCTAGGCTAGATTTAGTAATATCCAAAACAAATGAAAAGAGCTCGGGGTCGATAGGTGGCCGTTGGCAAGGAACTTGATCCCCCAAAAAAGGGGGAAGCCGCGGTCGAACTCTTATTCTGGAAATAAGTCAGGACCCTTTTACCAAGTCTACCAGATAGAAAATGATAGAGGGCCAACTACCGTTGCCTTGCACAAGACTGTGCCCTTTCACTTCGAGTTCCTTCCTTCGTAGTCAAATCTGATTGATTATTTTTTACATATATTTTATATACGTTGATTCCCCTTAATTTTTTCTTGTGTTCACTTATTTATATTTTGACTCCCCTTATTAAAAATTCTAACTCCGCCATTAACTAAAGATAAACTTAAACTATGTATATAACTTCAACTCTATTGCTTATACTAATTTCTAAGTTACCTATCAATGCTAGAAGTATTAAATACAGTTAAATGCAATTACTCTGATTGGTAAATAGTTTTTTTACACGAGTGCATAGAACTTAAATTCTAAAATCAGGATAAGGACATTTTGGTCAATTCAACACCCATCAATTTCCCCAACTAACCTCGTAAAACCGGAGTCATCATTTCCGGTTAAGAGCTCGAAAAAGGACAGCAAACATGTGCATACATTAACACAGTCAACACACACGGCGCACATTAGCAAAACTCTGGCGGAAAACACGGCGAAATGCCGACGGAACCCTAACGGAAAAAACAGCAAAAAGATGAATACACTTACGAGTATACGCGCGGCAAGGGAGTGAGACGGGCCACGGTTAGAGAGGGCATTAAGGGCAACTTCAGCTGCAGCGTGTTCAGCTTGACGTAGAGTGGTACAGTAGTGAGGGCTCTCAAAATTCTCGCCGTTAAAGTTAACGATAGCTTTAAAACGCGGCGCGTGGTCAGGACCTTCCCTAATGCAAACGTAAGAGGGCAAATTGAAACAGCTCCTCTGTGCTAACTCTTGTAACTGGTTCTTGTACATATTGGGTCGGGTCGGATATACGAAAGGGGCCAAATGGGTCGAAGAAAAGAGCCTTTTGGTTTAGATAGGTTCTTGAACAAGTAGTTCCATTAAACTTTGGCTTTGGACACTGATATTATTGAGCCCCCCATGAAAATGAGAAAGCCAAACATGGCCGTAGAAGGATAAAAAGAAGAAGAAAGAAAGAAGTGTTAATGAAAGAGATAGAGCAAAGCTTTAGTGGGGGAAGAATTAATGAGTTCTTTTGATATTGTAAGTTTTTGGTTCTACCAAAGTCAGGAATAATAATGAGGGGGTAGGGTGACATGGGGTGAGGTAGGGTGGAATAGGGGGTAGGGGAGTTGGGAGTCAACTTAACGTTAGGCTTTTTGCATGGATATGATTCTGTCTAACAAGGAAAAAGCTATAGTCTGTATGTTGTTAATGGGAACCTAGATTTTCTCAATTTTTGTCAGTCTTCAAAGTGGATTTTCCACTTTCTTTCAACACCACCTTATCTCTCTCTATATGTATCTTTTCTTCTAAATTTATCTGTATTTTATTTTTCTTAGTGGACTCTACTCTATTGTCTTCTTTATTATCGTGTTATTCTTTTTTTTTAATCCTTTGGCCAAGTGGAAAACAACTTACACATTAATAGAGTAGGATGTAAGGCCTTGAGTTAGCAGATACAAGATATTAATTGGAATTTATTCATTATAAAGAAAGTCGATCCAATGGTTGGATTGATTGGCCAAACCTTTGAAAAATAAACAAAGGTTGATATGAATAATTTGTATATTGGATACTATATTAGATACTATACTGGATGCTTATGTTGTTAATAGCTTAAAGATTAAATCTTTTATTTTATGTCCATCATCTTTAATACTTTTATGCTTATAAAAGGCTATGTAATTGTAATGAAAAACACACACAATGGAAGAAGAAAATCTCTTTTTTCTCTCTATCTACATTTCTTGATCATGTTTTACTAAATTACTTATATCTCTTGTTCATTTGAGTTATATTTTATAACACGTTATTAGCACGAAGCTTTAACCAACCTAGAGGATATGAATGGAAGATATGATAGCTGGATCAAAAATGATCATGTATAATTCTAACGATGGTTGCTTTGATTAAAAAATAAATAAAATTACTAAGGCACATATAAAGCACCTCTACTTATGAATGACAAACATGAGGTATGCATCTTTTTCTTTCATGATCTCATGAGTATTAATTTCTGATGGTATAAGACAAAATTTAAGATGAATCAGTATTGTTATGAAATAAAATTTTGACTATATAGTTATAAAACCACAAGATTTTCTCATTATACTCTTGATTTTTTTCATAGTATAATTTATGAGATGGATATTTGGTTGACATAGAGTGAAAATACAGTCTATGACAATTTCTTTTCACGATTCTTTTCTTTTAATGCGCTTATTTATTTGCAAGCTCCATGGAACCATTAATTTATTTAAGTATGAAACTTCAGTCCATAATCTCTTAGAGAAACACAACTCTGCTGATTATAGATTAACTATATAAGTTTCATAGCATGAAAATTTAAGTATAATCTTAGGTGAATGTACGGAAATAGACTGAATATTGTAACATGTTTTGCTATGTCAATTTTAATTTTATCTTGGCTTACTAAGCTGATATAAAAGACTATCTACCATCCCTATTTCAACGTAGCTAACCCTTGCATGTAGCTTTCTTTTTTACAGCAATAATCTTTATATAGGTTCTTCTTGTTATGCCTATAATCACGAAGTGATAATATTTTAAAGGTTAGTAATTGACTTTATCTGATAATGAGCACAAAGAACATTAATACTTACCGCTAATGGACATCCTTTCTTGTTATGTCCAAGAGTCTTGCACCAAAAATATCTCATTTGTCTCTTTATCCTTGTACCCTTCCCAAACTTCTTATGTGATTCATCAGCAGTTTTTTGTCCTTCTTTTCTTTGGCCTTTCTAGCATTGCAATTATAACAAGTGGCTCAATAGCTGGCAGTGTAATTTTTGGCCACAAATTCATACTAGTTAAACATTGAATGAATATGATGTATGCTTTAAGGTAGGTGTACTTCCTATGCCAATGGTCAACATATGGCTCAACCTCATAGTTCTTATAATGCATTGCTGTAATTGCATGTGCACATGGAATTTCTTTGAGTTACCATGATCTACAAGTACATGAACACCTTATAAAATCAACAACATGTTTATATGGCCCATCATGGATCTCAAACCTTATTTCACCATTAAATTTGACTTCATATTTTGCTTCCCTTTGAGCATTCTCTCCAAGTATTTCTATAGCCATAGGATCACCTACCCATTTTCCAGAAAACTTTCGACTGCTATTCATCCTCTCCATACACTTGATTCTAATTTCCTCTAACTTAGTAACAATAATTTGTGCCTGGCTACTAATATCCAACTATTGAATGTCTCACACATGTTATTCTCCACTATATCATACTTACTATGTTCTTTGAAGTATGACCTACACCATGTCTCCTTGTTGTATTTTAGTAAGTCTTGAACAATATCTCCCCCTAGATGGTCCATTTCATCCAACTTTTTGCTAAAGTAAACTTAAAATATAGCTCTTGCACACTGCTATAATTATTTTCTTCTTTCCTCACCAGGCCAAGTTTGTTTCCAATTAGCCCAGATATATCTAGCACAACACATTTGGCAATAAATGAGTTTTTGCTAGATCAAGTCCCTACAATCAACAACATTATATTATTATAACTTAAATATAAATGAAAACAATTATACTTTAAAGATAAATTCTTAGAAACCATACCTTCTGCATATTAGACATGACTGTTGCCACTCTCCTTCAGTTTTTATCAAGTTCAGATCATGCTTGAGACATCTATGAACCAAGAACATGTATCCTTTAATTTCTTTTTAACTATTGCCCAAGCCACATGGTACATTTGATTATGTTGATCCTTGAAAATGCAGGAAAGTAGTTCATCTTTACATATTCCTTTTAGGAATGCACCATCAAAGCCAATTATGTTCTACACCCTTCTAACCATCCAATTTTTAATGCTTCAAGATAAATATAAATGCCCAAAAATACCTCATTGCAAGGTTCTGCATTCTTAGATGTCCTTATTACTACAGTAGTGCTAAGATTAGTAGACTTTAGCATTTCAGCATAATCATAAAGCCTAGAAAATTCTTTCTTCTAATCACCCATATTATCCTTCATAACTATCATTTTTGCCCTTCTACAGGAAGTTTTACTCACACCATGTGCTTTCCTAATTAAGGCTTGATTTGATGAAGCTTAATTTGAGGCTCACTGATTATTCTTTCTTAGAAGTTTTTTGCAATCTATGGTGGATTACACTCTTGTTCCTTGTCTTCTTGTAGCATTTATCGACAAGGTAGTGTGTAATCACCCTAAAATTCCTGATGCTACCTTCTATGCTACCAATAATATGCTGTGGACAATTATTTTTCGTCTATTTTATCCTAACCAGTTCCCTCTCATTAGGTTTCAACTAAGGTTCATAGCTTTTTTAATAGAATAGGTCTGCAATGCCTCCCTAAACTGTACAACATTCTCAAATATCATATATATTTCAAATAATAGTTGTGCAACTTGTGGAAAATGGAATCAATCATGAAGAATCCGGGATGAAGACGTAGACCCACAGTGTGAAAAAGGTAAGAGAGTGCGATCTGCAATGTTAACAGAATCTTTGATAGGTAAAGGAGGCAGACTAAAAAATCTTGAGGCATATTAACATTTCCCAATTCAAGGGAAAGATCCTCGCTGTTAACAAGAGGAACGTAAGGGACACCTAGTCCTCTCTTACCTCGTCAGGTCAGTATGTCTTCCACTAATTGGTCTTGACCTGAACAATCTCAGTATATATGGCGCAAGACGATTCCACATATTGAGGTCGGAATGGGATAAGGTGTTTTCACGTCTTACATAGTGCTCGCTTTTTCTTGTTTTTCGATTGATCAACAGATAATCAGTGAAGACACATCTCACAGCTCTAGGATCCAATTTCTTATGAGATGAGGCAAAAGTGGGTTTTGCTAAAATAAAATTCCCAATTACAGTTTCAAAGTAGACCTTCTTACCCGTACTTCATCAGAGCTAACAAGTTTTCTTTTATCATCACTACACTCACTCCCTGGATATGATCTATCAAAATATTGGTCATTCTCTCCTAGTTTCCCTTCATATTTTCCCTTTTTGTTCTTATGCATATCTTCAAAACCAGAATCCATACCAACTGGACCAGATAATATCTCATCTACATTTACTTGGGCATTCTTCTTTTTGTTGAGTTTAGACTGTAATTTTAGCTAAGTCATCATCCAAATCACTACACTCTTTAATGTCTTATCTATATTAAATAGTGAGTCAAATTCATCAGAATCATCAAAGTCTTCATCGAAATTAGATTCTGATATTTGAAAGTGGTAATATGAGAAGTTATTACCTTCATCTGATTCTTCTATCTCTCCATTTATATCCGCCCCCTTACCCTTATCTTTGTTATTTTCAGCCCTATTTATATTATTGTTGGGAGGTGACACATTATCCTTAACATTTAACCTAATATCATGCCCATGTGTTTGTAAAGTGGGGTCCAGTTCAGTTATATCCTCAACAAGAATAAGATTACTAATTTGGACAATAGAAACATCTACAAAGTCACCACCTTTTAATATATTAAGAAACTTTAACACATCAACATCTGTTTTAAAAATGTAATAGCCACCCTCTTTGTTAACTTTGCATCTGTCACGACCCGGATTTTCCACCCTCAGAAGTCATAATGGCACCTACTAATAGGAGCTAGACAAGCCAATTAATTATTACCTCTTTCTACAAACATCGACAATATTAAAATAATGTGACATTTAATATAAAAGCGAAAGTCTTAGATATAAATAAACTGAAACCAAGTGCGAAAATTCAAATACAAACTCTACCCAAGACTGGAGTCGCTAACTCACAGACAACTATAGAATACTATCTACAGAGTCTGAATAAAATACAATACTGTTTGTTCCACTAAAAGGACAACAAAAAAACCAAGATAGAAGAGACTTCGGGCTATGCGGACGTCAGCAAGGCTACCTCGAAATCTCTGGACTGATGTCGACTCCCAATTAACTACTGCTGTTGTCCAAAAGCTGATCCGGCTCCAAAATCTGTGCAAAAATATGCACAAAGTGTACCATCAACACAACCAACCCTATGTGCTGGTAAGTGCCTGGCCTAAACCCGGCGAAGTAGTGACGATGCTAGACCGGACTACCAAACGAACCTGTGCAGTTCAATATATATATGCCATAGAAAGAAATACATAAATTAACCAGTCAAGAGGAAGGGAGCATGCTGTAAGGGCTGTAACAGTTCAGATATGGAATCATTAAATAAGGAATGAAACTAAACAATCACAATATCAACAAGAGTAAGGGAAACAAAAATTGCACATCATCATCCATCGTGCTTTATCACTCTTCCTCACCCAATCAATCATATAAAGTACACGAAATGACCCTTCATGCATTAACATTAGAATTATGGCACGGAATGTTCCTTCATGCATTAGTAATCATATCATGGCACAAAATGTTCCTTCATGCATTAGTAAACATACCATGGCACGTAATGATCCTTCGTGCATTAGTAAACACATCATGGCACAGAATGTTCCTTCGTGCATTAGTAAACATCACAATCGTGCACGGCATCATGCATCGTGCTTTATCACTCATCCTCACCTAAACAACAATCACAAACTATGGGGCGAGGGGATAGACAACAGTAATAGAAATTCCGGCAAGGAAAAAACACAAATAAATAGTTAGATCCTGGAAAGGGAACAATAATAATAACTTTCACATCCCGGCAAGGGAGATAATCAATACATGAAAGCAATCCGGCAAGGGAATAATCACATCTCTTTCTCTTTCTTTCATTTCTTACTGAATAGTTACTTTATCATTCGAGCCAACGCTCCAAAGATTTTACAAATCATAATTCCTTATCATACTCCTCACATTAGATAGAAATCATCAATTAAACAAGGCAGAGTCACAACACAATCAGAATACACACAGATAAGGACTCACAGTCATGCTAGACACCAGTGTATAGATGCTCGTAACCATGCGTATACACCGTACTCGACAATTAGAAAACAATACTCGAGTCATATTCCCTCAAGCTATAAACTTCATAAATGCTACTGGGGCATTAGTCAACCCAAAAGACGTGACCAGGAACTCATAATTCCCATACCGAGTACGGAATGCTGTCTTAGGGGCATCAGACGCCCTAATCCTCAACTGATGGTAGCCAGATCTCAAATCAATCTTTGAAAACACCTTTGCACCCTGAAACTGGTCGAACAAATCGTCAATCCTCGATAGTGGATACTTATTCTTTAGCGTCACTTTGTTCAATTACCGGTAATCAATGCGCATCCTCATCGTACCATCCTTTTTCTTCACAAATAACGCCGCCGCACCCTAAGGCGAAATGTTGGGTCTAATGAAACCCTTCTCAATCAAATCCTTCAACTGATCCTTTAACTCTTTCAAATCTGGCAGGGCCATGCGATACGACATGATAGAAATCGGGTGCGTGCCCGAAGCCAGATCAATACAGAAATTAATATTCCTGTCGGACGACATACCTGGCAGGTCTGAAGAGAAAACCTTGGGGAACTCCCGAACAATAGGAACAGAATCTATAGAAGGGACCTCTATACGCCTTATAGGCTAAACACCCCTTCTCGACCATGCGTCGAGCCTTTACATATGAAATAACACTACGAGTGGTATGACCTGGGGTACCTCTGTGATAAATCTGGTAAAGACGAGGTCATAGGCTTGGCATGGCAATCCAAAATAGCATGATATGGGGACAAATAATTCATCCATTATATAACGTCAATCCACCATATCTAAGAGTAGCAAATCAATACGAGTCTCAAGACCCCCAAACACCACAACATTGGAACGATGAACCAGTCGCCCACTATAGAATCACCTATCGGTGTAGATACATAAACAGGAATACTCAAGGCATCACTAGGCATAACCAAGTATAGTGCAAAATAGGATGACACACACGAATACATATACCCAGGGTCAAATAGCACTAAAGCATCTGTAACACAAATTAGAACGCTACATGTAATGACTGCATCTGATGACTTAACCTTTGGCCTGGCAGGAAGAGCTTAACATCGGGGATGGGCGACACCCCTGGCCTGAGCTCCACCTCTATGACCTCTATCTCCACCTCTTATACCCCTGCCTCCACCTCTGGCTGGCTGGGCAGGTTGAGGAACATCTGGTGCCCGAATCCTAGTACGAGAACTCTGATACATAAAGCTACTCGAAGCTCGAAGGTAGAATCTGACAATGTGATTCGGATCACCACAAGCATGGAAAGACCTCGAGTGTTGTTGCTGAGCACCCCTCAACCTCGGAAAATCCCTCCTGAGATGACCATACTCACCACACTCATAACATCCACGCGACTACTGCAGCTGAGGAAACTGAGACTCACCATGTCGACCTAAATAACCATATGAAGTACCATGAGTGACATGGAGAGATGACTGAAAGGGCCTAGGAGAATGGTCTCCACCATAAGAACCTCTACCTCCATATGAGGTACCGCTGAATGTGCCTGCCTGACAGGGCCTCTTATTCGACCTATGACCGCCTCTATGTGGCAAGACCACCTCAACTCTACGGCCCACATTGGCCGCCTCCTGAAAAGTGATCGCACTCCCGGCCTAAGCCACTGCACCCAGCTGACCCGCCAATGCTGGCTGAACCCCTGGAAGCAAAACCGCTCGAATAACACTCTCTGTGAGGCCTACCAATCGGACTAGAATGTTCTTAAGAACTAAGGTGACAATGAACCTCTCTGGGACAAGAGTTAGGCCCACCGGAACTGCTGGAGCTGGAACCTCCTCCTTAAAACCCACCTGAGGCTCTGCCACTGGGGACTCGCACTACTGAGCGGTAGATGAAAAAGCACGTGTTCTCATCATCTGCGAAAGAATAAAGTAGAAGTTCAATCGATGTTTGAGAAACAGAAATGCATGACAAGAAAGAACAAATGTGAAGTTTTCCTAACTCTGTAGCCTCTGGAGGATAAATACAGACGTCTCCATACTAATTCCTCAGACATTACTAAGTTTGTCTGTGATTTGTGAAACCTATGTAACCTAGTGCTCTGATACCAACTTGTCAGGACCCGGATTTTCAACGCTTGGGAGTCGTGATGGCGCCCACTAATAGGAGCTAGGAAAGTCAATTAATTATTACCTCTTTCAAAAAACATCGACAATATTAAAACAATGTGACATTTAATATAAAAGCGAAAGTCTTAGATATAAATAAACTGAAAGCAAGTGCGGAAATTCAAATACAAACTCTACCCAAGAATGTAGTTACTAACTCACGAATGTCTATAGAATACTAAATACAAAGTCTAAATAAAACACAATACTATTTGTTCACGTACAAGGACAACAAACGAAAACAAAGGTAGAAGAGACTTTGGCCTATGCGGACGTCAACAAGGCTACCTCAAAATCTCTGGACTAGAGTCGGCTCCCAATCAACTACTACTGCTGACCAAAAGCTGCTCTAGCTCCGAAATCTATGCACAAAGATGCACAGAGTGTAGCATCAGCACAACCGACCGCAGGTGCTGGTAAGTGCCTGGCTTAACCCCAGCAAAGTAGTGACGAGGCTAGACTGGACTATCAATAACCCGTGCAGTAATATATATATATATATATATATATATATATATATATATATATATATATATATATATATGAAATTAACCAGTCAAGAGGGAGGGGAGCATGCTGTAGGGACTGTAACAGTTCAGATATGGAATCATTAAATAAGGAATGAAACTAAACAATCACGATATCAACAAGAGTAAGGGAAACAATAGTTGCACGACATCACCCATTGTGCTTTATCACTCTTCCTCACCCAATCAATTATATAAAGTGAACGGAATGACCCTTCTTGCATTAATATTAGAATCACGACACGAAATGACCCTTCTTGCATTAACATTAGAATCATGGCACGGAATGTTCCTTCGTGCATTAGTAATCATATCATGGAACGGAATGTTCCTTCGTGCATTAGTAAACATATCATGGCACAAAATGATCCTTCGTCCATTAGTAAACATATCATGGAACGGAATGATCCTTTGTGCATTAGTAAACATATAATGGCATAGAATGTTACTTCGTGCATTAGTAAATATCACAATCGTGCACGTCATCACTATCGTGCTTTATCACTCATCCTCACCCAAACAACAATCACAAAAATGGTGCGAGGGGATAGACAATAGTAATAGAAATCCTGGCAAGGGAAAACACAAATAAACAGTTAGATCCCGATAAGTGAACAATAACAATAACTTTCACATCCCGGCAAGGGAGATAATCATTATAAGAAAACAGCCCGTACAAGGAAATAATCACATTTCTTTCTCTTTCTTGTATTTCTTACTCAATAGTTACTTTATCATTCGAGCCAATGCTCCAAAGAGTTTACAAATCTTAATTCCTTCTCATACTCCTCACATTAGATAGAAATCATCAATTAAACAAGGAAGAGTCACAACAAAATTAGAATATGCATAAATAAGGACTCACGGTCATGCTAGACACCTGTGTATATATACTCGTCACCATGCATATACATCGTACTCGACAATTGGCAATTAACAAATAATACTCTAATCTTATTCCCTCAAGCCAAAGTTGGATTAAACACTTACCTCAAATGCTCCAAACTCAACTCAAGCTTGTAGTATATCTTTATCCTTCGAATTCACCACAAAACCACTTGAATCTAGTCATAAATTACTTGAAGGTACCAACAAATGCTAATCGAATCAATTTGAATGCATAAGAATGGCTTTCCTAAAGTTTTGCTCAAAAATCCCCAAACTGTCCCCAAGCCCACGTGGTCAAAACCCGAAGTTCAAACCAAAACCCGGTTACCCATTCCCCCCCCCCCCCCAAGTTCATATCTATGATTTGTTTTGAAATCGGACCTCAAATTGAGGTCCAAATCCCCAATTTTAAGAAAAACCTAAGTTCTACCCAAATTCTCATTTTCACTCATGAAAATCCTTGATTTTAAGATGAAAACATATTTAATGATATTAAGGATTGAAGAAAATAATTAAAAGTTGACTTACAATAGATCTGCGGAAGAAAGTTTTCTTGTAAAATCACCTATGGAGTGTTTGAGTTGAAAGAATGAAGAAATGAGGTGAAAAATTGTCTAAGTATGAAAAATGCAGGTTGCAGGTATAGGAATTGCGAACTGAGGTTCGCAATTCTGAACCCAGACCTGCTAACTTGAGAAATGCGAGATTTAATTCGTATTTGCAAACTCTGACGATGGCTGGGACGTTCGCATTTGCGAGCCCTTTTATCGCATTTGTGAAGGCTCGTCATAGTATTTGCGGACTGCTTGTTCGCATTTGTGACCCTTGTCCAGGTGTTCCCTTTCTCGCATTTGTGATCCTGGACTCGTATTTGCGAGCTCGCATTTGCAAGAAATCCTTCGCAAATGCGATGATATCAAATCTGACCTGCAACATCTTTTTCAAAGTTCAAAAATGCAATTCGTGGCCTCTCTTAAATTCATCCGAGCGCTCGGGGCTACAAACCGAATATGCACACAACCTAAAAAACACCCTATGGACTTACACGTATGACCATATTACCAAAATAACATCATATACATCAAATTAGGCCTCAAAACGCATGATTTCTTCAAACTTTTCATTAAACACTACTTTTTTTCATTTTAAGTCTGAAACACGTCAAACGAAGTCTGTTTTCAACTAAACTTTACAGAAAGCACTTAAACCACATATAAGACCTGTACCTGGCGCTGGAACCAAAATACGAGCCCGATACTAACACTATCCGATCCATTTCCATTTCAAATTTCCATATTAATTTCAGAAAAATAATTTCTCTTAGAAATTCATTTCTCGAGCTCGGGAACTCGGAATTCGATTCCGGTCATACGTCCAAGTCCCATATTTTTCTACGACCCTTTGAGACCGCCAAATTAGGGTCCGGGTCCGTTTACCTAAATGTTGAACAAAGTTAACTTTAATCATATTATTATCAAAATTCATTATTTTTGCACACATAATTAATATGTAAGCTTTCCGGCTACGCATTCGGACTGTGCACGCAAATTGAGGTAACCCTAAATGAGGTTTTCGAAGTCTCGGAGTCATAGAAGGAGTAAGAACACAGGTGATGACCCTTTGGGTCGTCACAACATCCAAACAAATCAACTTCCAAAAATCCCAAGTCCCTAAAAAACTAGTGAAACAACATAATATGCAGCTCATCAACATCAACTGTAGCTAATTGAGAACAAGTTAGTCCATTTGCATACCTTAGCTCAGGGACCGATACAAACATATCACTGTGGTAGATTTGTAGGTTAACTAAGCTTGAAATCATTTTCTTCTCGTACCTACAAAGTAACAAAAAAATAGTGTTATCAAAAGTTGCACCTTTATACAACTCCATAAGCAAACAAAGTACTATTCTTTTTTTCCTCTCTATTTATTTTTTCCTTAGTGGTGTCTCCTTTTTTTTTCTTCTTTATTAGAAGAAAAGTACTATTCTTTTTTTTTTCTTTTTCTTTTTAGAACATGACACAGCCAATCATGAAATAGCTTTATCATAATAGATGAATATACGATAACTCCTTAATTAGTTATGAATGAATATATTTAATGTCTTCATTGTCTAATCTTTCACTAATAGCCGACGATAAGTCCAAAGTAGAAATCAATTAGTTATGATATGCACATGAGATTGCGATTAGAAAATTTATTGTTGGGGTTTTCAAGCGTTAATGAGGCTTAAAAGATGGTGAATGGGAAATGGAGGAAAATAAAAATTTTAAGTTTTCCTCCTTGATGAAGGAATATTATCCTATATTGGAAGAGAAAGAGTGTTTTTATGGATATATAAGCAATTGCTCTTCTTCTAGCTCTTAAAGAGTTGAGAAGAAGGCAAGCCTCGCGTCGTCGTCGACGATCAGCTTCGGATTTGGTCAAATGATCGATTGATTAATTTTTTGGATCAAATTTATTTGTTAATAATAAAATATTAACAGAAATATTATTAAATATTTGTTTTGATAATAAAATATTAATATTAAATCTTCCAATCCGTTTTTTAATTGTGTAACTGAAAATTAAACTACCCTCTTCAATTTTTCCTCTTTATTGTTGAGTAAATAGCCATTTATTTTATGACATTTATGATGTGGCCGTTTTGCATAAACAGCCATTTTGAAAAGTTGCACCTCTTCAAATTTCAGCTCAACTTTGGCTATAAACACAAGACTCTTGTGCTCAAAATTTCCATATGAATTTTCTGAGTTCTTCTCCTTTCTTCTGCGTATTTTAACTTCAAAGAAAGCACAATAAGTGTGATTTTCTACTGAACTTTGTGTTCGCTGAAACACTTGGGTTTGAAGTATCACTACACCAGTATGTAATTCGTTCTATCCTGAGAGGAAATAATCCATAACCTTGGGTACTAGGAGAGGATTAAATTTCTTAAGGAAACACTGTAAATTCAGTGGATGTGAGCACGCGATTTTTGCCCTATATGAATTATTCCCAGAAACTCAAACAAAATGATTTCTTTCATTATTTTACAATTTTATGGATCTTTGTGACATTTTATGTTAATTGTTTGCATTCTTGTGTATGTATTTTAATGGATAAAGTTCAAAAATACAAAATAACATTAAGGTTTCAATTTCTAGCATTTTTTATTAGTGAATTAATACTACAAAAATAAAGAAAACAATAATGTTGAATCATTTGTACTTCTATTTTAAAATTTGCCTTAGTTTGTTTTTAATTAGGAATTGGTTATTTAGGAATTAATTAACGTAGTTAATTTGTTTTTTCTTTAATTTTACAAAATCAGAAAAAATAATAAATAAAGGAAAATCAACTGATAAAGGGAGAGATTAAGAGGAATTGAATGGTCTTCATAGATTATCCAATGTTGGATGAAATTCATGTGAAATCAGCCCAAGATTCCTTCAAAATCCATTTCAACCCATGACAATCCATGAAGCAACCCGGCCCGCCCCCGCCCTTAGTGAAACGATGCAGTTTTGTCACAAAATAATCCTAGCCATCGAGGATCTTTAATCCAACGACTTGGAAGTGGGTCAAATTTAATATATCAATATCGGAAACCCCTATCCCTACCCCTTCTCCGTCTCAGAAACTCTCTCTTAGAAACCCTAATTTTCACCTCATTACGCTGCCGAAAATCGCCTCACGCCGGCGGCGGTGCTCCAAACTTTACCAAAAATACACCCATGAATCTCCTCTTCCCCCTCATCTCAGATCCGGCCGTAGCCTCCCTCAAATCACGACCAATTTGTTCGAATATTGAATCAAAAATCCGGTCCAAAACCTCAATTCACCCAAATCTTACCAAAATCACACTATATACTCTCCCAACCTCTCCTCTTCCCAAATTCAAAATCAGAACTTTTCAAATCTAGGAATTGCACGAATTTCAGATCTAGGGTTTTCAAGTCAACACTGTTTTGGGAAGGCTAAGAACTAGAACGATTTTTTTTATTAATGTTATATATTTTATAAATATATAACATTAATTAAAAAGTCAATTTCAAAAAATTAATCAAAGGAAAAGATGGTATCAGTGAGTTGTTCTTGCAGTCTTTCTCGTTTGATTTTGTTTTTTCTTTTTACGATTCATCTGCGTTGATTTGATTTTAGTTATTAATTTTGGGTTTTGATTAGTAATTCTTTGGTGGCAAGAAGTTAGAATCTATCAATCTAGTCATTTGGTAATAGCTAATTTGGTTTGGTTAGTTGACCATGGGTTGATCAAAAGGATAGGTTAATTTTGACTTAAGTTGGTAGTTTTAAAACAAATGCAGGGGTAGTATGGATTTTTAGATGTATATAGGAATGTTGTAGGTTACATTAGAAGACCCTAGAATCTTCTAAAATAGGGATTTAGTTTAAATTTCAGTAACTTTAGTGTAGTGACTTGAGTAACAAGTCAGAAAATAAGGGATAAATAAGTAAAATTAAAAAAAGAGGGACTAGGGGTGTAAATGAAAAATCTGAAGTTTCCCCTTATCTTTGCCTATATAAGGCAGCCTATCTGCCTTCATTTGCAAGTTACACACATCTGATTTTTTTTTTCAAAATTGCTCAACAAGATTCAAATCTGAAATTTGAATTTCAAATTCCAAAACCCTAAAAACCAAAAAAAAGAAGTAGAAACAACAAAGAAAAAATCCAAAAAACATGTACTTTCCATTGAGATTTCAGATTAATGGCCAACGTAGTTAGAAATCTGAGTTCCTAGAGTTCTGAATTCGAGTTTCAAGGCATTTTTGGGTTTCTTCAAGATGTTTTGGGTGTTTCTAGTTGCTGAAGCTTTTCTTATGTCTACTGGTTCCATTTCTGGGTGTATTCGGGTTCATTTGATTTTGTTTTGGGCTACATGCTGGTGATGTAACTCCAGTCCACTCCTGAGTTTTGTAAACCTGTATCGGTTCTAATATTGTCCCTGTTGCTGTTGTTTAATCTCGCTGCTTGATCACTACTGCTGCTGACTCTTCTCCTTTTTTCTATTTCGCTATACTCCAGGTACAAACTTGGATTAACTTCGATGTAGTTTTGAATCGAAACTGAAATGAAAGTGCTCATGCTTTACCCTTCAGATCTATATTCCTATAGTATACTTTATATTTATAGTTAAAGTAAATATTAATTTATGTGTATTTTCTTAGTGTAGCTTGATTTCGATTGGTATTTACTTAAACTTGGATCGTTTGGGACTGTTAAACTTATGATTATTCATCTAGTAGTAGATTTGGTATAGAATAGTCTAATGTCCTGTTTTAGTTCTATTATGTTTTGCTGAAGAATACTGTGAATATGAAACTGAATTTGAGATAGACTAGGATCATTTGAAACTGCGATGTATAATTATATATTAGAAATCAGTTTGTAACTGTTTATACTGGAATCAATTAGGACAGTTGCTGTAATCTGAACTGTTGGAACTGTTTATCACTAATTAATAAACAACATGAGTTTGGAAACAGATTCTCAGCATGCATTAACTCAGATTTGTCAAGTTACTGACTAGGAATTGGAGTAAAACTGGGTTGCACGCTTATTATTATAAAATCAGGCGTCCTCTGACTTTCTTTACCCTGGTTGCTTCGTTGTTCATTTATAGGCCCAAATTCAGACATAAAAGTCATTATAATCTGTTGATGGAAAACGACTTGGCTTTGAATCTCAAATTCAACATGTTTTCGTTAAATGCGTGACTTGCGTGTTCACGTAATAATTGAACCCTGAGTTATAATATTCACACGTCAACACCACTATTAATCTTGCCCTGATTCACGTTATTGGGCCAAAACTGAGCCCGACATTTGGTTAAGCTATTCAATGGAAAGCCCGGACAGTATGATAATAAGGCCCAAATCGTAGGGCAGGTTCATTTTAACAGGAATTGGGCTAATTGCTAAAGCCCAAAATTGCTGAAGGGTTTTATTAAGGCTGTTTAATATGAGTAATGCCAATTAGGGCCTCTTTTTTTGTTTTAGAGACAATTAAATAAAAAATTTAGTTTGCTTTAGGTCAGCCTTTAAATAATAAATGAGGTGGGCCCTGCCAAACAAAATGCATAAATTGGGAGGCCCTCTTTAAATGCCTATATTAAAATATCTAGAATCCATGACGTGCCGTTTAGCGAATTTCACGACGTATCACAAAGCTCATAATACGTTAGTCACTTTAGGCTCGTCATTTAATAATATTACCTTCTTAAAAACGGGTGCACATTTATGTAACCCAAATCCTAATCCCAACAAAGTCGAAATGTGTTGAAAACTACGAGTGCATTTATGTGACGTGGTTTGAGGCGTGTTTTCACAATGTTGCAGTTCTCTTTAATTAAAAATAATAAAAGTGGTTCAAAGTTAAAAAGAATATAAGTTGAAACATGTTTTGAAATCATATAATTTAATCCAAATACGACAATAGAGCGACCGTGCTAGAACCACAGAATTCGGAAATGCCTAATGCCTTCTCCCGGGTTAATAGAATTCCTTACTCGGATTTCTAGTTTGTGGATTGTTAAACAGAGTCAATAATTTCCTCGAATCGGGATTCAACCGATAACTTGGGACAGCATTAATCTCCCAAGTGGCGACACTGAACTTTAAATAAATAAATTTCGTTTCGATTGTCCTTTAATTGGAAAAACTCTTTTTTGCCCTTGCAAATGTAGTGAAAAAGGAGGTGTGACAGCTCTGGCGACTCTGCTGGGGAAACAAAACCAGAACCGCGGAATAGGGTTTAAGAATTCAAGCTTAGAATAATTGTTATATTTGGCGTTATCTGGTTTTCCTACATGTTTCTTGCTATATGTGCTACATGATTTACTGCTTTGATATTATCTGTATTGTATATAAACTGTAGCGAAACCCTTCTCTTCTCACCTCCGGGGATGTTCTTAGTGGTTGACACTCCCTATTTTGTTAGCGTCATACCTTGAAATAAAAAGGAGGCTCAGACAAGTTACTAAGCCGGATGGCCTTTTGGTTCCCGGTACGTAGCCCCCTCCTTGACTCGAGTTGTCCGCTCGGGTACACAGTCTCGAATCCCTATTAGGAATGCTTATTTTCATCATGTGCATTTTCCGTAGGGGACTCAACACAGGGTTGGGTCCGTCTAGGACAGGTAACCTGAAATGAAAAAAGATCATCCTGATGCATCTTACTTGTTGCGTGTGCATTTATTTGTCTCGAACATGCATGCTGACCGACTTTGGATAAATTGAGAAAAAAAGAGAGAAATAGCAGTGTATATAGTTAATTACCTATTTTAGAAAAAACCAACATCAAAATAGCACCGATACTCTGCTGGATTTTTGAGAAAGATGAAAAAAAGAAAAGTGTTTTTTAGTTTGTTTTTTGCTAATGAAAAAGAAAGACGAAAAGAGTTCTATTTTCAAAATATTTCGTTTTTTTGCCACTGAAAAGAAAATATAAAAAGATTTTGTTTTCCGAAATAGTGTATTTGCCAACCAAAAAGGGGTCTTGTTTTCGAAAATAGTAGGTTTCATTTGCCCGAACTATGCAGGTTTGATTCTCACCGGATGTGAGATACATAGGCAACCCTCATCGGGTCCAACCTCCCCTTTGCAAAAATAGCTCAAAAGAATAAAAGTTTTAATTTCGTCATGAATAATTCGGGTGATGCCATTCATGTCAAAAAGATGTTGAATGTCCTTAAAAGGGCGCCGGAAGGCAGTTTTTGCAAGAACAGCCACTTTGGGTCATTTTCAACAGTTAGCGGGCAAAACCTTAAAATCTTCTGCACGAAGTGCTAAAAGGCCATATCCGCAAAATCGGATGTTTGTTTTAAATTGGAAATTTGAACAAAAATAGTGTCATTTTTTCCTTTTAGGTCAAAATAAGTGATTAAATCACCTTATTAAATATGCAGGATGAGCACGATTCAAAATGAACCTATCTCAATCATGAAGAAAATCCCTCTGGAGTTGCATCTACGGTGGAACGATCTGGGTTAAGAAAGACAAGACGAGGTCAAAAAGTATTTCAAAGGCTTACTGGTTTGTTGGAGATTGTGCCTTGGGGAGACATCATCAGAGCATTGGTCACATGTTGGGGCCCGACACACAATGTGTTCCATTTTTCGGTATTTGAACTCACCCCAACCATAGAGGAAATAGCTGGATACATCGGAAGTGTTGAGGTTCCGTTAAGGCACAAGTACTTGGTCGCCTCGAGAATCGTAGCTGTGCATAGGTTCTTAGACTCACTGAAGATAATCAGGATGGTCCACAATCCGGATTTGGAAAATGGCTTTTGTACTCCACACTTTAAATACAACCGATATGGCCACATAGGCGGACTCAATAACCCAGAAAGTAAGATATGTAGCAAAGGAAACCGGCAAAAGTGGGAGGAACATAGACATTTTGCTTTTATGGTGGTTGGGGCTTCTGGTATTCCCGAGGAAAGATGGAAACATTGACATAAAAATAGCCGGGGCCGTCAATACTTTAATGACTCAAGCCAAAAGCACTCTGGTGCCCATGATACTAGCCGATATCTTCCGCGCTCTTACAGTCTGAAAAGCGGGAGAGGAATTCTTTGAGGGGTGTAATCTCTTGTTGCAAATGTGGATGACAGAACACCTGTGCCATCGTCCTCAGTTCCTAAATTATGGGTCTACCGAGAAAACTTGTATAGAAGAGTTTTATATGAGGATTGAAAGGGCCAGCTTGCCTGAGGGAGTCATGGGATGGAAATCATGCTTTTGGTCCCTCACTGCCAGTCAAATGGACTGGACGTTTGGGTGGTTTCTTGTCGACAAAATCATATATATGCAGCAGGGGGCCGTACTTTCTTTTTGATGGGTCTTAAGAGAATTCAGCCTTATGCTCCATATCGTGTCTTAAGGCAACTCGGGAGATGCCAAGTGGTGCCAAATGATGATGATCTTGCTAGGATTTATGCCCGTCACTGAAGGGGGGGGGGGTGAATAGTGCGGCACGAGAATGTTAATAAATATTGCGGAATTAAATATTGCAGGAATAAAATAAAATAGCAAGGAAAGAACACACCGGATTTATCCTGGTTCACCACAACTTGTGGTTAGTCCAGTCCCCGAGAGACTCTCTCGAGATTCCACTAACTCCGTTAAGCTTTCGGGTGCCTAACAAACCGTTACACTTACTCGTAGATGTACACTCTACAAGACTTCAACTTGCTCGAGGATACCGCACCTCAAGACTTCAACCTTGCTCGTGGATACCGCACCACAAGACTTCACACACTAAGACTTAGGGTACTTAGCGAATCCGACAATCAATGAGAAGATATGTTCTTCTCAAACACCTTTCTCTTTTACAACAAGAACTCTCTCAAAAGAGTAGATAAAGAGATACAAATTTAGCTCTATGAACAACTCAAAGTTGTCTCTCAAATGGCTCAACAAAAGCTCTAAAATTATGCTCAAATAATGTCAATATGTATATCAATATTGGGAGGTGTTGTGTGTTTAAAATCAGCTCAAAAGACCTCTTTTTATAGGGGTTAGAGGGTGCAAGTCCGTTGCTTAATTGACAATCAATTATGCTGATTTTATGCAAGGATAATCCATTATTTGATTTGCATAATCGATTATCCTTTTACCGTTACAAAATCGGAAGCAAATTCTGCTCACATATAATCGATTATATAGCCTGTATAATCGATTTATTTGGGGCAGAATTGAAAACTTCGGCATCGGATACATATAATCGATTATGCTCAAGAGTATAATCGATTATTCTCTTCCACAATTGAAGACTAACTTCAAAAACCATTTTAATCGATTATGCTCAAGTGTATAATCGATTATTCTCTTCCAGAATTGAAAACTTACTTCAAAAACCATTTTGGTTAAAATGAAAACTTTAATATCATTTTGTTTGAGGTATTTGAAATATGTTTATGATAAATATGATTTAATAAAATGATTTAATGCATATTTATGATGACCTAATGTCGAGCCAAAAGACGAGATAACTTAAGCGTTGCTCTTACATTGGTTCTACCTAACGGATTCTATGACCGCCATTTCTCGAGTTTCTGAAGGTCTAAACGAGTCTCGAACCGAGGCTTTGCGTTCCTTCTTTTCTTTTTTCGATGATTTAAAGGCGACAGACGACCTACGCCTTGGGACTTCGGTCTTGAACATTTGAGCTCGTCTTTGGCTTGTCTATGCAATTCCGTCATCAATATGCTTCTCGGCATTCAATCTTGATTGTTTGTCATATAATAACGTTGTTTGACACTTGACTTCATTGTTTGTCATTCATCAAAACCTATACCTGAAAATCATGCTAATACAACCAAAGCGCACATATCATAGATAGAATGATTTTCTACAATTTCCCCCTTTTCGATAATGACAAACAATAGGAGATATGCATATTGGATTCCCCCTAAATTCATGCTATATCTCAACATACAATTCATGTAAACAATTTAATATAATTCCCCCATAATTGAATATTCCCCCTCAATTAAAGCATACTAGAATGTGAAGACATTTCCCCTAATTCGATGCATATCGCCTAAATTCTTCCCCCTTTTGTCATTAGCAAAAAGAGTATACCAATTGTTATTGAAACTATTGACGATACCAATTGTTAAAAAAAATCATATCAATATCAAATAATATCAAATGTTAGTAAAAACATTCCAATCAAAATAACGGTCATTTTTCGCAAATATACCAACTGTTATTTAAAAAAAATTCATCAAAACATGAATCAATCATTTAACAAAAAAAAATAATTGATACCAATTTGTTATTCAAAATAACACTTATCAAAACATGAATCAATAATTAATATCAATTGTTAGCACATATCAACTATTATGTTTTTATCAAAAATACGATAACTAACCAACTTTTCCCCTCGATGCAATAAGGTTTCGTGCTTGGTGCATCTACTACGATATTGTAGTCTTCAAGCAAAAATTTTGATTTTATTTTTAAGAACAGTATTGTCATTTTCTAAAAGATCATTTTCTTTTAAAGAAGGTTGTTTTTCAAAATCTTTTTCTTGCAAAGTGTTTTCTCAAAAACTTTTTCTTGCAAAGAAAGTGTTTTCTCAAGATCTTTTTCTTGCAAAGAAAGTGTTTTCTTCAAATCTTTTATGGTTTTGGAAGCTTTAACAAATTCACCATATAGTTCATCATAGGCATTTTGTATTTCTTCAAATGAGTAAGAGTTAGAAATACTTACCTCGTCTTCTTCGTTGGCCATGAGGCATAGTGCGGCAGTTTCATCGCCCGAGCTGTCCGAATCTCATGTTACGTGCCTATGGTGTTTCTTCTTTTTCTTGTCCTTTGATTTTGGACAATGTGATTTGGTGTGGCCAAGTTTTCCACAATTTTGACATGAAGGACTTGGTTCTTCCTTCTTTATTTCCTTTTTCATAAACTTATTAAACTTTTCAATTATATCATTGGAAGTAATAGCATCATCGTTTTCCGAGTCACTTACCTATTCTCTTTTAGAGGATGAGGCTTTGAAGGCAATATTCGAATTACTTCTAAGATACGAATTAAGAATTGTGCTTTCATAAGCTTTAAGATTACCTCGTAGTCCATCAATTGTGACGTCCGTGATTCCTATCGACTCTTGGATAGCATTTGCTTTGGAACGCCATTTGGGAGTGAGACTCCGTAGGATTTTTCGAACTAGATCTTTGTTCGAGTATACTTTTCCGAGAGCATGAAGATCGTTGACGATCATTGAGAATCGTTCGAACATATTATCGATGTTTTCATCTTCCCTCATTCTAAAAAGTTCATATTCATGTGTTAGAAAATCAATTTTAGATTCTCGGACTTGAGACGTACCTTCATAAGTGATCTCGAGTTTATCCCACATTTCCTTTGCGGTTGTGCAACAAGAGATTTTCCGATAGTCGTCCGGATTCACTACACAAAATAGTAAGTTGACGGCCTTTGCGTTTCTTTCAACCTTCTTGATGTCCTCGGCATCATATTCATTTTACTCCTTTGGAACCATGATTTCCCCAACTTTCTTTGTTGGCATTTGTTCACCTTTCTTGATGATTTTCCATAACCGAAAGTTATTTGATTGGATGAAGATTCTCATCCGCTCTTTCCAGTATGTATAATTTCTTCCATCAAAAAATGGAGGCCTCTCGGTGGAGTGTCCTTCGCTCATTATTCCTGCGTTCAATATTCTCAAAAAAAAAATATATATCGCTCTCAATCGGTTAAAGCTTTCAGAGAGTTAGGCTCTGATACCAATTGTTAGGATTTATGCCCGTCACTAGAGGGGGGGGGTGAATAGTGCGGCACGAGAATGTTAATAAATATTGCGGAATTAAAAATTGCAGGAATAAAATAAATTCGGTAATAAAATAGCAAGAAAGAACACACCGGATTTATCCTGGTTCACCACAACTTGTGGTTAGTCCAGTCCCCGAGAGACTCTCTCGAGATTCCACTAACTCCGTTAAGCTTTCGGGTGCCTAACAAACCGTTACACTTACTCGTAGATGTGCACTCTACAAGACTTCAACTTGCTCGAGGATACCGCACCTCAAGACTTCAACCTTTCTCGTGGATACCGCACCACAAGACTTCACACACTAAGACTTAGGGTACTTAGCGAACCCGACAATCAATGAGAAGATATGTTCTTCTCAAACACCTTTCTCTTTTACAACAAGAACTCTCTCAAAAGAGTAGATAAAGAGATACAAATTTAGCTCTATGAACAACTCAAAGTTGTCTCTCAAATGGCTCAACAAAAAGCTCTAAAATGATGCTCAAATAATGTCAATATGTATATCAATATTGGGAGGTGTTGTGTGTTTAAAATCAGCTCAAAAGACCTCTTTTTATAGGGGTTAGAGGGTGCAAGTCCGTTGCTTAATTGACAATCAATTATGCTGATTTTATGCAAGGATAATCCATTATTTGATTTGCATAATCGATTATCCTTTTACCGTTACAAAATCAGAAGCAAATTCTGCTCACATATAATCGATTATATAGCCTGTATAATCGATTTATTTGGGGCAGAATTGAAAACTTCGGCATCGGATACATATAATCGATTATGCTCAAGAGTATAATCGATTATTCTCTTCCAGAATTGAAGACTAACTTCAAAAACCATTTTAATCGATTATGCTCAAGTGTATAATCAATTATTCTTTTCCAGAATTGAAAACTTACTTCAAAAACCATTTTGGTTAAAATGAAAACTTTAATATCATTTTGTTTGAAGTATTTGAAATATGTTTATGATAAATATAATTTAATAAAATAATTTAATGCATATTTATGATGACCTAATGTTGAGCCAAAAGACGAGATAACTTAAGCGTTGCTCTTACATTGGTTCTACCTAACGACCTACGCCTTGGGACTTCGGTCTTGAACATTTGAGCTCGTCTTTGGCTTGTCTATGCAATTCCGTCATCAATATGCTTCTCGGCATTCAATCTTGATTGTTTGTCATATAATAACGTTGTTTGACACTTGACTTCATTGTTTGTCATTAATCAAAACCTATACCTGAAAATCATGCTAATACAACCAAAGCGCACATATCATAGATAGAATGATTTTCTACAGATCTTAGTGTCCAAGTGGTCGAGATTGGTCCTGCCAGCAAATTTCCTGAAGCAAAGGTCTGTCATATCTGGAGTGAATGTCAATATTTGGCAGCGAACACCTGTGTGCGAGATTGATATATAGGAGAATGTTTCGTCTGGTATCATGCTTGGTATCGAAGGGAAGTTGCATTGGGGAAGCCAGCCAAAAGACTTCACATCCAGGACTTTGCCGAGTCATCACACGAATAATGGGCCTGGTTAGTTAAAGAAAATTAATACAGGGCCAAAATCGGAGATTTGGAAAGGCGGGTCCAAGACCTTCAATTTGAAAATAGTGTGCAAGCCGAAGCCGATGAAGGTGAGAAAATGAACTTGGCCAAAGAGAATGAAGCCTTACGGGCCCAAATTCAAAAGATGAAGATAGTGGCGAGAATCCTGTTAGGATTGCCAAGAATGCAAAACCTATAGAAAATCTAAGGCAAAAAGTGAATGATTACAGTTTTTACCTCAACAAAGCAGAGAAGGAACTGGCTGGGGTTCGCAAACAATTGGCTAAAAATGCGGCAGAACGAGCCCGCATGATTAACCAGTTGAAGGAAAAACATGATAATGAGGTCACATGGTTAAAGAAAAGGGTCATCGCCACGGAAAACAAAATGACCAAACAAGCGAAAGAGTATAAGATTGAAAGAAAGCACTGCTACACGACATTGGCACGATTAGAAATGGACTTGCAACTACTCCAGGAGCAAAATCAGGTAGCTGAGCAGACTTTGGAGACTCGGGACCAAAGGTGGTTACTTCAAGAAAAAGGCATGATTAGAGAGAGAATATTAACCGTTGCTCACTATATTACTCGAAAATGCCGAGTGCGCGGAGACATGACTCGCACCACCTTCTTTGCATTGATGATGATATTTGTGAAGCAAATAATGAATGACTTGGATAGACTTCAGAGGGAACTTGCATATAGGCCCGCGGCGAGACCGAACGATGTCTCGCGGGAACCAGAAGATTTAATGTATTCATGAGTGTCATTTGAGTTTGTATTTCCTTTTCTATTAGTGTCTGTTAGTTGTTTGAGTCTGCATTTTCTTTTCACTATGAGTCTATCAGTTTATTGAGTCTGTATGTTCTTTTAAGGTACATTAGTTGACGTGGAGTCTATAGTTCTATTTATCATCAGAGTCTATTAGTTGTGTTAATATTGAGTCTTTGTAATCAAAGCATTTGCTATCAATAAAATTGAAAATTCCAAAAACACATTTTTTGCTTCCATTTTGCATTTTATTTTCACGAACTACACTTGGTTTGATTCATGCGGGATCATGATACATATGAAATCTCCATAGGATTCGACCGTAACCAAATGAATAATGAAAAAAATAGGCAAAATAAGAAAATGAATAAAAGAGGTGAAAAACAAGAGAGGAAAGAAAAACAAAAGAGAAAATAAGAAACCAAATGAAGAAACATCAACAAAACAATAGGGAATGAGAGAATAAAAACAAAGAGAAAAAGCACAAAAAGAGAGAAGAAAGAAAGGAAAAGAGAAAGTTGCAATCAGAAAAGCCGGGATGGCGCAAGCAGTCGAGCAAATGCATAATAGAATCCATTAACTGCTTAGGTGCATTCATTCCCCAAATGTGCGGTTATCCAATATGTTACGGCCCTAACAATTAACCAAGTTATTGTTTACATTGAGTCCAGGTAGGTGGTTAGTTGATTAGCATCCTGGCAACCAATTCCTACAACACCCGATCAAAAGACAAGCTAAAGATGATAGGCCAAGAATTAGATACAAGTATTGAGGACCCCGCGAAAAAGGTAGAGGTGATGGATGTTAATGCAATGAGGGAGGAAACGTATAAGTTGAGGCAACAAATGGCTGAAATGCATCAGGCTTGGTCTAAGGGTCAGCCGGCGCCAGTTTATCCCGCCAATCTAGCCTATATCCCACCTTTGTCTCAGTCTAAGGAACCTCCTACTGTGAACTCATCTCCATCTTCTCCTTTCTACCAACATAGCTATGGCACCACCTCCTACCCTCCCCAAGCTCCACTACCCAAACAAAACGCTCATCCACCAATCAACCCTGTCTTTGTGGAACCTCCACCTTCCACACTACAAAGATCTTCCAGTGAACCACTATTTCAGGCTCACGATAGCCAGTACTACCCTCTTGAGCCTACCTTTAAAGTTCCTGAGCCACATTCCTATACCCCTCATTTTGAGCTCCTGGTGGAAACGGAAAAGTTGCATAAGAACTCGGAACATGAAGATATGTTTCAAAAAGTAAAAAGCCTGGAGCAATCCTTCAGGAACATGCAAGGATTGGGCGGCCAAGTTAGTGTGGCCTATAAGAATTTGTGTTTGTTCACAGATGTACAGTTGCCAGCAAGGTTCAAAATGCCAAATTTCAATCTGTATGACGGGCATGGTGACCCGGTAGCCCACCTGAGGGGATTCTGCAGCAAAATGAGTGGGGCTACTAGGAAAGACGAGTTACTGATGGCATACTTCAGCCAAAGTTTGAGCGGGTATAAATTGGAGTGGTATACACGACAGGACCATAGGAGGTGGTATACTTGGGATGACCTGGCATAAGCATTTGCCTGCCATTTTCAATACAATCTAGAAATTGTTCCTGATCACCTGTCGCTAATAAAACTTGAGAAGAAGCCCAGGGAAAGCTTTAGGGAGTATGGGTTCCGCTGGAGAGAACAGGCCGATAGGGTCAACCCACCATTGAAAGAAAGCAAGATGGTTGATTACTTTTGGCAGGCTTTGGAGTCGACTTATTTTAGGCACTTGGTAACAACAGTTGAAAAATCTTTTAATGAAGTTGTGAATATGGGAAGTATGGTCGAGGAAGGACTTAGGACCAATAAAATCATGAGCTATTCAGCGATAAAAGCCACCACCAGGCCATCCAAAATCGTACTGGGGTGTGCTCGGGAAAAAGAAGAAAGAAGAGGTTGCAACAGTGGAGTCCGGAGCGTGGTCCAGATCTAGAGGCCTTTCACCCTTCTACAACTAACCCCGACCCCAGCGCCTAAATTATCCATGCACTCCATATATCCCTCCACAACACTATTACCCACCGCCAGACCTACATTTTTCCGTTCACCATGCTCAAACTTATACCCAGCCTCCGTCTCATGCGCAATGGCATGCACCGGCTCCCCAAAACTTATACCCAGCTCCACAAAACACATATACAACCCCAAGAGCCTACATAAACCCACTCGGCACAGGTCAGCAACCAAATCCAGCCTTAAAAAATAAGAGACTACATAAACAAAAGACTTTCACTCCACTGAGAGAATCATATACTAGTCTTTTTCACAAATCGAGGCAGCTAGGCCTGTTGAATCCTATTGAGTATAGAATGCCAAATCCTCTTCCTAGAAATCTGGACCATTCAGTAAGCTATGAGTACCATTCAAGGGCTCCCGGACATGATATAGAGAAGTGTTGGAAGCTGAAGACTGTTGTGCTAGAGCTCATTGACACTCATCGGATCGAAGTTCAGGCCCCGGAGGCACCAAACATTAACCAGAATCCGTTGCCGACTCATCACGATGCCCACATGATTGAAATCATGCACAAATTAGGGGAGCTCAAGAAACCCTCGCAAAAAGTGATGATGATCCGTGCTAGTGAAGCCAGTTCAAAGGGAAAATCAACCAGTGGGAAGGCAGTGGTTTAGTTGAAAGGGGTAGATAGAAAGCGCGTTGTGGTAGCCGAGAAAGGGTAATCGAGCACTGTTGCCGTAAAACCAAAGCCGGTCAAAGTGGTAGTGCAAGGAGTAGCAAACAAACATGTGATGGTTGTGAAGGGAGCTCACATAGAGCATGTTATCATAAAGCCAATAACTCAATTACCAGTGGTGAACAACAAGTCCGTTCCGTGGAGTTATGAACAGGTGGTGGTGACATATAAAGGCAAGGAAATCAAAGAAAAAATTTGTGAGGCGCTAGGTCCGACTCGTTCGGGGCAGTGCTTTGCCCCCGAAGAGTTAAGACATGTCAGGTTCCCTAAAGATAACCCAGTATTGGTTAAGAAAGCCGTTACAGAAGAGGAGGCATAAAAGTTCTTGAAAAAGATGAAAGTGTAGGATTACTCTATTGTTGAACAGTTATGGAAGACACCGGCCTGAATCTCATTTCTATCGTTACTTATCCGCTCAGACAAGCATTTTAGGCTGCTAATGAAAATACTGAATGAGGCTCATGTCCCTGATAAGATCTTGGTGAATCATTTAGAAAAGATAGCAAACAAAATCTTTGAGGTGAATAGAGTGACCTTCTCCGATGATGAGTTGCCCGTGGAGGGCATAGAACATAACAGAGCTCTTTATCTGACAGTGAAGTGTGAGGATTCCGTAGTCACTCGAGTATTGGTTGACAATGGGTCCAGTACAAACATCTGTTCGTTGTCCACGTTGAACAAGCTGAAGGTTGATAACGACCGAGTTCATAAGAACATCATTTGTGCGTTTGATGGTAGGGGAAAAGACACAGCGGGTGACATAGTACTAGAACTGACAATCGGGACAATAGAGTTCACTATGGAATTCTAGGTACTAGACATGGCGGTCTCTTATAACCTCTTACTAGGGCGGCCATGGATCCACCCCGCCAAGGCGGTGCCTTCTACATTGCATCAAAAGGTCAAGTTTGAATGGGATAGACAGGAGATTGTAGTGCAAGGTGAAGACAATATGTGCGCTTTAAGTGATGCCATTGTGCCTTTCATAGAAGGTGATGATGAAAGGGGCCGTGGGTTTACCAAGTATTTGACAGAGTCTCAGTAGAAAAGGTCCCGGAAGGGAAAAGCATCCCAGTTCCTAGAATAATAGCTGCAACTGTCATGGTGGCCTCGAAAATGTTAAGGAATGGTTTCATACCGGGCAAAGGTTTGGGTGCTGATCTTCAGGGCATTGTACAGCCAGTCTCTCTTCCTAAGAATATGGATACTTTTGGATTGGGGTTTAAGCCCGTTGCTGCGGATGTAAGGCAGGCCCACAAAATGAAGAAGAGGGCATAGAACCTTCTCTAGCCAATCCCATATATGTACAGATCTTTTGTCAGGCCAGGTATCAAAAATCATTTGCTGGCAAAGGTTACAGGGTAATTGATTGGTGCTGATGGAGACTTGGATAAAGGGTTTGAAAGGTGTTTCACTGAGGTTAACACGGTTGAAGTAGGGGAAGGGTCAAGCAAGGCAAATGTGCAGTTCTTCGGACCACATGTGAAAGTCAACAACTGGGAAACTACTCTTCTTCCAACTCGGAGGGAGTCTTGGTAGTGGGCTTTGATTTTCTTTTGTTATCTGGATTATTCCAGGATTTGTAATTCAGATATTATGTTCTATCCATTTGGATGTATTAAGCCCTGTTATCTTTATATTCAATGAAATGCAATTGTCTTTCTTTCTTCATTCCTAATTTGTTTCCCTTTTCTTTTCTTCTCAATATAGTTCTTTTTATGCTGATATCAATGACATGACCTACATGAGGAATCTTCGGCCCAATTTTAAATACCAATCTAACTCGAAAATAATAATACAAGAAATTGAGTGTAATGATGAGTTGGAATATGATGGTGATGAGGCCTATGAAGAAATTAGTAAGGAATTAAATCACTTTGAGGAAAAACCAAACCTAACCTAAATGACACGGAAACAGTTAGTCTAGGGGACCAAGATAATGTCGGTTAAACTAAAATAAGTGTTTATTTCAAACCACAAGTCAAGGAGGAGATAATCAAGCACTGTTCGAGTACAAAGATATTTTTTCATGGTCGTACGATGATATGCCGGGTCTGAGCACTGATTTAGTGTTTCACAAATTGCCACTGACCCAACACTCGCTCCTTTCAAGCAGAAGCTGAGAAAGTTTTAAAGGGATATGTGTAAAGATAAAGGAAGAGATCACCAAGCAATTTGATGCGAAAGTCATTCAGGTTACATGGTATCCCACCTGGTTAGCCAATGTTGTGTCGATGCTGAAAAAGGATGGCCAGACCAGGGTGTGTGTTGATTCTCAGTATCTTAACAAGGAAAGTCCAAAAGATAATTTCCCATTGCCACACATCAACATGATCAATAATTGTGCCCAGCATGAGATTAGTTCTTTTGTGGATTGTTATGCGGGTTATCATCAGATCTTAATGGACGAGGAAGATGCAGAAAAGACTACATTTATCACGCCGTGGGTACATACTATTATCGGGTCATGCTGTTTGGTTTGAAAAATGATGAGGCGACCTACATGGGGGCAATGACAACAATATTCCATGATATGATACACAAGGAAATTAAGGTGTGCATGGATGATGTGATAGTGAAGTCTAGACAGCAGTTTGACCATGTCAGGGATATGAGAAAGTTCTTTCAAAGGCTTCGTAGGTACAATCTCAAGCTCAATCCTACAAAGTGTGCTTTCGGGTGCCATTTGGAAAGTTGTTGGGGTTTATAGTCAGCCGCCGGGATATTGAACTAGACCCCTCAAAGATAAAGGCTATTCAGGAATTACCACCTCCGAGGACCAAGACTGAGGTGATGAGTTTGTTGGGGAGATTGAATTATATCAGCAGGTTCATTGCTCAGCTCACGACAACTTGTGAGCAAATCTTCAAACTGCTAAAGAAGGATGTTGCAGTCAAGTGGATGGATGAATGTCTGGAGGCTTTTGATAAGATAAAAGGGTATTTGTCGAACTAACCCACGTTGGTCCCACCAGAACTAGGGAGGCCTTTGATTCTATATTTGACGGTTTTGGATAATTTATTCGGTTGTGTACTAGGCAGCATGACGTCACTGGCAGAAAGGAGTAGACTATCTATTATCAGCAAGAAGTTCACATCTTATGAGGTTAAGTATACTTATCTTGAGAGGACATGTTGCGCCCTAACTTAGGGTGGGGCAGAAGCTGAAACATTATTTGTCATCTTACGCTACTTACCTTATATCTCGCTTGGACTCATTAAAGTATATTTTTTAGAAGCCTATGCCCACGGAGAGGCTTGCAAAGTGGGAGATCTTGCTTACAAAGTTCGACATTGTCTATGTGACTCGGATTGCAGTGAAAGCACATGTCTTGGCGGATTATTTGGCCAAGAATCCAGTTGATGAGGATTATGAACCTTTGAAGACTTATTTCCCTGATGAAGAGGCGATGCATATTGAGGAGTTGGAATAGGTTGAGAAGCCGGGATGGAAATGTTTCTTTGATGGGGCTCCAAACATGAAAGGTGTGGGAATATAGGCGGTACTTATTTCGAAAACGGGGAAGCATTACCCTGTTACGGCTCAAGTTTGTTTTTATTGTACTAACAATATGGCAGAATATGAGGCATGTAACTTGGGGCTAAGATTGGCTATAGATATGGGTGTCCAGAAAGTCTTGGTCATGGGTGACTCGAACTTATTGGTACACCAAATTCAAGGAGAATGGAAAATACGGGACTTAAAGCTTATACCATACCGACAAAGTTTGCATGATCTTTGTCAACTGTTTCAGTTAATAGAGTTCAGGAACATTCCAAGGATTCATAATGAGGTTGCCGATGCATTGGCTACTTTGGCATCAATGTTGCACCATCCGGATAAGACTTATGTGGAACCTTTGCAAATTCAGGTTCGTGATCAGCACGGTTATTGTAATATGGTGGAAGAGGAATTTGACGGTGAACTGTGGTTTCATGACATCAAATAATATATCATGATGGGGGTGTATACGTCATAAGCCACAGTGACCAGAAAAGAACAATTTGACCCTTGGCAAGCAGGTTTTTCATTAGTGGAGGAGTGTTGTACAAAAGAACTCCAGATCTCGGGCTGTTAAGATGCACCGATGTGAGACAGGCCACAACTATCATGACTGAGGTACATTCTGGAGTTTGTGGACCACATATGAGTGGGTACATTCTGGAAAAGAAGATTCTCCAAGCAGGGTATTATTGGCTTACTATTGAGTGGGATTGCATCAGTTACATACGTAAATATCATCAGTGCCAAATGCATGGAGATTTGATTCATTCTCTACCCTCAAAATTACACACGATATCTGCACCGTGGACGTTTGTTGCATGGGGCATGGATGTCATTGGGCCAATTGAGCCAGCAGCGTCAAATGGGCACAGGTTCATTTTGATGGCTATAGATTATTTTACCAAGTAGGTAGAGGCTAAAACGTTCAAGTCAGTAACCAAGAAAGTTGTGGTGGATTTTGTGCATTCAAACATTATTTGTCGGTTTGGGATACCAAAGGTGATCATTACGGACAATGGAGCTAATCTCAATAGTCATTTGATGAAAGAGACATGTGAGAAGTTCAAGATTACCCATCGCAATTCTACCCTATACCGCCCTAAGGCAAATGGTGCGGTTGAGGCGGCCAACAAAATATAAAGAAGATACTTCGAAAAATGGTGGAAAGTTCTAGATAGTGGCATGAGAAGCTGCCTTTTGCACTATTAGGGTTCGCACCACTGTTCGTATTTCAGTAGGGGCACGTGTATGGCACCGAAGCAGTGATACCCGCAGAAGTGGAAATCCCGCCCCTTCGAATTATTGTAGAGGTTGAGATCGATGATGATGAATGGGTGAAAACTTGTTTGGAACGGTTCAGTCTGATCGATGAGAAGAGAATGACATCAATGTGTCATGGACAATTGTACCAACAAAGAATGCAAGAGCGTACAACAAGAAGGTGCGCCCAAGGAAGTTTAAAGTGGGACAGTTAGTGCTGAGACGTATTTTGCCTCATTAGGCTGAAGCAAAAGGAAAGTTCGCCCCAAACTGGCAGGGGTCATTTGTTGTAACCAAAGTGTTGTCCAATGGTGCACTATATTTGACATATATGAAAAGAAAATGTGTAGAAACGACTATCAATTCCGATGGAGTCAAGAGATACTATGTATGATTTCTTTATTTTGATTGTAATTGTTTGTATTTGACATATTTTGAAGATTTGAATGACGAAGTAATTTTGTTTTACTATCTAAACACTTTATCCCCTGTCATCCCTTTTGAGTCTTGTTTATTTTCTTTCATAACCCTCATTCGGAATTAATGGAATAATTTAGAAACACAAGTGCGGAAGATAAGTAAGTGAAAAGAAAAGGAAGGAAGAAAAGGAAAAGAAAAGAAGGAAAAGAAAAGAAAAGCAAGAAGAAAAGAAATAAAGAAAAAGAGAAAGAAAAGAAAAGAAAAGAAAAGAAAAATGAAAAACAAAGGAAATGAAGAACAAAAATATAGAAAATAAAAGAAGAGAAAGAAAAATCAGAATGACAAAGTAATTTTTATGACCTGAACTACGTTTGACTTGATCTCGAAAGGGTACGTAGGCAGCCTCCCTCCAAGGTTCAGTCACATCAAAATAAAAATCCAAAAGTCCCCAAGTAAGAAACCGGGGCAAAAGTTGTGGTTGTTGTGAGAAATCGGATTCCACAATTGTAGTTTTAACCCATTTGAATTGTTTTGAGCCTTTTATACCCTTTTTTCTAACCCCATCAAAAAGCCCACGTTACGGTCCAAAGAAAGTCCTTCTGATCAGTCTTTGAGAAATGGCAAGTCAAGCAGGTAAAGATAATTCACATCAGGGGCAACACTCTGGTTCAAGCAGGAAAGACAAAAAATGCGAGAGTTCATTGTTGAAAACCCTCTCGGGCACCGTATGGCGATGAGAGCTGAGAGAAATAAAGTGAGATAGTCTTATTGGTGAAAATTTTCACAGGCACCGTAAGGTGACACGAGTTGAGAGAAATTGAAATGAGAGAGTCTTATTGGTGAAAACCCTCACGGGCATCTTGAGGCGAAAGTGAGTTAAGAAGTGAATAAATGAGAGGGGTCTGTTGGTGGAAAATTGTTTCAAGGCACCGCAGGATGAACAAGGTCAAGGTTTAGGTAAAATGATCAAGCTATGGAAATTCTGAGGTGACGAGGTATGGCAAGTGGAAGTTAATTGGTTGGAAAGATTGGGCCAACTAGTCCGCAATGCATGTCATGATTATTGATGCCAGTTATTCCGGTCAGATAAGTTTCTTTTCCTTCTCTTTTTAGCAGTCATCCGATTTTGGATTCTTCTTATCCTTAACTCGCAAAATTATTGCATTTAATTTTCTTTTGGGATTTATCTGCCTAAGATGTTTCAATGTTAGTCTTTTTCAAAGCAAGTGAAAAGAGATTTCAAAGCTCACTACTAGTTTCCAAAATTACAAAGTACAGCGTGGTCAGAAAATGTTCAAACGGCATGATGAAAGGTGGAATATAGGAAATCACCGGAAGTTTTATTGGTGGAATGATTGAGTAATGTCGTGGGAAATGCAGAAGTCCAAATAAAGGGGTCAGAGGTGTGAAACAACAGCCCGGGTATAGAACACTTGGGTTGTCAAAAGATATGGGGTTCAAAAGTCAGTCAAAAAGTCAAGTGGTTCAGGCCAATTCGGGGAAGCCGGTCAAAACAAACAATGCAGTGGAAGGGATTTCAACAAGAATTCCATCAACTAACCACCATTTTAAATAGACAAAATTTTCTTTGATTGAAACAATGACAGAAAAATTCGGTTGTTGCGGAGGAACTCTCCATAAGGGGAAAACAAGCATTAACCAGGTTTGACCGTAAAGTGGGGATTGATCAAAATACAAGATAATCATGAATAGTGCAGGGGAATAGAAGTTGGTGTCAAAAGTTTGCATGTTTAGGAAAAGATTTCGATTAGGAGTTGTCAGGACCTACCTGGATAATAAGATTTAGCTTTTAAATTCTTAGTACCAGTTGGTATAATGATTTAGTTAACATTCACCCATGTATCCAGCTCCCGAACTGGAGCAGATTTCTATTTTGGTTTTGTCTGTTTTGTTAAAATCAGGAGCCCGCCTGGAAAACAGAGGCATATAGTTCAAGTTTGAGCAGTTGGGAGCCCGCCCGTATAACAGAGGCATTTATTTTTCAAGTATTTAAGTCGAGAATCCGCCCGTAGAACAGAGGCATGTATTTTCAAGTTTTGAAGTCGGGAGCCCACCCGTATAACAGAGGCATTTATTTTTCAAATTTTAAAGTCGAGCCCGCCCGTAGAATAGAGGCATATATTTTCAAGTTTTGAAGTCAGGAGCCCACCTGGAGAACAGAGGCATGCAATTTCAAGCTTTGAAGTCGGGAGCCTGCCCGTATAACAGAGGCATATATTTTCAAGTTTTGAAGTCGGAAGCACGCCCGTAAGAACATAGGCATTTATTTTTCAAGTTTTGAAGTCGGGAGCCCGCCCATAGAACATAGGTATATAATTTCAAGTTTTAAAGTTGGGAGCCCGTCCGTAGAACAGAGGCATACAGTTTCAAGTTTTGAAGTCGGGAGCCCGCCCGTAGAACAGAGGCATGTATTTTCAAGTTTTGAAGTCCGGAGCCCGCCCGTAGAACAGAGGCATATAGTTTCAAGTTTTGAAGTCGGGAGCCCTCCCGTATAACAGAGGCATATATTTTCAAGTTTTGAAGTCGGGAGCCCACCCGTATAACAGAGGCATACATTTCCAAGGTTTGAAGTTGGGAGCCCGCCGTATAATAGAGGAATACATTCAAGTTCAGCAGTCTCAAGGAAAGGAAAAACATATCAGTTTACAATTCAAAGCGGCAATAATGGATTTCACCAAGAGGATGCAAGACAACAAGGCAACAAAAGCAAGACTAAAGAATTTAGATAGGAATTTTGTATTTCGTAGATCATAGTTTATGCTAGTTTCTTTTACTTTGACATGGTGTAATAAGGGAGGTCACCAAGCAGTAGCAGTAGTAGCAGCAGTGAAATCATAGCTTTATGGTAGTCCCAACTACCAGACATTCCCGAACTACACTCACCTTATTCCTTTTAAGCAAGTATATGTAGGCAACCTCAGAAGCAGGGTGCGGTCAAATCTTTCAAAAATGCTTCACACGGAGTATTCGAACAGGCAAAAATTGCTCGTTTCCACTCACTTATATTTGCACGGGAACTCTTCGTGTTCCCGAGCAAAGAGGGGCAGCTGTGAGCACGTGATTTTTGCTCTATATGAATTATTCCTAGAAACTCAAACAAAATAATTTCTTTCATTATTTTATAATTTTGTGAATTTTTGTGATATTTTATGTTAATTGTTTGCATGTTTGTGTATGCATTTTAATTGATAAAGTTCAAAAATACAAAATAGCATTAAGGTTTCAGTTTTTTGTAATTTTATTAGTGAATTAATATTACAAAAATAAATAAAAGAACAAAATTGATTCTTTTGCACTTCTATTTTAAAGTGTGCCTTAGTTTGTTTTTAATTAGGAATTGGTTATTTAGGAATTAATTAATGTGGTTAATTTGTTTTTTTACTTTTGCAAAATTAGAATAAAATAATAAATAAAGGAAAATCAATTGATAAAGAGAGAGGAAATTAAGAGGAATTGAATGGTCTTCATAGATTATCCAATGTTGGACCAAATTCATGTGAAATCAGCCCAAAATTCCTTCAAAACTCAAACCAGCCCAATCCATAAAGAAACCCGGCCTGCCCCACCCTTAGTGAAATGATGCCATTTGGTCACAAAACAATCCCAACCGTCGAGGATCTTTGATCCAACGGCTGGGAAGTGGGTCTAATTTAATATATCAGTGTCGGAATCCGTACCACTACCCCTTCTCCATCTCAAAAATCTCTTACAGAAACCTTAATTTCCACCGCTTTCTGCCGCCGAAAATCGCCTTGCGGCGACGGTGATGCTCCAAACTTCACCAAATATACACCCCTGAATCTTCTCTTCCCCCTTATCAAATCTGGCCTTGGCTTCCCCAAATCACGACCAATTTGTTTGAATGAATCAAAAATCCAGTCAAAAACCTCACTCACTCAAACCTCACCAAAACCACAACATATACTCTCCTAACCCCCTCTTCCCAAATCCCAAATCTGAACTTTTCAAATCTAAGTAGAATTGCACGAATTTCAGATCTAGGGTCTTCAAGTCAACACTATTTTGGGAAGGCTAAGAACTCGTATGATTTTTTTAATTAATATTATATGTTTTCTGAACATATAACATTAATTAAAAAGTCAATTTTGAAAAATTAATCAAAGGAAAATACCGCATCAGTGAGTTGTTCTTCCCTTCTTCCTCGTTTGATTTTGTTTATTCTTTTTACGTTTGATTCCTCGTCAATTTCTGCTCCATAACTGTTTCATATGTTAGTTTAATTTTTGTTTTGTTTTGTCTAATCCTGTTTTAACATTTGCCTTAGCCAAAATCAATAGGTTTTCATAGTCATTTTTCCCTTCTACCTTTATTTTTATTTTTCTGATTATAATTTTATCTAAGTTAGTATTTAGTTAGTTTGTTATGATTAATCATGTTTAAGTAATTTTGTTTAATTTCTGATTCAAATTAGTACTGAAATATGCTTTAACTTCTTGAGTCAGTCTTGTTAGTTAGTATTTGATTTTAGTTATTAATTTTAGGTTTTGATTAGTAATGCTTTGGTGGCAATCAGTTAGACTCTATCAATCTGGTCGTTTGGTTATAGCTGATTTGATTTGGTTAGTTGACCATAGGTTGATAAAAAAGATAGGTTAATTATAAGTTGGTAGTTTTAAAACAAATGCAGGGGTAATCTGGGTATTTAGATGTATATAGGAATGTTGTAGGTTACATTAGAACACCCTATAATCGTCTGGAATAGGGTTTTAGTTAAAATTTCAGTAAATTTAGTATAGTGACTTGAGTAACAAGTCAGAAAATAAGGGATAAATAAGTAAAACTGCAAAATTAAAAGAGGGACTATGGGTGTAAATGAAAAATCTGAAGTTTCCCCTTAGCTTTGCCTATAAAAGGCAGCCTATCTGCCTTCATTTGCAAGTTACACATATCTGGAAATTTCCCTCAAAATTGCTCAACAAGTTTCAAATATGAAATTTGAATTTCAAATTCCAAAACCCTCAAAACCAAAAAAAAAAGTAAAAACAACAAAGAAAAAATCCAAAACATGTACTGTTCCATTGAGAATCCTGATTAATCGCCAGCGTAGTTAGAAATCTGAGTTCCTAGAGTTCCGAATTCGAGTTTCAAGCCATTTTTGGGTTTCTTCAAGCTATTTTGGGTGTTTCTAGTTGCTGATGTTTTTATGAAGTCTACTGGTTTCATTTCTGGGTGTATTCGGGTTCATTTGAATTTGTTTTGGGTTAAATACTGGTGTTGTAACTCCAGTCCACTCCTGGGTTTTGTGAAGCTGTGTTTGTTCTAAATTTGTCCCTGTTGTTGTTTAATCTCGCTGCTTGATTACTACTGCTGCTGACTCTTCTCCTTTCTTATATTTTGCTATACTCCAGGTAATCAATTGGATTAACTTCGATACAGTTTTGAATCGGAACTGAAATGAAGGTGCTCATGCTTTGGCCTCCAGATCTATATTGTTGTAGTATACTGTATATTTGTAGTTAAAGTAAATATTAATTGATGTGTATTTGCTTAGTGTAGCTTAATTTCGATTGGTATTTACTTAAACTTGGATTGTTTTGGACTGTTAAACTTATGATTATTCATCTAGTAGTAGATTTGGTATAGAATAGTCTAATGTCCTGTTTTAGTTCGATTCTATTTTGCTGAAGAATATTATGAATATGAATCTGAACTTGAGATAGACCAGGATCATTCGAAACTGAGATGTATAATTATATATTAGAAATCAGTTTGTAACTGTTTATACTGGAATCAATTAGGACTGTTGGTGTAATCTGAACTGTTGGAACTGTTTATCACTAATTAATAAACAACATGAGTTTGGAAACAGATTCTCAGCATGCATTAACTCAGATTTGTCAAGTTACTGACTAGGAATTGGAGTAAAACTGGGCTGCACGCTTATTATTATAAAATCAGGCGTCCTCTGACTTTCTTTACCCTGGTTGCTTCGTTTTTCATTTATAGGCCCAAATTCATACATAAAAGTCATTATAATCTGTTGATGCAAAACGACTTGGCTTTGAATCTCAAATTCAACACGTTTTTGTTAAATATATAACTTGCGTGTTCACGTAATAATTGAACCCTGAGTTATAATATGCACACGTCAACACCACTATTAATCTTGCCCTTATTCACGTTATTGGGCCAAAACTAAGCCCGACATTTGGCTCAGCTATTCAATGGAAAGCAGACCGGACAGTATGATAATAAAGCCCAAATCGCAGGGCAGGTTCAATTTAATAGGAATTGGGCTAATTGCTGAAGCCCTAAATTGCGGAAGGGTTTTATTATTTTATTTGAGTAATGCCAATTAATTAGGGCCTCTCATCTTATTTTTAGAGATAATATAGAAAATCTTAGTTTGCTTTAGGTCCGCCTTTAAATAAAAAATGTGGCGCGGTTCGCCAAATAATATGCATAAATTACAGGGCCCTCTTTATATGCTTATATTAAAAATATCTAGAATCAGGGACGTGCCGTTTAGTGAATTTCACGGCCTCTTACAAAGCTCAAAATACGCTAGTCACTTTAGGCTCGTTATTTAATAAAATTACCTTCTTAAGATCAGGTGCGTATTTATGTGACCCAAATCCAAATCCCAACAAAGTCGAAATATTTCGAAAACTAAGGGCGCGTTTATGTGACGTGGTTCGAGGCGTATTTTCACGACATAGGAATTTTCTTTAAAAAATAATAACAAAAGCGGTTCAAAGTTAAAAAGCTTATAAGTTGAAACATATTTTAAAGTCATAAAATTTAAGCCAAATATGACAGTTGAGCGACCGTGCTAGAATCACGGAATTCGAGAATGCCTTACACCTTCTCCCGGGTTAATAGATTTCCTTACTCGGATTTCTGGTTCCGAACTGTTAAACAGAGTCAATAATATCCTCGACACGAGATTCAACCGGTGACTTGGACACTATTAATCTCCCAAATGGCGACTCTGAATTTTAAATAAACAAATCCCATTTCGATTGTCCTTTAATTGAAAAAATTCCTTTATGCCCTTGTGGATGTAGTGAAAAAGAAGGTGTGACAATGAATACAAATTAGTTTTTGTTATTTCGTTACATATCTGTTTGTGTTATTTTATTATCTATAGAATTTTTTTACAAATACAAATTACTAACGATTATTTCTCTCAAGCATGCATACTGCACTTTGATAATGTAAGCATGAGACTTATATACCATCATCCCTACCATCTACGTAATCTAATCAAGAAAGTGAAATTATAACTTAAGGAAATTTTTTGAAGCTAAGTTCTTTTAAAAATAAAATAAAACAATATATATATATATATATATAAAATGTATGAAGAAAGGAAGTGTCATGCCCTTCGGATACTTTAACATATATTCCATGCTTAGGACTGGATCCCTCAGCTAAATCGGGACACTCTAATAATCCTTTGCATCATGCCACTGCCTGGACAATTAGAGTAAGCATAACAAAAATATAAGTCTAACTCGGATATTGTGATAAGAAAAAAGACCTAAGATCGGATTGATCTGTTGGGTTTATGTATTTAAATTAATAAAATAAATACTTAAAAGATGGTGAATGAGAAATAGAGGGAAATAAAATTTTTGACGGAAATTTTAAGTTTTCCCCCTTGGCATATGGACATTGTTCCATATTGAAAGGGGAAGAGGTATTTTATAGGTTTATGAGCAATTGCTCTTCTTCTAGCTCTTAAAGAGTTGAGAAGAAAGCAAGCCTCGCACCGTCGTCGTCGCTCGGCTCGGCTTCGGTTTTGGTCAAATAATTGATTGATTAACTTTTTGGACCATCCAATCCGTTTTTCTATTTTTGTAACAGAAAATTAACTACCCATCAATTTTCTCATTCTGAATAGTTGCACGTCTTCAAATTCCAGCCCAATCTCTCCTTCTTCTGCATACTTTTAGCATACAAACAAAGAAAAAAGCAAGTGCGATTTGTTAATGATCTTTGTGTTCGCTGAAACTCTAGCGTTTTGTGACGACCCAAAGGGTCATCACCGTAATTCTCCCTCTCTTTGCGCTTTCGAGGCCTTGAAAACCTCTTATTTGGTTGCCTTAATTTGCCTGCGCAGTTTGGATGCGAAGTCAAAAAATTTTTTTGTGGAAATATTTGAATTTTGTGTTCAAAACTATGAATTTTGATAATAATATTGCTATAGTTGACTTTGGTCAACATTTTGGGTAAACGGATCCGGGCCCGTGATATGACGGTCCCGGAGGATTCATAGGAAAATTTAGGACCCGTGCGTATTCTTGGAATCGAAATCCGAGGTACCAGGCCCGAGTACGGAACTTTTCCGTGAAATTATTTTCTGAAAATGCTTATGGAAAAATGAAAATGAGATTTGATCAAAAGTAATGGTATCAGGCTCGTATTTTCGTTCCGATACCCTGTACAAGTCTTAAATAAGCATTAAGCGATATCTGTAAAGTTTGGTTGAAATCGGACGTTATTTGACGTGTTTCGAACTAAAAATGGAAAATTTATAAGTTTTGAACTTTGAAATGAAAATCATGAGTATTGGAGGTTGATTCTTTGATTTTGATGTTATTTTAGAGATTTGATCGCTCGAGCAAGTTTGTAGGATGATATTGAGTTAGTGTGAGTGTTTGGTTGGGAGCCCCGAGGGATCGGGAGTGTTTTCGGGGGTGGTTCGGGATGTTTTTGGCTCTTTGAACTCGGCAGATTTCTGCAATTTTTGTACAGACATTTTGTTTTCTGCAATCGTATTAAGCCATCTGCGGTCGCATAAGGCTTCCTTCAGGTGATTGGAAATTCTTCTATGCGATCGCATAGTCTGACCCGCGATCACATAGCTTGGCTAGCCATTTCAGTGCGATCGCATTCCCTATATCGCGATCGCATAGTGTTCAGACCCCACCCAGGCCAGACCCCGTCTTTCTTCTACGCAAACACATCTTTTCCCATGCGATCGCATTGACCAACTTTTCCCATCTCTATGCGGTCGCAATCCGGTTCCTGTGATCGCATAGGTCAATTTCCTTCAGCGATTTAATTTAGTCTAGAACAACATTTTTGCGAATTTCTTCAAAAATTCTCTCACGAGCTCTGCTCCTACACTCTGCATTGACGAACTCCAAGCCTCTTCTTCACCATAAGTCTTTGGGTAAGTGATTCCAACTTCATTCTTCCATTATTTCTTCATCTAATCATCAATTTTCTATCCCTAAAGCATGAAATCAAAGTAGAATTTAGGGGTTTCTGGGTATAGCTAGGGCTTTTGGTATTTTTGGTAATTCGACCTCAGTTTGAGGTCGAATATTAAAACCAATTATACATTTGAACTCGTGGGGTTATGGGGGATTGGGTTTTGGTCCGAGCCTTGAGTTTGGACCAAGTGGGCCCAGTGTCGGATTTTGGTATTTTTGAAAGAAAGTTAGAAAATGCATTTCGAAGCTAGGGAATTGTATCATTGTGCTATTATTGAATTTGTTGAATCGAATTATGTTAAATATCATTGGTTCGGGGATGAATTCTAGAGGAAAGGCGATTGTTGAGCTTTGAGTTGCTATTTTCGAATTCGAGGTAAGTGTTTGATCTAACTTTGGCTTGAGGGAATAGGATTAGGATAATATTTGCTATGTGCTATGTGGAGTCGGTGTATAGGTATGGTGACAGTTACCTATGGGCCTGAGTCTAGCATGATCGTGAGTCATAATTACTATTAAAAATTTTGAAAAAAGTGAACAATTATGATAATTACTTGTTAAATGCACTATGAAGTGATAGTTGAGGAGAAAATGAGCTAAGGAAGGAATTTTGGTATGTTTCTCTTCCCAGGACTTATTGTTGAGATTTTTTCCCTTGCCGGGACTTATTGTTGAGCTGTTTTCCCTTGGCGGGACTTACTGTTGAGTTATTCTCCCTTGCAGGGATATTTTATCTTGTTATATATTCCTTTCCCGTTTGGTTGTGACCAATGATTGGGTGAGAAAGAGAGAGATTATGCACGAAGGGTCTTTCCGTGCCATGTTTCTTGATTATTTGAGCACGAAGGGTCATTTCGTGCCTTAATGTGAGAGATATGAGAGGAAAGCATGAAGGGTGATGCCGTGCACTATGTATTGTGAGTAAAAGCACGAAGGGTGATGCCGTGCACTATGTATTGAGAGTAAAAGCACAAAGGGTGATGCCGTGCATTATATTTGACAGTTCTGGTGAGAAATGAGAGTAAAAGCACGAAGGGTGCTGCCGTGTAATTGTTGATTCACTGGAATTTCTCTATTTAATGTTATATATTCAGTTCCATTTCTTGTTCTTTGGACTTATAATTGAGCTGTTACACCCCCAGGATGTCCCCTCCCCATATCTGTTTAAATTTTCGTTATCTTTCCGTTATTGCACATATATCTGTACAGGTTGATTGTGGTCGGTCCGGTTTAGCTTCGTCTCTACCTCGGCGGGGTTAGGCCGGGCACTTATTAGCACATGGGATCGGTTGTGCTGATACTACACTTCTGTGCCTTTTTGTGCATAGGTCAGGACACAACGTACGAACCGCAGCAGTAGCTAGGGAGTGATCATTCAATTCAGAGACCCCGAGGTAGTTCACTGGAGTTCGCGGGCCCTGAGTCTCATCTCTCTCTTTCTGTTTGTTTTATCGCATCAAAACATACTTGTTATACATTTCTTTCAGACTGATGGTTGTAGAACTCTGTTAGTAGTCCGTGAGTAGTGACACCAGATACTGGGTAGAGGCATGTTACAAATTTTCGCACTTTATTATTATTTCTGTTAAAAGTCTTCCGCGTATTTCTATGTATCATCTCGGTTATTATATTGTTTAGATTAGGGTTTTATGGAATATTTTAAAAGGGTTGTCTTGCCTAGCTCCTACAGTAGATGCCATCACGACTCCCGATGGTAGGAAAAATCCGGGTTGTGGCAAGTTGGTATCAGAGCACTAGGTTACTTGTGTCTCACAACACACGGACAAGCTCGGTAGAGTCTGAGGGATCGGTACAGAGAAGTCTGTATTTATCCCCAGATGCTACAGAGTTAGGAAAAAATTTCACCTTGTTCATTCTTGTCGTGCGATTCTGTTTCTCAATATTTATTGTCATTGTACTCTGTTCTTTTGCAGATGGCTAGAACACGTGTGTCTTCTTCTTCCATGCAGCAGCTCGAGCCCCCAGCAGCAACTCCCGCAAGGGGCAGGGGCCGAGGCCGTGCCAAGTGCAGAGCTCAGCACCAGGTAGCATTTCCTGAGGTGGGGCCTCATATTGACTTTGATGAGGAGGTTCCAGCCCCACCAGCTCTAGTGGGCCCATCTCAGGTCCCAGGAGGGGTGATGTTTTCCCCGGATCTCCAGGATGCTCTCGTCCGTATAATAGGCTTTCTTAATAGTGTCGCTAGAGCGGGATTGCTGCTCGTAGCACCAGCGACTTCTCAGGCTGGAGGAGGGGTTCACACTCCTGCTACACGTACTCCGGAGCAGGTAGATCCCCACACTCAGGTTCCATTGGTTCAGCCCGTAGTGGCAGCTCAGACAAGCATTACAGTTCAGGCCGGAGATGGGACGGCCATGTCTTCGGATGCTTTGTGGAGACTTCATCGGTTCTCCAAGCTCTTCACTACCACTTTCAGCGGTGCTTCATCGGAGGATCCCCAAGATTTTCTATTCAGTTGTCATGAGATCCTCAGGACTCTGAGGATAGTAGAGACCAATGGGGTTGATTTCTGCACCATCAGGCTTGCAGGATCCGCCAAGACTTGGTGGAGGGATTATTGCTTATCTAGACCAGCAGGGTCTCCAGCTTTGACATGGGATCAGTTTGCAGAGATATTTTTGGAGAAGTTTCTCCCCGTCACTTAGCGGGAGGCACTTCGCAGACATTTTGAGCGCCTGCAGCAGGGCTCCATGATAGTCACACAATATGAGACCAGATTTATTAGCTTGGCATGCCATGCAGTTGTGATACTCCCTACAGAGCGGGAGAGGGTTCGGAGGTTCATGATGGATTGATTCAGTCGATTCACCGTCAGATGGGTATCGGAGTTGGCAATGATATTTTCTTTCAGGAGGCAGCCAATGCGGCCCGCCGGGTGTGGCACTGGTTCGAGGAGGTAGTCAGGGTTTAGACAGGAGGCCTCGACATTCTGGCAGATTTAGTGGTACCTCATCCGGAGGTAGGGATTTCTATGACAGAGGCCATCCCTCGAGGCCCTTCCAGTCGGCACTTCAGGTTTTCCATGGTACCCCATGTGGTGGTGGTCATCAGCAGTATTATTGACCGGCCGTGCTTCAGCGCACCACCTGCCCCCATCAGTGCACCGCCACTTCAAAGCTTTAGGGGAGGACATACCGGTTGACAAGGCTAGCAATCTCAGCCGCCGAAGGCATGTTATGGTTGTGGTGACCCAGGTCATGTTGTCAAGTTTTTCCCTCGAGCCTCGAGTAATTTTCAGTAGCAGGGTCCTCGCACTACGATTCATGCAGCAGCTGATCCACAGGCCGCCCATCCAGCTAGAGGCAGAAGTAGGGATCATAGAGGTGGAGGGAGAGACCGTAGAGGTGGAGCTCGGACAGCCAGAGGAAGGGGTCGGCCGCAGCAGATCGTCCCTGAGATACAGTTCAGCGAGGTTGGGGCCAGCCCCGTTGTTATGAATTGCCAGCCAGGCCGAAGGCCGAGTCATCTGATGTTGTGATTACAGGTACTATGCTGGTCTGTGATAGGGGTGCTTCAGTATTATTTGATCCGGGATCTACTTATTCTTATGTGTCGTCCTATTTTGCACCCTATTTGATCATGCCTAGTGAGGCTTTGGGTATTCCTGTATATGTGTCCACACCGGTTGGTAATACTATAGTGGTCGACCAAGTGCATCGTTCTTGTTTGGTAGTATTTGAGGGTCTTAAGACCCGTGTCGACTTATTGCTTTTTATACAGGGTGGACTTTGATGTTATATTGGGAATGGACCGGTTGTCCCCGTATCATGCTATTTTGGGTTGTCACGCCAAGACCAGATTTGCCCTGACTTGAGTGGAGGGGGACCCCAGGTCATGCCACCCGTAGTGTTATTCGTATGTCAAGGCTCGGCGTATGGTTGAGAAGGGGTGTCTAACATCTTTGGCGTATGTTCGCGACTATAGCGCAGAGGTTCAAACTATCGACTCTGTTCCTATTTTTTGGGAGTTCCATGAGGTTTTCCCTTAAGAACTACCGGGTATGCCGCCCGACAGGGATATTAATTTCTGTATTGATCTGGCTCCTGGCACTCAGCCTATTTCCATTCCGCCATATCGCATGGCCCCGTTAGAGTTAAAAGAGTTGAAGGAGCAGCTTTAGGACTTGCTTGATAAGGGTTTCATTAGACCCAGTGTATCACCTTAGGGTGCACCAGTGTTGTTTTTAAAGAAAAAGGACGGGTCGATGAGGATGTGCATTGATTACCGGCAGTTGAACAAGGTGATGATAAAGAACAAGTACCCAATGCCGAGGATTGACGACTTGTTTGACCAGCTCTAGGGTGCTAGGGTGTTCTCGAAGATAGATTTGAGGTCCGGTTATCATCAGCTGAGGATTAGGGCATCTGATGTCCCTAAGTTAGTATTTCGTACTCGGTATGGGCACTATGAGTTTTTGGTCATGTCGTTTGGGTTGACCAATGCCCCGGAAGCATTCATAGAGTTGATGAACCAAGTGTTCAGACCTTATTTGGATTTGTTTGTGATTGTATTCATTGACGGCATCATGGTATACTCCCACAGCCAGGAGGAACATGAGCAGCACCTCAGAGTGGTTCTTCAAACTCTGAAGGATAGCCAGTTGTATGCCAAGTTCTCAAAGTGCGAATTCTGGTTGAGTTCAGTTGCATTTCTGGGTCATGTTGTATCAGTAGAGGGTATTCAGGTGGACCCGAAGAAGATAGAGGCAGTGAATAACTGGCCTCGACCAGCTTCAGCTACAGAGATTTGGAGCTTCTTGGGGTTAGCTGGTTATTACAGACGTTTCATGGAGGGGTTTTCATCCATCGCAGCCCCGATGACTAGATTGACCCAGAAGAGTGCCCAGTTCATGTGGTCAGATGAGTGCTTGGCGAGCTTCCAGAAGCTCAAGACAACTCTGACTACGACACCGATATTGGTTTTGCCCACGGGATCTAGGCCTTATAATTTTTATTGTGATGCTTCATGTATCGGGCTTGGCGTAGTGTTGATGTAGAATGGAAAGGTCATAACATATGCTTCGAGGTAGTTGAAGATCCACGAGAAGAGTTATCTAGTTCATGACCTAGAGTTGGTAGCCATTGTTCATGCCTTGAAGATCTGGAGGCATTTTTTTGTATGGTATAACGTGTGAGGTGTACACGGATCACAAGAGCCTCCAGTACTTGTTCAAGCAGAAAGAGTTGAATTTGAGACAACGGAAGTGGTTGGAGTTGTTGAAAGATTATCATGTTTCTATATTATACCACCCGGGAAAGGCCAATGTGGTGGCCGATGTATTGAGTAGGAAGTCCGCCAGCATGGGTAGTCTTGTCTATATTCCGGTCATCCAGAGACTGCTTGCCTTGGATGTTCAGGACTTGGCCAATAGATTTGTGAGATTGGATATTTCTGAGCCCAGCAGGGTTTTGGCTTGCACAGTTGCTCGCTCGTCATTGATGGAGCGTATCCGGGAGCGGCAGTTTGATATCCCTTTTTGTGTGTCTGAGAGACACGCTGCAGTAAGGAGGAGCCAGAGAGATGACTTTGGGAGATGATGGCGTATTGAGGTTGCATGGGCGAGTCTGTATGCCCAATGTTGATGGTATTCGAGAGTCGATCTAAGCGGAGGCCTAGAGTTCTCGATATTCTATTCACTCGGGCGCCACGAAGATGTATCAGGATTTGAGACAGCATTATTGGTGGCGCAAAATGAAGAAAGACATTGTTACATATGTGGCTCATTGTTTGAATTGTCAGCAGGTTAAATACAAGCATCAGAGGCCCGTTGGGTTATTTCAGAGGATTGAGCTTCCCGATAAGTGGGAGAGAATCACCATGGATTTTGTTACTGGCCTTCCGATGACTCGGAAGAAGTTTGATGCTATATGGGTTATTGTTGATAGGCTGACCTAGTCAGTGCATTTTATCCCATTTTCCACCACCTATTCATCCGAGAGGTATGGTGAGATTTATATCAGAGAGATCGTTCGCCTTCATGGGGTGCCCATATCTATTATTTCATACAGGGTCCGCAGTTTACCTCGCATTTCTAGAGAGTAGTACAACATCAGTTGGGCACCCAGGTCCAGTTGAGTACAACATTTCACCCCCAGACGTACGGTCAGTCTGAGAGGACCATTCAGATTCTTGAGGATATGCTGCGGCCTGCATTATTGATTTTGGAGGCTCGTGGGACCAGTTCCTGCCTTTAGCAGAGTTTTCCTACAACAAAAATTACCAGTCCAGTATTTGGATAGTTCCTTATGAGGCGTTGTATGGTAGGCGGTGTCGGCCCCCAGTCAGATGGTTTGATCTAGGAGAGGCTCGGTTATTGGGTACAGATTTGGTAAATGAGGCCTTGAATAAGGTCAAGACCATTCAGGACAGACTTCGGTCAGCTCAGTCTAGGCAGAAGAGTTATGCAGATCATAAGGTCAGGGATGTTTCTTTCAATGTTGGTGAGCGAGTATTGCTCTGTGTATCGCCTATGAAGAGCGTGATGAGATTCGGGAAGAAGGTCAATCTTAGCCCTAAGTATATTGGCCCATTTGAGATTCTTGACCATGTGGGGAAAATGGCTTATAAACTTGCCTCGCCGCCTTGCTTGTCAGTCGTGCATCCGGTTTTTCATGTATCCATGCTTCGAAAGTATCACGGCGATCCCTCCCACGTGTTAGATTTCAGTACTGTCCAATTGGACAAGCATCTGTCATATGAGGAGGAGCCGGTGGCTATTTTAGACTGGTAGGTTCGACAGTTGAGGTCCCGGAGTTTTCCTTCTGTGCGTGTTCAGTGGAGAGGTCACCCTTCTGAGGCATCGACCAGGGAGTCCGAGTCTGATATGTGAAGACGTTATCCCTATCTATTCTCTGACTCAGGAATCGAGGTAAGTTTTGATCTAACTTTGGCTTGAGGGAATATGATTAGGATAATATAGGTGCTATGTGCTATGTGGAGTCGGTGTATTGGTATGGTGACGGCTACCTATGCGCCCGAGTCTAGCATGACCAAGAGTCCTAATTGCTATTAAAATTTTGGAAAGAAGTGAACAATTGTGATAATTACTTGTTAAATGCACTATAAAGTGATAGTTAAGGAGAAAATGAGCTAGAGAAGGAATTTTGGTACTTTTCCCTTGCCGGGACTTATTGTTGAACTGTTTTCCCTTGCCGGGACTTATTGTTGAGTTATTCTCCCTTGAAGGGATATTTTATCTTGTTATATATTCCTTTCCCCTTTGGTTGTGACCATTGATTGGGTGAGGAAGAGAGAGATTATGACGAAGGGTCTTTCCGTGCCATGTTTCTTGATTATTTGAGCACGAAGGATCATTCCGTGCCTTGATGTGAGAGCTATGTAAGGAAAGCAAGAAGGGTGATTCCGTGCACTATGTATTGAGAGTAAAAGCACGAAGGGTGATGTCGTGTACTATGTATTGAGAGTAAAAGCACGAAGGGTTATGCCGTGCATTATATTTGAAAGTTCTAGTGAGAAATGAGAGTAAAAGAACGAAGGATGGTGCCGTGAAGTTGTTGATTCATTGGAGTTTCTCTAGTTAATGTTATATATTCAGTTCCATTTCTTGTTCGTTGGACTTATAATTGAACTATTACACCCTCAGCATGTCCCCTCCCCATTATCTGTTTAAATTTTCGTTATCTTTCCGTTATTGCACATATATCGGTACAGGTTGATTGTGGTAGGTCCGATTTAGCCTCGTCACTACCTCGCTGGGGTTATGCCGGGCACTTATCAGCACATGGGGTCGGTTGTGCTGATACTACACTTCTGTGCCTTTTTGTTCACAGGTCAGGACACAACATACAGACCGCAGCAGTAGCTAGGGAGCGATCCTTCAGTCCAGAGTCCCCGTGGTAGTTCGCTGGCGTTTCCAGGCCCTGAGTCTCATCTATTTCTTTCTGTTTGTTTTATTGCATCAAAACAGACTTGTTATACATTTCTTTAAGACTGATGTTTGTAGAAATCTGTTCGTAGTCCGTGAGTAGTGACACCAGATACTGGGTAGAGGCATGTTTTATAAATTTCCGCACATTATTATAATTTCTGTTAAAAGTCTTCCGCACATTTCTATTTAATCATCTCGGTTATTATATTGTTTAGATTAAGGTTTTATGGAATATTTTAATAGGGTTGTCTTGCCTAGCTCCTACAGTAGGCGCCATCACGACTTCCGATGGTGGGAAAAATCCCGATCCTGACACGTTTGGAGTACCACAGTGTGTAATTCGTTCTATCCTGGGAGGAAATAATCCATAACCTTGGGTTCTTGAATGGGATTAAATTCCTTAAGCTTGGTAGTAAACTGTATTTGTAAAACGTTTTGCCTAAGGAATTTAATATATTTCTGTATTTGTATTATTATTTTTGGAGAGTAAAATCTTTGTGGTTTTGTACTCTATTAAAATCTACGTGATTTTGACGTTGGTGTCATTCTTTTAGAGAAATGACTAATAAGAATGAGAACCAAGTTGTTCCAATGGTGACAACCAATGAATCAACAAGTCGAAGGACACCGGCTGCTTTGGCACCGGTGGAGAAACCCGGGAAATTTTTAGAGATTATTTCAAGCGCTGGCAGCAAAAGATGTTCTTTTATTTGACTACTTCAAGTCTTTAAAAGTTCATCAAGGAAGTTGTTCATGTGCTATCTGATGAAACTCCTGATAATGAACGCTTTCTCCTGACTGAGGCGTGGAAGCATTCAGATTTCTTGTGCAAGAATTATATTCTTAGCGGGTTGGAGGATACTTTGTTCAATGTCTACAGTGGCGTGGAAACATCAATAGAACTGTGGTCTGCGCTTGAAAGGAAGTATAAAACTGAAGATGCCGGGTTGTGGCTGCAAAGTTTCTAGTCTATCAAATGGTAAATAGCAAATCTGTTATTACCCAAGTCTAAGAACTGCAAGTGATTATTCACGATCTCCTTGCTGAAGGTATGAATCAAATTAATATTGATGTTGAAAGTAGTAATCTTAGTATTCTTACTAACGGAAATTTTATTGAAGGTCTTGTTATCAATGAAGCATTCCAAGTAGCAACAATGATTGAGAAGTTGCCTCCTTTGTGGAAGGCCTTCAAAAACTACTTGAAACACAAATGCAAGGAGATTTCCCTTGAAGATCTCATTGTCAGATTGAGAATTGAAGAGGACAACAAAGCTGCTGAAAAAAGAGGCCGTGGAAGTTCAACAATAATGGGGCAAATATTGTTGAAGAGAACAAGAAGAGGAAGAAGGCTTCTGGTCTGAAATACAACCCAAGTAAGAAGCGGTTCAGTGGAAACTGCTACAACTGTGGAAAAATCGGACACAAATCTACGGAGTGCCGTACTCCGAAGAAAGACAAGAAGAAGGGTCAAGCAAACATGGTAGAAAAGAATGATGATGTTGATGACTTATGCACCATGCTTTCCGAATGCAACTTGGTGGGCAATCCTGAAGAGTGGTGGATTGATTATGGAGCCACTCGCCATGTTTGTGCTATCAAGGAAGCTTTCGTTACTTATGCTCCTGTTGGACCCGACAAGACAATTTGTTGAAACACGTTCTCAAGGCATTAAACTAAACGTGTGTTCATATTTGCAGGTTTTGATAAATGACAAACGACGTGCAATTGACATATGACGAGGTCCAAGCACAAGCGCACAAATGTCACGTAACGAAGTTCAAGCACAAGACAAACAAAGATCAAGACTAAACAAAGTTATACATGAGTCGTTCTTTAATTGTGATCTTGATCCGACAACTTAACTCAAGACTTGGCTTCTCTCGTAAAATCATGTTTTATCAAATCATGCATATTTAATTTAGAGCAAAATGATTTTAAATCATGCATACTTATTTTAGCAAAATGATTTTTAAACATGCCTCTAAAATCTGGACAAAGATAATCGATTATGTACTTATGATAATCGATTATGTTAAGGCAGCCGCAAGACAATCGATTGTGAACCTAATGACAATCGATTGTGTTAAGGCAGTGTCCATCAGATTTTTGAAATCTGCATGACAATCGATTGTGTACCTTATGACAATCGATTGTGTTGAGGCAGTGTCCATAAGATTTTTCAAAGCTACAAAATAATCGATTGTGAACCCTATGACAATCGATTGTGTTGAAGCAGTGACTATCAGATTTTTCAAAGATATAAAACAATCGATTGTGAACCTTATGACAATCGATTGTGTTGAGACAGTATCTATTAGATTTTTCAAAGACTGATAAATAATCGATTCTCCATATAGCATAATCGATTATGTAAATGACCGTTTCCAAAATATTTTCAAACTCCATTAGATAATCGATTATAGGATTTTAGTAATCGATTGTTTGAAGTAAAATCTGAAAAAGATTTTTTAAACGTTGCCAAGTAATCGATTGTATATCTCTGACAATCGATAGTTTTAAGTAAAATCTGGAAATGATTTTTTGAACGTTGCCAGTAATCGATTATATGGCGTAAAATCTGGGAATGATTTTTGGAACGATTGAAAAACAATCGATTGTGCCGAGTAGATAATCGATTGTCATAACACAAAATCAGCCATTCTTAATTGGCAATTAGGCAACGGTAATGCATGGTTTTGACACTATAAATACATCTTCAAATCAGTCTTACAAATATAACAACTGACAATATTATTGCTAAAGCTTGCATACTCTCTTATTCATCATTTTCTATTCATTACATAAGTTTTTGAGAGCCAAATTGTTGACGAAAGTTGTTGCGTTCTTGAGCGTATTTATTTTACTCATATCTACTCTTAAGGAGAGTCTTGTTTTGAGTGCAAAGTGTTTTTATACACTTGAAGGGAAAGTTGTTCCCTTGTATTGTAAGAAGGAACGTTGTGATTCCTTTGGTTGAAGTCTTGAAGTGTTGTATCTTCGAGCAAAGGTTGTTGAGACTTGTGTGACTTAAGTTATCAGGTTGTAACGGTTTGTTGAGCACCCGTAAGCTTAACAGTGTTAGTGGAAATCTTGAGAGAGTCTCTCGGGGACTGGACTAGCCATGGGTTGTGGTGAACCAGGATACATCGGTGCGTTCGTTCTTTATTATTTATTTATCGCACTTATTTCATTCCTGCAATTTTTAAATTCCGCAAGTTTACGCTATATTTTATTATAACGCTATTCACCCCCCCCTCTATCGTTAAGCGTATTTTCTAACAATTGGTATCAGAGCCCAACTCTCTGAAAAACTTAACCGTTTGAGAGAAACAATCCATGGCTTCTACTCGTGATTCTTTTGCAGGAATAGGTGAAGGACAATGCTCCTCCCGACCACCACAATTCGATGGCACAAATTATACGTACTGGAAGGAGAGGATGAGAATATTCGTTCAATCGAATAGCTTTCATTTGTGGAAGGTCATAATGAAGGGAGAACAAATTCCAACCAAAAAAGTTGAAAATGAATGGGTTCCAAAATCCAAGATGAATACGACGCGGATGATATCCGAAAAGTGCAGAACAATGCTAAAGCCATCAACCTATTATATTGTGTTGTAAACGCTGATGATTACAGAAAAATATCATGTTGCACAATGGCGAAGCAAATGGGGGATAAGCTGGAAATCACGTACGAAGGTACGAACCAGGTAAGAGAGGCTAAAGTTGATTTTCTAACCCCATGCATATGAACTGTTTCATATGAAGGAAGGCGAAAGGGTCGATGACATGTTCGAACGATTTTCAAAAATCGTAAATGACTTACATGCTCTCAAGAAGACCTTCACGGATAAAGAACTTGTCCGAAAAATCCTCCGAAGTCTCACTCCGGAATGGCGCTTAAAGGCCGACACAATTCAAGAGTCTATTGGCGTTTCAAATGTCACCATTGACGGATTAAGAGGTAAGCTTAAAACTTATGAATCTGCTATACTTAACCCTCTTGCTAATGATCAACGGAAACAAAGAATCGCCCTCAAGGCAAGCACAAGCCAACCGCAAAATGATGAGGACGGAGATAACGAGTTCGGACTCGTTATTAAGAGATTTCAAAAGTTCATGCGAAAAGAGTATGAACGAAAAGGCAAACAATAAGGAGATCAAATAAAGTGCTATGGGTGCGGAGAATCCGGGCATATTAAATCAATTGCCCAAATGCCAAGAAGGAAAAGAAACCCTTCAAGAAACAACGAGCATACATATCTTGGGGAGGCGACTCCGGAGACGAGTGAAGTGAGGAAGAAGAAGACGAAGCCGCAAATCTTTGTCTCATGGCTCACGAAAACAATCAAGAAGAGGTATGTCAAATTTCTTCCAAAAACTTCTATTCTCTTGAGGAAATGCAAAATGCCTTTGATGAGTTGTATAGTGAATTCATTAAAGCTTCCAAAACTGTTAAAAGCATTAAGGAGAATGCCTCTTTGAAAGAAAAAGATTTTGAAAAACAACTCTCTTTGAAAGAAAAGGATTTGGAAAAACTGATTTTGGAAAATGAGAAGTTGAAAGAAGAAAACAAATTTTTCGGCAAGAGAAGCGCCGACAAGCCCGAGAGTTCTAGTAAAAATTGTACTTCTTGCATGCATCTAAAAGGTGAGGTAGAAAGACTTAAGGGCACCTTAGATAAGTTCAATTCTTCTCATAAAAATTTGAATGAGGTTCTTGTAAATTTGAAATCGACCAAACATGGGATAGGTTTTAAAAACGAGCCTAAAGAAAAAGTTGAAGCCAAACCCCAACCACCTAAGGCTCAACCTATGATAAATAAAACAAATGTTCATCCTAGAAATAACAACCCTAGAATCAACATGCATGCTAGACCAAACACTAGAAGAAACTTTGAACATTTTAGGACACCTAGAAATGGCCCTCAACCTAGAAATAACTATTCTAGAAATGATGCATATCCTAGCAGAAACTTTGAACATTTTAGGACTCCTAGAAATGGCTTTCAACCTAGAAATAATTATTCTAGAAATGCTGCATATCCTAGAACAAATAGTAGGAGAAATGATTTTCATGAAATGCGTAATAGTCATATTGTCGAAAGTAGAGTAAACAATTTTCGTCCGTCCAATTACTATCAACCTAGACGAATGCATAATCCAAATGTCATTTGTCATTATTGCAATCGAATTGGACATATTGCTCCTTCTTGTTTCACTATACATAGACACTTAAATGCATGTCAAGCACGACAGCATGTTACACCTAACTCTCAAGGACCCAAAACAGCTTGGGTACCAAAAGCTCATTAATTTGTCTTGTAGGTATGTTTGAAGGGATCAAGTGTACTTTGGTACCTTGATAGTGGATGCTCCAAACACATGACAGGAGACGAATCCAAGTTCCTTCAACTAGAACACAAGGAAGGAGGAAGCGTTATCTTTGGAGACAACAACAAGGGAAAAATTATCGGCATTGGATCGGTCGGTAAGGATGAACCTTCTTCCATTAAGCATATATTGCTAGTTAAGGGTCTAAAACATAATCTCTTGAGCATAAGTCAATTATGTGACAAGGGAAATCTTGTTTTATTTGATTCAAATGAATGCTTAGTTTTTCGCCGTAACGATTTTAAAATTATTCTTCGTGGTTTTAGAATGGATAACATCTATATGGTTGATCTCGAAAACTCTTCTTCTGAATATGTGAATTGTCTTATGAGCAAAGAAGATGATATATGGTTATGGCATCGTAGAGTAGCTCACATCAACATGCATCTTTTAAACAAATTGGTTTCACAAAATCTAGTTATTGGTCTTCCAAATTTGAAATTTGAAAAAGACTCTATTTGCGACTCTTGTCAAAAAGGAAAGCAAACAAAAGCTTCTTTTAAATCGAAAAATATTGTTTCAACTACTAGACCATTGCAACTTCTTCATATGGACCTTTTTGGACCATCTCGCATTGAAAGTCTTGGTAGAAATCGTTATGCTTTTGTTGTTGATGATTATTCTAGATTTACATGGACTCTATTTCTTGCTCATAAAAGTGAAGCTTTTCATAATTTTAAATATTTTCTTAAACGTGTTCAAAATGAAAAGGACACAACCGTCACTTCAATAAGAAGTGATCATGGAGGAGAATTCGATCACAATCTCTTCGCGGACTTTTGTGACGAACTCGGTATCGAGCACACCTTCTCTGCTCCACTCACACCACAACAAAATGGAGTGGTGGAAAGGAAAGGTGTCTCGAAGAGATGGCTAGAACCATGCTCGATGAGGCTAAGATTCCCAAATATTTTTGGGCGGATGCCGTGAGTAACGCATGCTACGTTTTAAACAGAGTACTCATAAGGCCAATACTCATGAATACTCCCTATGAACTCTACAAGGGAAGAAAACCAAATATCTCCCACCTTAGAGTATTCGGTTGTAAATGTTTTATTCATAACAATGGTAAAGATAATTTGGAAAAATTTGATGCAAAGTCCGATGAAGGAATTTTTATTGGTTATTCTTCACGTAGCAAAGCATATAGAGTATTCAATAATAGAACCGAAACTGTGGAGGAATCCCCTCATATTGTGTTTTCCGAAAATAATGCTCGCTTGGCGAGAAAGGATTCTGTTTTTGATCCTGCAGGTATTTTAAACTCAATAAGTCCTCAAGACAAAGTACAAGAGGAAACTCCTAAGGAAATTCAAGGTGAAACCTTGGAACAATTATCGGAGGAAGTGCCACAACTAGAAAAAGAAACGAAACTGCCCAACGCATGGAGAACAATCAAAGACCATCCTCTTGAACAGGTAATTGGCGACATTGAACAACAGGTAAGTACTCGAAACACTCTTAAAAACACCTTAGGACATACTGCTTTCGTTTCTCAAATTGAACCTTCAACCATCTCCGAAGCAATTGGGGATGAATTTTGGACCTTGGCAATGCAAGAGGAGCTTAACCAATTCAAACGAAATGACGTTTGGGATTTGGTGCCAAGACCCAAGAATCATACCATAATTGGTACGAAATGGGTTTTTCGAAACAAACTAGATGAAAATGGTGTAATCACTAGAAACAAAGCTAGGCTTGTAGCAAAAGGCTATAATCAAGAAGAGGGAATTGACTATGAAGAAACATATGCACCAGTAGCAAGGTTAGAAGCTATTCGTTTATTGCTTGCTTTTGCCTCTTCTATGAATTTCAATTTATATCAAATGGATGTAAAAAGTGCTTTTATAAATGGTGTTATTCAAGAAGAAGTTTATGTTGAACAACCCCCGGGCTTTGAAGATTTTAAATCTCCCAATCATGTTTTCAAACCTAAAAAGGCGCTTTATGGTCTCAAACAAGCTCCCCGAGCTTGGTATGAACGATTGAGCAAATTTCTTTTGGAAAATGAATTCATTAGGGGGAAAGTTGACACCACTCTATTTGTTAAGCATAAAAACAATGATATTCTATTAGTTCAAATCTATGTGGATGATATTATTTTTGGTGCTACTAACAATGCTTTGTGCAAGGAATTTTCTGATTTAATGACAAGCAAATTTGAGATGTCTATGATGGGTGAGCTGACCTTCTTTTTGGGGCTGCAAGTAAAGCAAATGAAAGAAGGAACCTTCATTTGTCAAGCTAAATATTGCAAAGAATTGCTAAAACGATTTGAAATGAGCAATGCAAAAGCAATGGCCACTCCCATGAGCACATCCGACCATCTAGACAAAGATGAGAAAGGTAAGGAAGTCGACACCAAGAAGTATCGAGGTATGATTGGATCTCTCCTTTATCTTACTTCTAGTAGACCGGACATCATGTTTAGCGTGTGCTTATGCGCTCGTTATCAATCATGTCCGAATGAGTCTCACCTAACTGCGGTGAAACGGATATTGAAGTATCTTGTTGGTACTGTAAATGTGGGTCTATGGTACCCCAAAGGTTCTTCATGTCAACTTGTTGGCTATTCCGATTCCGATTTTGCTGGATGCAAATTGGACCGCAAGAGCACTAGTGGCACTTGCCATTTGCTCGGTAGCTCTCTAGTTTCTTGGTTTAGCAAGAAACAAGTAAGTGTTGCGTTGTCCACAACCGAGGCTGAATATGTAGCCGCGGGGAGTTGTTGCGCTCAAATCCTTTGGATGAAACAGCAACTCTTGGACTATGGCCTAAGTATTGATCATATCCCTCTTAGATGTGATAATACTAGCGCCATATGCTTGACGAAGAACCCCGTTCTTCATTCAAGAACAAAACACATTGAAATTAGGCATCATTTTATAAGAGATCACGTTCTCAAAGGCGATGTCGAAATTGAATTTGTTGAAACCAAAGATCAATTGGCCGACATCTTTACAAAACCTTTAGAGAAAGAGTCCTTCTTCCGAATTCGCAGTGAACTCGGGATTCTTGACTCCACGTTGATCTAAGTCATGCATTGCATTTTTCCTTTTACATGATTACTAACTTGAGCGTCGGAGGCGTCTAACGTATTTTTGCAGGTATCGCCCTAAAAGCAGGGGGAATTATAAAGACTGATGCAGAATAATCGATTCCTCTTCAAAAATAATCGATTTATCTTTATTATATAATCGATTATCAAGTATCAATAATCGATTATGTTGACATTACTTGCTTTATTATCCCTTTTATGAAGTTGAATTTTTTTTCAATAAACATGTTATTACTTATTTTGTTTTTGCTAATGTCAAAAGGGGGAAGAATAAGGGCTATGCACTTAATATTTATTGGCATAAATTGAGGGGGAATTCATATGTTGAGGGGGAACTAATTGCATGAACTAATTGCATGTCTTTACTTGTCTTGGATCGTCATTATGAATTATCTAATATGCATATCCCGATTAAGGTTTGCCATTATCAAAAAGGGGGAAATTGTTGAAACACGTTCTCAAGGCATTAAACTAAACGTGTGTTCATATTTGCAGGTTTTGATAAATGACAAACGACGCGCAATTGACATATGAAGAGGTCCAAGCACAAGCGCACAAATGTCACGTAACGAAGTTCAAGCACAAGACAAACAAAGATCAAGACTAAACAAAGTTATACATGAGTCGTTCTTTAATTGTGATCTTGATCCGACAACTTAACTCAAGACTTGGCTTCTCTCGTAAAATCATGTTTTATCAAATCATGCATATTTAATTTAGAGCAAAATGATTTTAAATCATGCATACTTATTTTAGCAAAATGATTTTTAAACATGCCTCTAAAAACTGGACAAATATAATCGATTATGTACTTATGATAATCGATTATGTTAAGGCAGCCGCAAGACAATCGATTGTGAACCTAGTGACAATCGATTGTGTTAAGGCAGTGTCCATCAGATTTTTGAAATCTGCATGACAATCGATTGTGTACCTTATGACAATCGATTGTGTTGAGGCAGTGTCCATAAGATTTTTCAAAGCTACAAAATAATCGATTATGAACCCTATGACAATCGATTGTGTTGAAGAAGTGACTATCAGATTTTTTAAAGATATAAAACAATCGATTGTGAACCTTATGACAATCGATTGTGTTGAGACAGTGTCTATTAGATTTTTCTAAGACTGATAAATAATCGATTGTCCATATAGCATAATCTATTATGTAAATGACCGTTGCCAAAATATTTTCAAACTCCATCAGATAATCGATTATAGGATTTTAGTAATCGATTGTTTGAAGTAAAATCTGAAAAAGATTGTTTGAACGTTGCCAAGTAATCGATTGTATATCTCTGACAATCGATTGTTTTAAGTAAAATCTGGAAATGATTTTTTGAACGTTGCCAGTAATCGATTATATGGCGTAAAATCTGGGAATGATTTTTGGAGCGATTGAAAAACAATCGATTGTCATAGCACAAAATCAGCAATTCTTAATTGGCAATTAGGCAACGGTAATGCATGGTTTTGACACTATAAATACATCTTCAAATCAGTCTTACAAATATAACAACTGACAATATTATTGCTAAAGCTTGCATACTCTCTTATTCATCATTTTCTATTCATTACATAAGTTTTTGAGAGCCAAATTGTTGACGAAAGTTGTTGCGTTCTTGAGCGTATTTATTTTACTCATATCTACTCTTAAGGAGAGTCTTGTTTTGAGTGCAAAGTGTTTTTATACACTTGAAGGGAAAGTTGTTCCCTTTTATTGTAAGAAGGAACGTTGTGATTCCTTTGGTTGAAGTCTTGAAGTGTTGTATCTTCGAGCAAAGGTTGTTGAGACTTGTGTGACTCAGGTTCTCAGGTTGTAACGGTTTGTTGAGCACCCGTAAGCTTAACAGTGTTAGTGGAAATCTCGAGAGAGTCTCTCGGGGACTGGACTAGCCACGGGTTGTGGTGAACCAGGATACATCGGTGCGTTCGTTCTTTATTATTTACTTATCGCACTTATTTCATTCCTGCAATTTTTAAATTCCGCAAGTTTACGCTATATTTTATTATAACGCTATTCACCCCCCCCCTCTAGCGTTAAGCGTATTTTCTAACACAATTTCCATGGGAAATGCTGCAAAAGCCAAGATTGAAGGATGTGGGAAGATTTTTCTCAAAATGACTTTGCAAAGTGGTGACTTTAAACAATGTACTTCATGTTCCCCAAATTAGGATGAATTTAGTCTCTACTGGACTTCTTGTTAAGAATGGATTTAATGCGTTTTTATTTCCGATAAGGTTGTAATAAGTAAGAATGAAATGTTTGTAGGAAAATGTTACCTCATATAGGGTATTTTCAAGCTGAATGTAATGGTTGTGAAGAATAATAATAAAATTTCAGCTTCGTCTTACTTGCTTGAGTCAAATGAATTATGGCATATAACATTTGGGTCATGTTAATATAAAACCTTACGAAAAATGATTAATTTGAACGTATTGACTAAATTTGAATGTGAGAAATCAAAATGTCAAGTATGTGTGGAATCCAAGTATGTTAAATATCCTTATAAGTCAGTTGAAAGGAATTCAAATCCTTTAGACTTAACTCACACAGATATTTATAGTATGACGTCAATACCACATCGCGGTGAAAAGAAGTATTTCATAACTTTTATTGATGATAGTACCAGATATTGCTATATTTACTTACTTAATAGTAGAGATGAAGCAATAGACGCATTCAAGCAATACAAAAATGAAGTTCAAACACAACTTAACAAGAAAATCAAAATGATAAGAAGTGATAGGGGTGGTGAATATGAATCTCCTTTTGAACAAATATGTTTAGAATATGGAATTATTCATTAAACAACGGCCCCTTACACGCCCCAATCCAATTGGATTGCAGAAATAAAGAATCATTCATTAAAGGAGATGATGAACACATTATTGATAAGTTCCGGTTTTCCATAGAACTTGTGGGGGTAAGCCATTCAGACGGCTAGCCGAATACTAAATTGAGTACCCCATAGAAAAACACAATCAATTCCATATGAAAAATGGAAAGGAAGGAAGCCCAACTTGAATTATTTTAAAGTGTGGGGGTGTTTAGCAAAAGTGCAAGTTCCTAAACCTAAATGGGTAAAAATAGGACCAAAAACCGTCGATTGTGTTTTCATATGATATGCAACTAATAATAAAGCATATCAATTTCTGGTTCATAAATCAGAAAATCCCGACATTCATAATAATACGGTTATAGAATCAGATAGTGCTGAGTTCTTTGAAATATATATCCGTATAAAAAGGAATGTGAGTTGATTGGTGAAGGATCTAAATGACCTCGGGAAGAAACAAAAGAAGTACACTTAACCAGGAGGATCCAAGACGTAGTAAACGTGACAGAACGTCTACTTCATTTGGACAAGATTTAATATCTTTCTTATTAGAAAATGAGCCTCAAACATTTAAAGAAGCTATGTCTTCTTCGTAATCATTGTTATGGAAAGAGGCAGTCAATAGTGAAATTGAATCCATACTGAACAACCATACATGGGAGTTGGTTGATCTTCCTCCTAGAAATAAATCATTGGGTTCTAAATGAATCTTTAAGAGGAAAATGAAAGATGATAGCACTATTGACAAATATAAGGCAAGACTTGTGGTCAAAGGGAAGAAGGTCTTGACTATTTTGATACATACTCTCCAGTTACAAGAATTATGTCCATAGGAACGTTGGTAGCGTTAGCCGCAGTTTATGGTCTTGAAATTCATCAAATGGATGTTAAGACGACCTTCTTGAACGGAGAGTTCGAGGAAGAAATTTACATGGAACAACCTGAAGGGTTTGTGGTTCCAAGTAAAGAAAAGAAGGTCTGTAGACTTGTTAAGTCCCTTTACGGACTAAAACAAGCACCCAAATAATGGCATGCAAAATTTGACCAAACGATATTGTCAAATGGGTTTAAGATAAATGAATGTGATAAATGTGTGTACATTAAAAACGTTACAAATCACATAGTCATTGTTTGCTTATGTGGATGATATGCTCATAATGAGTAATGACATTGCCAACATAAATGCTACTAAGCGTATGCTAACTAGCAAATTTTATATGAAAGCCTTGGGAGTTGCTGATATATTTCTGGGAATTAAGATCCATAAGACTTCTCAAGGTCTGGCATTGTCACAATCTCATTATATTAAGACAGTACTTGAAAAATTCAAGCACTTGGGCTTTAAAGTTGCAAAGACTACAATTAACATGAATCTTGCATTAGCAAAGAACAAAGGCCAAAGTATATCACAATTGGATTATGCTCGTGTGTTGGGATGCTTAATGTACATCGTGAATTGTACACGACCAGATATAGCTTGTGCTATAAGTAAATTGAGTCGATATACAAGCAATCCAGGTCAATCTTATTGGATAGCCATGAAACGAGTTTTGGGGTATTTTGTACATACCTAGGACTTTGCCTTGCACTACAGTAAATATCCTGCAGTCATTGACGGATACTGTGATGCACATTGGATTATCGGATCAACTGATTCTAAGTGCATAAGTGGATATGTGTTCACTATTGGTGGAGGAGCGGTATCTTAGAAGTCGTCCAAACAAATTTGTATTGCCCACTCTACAATGGAGGCTGAGTTCATAGCATTGGATAAAGCTGGAGAAGAAGTTGAATGGCTCCGGAATTTCTTGGAAGAAATTCCATTTTGGCCCAAACCGCTGGCACCAATATGCATACATTGTGATAGTTAAGCGACAATTGGAAGGGCTGGGAGCATTATGTATAATGGTAAATCTCGACATATACGACGAAGACATAAAACTGTTAGACAATTACTCTCTGCAGGAATTATCACGATTGACTATGTAAAGTCAAGTGATAATGTGTCGAATCCACTTATAAAAGGCCTAACTAGAGATATAGTTGAGAAGTCATTAAGGGGAATGGGACTGTGGCCGAGAACAAGTAATAGTGGTGGTAACTCTACCTAGAAAACTGGAGATCCCAAGATCTAGGTTCAAGGAGATCAAACAAAGTTATTTATGACGGTTCAACATTGTCAACTAAACTTTTGGTCCATTCTCGTGATGAGACACTGTTCAGTACAAAAGATAAAGCACTAAGGCTTTTTAATGATTTCTAAGTTTGATACGGGGTATATCAAATAGTGTATCTATGGGATGACACGTTTCGAAATTACCTATGTAAGTGTAAAGTGTTAGCCGCTTCAAGGAGAACTTTTTAAGGCCAGTTCTCTACGCACTTATGAAACCAAGCGGTGTTCATGGCTGAAACTAACACAAAATAAGAACAAAAGATGGTTAAGGGTTGGTTGTGTGACTTGTAGTTGTCTAGGTATACACCAAAGTTCGACGATTCAAAGATATCAAATCTATTTGATCGAGTATATCCGATATAAGTTCACTATGGAAAGTTCAAAGGGAAACCTACTTATCCAGATGCAATTAATCCTTGCTTGCGAATCACACAGTTTTTCATGCATACTTCCGCGATATAGCCATTTTCAATTCATGTGGGGGATTGTTGGGTTTATGTATTAAATTAATAAATTAAATACTTAAAAGAGGGTGAATGGAAAATGGAGGGAAATAAAATTTTTGAGTGAAATTTCATGTTTTCCCCCTGGCATATGGACATTGTCCCATATTGGAAGAGGAAGAGATTTTTTATGGGTTTACAAGCAATTGCTCTTCTTCTAGCTCTTAAAGAGTTGAAAAGAAAGCAAATCTCGCGCCGTCATCGTTGTCGCTCGCTCGGATCGGCTTCGGATTCAGATTCGGATACAGATTTGGTCAAATGATCGATTGATTGATTAACTTTTTGGACCAAATTTATTTGTTAATAGTAAAATATTAACAGAAATGTGTTATTAAATATTTGTTAATAAAAGAATATTAATATTAAATATTAATATTAAATCCAATTTATTTTTCTGTTTTTGTAACAGAAAATTAACTATCCATCAATTTTTTCTCTTTATTTTCCCTCTTTATTGTTGAGTAAATAACCATTTATATAATGACATTTATGCTGTGACAGTTTTGCAGAAACAACCATTCTGAATAGTTGCACCTCTTCAGATTCCAGCCCAAATTTTGGCTATAAATACAACACTATTCTGCTAAGAATTTCACTACGAATTTATGAGTTTTCTCTCCGTCTTCTGCATACTTTTAGCATACAAACAAAGCAAAAAGTAAGTGTGATTTGCTACTGATCTTTGTGTTCGCTGAAACACTAGCGTCTGGAGTACCACTACACCAGTGTGTACTTCGTTCTATCCCGCGAAAAAATAATCCATAATCTTGGGTGCCAGAAGGGGATTAAATTCCTTAAGCTTGCTAGTAAACTTTATTTGTAAAATAATTTCTATTTATATTAATTAATATTTTCAGAATTGTTTTACAAATACAGTTTACTAACATGATCTAACATCAAAAGTCTGTTAATAAGATATTATTCAAAATCTTGTTTTTATATTAATTTAATAGAATAACGAATTTAGATAAACGAAAATTCAAAAGCAAACTTATGTAATATTGAAATGACATAGAAATATCTGAACAAGGAAAGAAACAAACAATTTTTTTTCTTTAAATCAAATATTATGCCATGGGATGATCCTACAATTATAGTAGTAGTAGAACTGGACGAATCCGTTTCTCCACTTGAGGAAGGGGAGTCAAAAAAATGCGAAAAAAAGAGCAAAATGTCTATATGACCATGACCCTTTCTTAATAAGTAAGAAATTAGCAGCAGATAGAGTATCCGTATTAAAATATGTATTAAAAATCTTACTACTCGGGCCAGTCCCAAGCGTCCCTGGATTGAATCCTTAGTTAGAGAGAGGGGCTAAGCCTACGTAACGCTATGGGAACAGCCTTTTTTGTCCGCTTTCAGCTATGCTATATAGATGGGCTACCCTGTGAAATAAAACATCATATGTAAGTAAGTAGCATCTAGAATAGAATCCAGAGCAGCTAAGAAAAAAAATCGAGTAGCTTCATTGTGTCAAAATCTTTCTGTTAGTTGTTGTTAAGTATTGCTTGTTCTATCATTATGTTTGGAGAGGGGTACATAGTGTCATACAAATTCCAGTTTATGTATGCGTACACTGCATTGCATATGAGTTTGAATTTATGAACTCAATAACTTTGACTTAAATTCTATATTTATTTCAATAAATTGTCATAAATATTAGTAACTACAAATCTAATAACTAAAACAAAATATGAATTTAATAGTAACAAGTTCAGAATCTATTTAATAGTCCGTGGAAGAAAACCTAAGGGGAAAGGGTGGGGGGGGGGGGGGGATTGGGGGGTGGAGGAGCAGTTCCATGGGAAAAAAAGGAGAGGGGAATGTGGGAAGAAATGATTGGGTGATAAATAATGATATGAAAGTGCTAAACTTTTTGACTGCAAATGAAAAAAGTGTCAAATAATCAAACTGTAAACGCGTTGTTGGAGCTCAGCTTTGGTAACACCAAAGAAGTCAAGAATAAGGGAATGTCCCATTTGTAGCCTATGTACTTATGTGACACCTCCCATTATATATAATATTCCCAAAAAAATCCATGTATACTGAGAGTACAAACAAACTTTACAACAACAACAACAATTACCCAATATATTTAGTGGGGTTTGGGAAGGATAATGTGTACGCAGGCTTTACCCCTACCCTTGGGTAGAGAGGCTGTTTCCAAATAGACCCCCGGCATCCTTCCCTCCAAAAACTTTCCATCTTGCTCTTGGGAAGACTCGAACTCACAACCTCTCGGTCGGAAGTGGGGGTTGCTTACCATTAGAGCAACCCCTCTTGTCTAAGTACAAACAAACTTTATTTTATTAAATTATTTAAAAATTAATTTTTGTAACAAACATGAATCAGTGGGAAACAAATTTTGTTGCCTCCATTTTCTTGGACTTGGACTTACAAGATTAACCACTTTTGCCAGTTCATCCTTGACAAAAACCTCCTTCCAAAAATGGACCATGAGTTTAATATTACTCTATTTCAGATCAACACAAAAAGGGATTGTCAAAATGGTCAAGGATTATTGTCGATTTCAAGAAACCAGAATTAGCACTTTTATAGAAAGAAAATATGCTGTGAAATTTCTGTTAGTGGATATGAATTGCATCGATAAATGATCTCTTATGTCTGAAAGTAGATTTAAAATGGTCCTTTAAAAAAATATTTGAGAACAGTTTTTACTAAAACTGGGGACTTTTGCTTTCCGTCAAATATTTAACAAACTTTGATTGTTATATTTAACACGAACTATTAAAACAAAGGAATACAACGTGAACTCATATTTGGAGATGTAATTTCATAATTTTAGCTATTTGTTTCTATTTTAGGAGTCGGATCAGATGCAAACTTTTTAATATGCGGTTACTTATAGCCCGTTTGACCAAACTGCAAAAATCAGCTTATTTTGAGAAATATTTTTTTTTTAAAAGTACTTTTCTCAAAAGTACTTTTGGTGAGAAGCAATTTATGTTTGACTAATTAGTTTGAAAAGCACTTCTGAACAGCAATTAGTGTTTGACCAAGCTTTAAAAAACTGCTTCTAAATGTATTTTTCTCAAAAAGTGCAATTAGAGAGAAACTACTTTTTTATGCTTCTCCAAAACTACTTCTGCTTCTCTTCAAAAATACTTTTTTTTCTTATAAAAGCTTGGCCAAACACCTCAATTTTTGGTCAAAAGTGCTTTTGGCAAGAAAAAAAAAAAAGCACTTTTCGCCAAAAAGAAGCTTGGCCAAATAGGCTATTATGTAGTGCTTATGGGTCTCTTGGGATTTGCAGATATAGAGGGTGTTTGACTAAGGTTATAAGCTGGTCAAAATAGCTTATAAACACTTTTTGGTTTATCTATGAGTTTGGTAAAATTAAAAGTACTTATAAGCCAAAAATAAGCCAAAAAGCCATAAGTTAGTCTCCCCAACTTATCAAATTGCAGTTTATAAGCACTTTAGGATTGAACAAAATATTTACTATTCTATCCCTAAAATACTTCTTTTTAAAACAAAACTCTTCATATACCCAATTCTTTAGCTGTTTATTATTAATTTCAGCACTTTTATCTAAACATGTAATTGTTTATTTTTTAAATCAGCTTCAGCACTTAAAAATGCTTTTCATCACCTAATGCTTATCAGCTACTCTAAATCAGCTAAGCCAAACGGGCTCATGGGCTGCTTGATTGGATTCATACCTGATTAGCCCAATCCTCCTTCAGCCAAAATAGCAGGCTTTTTCGGGAGAAATTAAAAAATAGCCAGATTTACAAGTGGCCAATCAAAAATAGTCACAATTTCAAAAGTAATCGAAATTTAACCACTTTTCATATAAAGATAAATTTAAACGAAAACATTATTAAAAATCCGAAAAATACTCCAATATAATATAATGGAGTTCCAGTCTAATATATCGGTCCATCATAATATGTTGGAAGTTCATACACAGGTGCACCGAACTCCAGTATATTATGCTGGACCAGTCTCTGTTGCAGCAAAATAGTGACTATTTTTAAATAACTTGACAAATACTGTTTATTTTTGAATGACCAGTCCAAAAAGTAACTAGCCCATACTATTTTAATTTTTTTTTTCTGTTTTGTTTCTTCAATCCATTGGCAATACTCACCCTGGATTTCGACAATTGATTGTTAAAAAGGAAATTCGCAAATCAAGTATATAAAGTTCGACAAAACAGAGATAAGTAATATGTTTCCCAAGAAAATTATTTTTCTTGGTAAAAGATAATATGAATAATTGCACGTTTGGCCAAGACTTAAAAGTTAGCTTATTTTGAAAAATATGTTGGCTAATTGATTTGAAATTACCTTTTCAATATTAGAGTAATAATTTGTGTTCTACAAGGTTCAAAAGTGTTTCAAGGGAGAAAGCTATTTTTTTCAGCTTCTACTACTCAAAAACACTAATTTCTTTTCTAAAAATTTGATTAGGTATTTTAACTCTCTAAGATAAGCGCTTTGTTTAACAAAACAAAAAACACTTTTAACTTCATAAAAGTTTGTCCAAACAGGCTTTAAGACTGGTTTGTGGAAAAATGAAGGATCTAAGTCAAGTAGGGGTGAAAAAATCATGAAGGTTATTGGGTGTAATTTCCTGGAACTCTTATGGTAACAGGTTAAAGGTCTGCCTACAAAAAGGTGCTATGGGCCTAAAACTTAAACTCAGCTCTTATATCATGGTAAGCCCAAAGGCCTTAACCAGTACACTCTGGGCTTCTACCCCATCTTTACAGGCCCAATCTTTCTATATGTTGTTTCTCTTTTAATTTGAATTCATCATTCTCAACTATTTTGAACACTAAACTGTTGATAGCGTTGGCTGTCTCAAATTATCTTTCATATTTGACGTAATCGAAAAGCCACGCCAGCCTAGAGTTAATTCTTTCTATCGACATCTTTTTTTTTAAGATCTAATTTAGGCATTAGCCATTTAAAAAAATGGTTCAACAGATCTAATATCAAATTATTTTTTTTGTTGGCGACATTTTTGGTTTAATTTGTTATAAAGTCCATGATCCAATTAATCCAAATTCATACTCGATAAATCCACTAAAGCAGCAAAATGTTTTCGGCCAAATTTTTTTATTTACGTGGCTTATTTGATTAAAGCTATAGATTATCCAACTAGTCAACCAATAGGTAATAAAGCATTCGATTTTACCCTTGGCTATGGGATAATATGTTTGAGTCTCTATAAGGGAGGTGTTTTGGACTTATCCAAATTATTTAGGCCATTAATAATTTTTAACTTATGATATAGAGGAAAAAACATAACTGTCCAATATTTTAACATAATCCAGTTGGTTTCGGTATTTCAATCGCCCAAACGCCCCTCCCCCTCCAAGCAAAGTTCACGTTTCCTTTATGGAAACCCAAGCCTTTAGTTGCTAATTTAATGCTCAACATATGATTTTTATCTTTCCTTTCTCTTCTATGAATGATTTTGTATTAACTATTGTTTTATTGGTACTTTATCTCTCTTTCAATAATTATTTGGTGGAATAAATAATTTTTTATTAACTGATGTGAATGCTTGTACAACGACGATGCATATTTAGATAATTACCTGATATATATGTGTATGTGTGTGACGACCCGGCCGGTCGTCTTTGGAATTTATGCCCTATTCCCCCATTAACTGCTTTCCCTAAGTTCATTTCTGCTATTTTGGTTTGCCGGGATGTTCGGTAATAGAATTCGGAGTGTTTTGGGACACTTAGTCCCTAAATGAGAGCTTAAGTGTTGAAAAATGGCTCGTAATCAGAACAATGTGAAGATGACATTGGAATGGAAATCCGATTGTTCCGTTAGCTCCGTTAGGTGATTTCGGGGTTGGGAGCGTGTTCGAAATGTATTTTGGATGTCCGTAGCTCAATTGTCTAGAAATGCCGAAAGTTAGAATTTTGAAGTCTCTGGTCCGATAGTGAAATTTTGATCCGAGGGTCGGAACGGGATTCCGAAAGTTTCTGTAGCACCGTCATGTCATTTGGGACGTGCGTGCAAAATTTTAGATCAATCGAACGTGTTTTGGTTAGGTTTTGAATCGAAAGCGAGTTTGATTAAGTTTTGAAAGTTTTAAGTTCAAATCGTTGATTAAATTGTGTTTCCAGCGTTGTTTTAGGGGAGTTAAGGTTTGGTACAAGTTTGGATGATGTCAAAGGATAAGTTTGAAGGTTTGGTTGAGGTCCTGGGGGCCTCGGGTGTGTTTCGGATGCTCGACGGGTTGGTTTTGGGAGTTAGAATGGAATTAATGTTGCAGCTTCTGTTGTTTCCGCTTCTGCATCTTGGCGACCGCAGAAGTGGCACCGCAAAAGCACATTGTCAATCGCAGGAGCGGAAGGGGGCCATGAGGCCAGGAACCGCGGAAGTGGTTGTGTTTCCGCAGAGGCGGACTCGCTTCTGCGAGTGGGGGACCGCAGAAGCGGAATTTGAGGGAAATAGTGAGGACCGCAAAAGTGATGGATTCTCCGTGAAAGCAGGACCGCACAAGCGGTCCCTGGTCTGCAAAAGCAGAAATCGCTGTTCAGTTAAGAGAAATCCGAGGGTTTAATTTCATAAATTGAAAAATCAATTGAGAGCTCGGGAGAAGGCGATTTCGAGTGAGTTTTGAAGAAAATATTATTGGGTAACGTTTCTATGATCCTTTCTAGCTATATTCCATCAATTAGTAGTTAAATTCATCTTTTAAATTCGAATTTTGGATAAAAAATTGGATAATTTGGGTAAAACTTCTTTGGCTAAACTATTAAGTTTTGAAGGGGCATTTGACCTCCGATTTGGGAGATTTCCAACATTTAGACTCATGAGTATACGAGGCCTTTGAAAATGTAAAAATTATTCGATTCCGAGACGTTGGCCTGAGGGGCATTTTGGTCATTTTATCTATTTTCATGCTTTAGCTTTAATTTTAACAGTATTTTTAGTTACTTGCGATGTTATTTACAATATGTAATTGGTTTGAATAGATTTGGGCCACTCGCAGTTGGATACTCGTGGCAAGGGCATTTTTTCTTAGCGGTTTTGTATCAGTTCGAAGTAAGTGGCTTGTCTAACTCTGTGGGGGGGAAATCTCCCCTTAGGTTATCCTTGTTGTTGTTTAAATGCCTTCTGCGCGAGGTGAGGGGCGCATACTTGTGCTATTTATTGAAAATTCACTTTACTTGGTTCATTTAGACTGTGTTTATTCGTATATTTAACTGTTAAAAATGCAACTTCACTTGTTTTAGCTTAGGAAAAGCATGCTAGTAATTTATTTTCTCTGTTTGACTAAATTGCAATATCTGTCCTCTTTGTGAGCATGCTTGGCTCTAGACCTTTACTTGTTGCTGTACTTGACTTCTTTCTGTTAAATATTGAATTGTTGTGAAGTGTTTACGATTGGGACTACGGGTTCGATTCCCGGGAGATCCCTTTGTTATAGATATGATGGACTACGGGTTCGATTCTCAGTAGATCCCCTACTATTGATATGATGGACTACGGGTTCAATTCCCGGAAGATCCTCTGTTATTGGTATGACGGATTACGGGTTCAATTCCTAGGAGATCCTCTGTTATTGGTATGATGGACTACGGGTTCAATTCCAGGAGATGCTCTATTATTGGTATGACGGACTACAGGTTCAATTCCTAGGAGATCCTCAGATATTGGTAAGAATGGACTGCTGGTTCAATTCCCGGAGCTCCATGTGGCATCCTGACTTATGAGTGATTTTTCTTGTATTCGCAGATTGTAGTTGTAGCCGGCTCTGTTTTACTTATTGCCTTGCTAGATATTCGGGATTTACTTCTTTATCTACTGTCTTTTATTCCTATATTATTTCTTATGTTCATTTTACTAGGGCCTCGACCTTCCTCATCACTACTTCACAGAGGTAGGCTTGGCACTTACTGAGTACCGCTATGGTGTACTCACGCTACTCTTATGTACATTTTTGTTGTGCAGATCCAGGTGCATTCGGCCAGGCGTATCATCAGTGAGTTCGGAGCTTGCTATCAGAGATTTGTGGTATACTGCTGCGTCCGCAGAGCAGAGAGTCTCCGTCCTTTCTATCCAAGTTAGCAGTACTGTTCCTTATTATTTTTGTTGTATTAGACTTTTTCAGACATTAGAGCTGTATTTACGTTTCTCTTAGACCTGTGTTGCCCGTGGGATTTCGGGTTTTGGGATGATATCTTTCAGAAGTGGTGTGTGCAGTGTATGTGCCAAGTGGCACCGAATACATTTCATGTTCTATTTAGTGTTTGTTATTGTTTTATTTCCGCACTGTTAAATTCCGCAATATGATAAGGCTTACCTAGTCGCGATGACTGGGTGCCCTCATGACATGTTCACAATTGGTGAACTTGGGTCGTGATAAGCTGGTATCAGAGCTCTAGGTTCATAAGAGTCACGGGACACATGCCGGTTAATTAGAGTATCGCTGATCGGTACGGAGACTTCTGTACTTATCTACGAGAGGCTATGTAACTATTTAGGAAAAATTTTCACTTCGTTGAATTCCTTGTCGTGTTATGTTTTTGACACCGATTCTAAACTTCTGTCTTCTATTCTCTCACAGATGGTGAGTACACGACGACCCGAGACGATCAGGCACCCGCACCCCCTCCTGCAGCAGCTAGGGTAAGGGGCCGGGGTAGGGGTCGTGGACGTGCACGGGGTGCATCCAGACGAGGCTGCCTCCTTGACTTGGACTCAGTTTTCAGATATATTTCAGAGGGAGTTTGTTCTCCAAAGCCTCGAGATGCATGGCGCGCAGAGTTTGAGCACTTGCGCTAGGGCCCTATGACTGTCTTTGAGTATGCCATCCGTAATACTAGGTTGGCCAGGCATGCGCATGCTTTGGTGGCTACTGTTCGTGAGAGGGTTCGCAAGTTAATCGAGGGTCTTATTCCTTCTATTTCATCTGGCATGATGCGAGAGTTGGAGATGGATATACCCTATCATCAAGTGGTGAGCATAGCCAGGAGGATAGAGGGTATGCATGCCATAGAGCAAGAGGAGAGAGAGGCCAAGAGGTCTCGAGAGTCTGATCATTTCTCTGGTACCCGTACTTCAGGAGAAGGACGTCATGGTAGGGGCTATACGGTTCGCCCAGTTCACTCAGCTCTTCCTTCATCCAGCAGTACTCCAGCTCCTCCCAGGTCTCAGGAGCCTTATTATGCACCTCCAGTTTCTAGCATGCCTCCTGCGCAGGGTACCTCCAGAGGTCAGTTTAGCAAGGGTAGGTCCAGTCAGTCACAACCACCGCGCCCTCCCAGAGCTTGTTATGAGTGCGGGATACCCTCCACTTGGTTAGAAAGTGCCCAAGACGTGGTAGGTGTCTGCCCTCTCAGACTTCACAGCCTCAGCATGTTCCACAGGGTTAACATGCCATTAATCCATCTCCAGCTATCACCCCACCTGCCCAGCCAGCCAAGGGCAGGGATCGGGGAGATAGAGGTCACCCTCGAGAGAGGGGCGGGCCATACTTTATACCATTCCTGATTGTACTGAGGCTTTCGCCTCTGATTATGTTATCACATGTATTATATTGTTTAGTCACAGAGAGGCATCGGTTCTATTCGATCCAGGCTTTACTTATTCTTATGTGTCATCTTATTTTGCTCCGCATTTGGGTACATCCCGAGAGACCTTGAGCTCATCTGTTTATGTTTCTACCCCCATGGGAGATTTCGTTTGTTGTGGACCGCGTATATCGGTCATGTTTGGTTATTATTCGTAGTTTTGAGACCATGACAGATTTTTTATTACTTGATATGGTTGATTTCGATATTATCTTGGGCATGGACTGGTTGTCGGCCCAGTATGCTATTCTTGATTGTCACGCTAAGACCGTGACAATGGCTATGCCAGGTATTTCACGTATTGAATGGAGTGGTACTTTTAGTCACACTCCCAGTAGAGTTATATCCTTTCTTAAAGCTCAGCGTATGGTTGAGAAGGGGTGCACCGCGTATTTAGCCTATGTGAGAGATGTCAATGCTGATACCCCTTATGTTGACTCTGTTCCAGTAGTACGAGATTTCCCCGATGTGTTCCAACTGATATTCCGGGCATGCCGCCTGATCGGGACAATGATTTCGGTATTGATTTGTTATCGGGCACTTAGCCCATATCTATTGCTCCTCACTGTATGGCTCCTCCTGAGTTGAAGGAGTTAAAGGATCAGTTACAGGAATTGCTTGATAAGGGTTTTATTCGACCCAGTGTTTCACCATGGGGTGCTCTTGTTTTGTTTGTGAAGAAAAAGGATGGTTTTATGCGCATGTGCATCGATTATTGTCAGTTGAACAAAGTTACTGTGAAGAACCGATACCCTTTGCCTCGTATTGATGATCTATTTTACTAGCTTCAGGGCGCATAGGTGTTTTCTAAGATTGATTTGCACTCAGGTTATCATCAACTAAAGATTCGGGAGCCGGATATCCCGAAGACTGCTTTCAGGACTCGGCATGGTCATTATGAGTTCCTTTTCATTTCATTTGGGTTGACCAACACCCCGACAGCTTTTATGCATTTGATCCACAATGTATTCAGGCCCTATCTCAACTCATTTGTCACTGTTTTCATAGATGATATTCTTGTATAATCCCGGAGCCAGGAAGATCATGAGCAACACCTGAGGACAGTGCTTCAGACCCTGAGAGAAAAGAAATTATATGCAAAGTTCTCAAAATTTGAGTTCTAGTTGAGTTCTATGGAATTCCTAGGCCACGTGGTATCGAGTGAGCGCATTCGGGTAAATCCGAAGAAGGTGGAGGCCGTGCAGTGTTGGACCAGGCCCTCCTCAGCTTCAGAGATCCGCAGTTTTCTTGGCCTGGCGGGGTATTACCGTCATTGTGTGGAGGGTTTATCGTCGATTGCAGCCCCTGTGACGAGATTGACCCAGGAGGGTGCTCCTTTTCAGTGGTCAGACGAGTGTGAGGCGAGCTTCCAAAAGCTCAAGACGGCTTTGACTTCAGCCCCTATTCTGATTTTGCCTACTGATTCGGGGTCCTATACGATTTATTGTGATGCCTCACGAGTTGGACTTGGAGCGGTGTTGATGCAAGACGGTAGGGGGATTTCCTTTGCGTCCAGACAGTTGAAGGTACTTGAAAAGAATTGTCCTGTCCATGACCTTGAGTTAGCTGCTATTGTTCACGCCTTAAAGATCTGGCGTCATTATTTGTACGGCGTGCCTTGTGAGATTTATACGGATCAACGGAGTTTGCAGCACTTGTTCAAGAAGAAGGATCCGAACTTGCGCCAGAGGAGATGGTTGGAGCTACTGAAGGATTATGATATTACTATTCTTTATCACCCGGGCAAGGCCAATGTGGTAGCCGATGCCTTGAATCGCCAGGCGGAGAGTTTGGGGAGTTTGGCATAATTACCATCTTCAGAGAGACTTATGGCGATGGATGTTCAGGCTCTAGCCAGTCAGTTCGTGAGATTGGACCTTTCGGAGTCCGGTCGGGTTCTAGCCTGTGTGGTTGCTCGGCCTTCATTGCTTGATCGTATCAGGGAGCGACAGCATGATGACCCTTATTTGCTTGTCCTCAGGGACACAGTTCAGCATGGCGATACTAAGGATTTGACTATTGGATATGACGGGGTGTTGAGGATGCAGGGTCGAATTTGGGTACCGATGTTGATGATATTTGGAAGTTGATATTGACTGAGGCCCATGGCTCGCGGTACTCCATCCATCCGGGTGCCGCGAATATGTATCAGGATCTGAGGCAACATTACAGGTGAAGGCAGATGTACAAGGACATAGTAGAGTTTGTAGCTAGATGCCTCAACTGCCAGCATGTAAAGGCTGAGCACCAGAGGCCGGGGGGGGGGAGATAGTGGTTACTCCAGCACATGAAGATTCCGGGGTAGAAATAGGAGAATATCACTATGGATTTTGTGACTGGTCTCCCTCTGATGGAGAGGAAGTTTGATTCTATTTGGGTTGTTGTGGATCGGCTAACCAAGTCCGCTCATTTCACTCTAGTGGGTACTTCTTACTCAGCGGAGCGGTTAGCGGGGATTTATATCAGGGAGATTGTCCGTCTGCATGGCATTCTTGTTTCTATCATCTCAGACAGGGGTTCAGTGTTTATATCACGGCTTTGGAGAGCCGTCCATCATGAGTTGGGTACCCGAGTGACCATGAGTGCAACTTTTCACTCTCAGACGGACGGACAGACCGAGCGCACTATCAAGATTATTGAGGATATGCTCCGTACGTGCGCAATTGGGTTTATAGGGTCTAAGGATCAGTTCTTGCCATTCGCTGAGTTTGCATACAATAATAATTATCAGTCCAGCATTCAGATGGCACCTTATGAGGCCTTATATGGTAGGAGATGCAGATCCCCGGTGGGTTGGCTCGAGCCTGGTGAAGCCAGGCTATTAGGCACTGATTTGGTCTAGGATGCGGTTGAGAAGGTTTAGGTGATTCAGGATAGACTCCATACGACCTAGTCCAGACATAAGATTTATGCAGACCGAAAGGTTCGTGATGTATCCTTTATGGTTGGTGAGCGGGTTTTGCTTCAGGTCTCGCTTATGGAAGGCGTCATGAGGTTTGGAAAGAAAGGGAAGTTGAGCCCGAGGTTCATTGGCCCATTTGCGATTTTGAGGCAGATTGGGAAGGTTGCTTATGAGCTTTCCCTACCTCTAAGTTTGGCGGGGGTTCATCCAGTATTTCATGTTTCGATGCTTCAGAGGTATCACATTGACCCGTGTCACGTGATGGTGGTCACTTCAGTCAAGTTGGACAATGACTTGTCCTATGTTGAGAAGCAAGTGGCAATATTGGATAGGCAGGTTTGAAAGCTCAAGGCAAAGGATATAGCATCAGTAAAGGTTCAGTGGAGGTGTCAGCTGACCTAGGAGGCGACTTGGGAGACCGAGCGGGATATGCGCAGCCGGTACCCTCATCGTTTTGCTACTTCAGGCTTGTTCTCTATGCTCGTTTGAGGACGAACGAATGCTTAAGTGTAGGATGATGTGACGACCCAACCGGTCGTCTTTGGAATTTATGCCCCGTTCCCCCATTAACTGCTTCCCCTAAGTTCATTTATGCTATTTTGGTTTGCCGGGATGTTCGGTAATAGAATTCGGAGTGTTTTGGGACACTTGGTCCCTAAATGAGACCATAAGTGTTGGAAAATGGTCGGTAATCTAAACAGTGTGAAGACAACCTCAGAATGGAAATCCGATGGTTCCGCTAGCTCCATTTGGTAATTTTGGGGTTGGGAGCGTGTTCGGAATGTATTTAGGATGTCCGTAGCTCATTTAGGCTAGAAATGCCGAAAGTTAGAATTCTGATGTTTCCGATCTGATAATGAAATTTTGATCCGAGGGTCGGAACGGGATTTCGAAAGTTTTTGTAGCACCATCATGTCATTTGGGATGTGCGTGCTAAATTTCAGGTCAATCCGACGTCTTTTGGTTAGGTTTGAATCGAAAGCGAGTTTGGTTAAGTTTTGGAAGTTTTACGTTCAAATCATTGATTAAATTGTGTTTCCGGCGTTGTTTTAGGTGAGTTAAGGATTGGTACAAGTTTGGATGATGTTAAAAGATTGGTTTGTAGGTTTGGTTGAGGTCCTGGGGGCCTTGGGTGTGTTTCGAATGCTCGACGGGTTGGTTTTGGGAGTTAGAATGGAATTAGTGTTGCAGCTTTTGTTGTTTCCGCTTCTGCCGCTTGGGGACCGCAGAAGTGGTGCTGCAAAAGCGAATTGGCAATCGCAGGAGCGAAAGGGGGCATGAGGCCAAGAACCGCGGATGCGGTCATGTTTCCGCAGAGCGGACTCGCTTCTGCGAGTGGGGGACCGCAGAAACAGAATCTGAGGGAATTAGTGAGGACTGCAAAAGCGATGGATTCTCCGCGAAAGCGGGACCGCTGAAGTGGTCTCTTGTCCGCAAAAGCGGAAATCGCTGTTCAGTTAAGAGAAAATCCGAGGGTTTAATTTTATAAGTTGAAAAATCAATTGAGAGCTCGGGAGAAGGCGATTTCGAGTGAGATTTGAAAAAAAGATTATTGGGTAACGTTTCTATTATCCTTTCTATCTATATTCCATCAATTAGTAGTTAAATCCTTCTTTTAAATTTGAAATTTGAATAAAAAATTGGATAATTTAGGTAAAACTTCTTTGGCTAAATTATTGAGTTTTGAGGGGGCATTTGACCTCCGATTTGGGAGATTTCTATATGGTTAGACTCGTGAGAGTATGAGGTTTCTGAAAATATGAAAATTATTTGATTCCGAGACGTTGGCCTGAGAAGCGTTTTGGTCATTTTACCTATTTTTGCGCCTTAGCTATTATTTTAACAGTGTAATTAGTTACTCGTAATGTTATTTACAATATGTAATTGATTTGAATAGATTTGGGCCACTCGGAGTCGGATACTCGTTGCAAGGGCATTGTTTCTTAGCGGTTTTACCGGTTTGAGGTAATTGGCTTGTCTAACTTTGTGTGGGGGACCTCTCCCCTTAGGTTATCCTTGTTGTTGTTTAAATGCCTTTTGCGCGAGGTGACAGGCGCGTACTTGTGCTAGTTGTTGAAAATTTACCTTACTTGGCATATGTAGACTGTGTTTCTTCGTATATTTAACTGTTAAAAATGCAACTTCACTTGTTTTAGCTTAGGAAAAATATCTTAGTAATTTATTTGCTTTATTTGACTAAATTGAGATATCTGTCCTCTTTGTGAGCATGCTAGGCTCTAGCCTTTAAATGTTGTTGTACTTGCCTTCTTTCTGTTAAATATTGAATTGTTGTGAAGTGTTTACGGTTGGGACTACGGGTTCGATTCCCGGGATATCCCCCTGTTATTGATACTATGGACTACGAGTTTGATTCCCGGTAGATCCCCTACTATTAATATGATGGACTACGGGTTAAATTCCCGGTAGATCCCCTCATATTAATATGATGGACTACGGGTTCGATTCCCGGGAGATCCTTTGTTATTGGTATGACGGACTACGGGTTCAATTCCTAGGAGATCCTCTGTTATTGGTACGACGGACTACGAGTTCAATTCCCGGGAGATCCTCTGTTATTGGTATGAGGGACTACGGGTTCAATTCCTGGGATATCCTCAGATATTGGTAAGAATGGACTGCGGGTTCAATTCCCGGAGCTCCATGTGGCATCCTGACTATTGAGTGATTTTCCTTGTATTCGTAGATTGTAGTTGTAGCCGGCTCCGTTTTACTTATTTTCTTACTAGATATTCGGGATTTACTTCATTATCTATTGTCTTTTATTCCAATATTATTTCTTATGTTCTTCTTTGTAGGGCCTCGACCTTCCTCGTCACTACTCCATCGAGGTTAGGCTTGGCACTTACTGAGTACCGCTGTGGTGTATTCATGCTACTCTTCTGCACACTTTTGTTGTGCAGATCCAGGTGCATCCGGCCAGGCGTATAATCAGTGAGTTCAGAGCTTGCTATCGGAGACTTGAGGTATACTACTGCGTCCGCGGACCAGAGAGTCTCCATCCTTTCTATCCTAGTTAGCAGTAGTGTTCGTTATTATTTCTGTTGTATTAGACTTTTTCAGACATTAGAGCTGTATTTACGTTTCTCTTAGACCTGTGTTGCCCTTGAGATTTCGGATTTTGGGATGTTATCTTTCAGAAGTGGTATGTGCAGTGTATGTGCCAAGTGGCACCGTATACATTTCATGTTCTATTTAGTGTTTGTTATTGTTTTATTTCCGCACTTGTAAATTCCACAATGTGATAAGGCTTACCTAGTCGTGAAGACTGGGTACCGTCATGATAGGTTCACAATTGGTGAACTAGGGTCGTGACCATATATATATATATATATATATAAAATTAAAAATTGTGCCAATGACTTGAATTTTTTGGGGGATGGGGGGTTGTCAAAAAAAATGTAAACTGGTAAACTGCCCTATTTTTGGTATTAATATGTATATTAAACCATATATGTTATGAAATAATATAAAAACAAGAACAATAGAGAGAAAAGTAGAGAGAGGAGTATTCTTATTGATACTTAGGGGTGATTTACAATGGGGTAAGACCCCTCTATTTATAGGAAGATAAAAGACTTAGCCTTGAAGTAAGACTCTTCTTATAAGATAGACATTCACCTTAAATAGAGTTCTATTTATAACACTCCTCCTTGAATGTCTATTCAATAGTGTGCCTCGTTAAAACCTTAACTAAAACAAAACCCAATGGGAAAAATTCTAGAAAAGAAAAGAGTACATATGTTTAGAAATACGCCTATTTGTTGCCTCGTTAAAAACCTTGCAAGGAAAACCCAGTGGGACAAAACCTTGTAAGGGAAAAAGAGTGCAACGCGCATTAACTCCCCCTAAAAAGAACATCAATTCACATCCTTGAACCTTCACATTCCAATCTTGTGCACTAGCTTCAAGAAATCGTTAGTAGATATTTGATAAATATATCAACCATATTGACTTGAATGAATATTCCGTACCTTGAAATTATCATTCTTGATAGATATGAACATCTTCATGTAATGTCGTGGAATGACTCTTCAATACTTCCATAGGGATATCCTCGCCATCACATTATCATAGTTATAGCAAGATACATATGTACACAAATTGCACTTAGGATGTGGTACTTCAGGACCAAGAATTGTATATGCTTTAAGCAACTTAAATCTTTCAAGTTAAGTCATATAAGCCATATAATAAACTTTAGATGCACATCAAGTTTTCATGTCATGCTAAACAAATAAAATATCGAAAACTGATTACACATACCTTTGACCTTATACTTTCAAGTATTTGAACTACATGTCCAAAACTACATGTCTTTCATATGGAATCAATTCTTCTTGAATTGTATCTTTTCCATTTAGTCAATATTTTGTTTGTATTCGACAAACATAAGATCCTCATCGATATTTAGCGCTATCATAGATTTCGTCGACGATCATTTTATATCGGTTCCAGTAAATTTTCATAAAGACATAACATGGAGATCTCTTCATTCATACATTCAGGTACCTGAATCTCTCATGAGATTTTATGAAGTGTTATGTCGTGTGATCTTTTGGATCACTTGCCTCCTTATTATGATCACTTTGATCATTTGCTCATCTTCTTTATTAAGAAGTTATTTTGAAACCGATTTGTCTATACGTTTTAAGCGTATCCAAGACTTTGTCCTTCTGGGACTTAATATGAGCATTTGCAGTGAGAATATAGTTACTTTCTTTGGGTGTAGCATGCTTTGCAATATGTTGCAATTGAATTATCCTTTTATGAACTTCATGTTCATATTATGATATTCGAGGATCTATATATACAAATGATAATTCATCTCATGTAACCTTTTCTCAAGTGTTCATCATGTATCCCCCTCATGTTAGGAAAACTAACATGTTTCCTCACCTCTGGGAAATCATCTTTGTGCATTATCATGTCAATATAAATAGCACATTAATAATAATAAGATGAAATTATTTGGTTCCTGACCCTGAACCACTTATGAGGGGAGAATATAATATACTCTCGTATACAACGTATATCAAACTGATATATATAACTTTGTTCTCATAAGCAATAGTTTAGCTATTAAGTGGAGGCACTCAATAAATCATTTTGCTAAACCAACTATGATATAAACCAACTTATCAAGATGAACTATCTTGAATAGACAATCTGGAAATTATGCTCGAAGTTAGATTACTGAGCAATTTACCTCGCAAGCACCGGCCAGGCTGCAGGTTAATAACAATCGCGCATGTAACCATATCATAGATGCATCATATGTGGTATACATGGCAGGTGAATGAGCCCATATTCACCTTTGATATTTCCAGAATTTATGGGATTCAACCCGAACTCTTTAGTTGGTCAATTAATTAATGAGAACAAGTAGCACAAACTGGAGAATGAAGTGGGTAGCTTTTCATACACAAATTATCCCGCTACAAGTTGTAGTAATAGAAGATATCAAATCTTTCCTTTATTTATAGTCTCAATATAATCAACCACTTTCACATATACTTTGGAAACTAAATAAGTTTCTTTGAGACTTACTACAACACAATACCTTATTGGTAATCAATTGTGTTTCTCCAACATAGTAGTAATTGGCTTTTCTAGAGCTATCAATTAATTTTGTACTACCACAAATTCATCAACATCCATGTGGTGAATATCTCTTTTAAAGAGAAAGTTATACCATTATGGTCATGTCAAAAATTATATGCAAGATATGTTTCTTGTATTATTATTGTCCTTTGGTAATCACATTGACAAATTATTTTGGCGTACAATAGGTACGTGACCAATGACCATTCATGCCATAATAATGACATCATCTCAAACCTTCTTCTAGGGGTGAGTGTGGTATCATCTCAAACCTCCTTCTAGGGGTGAGTGTGGTATATTCAATACCAATTTCATGTTCATATTCTTCCAATAATGAATATGTATTCGTGAATCAGATGTTGTCACATTCACTGCGGGGATATGTGATTTTGTTATCCTTTTCAAATCTGTAAATGCATCTGGCATTTGATTTGCTATTCTTTGAAAATGGATAATCTTTTGCACCTCTTTTTCACGAGTAGAGGTATTTGGATCAAGATGAGATAATGATGCATTTTTTCACAAAATTTCACCAACTTCTCCCCCTAATTTGGGAAAAGTTGCTTTTCCGGTATCGTGTGTGTGGTACATGAATGTGATGCATAAATGAATGAACATATAGAAGTGGAAACTATATTGTGCAGTAGTTACAAAGGTGCACGCATGTATGTTACGGACATATACACAGGTAATACAGTGAATAGATGACAGCGTATCATAAAACTCGAGTAGTGTATGTAATATGTAAAGAATGTGTAAAAGTTATGTGATGAATAACTTAGCACATTATCATGGACGATCACATAATTACAAATTTGGAACTAAGCAATGACATGAATATGTGAATAGTATAGAAGTGGACATTTATAAGCCAATGCAGACATGTGACAGTACACAGTGTTAATAATATCTCTGTATAGGGTACAATGTTTCAAGTTGAATGTCATGTAAGTACGTTAGTTGTTAAGTACATTACGAGTGTGTTTGCAAAAGTTGCTTAAATACGTTATGTAGATTAATTTTCTACAAATCAGTGTGGTAAACAAATTTAATCCGTTGCTTCTTAATTTAAACAATATTTTCAAAATCTGTTGAGGTTATTCGAATAACTGGATTGATAGTCGACTAACTTTAGGGAAGCAGTCATTAGGTTATTCGAATAACTAACCTGATATTCGACTATCTTGCCTTGCGGAAAAATCTAGTTTTAATGCGAAATATTGGTTAGTCGAATAACTAATTAGTTATTCGACTAACTTAGTAAACAGTCATCAGGTTATTCGAATAACTAAATCAGGTTATTCGAATAACTAAATCAGGTTATTCGAATATCTAAATCAGATATTTGAATATCTTAGCTTGCGGAAATTCCAGTTTTAATACAAAATATTAGATAGTCGATTTTATTAGTTAATCGACTAACTTTGCTGAAAAAATACCATCGAAATTTAAGCATATTGAAACATTCTAAAGAACTAATACTAACCTTATATCATAAACTAACTAATACGAGCTGATACTAATGACTAATAGTTTATCCACTAGCTAATACAAATAAGTAAAATAAAATCAAACAACTCCATCATCCTTAATCATGGATCCGTCACCGATCAAGTGGTCTATTTTCCCCTCAGGGTGCTCAAAGAAGTCTGCCACATCCAAGTGGGTGATGTCAAAGTTGTCGTCAGAGACAAAATTTGTTTCAGGGCCTTTACTCTTTCGAGATGCTTGATAAAGGTCAACCAAATGTCTTGGTATATGGCAAGCTTTTGACCAGTGCCCTTTTCCACCGCAACGATAACATATAGTTTCTGAACTATTTGCCTTAGGATTATTATCGTATCGTGCTTGCGGCAGAGTGACCAACTTCAGGTTGTCATATCTCTCCTTTAAGCCATTCCACAAGATAGGTGGATCTTTGACTGTGATATATTCAATTTTCAAACCTTCATCAAGGTGATGGTGCAAGTAAATCAAGGCCTTAGCACAGTTTCAAACCTTCATCAAGGTGATGGCGCAAGAAAATCAAGGCCTTAGCATAGTCTTGGGTGGATGCATTATTTCTGTCTTTAATGGCGTTTCCAAGACCCATAGCATCTAAGTGGATTTCAGCATCCAACAATCATGCCATATAGTTCTTGCCCGAAATTTCAAGGGCAACGAACTTTCTTTTCATAATGTCAGACATAAGACACAATTACATCAAGAGCGTGTTCATACTTACAGGCTTTATTACAATTATCACATTCACTTCAGGGAATGGATCATAATGATGACGATTATAATTCCGTCTATTGCCACGTCCACATCCATTGATACCTTCACGGTAATAATTTCGTCTTCTTTCAGACTTATCACATACTGCTACCACTTTCTCTAAAGGGAATGGAGCAAATTCAATTGGACGAATTTTTAATTCTTTGTCCACAATTATACATGAATTTGATCATGGCAAGGCATAGAAATTTTACCACTTCATGTGAGTGTAATTTCTTACAAACTCCATTAGAGTTATAATCAAACTTTGTTGTCTTTGTTTGTATATGAAATTAAATCGTAGAATTTCAAGAATTTGAAAGGGAAAAGTAAATTACTTACCTTTAAGGTATACCAATAAATGTTGTGATATCAAATATACCTCTGGTGTAAATTCCTTTCTTTCTCTCACGTTTTTCTCTTTCTTTTCTTTCTTTCTTCATTCTTTCTTTTTCCTTTTTGTCCGTATAGAAATTTTTGGGATTTGGTTGCGGCAGAACCTCACGTGAAACCCTACACAAACAAAAGTTAAGACAATCGAAAATTTCAATTGGTTAGAGACTCGTGCTGATAACGTGTTATGAAATAATATAAGAACAAGAACAATAGAGAGAAAAGTAGAGAGAGGAATATTATTATTGATACTTAGGGGTGATTTACAATGGGGTAAGACCCCTCTATTTATAGGAAGATAAAAGACTTAGCCTTGAAGTAAGACTCTTCTTATAAGATAGACATTCACCTTAAATAGAGTTCTATTTATAACAATATATGTTATATATGTAAAATTATACATATGTTAGTATGCATGCATGCATGCATGTATACATACATAGATATGACATATCCTGTATATATTTTATGCACGTTATATATTTATAAAAAATATACATCTCATCTTATGTGTGTTGTATATGCATTTCTTATAAATTAATATATTATACATTGTATATATTTTATGCACAGTGGTATTAATTTATCAAAAGAACACTAGGATCAATTCCTCCACTTTCGCTTCTAGTAAGAGGATAGAGATTTGAATGCCAAATGAAATTTGGATAAGAAGAGAAAGAGTATGAAAAATAAATAAGTATAAGAACCAATCCCATGATTTGTGTATTATGTTTATTCATTAATATGTGCTTAATCTGTAGAAAGAGCTGCTATTTATGAAATAAACAAAGAATAATAGCATTTTTAAAATAATTTTTAGGAAATGCTCAACCGTATAAAAATCTCGATATTTGATTAAAGCTATAGCCTATTGGGAGTAAAAAGAGTTGGAGGACCAATAATTCATGTTCCTCTATTCTCATGGCCCATTTCATTGATCAAAAATCATAATATGCTTTCTTCTTTTATAAGATAGTGAAAATCCTCATTTATTTGGTCAATTATATCATTTTCATTCTCAAGAAGTTCCAAAATAAATCCTTTCATTGGTCTATTATTTCCTTTTCATCCCCAAGATGCCCAATATAAAATTCGGTACTCATATAATTTAGATGCAAGAGGAATCTTACAAAGTTCCCATCAATGATAAGAATATCCCTTAATTCTTAAGAATAATTACAAAGATAATAAGGTGACGGCCGACTTCAACCGGTATTGAAATGAGTACCTTGAAGCGTTGCCTCGAGCCAGAAGTTAAAAAGGCAGCTTGGTGCATAAAATGTTTCGCATTCACGTAGGATCAATTTTAGAGGTTTTAACTAAAGCTTTATTTGTTTGTACTTAATAGAGATCTGAATCTTAATTAATTAGAGTTCAGATATTAAGTATATTTAATTTTAATATTTGAATCTTAATCATTTAGATCTTAACTATTAAGTATATTTATTTTTTTACTTCACAATCACTTAATGTGTCTGAATAGGCCTGTATGGTTACGACTATAATCAAGACTTAATTTATTTAAGATGCTTAATCTAGAATCATTACTAACTGCAGCCACCGCCTACCATTATCAACTACCATTACCACCACCATCCTCAACCAGAGCCACCACTACCACCACGCACCACTGTGTTTAACCAAAAAATATTATTTGGTCAAAGCTAGAACTTTAAGAAAAGAAATCGGTTTAATGATAATCAAGAGACCAAAAAAATAATAGGCTTTCTGAGAATAAAAATAAAGCAGTAAAAAAACTTATATTTCAATATGATGTAGATGATATTTCGTGTCCTTACAAATGATGAAACCTCCTCATTTTATAGTTAATAAGGAGTAACGGCTTAATCCAAATAATAAAGGACATTTAATGAGGCGTTACACAATCATTGCTATTAAATACCAATTCACTAACGTATGACGTATTTAATAATGAATTTAGACTACTTTTTGTCATCAGATTCTTGTCTTCAGTGCCCTTTTTACCCATTGGCATTAAATGACTTGAATTGGTACGAGACTCGTGTCTAAAATCTTTCTCGTGCCTGTTTAAATTTCTCTTCCCGTATCTGTCATCTCCTGTGCCTTCTACTTGATTATTACACTTTGACTATTTGACCAGTCCACGTGTCATGCTACATCATCTTTAATTTAAATTCAGTTTTTTTCCAATACAGATAGTCCCCCCCACTTTCCATTTATTTATCAATTAAATAATTGGGAAGTGGATCTTAATAAAAAAGAGAATTTTTGTCACAATTAATGTGTGACAGTGTTGACGTCTCAGCTATCCTTCTCATTTAATGCTCCACACACGTGTCATCTTATGATTGGATCTGCAGTTATGCATTCTTTTTCAAAGCTTCTTTACTCCACTATTCACGAAGTGATAGTTACCTTTATTATAGACTTTCCATTATTACACTTCTAAGTTTGACGGTTGTCATCATATACATATTTAGCCTTTTTCTTCCTTTGTCTTCTTCTTCACAAACCTTTAGCAAATATTCTCTTCCTTACTTTTGCTTACTTTCGATCCATCTTTGTTCAACAATGGCATCTCCAAACCCTAATCCCAAAATAGTTTCAATTTTAGGTAAATTTCCCAATGCCCCTGTTAGACATAAAAGAGGCAGAGGCGGCAGATTTTGACCAGGGTTAGAATCTATTCGAGGCGGCTCTTCTGGTTCCTCTTCTAGGAGTTCTATTCCAAAGACGCCTTCCTCTAAAGGTAAAGAAATTTCTGATTCTTCTCGAGAACCTTTAGTGGATAAAATCGTACCCGGTGATTTATCTTTTATTAGCGATAGACAATCTCTTGAAAAGAAAGTTGATGGTTTGGAAAAAGTCGATACTTATCCTACTTTAATGACCTAACTTACAATCCCTACCATTAGAAAAGATTGTAACTGGAAAAACAGTCTCCGAATATCTATTCCTACCCCAAATCAAAGAATCTCTTCTTTTAGGATTGGGTACTCTTTTGTTTATATTTACCCTTTTACTTTGGGTTTTAATCCTCCGATTGACCCGGTCATTCTAGATTTTAGCCGTTTCTTTAATATTTGTTTGGCCCAAGTTGGTCCTCTGGTGTGGAGGGTAGTGGCTTGTTTAAGATTTCTATCCACCAAAGCCAACATCATCTTCACTTTTTCTCGGCTCATTCATTTATACCATCCTAACTTAATAAGCCATAGAGTTTTTACCTTAACTGCGATGAGCAAGAAGGTATTGGTAAGCCCAGAGGACGACAAAGATTGTGGATGGTATGCCCGTTACGTTGCTGTACGTACGGTGGATTTTCTTGGCGAAACAAACATTCCCTTCCCTGAGAAGTGGAATTTTGCAAGTAAGTTTTTTGTTATTGGACCGTACCTATTTTTTGAGAATTTCGATTCTTTTTCTGATTTCATCCCTTTTTGTTTTTTGTAGCAACTATGGGAGATGTGGAACCTGTTCCCAACTTCCGTGGTTGGGTAGATTTAATTTTAAAGATTGCTCCTAAGGAGCAAAGAACTTGGAAATCAAATTTTGCCATACACGGCTAGAAAGTTAAAACACACGGTATCATATTTTGACACACATCTTTTTTACACCTTAAGCACCCTTTCCTTAATATTGATTGTATATCCTTCTTTTGATCAGGATTTGGTTACAAAGGAATGGCAGTCGAAGTAGCTATGGCCATTCGTATGTTGGGCAACGCTGCACTTGAATTGGACAAGGCTCGAGCCTTGCTTCAAAAAAGAAAAGCTATAGGATAAGGCACGGAGAATAAGGAAGAGGAAGGTACCTCGTTAGTAGCCAGGCCAAGGGTTAGGAGACGAGTCATCAATGATGATGAAATTGAAGATATTCCTGCTCAACCTTCAACCACCGAGCCTGTTTTGAGTCTTTCAGATGAGGATAGCGTGCCAAAAGGTACGAGTGAACCAACTCAACATCCCTTTGATAGTGTCTTTTGGAGTGGCGAGCTCAGACCTGTTTTTGATGAAGCCCCTCTTTCTTCATTTCTTCCTACTTCCTCATTTCCTTTGTCAATTGTAAGTGTTTCATTGTCACCATTGATTGCTTCTGTTCCTTCACCAGTTTTGACTACTTCCACTCCCGCTCCTGGGTTAATTTCTACATCTTCTCCTTCTGTTCCTGCTTCAATTCCTACTACTCCTGTGGTGTTTACTTTTTCCACTACTCCCCCTCTGCTGTTCTATGTTCATCTGCCCCTCCGTAGAAGTAAGCTCTAGCAATAGAGGCATGGCTATGAGGAGTGTCACCCTCGAAGTCCCTAATCAAAGTCTTTTAAGAAAATTTAGGGGGGGGGGGAGATACTTGGCTCGAGCCTCTTGTTGGAGAGATTGAGAGGAACAAAATGCAGAGCCACAATTGTTACACTTTGAGGAATGACATAGTTCATTCAACTTTAAAGGTAGTTTTCTTGACCTTGAATGCTTTTTTTCTTTTTATTTCTAAGTCCTGACTTTTATGTTTTATAACCGTAGGCTAATCTTATTGTGACCGCGCTGATGGGGCGAGTCTCTTTGTTAGAGAAAAAGGAGCGTGAGTCCACAAAGGCTATCTCTGAAGCTAGGAAAATAGCTGAGGATTCCTTACTTGATGCAGCAAACTGAAAATATCAATTCGAGAGTACCGAAGGGACTATAGAGGAATTGCAGGAGAGCAGGGTTCATTTGGAACATCAAAATCGTAGCTTGTCTTCGGAGTTGGGAATTGCCAATGCTTCATGGAGTCAGCTTAAAAAGGATAAAGAGCTTTTAGAATGCTCTTTATCTAAGGCCAAGGATGAGGTTAAAGAGCTCAAGGCACTTTTAGAGAAGGAGGAGGAATATGCAATGGAGTTGGCAGGGAACCTAACTCATGCTCAAAATGACCTGAGGACTTCTTCAGAGAAAATTCGTGCTTTGGAGAATTCTCATGCCTCTCTTGAAGCTTCATTGGATTCCCACTTAGATGAGCACCAAATAGCAAAAAATGATATTGCTATGTGGGAAAAAGAATACAAGGCTTTGGAGAAGGAGTACAATTCCCTTGAAGAGAATTTCAACATAGAAGTGAGTTGGGATTTTCTAAATTCTCACCGTGATGTCTTGATGGAGGCTACACAAGAAAATTTGACCTGCAATTTAAACTGGTCAAAGTCATGGATACTATCGAGAAAAACCAACAACTTGCTGATACTCCTTTTCCTTCCCTTGGAAGTATTGGTACCCCTTCTCCAGCTCTTGAAGCTCATGGAATGATGAGTTATTAAATTCTGAAGCAATTACTGAGGTGGCTGAAGCTGTGATTCCGGATTCTGAAGGTGAAGCTTCTATGACATGTAGACATGTAATTTTTGACTCGCCCAGTTTTAAAGTTAGTTTTAATATTTTTATGTTTTAAAATATCTACTTGAGTTATTATGTAATTTTAGCCTATTTTATTTTTAATTCCAAGTCATAAAATTAAAAAAAAGAGAGAAAAAGAAAGAAAGAAAGAACAAAGAAAGTTTCAACCATCTCTCGTCGTCAGCCCCATTCTCCAGCTCGCTGAAAATGAGATAGGAACCGGAAAAGCTCTGTAAATCATTGTAACCCAAATCAAAATCTAAGAGTAGATCAGAATTTCAGTTTTATTGAGTTATGAACTAAAGTTGAGTAAAGTTTAACGAGGGTGCATCAGTGGTCTCTGATCCGAGGTTCCGTCACTGGTTCAAAGCTTGGGTCAGTAGCTTGTCTCTGGTTCGCTATTTTTGAAAAATTGCTTTTACTGTAATTGTGAAGGTTTGCGGCAATAAAGGTCCAATCTCTTTCCTTATCTGTTTGTTCCTTTTAAATTTCTGTACATGTGGTATTTTTTTAGCGTGGCTATATTATAATTCTGATTTTTGACGTTTGATGAAGATAGAATGTGATATTTTAGTCTTCTATTCCTTGAATTTTATGTAGGTGTGTGATTTAATTGAAGTGAGTATCTCGCTAATATGGGTTCATGCTTGGTCTTGTTTGAGGAAAGACACTGGAATTAGTGTAGTTGAGTTAATAAGAAGGTGATGAAAATTAAGGCCTAATTCTCCTCTTTAGTTCAAATTGATCTAGAAGAACTGAATGCTGTCTTAGCCGAATGTGTCACAGTATTTTGGATATAACAAGGAACTGAAAAAAAAGGAATTGCATTTTAAGTGACTGTTAATTTTTATTTTATTGCTTTAATAGCTAGGAGCATGTTTAGGCCGTTAATATTCATGTACTTTAAGATTTTGTTTGTTTAATTTCGAGGTGAGAGGTCGTTTTCCTTAGTTAAATTTATGTGGGGAATGCCCCGAAGGATTTGTATATATTCAATCCGAGGTATACCCCGTAGTACATGCATTTGAACGCCAGCGATGGAACACTTTGAAGAAGCATATATTTTATGTTTTCTTTAAGTTTGAGCACGGTGGACGGAGAAATGTGGATCTAGTTGAGGGTAATAGTGTTGTGGAGGGATATAAGGAGTGTATGGATAATTTGGATGGTGGGGTCGGGGTTAGTAGTAGGGTAAAGGGCCTCTAGATCTAGACCACGCTCCGGACTCAACAATTGCAACCTTTTCCTTCTTCTTCTTCCCGAGCACACCCCCAGTGCCGCTTTGAATAACCTGGGTGGTTGCTTTTATTGTTGAATAGATCATGATATTATTGGTCTTAAGTCCTTCCTCGAACATACTTCCCATCTTCACAACTTCATTAAAATATTTTCCAATTGTTGTTACCAAGTGCCCAAAATAAGTCGGCTCCAAAGCCTGTAAAAAATAATCAACCATCTCATTTTCTTTCATCGAAGGGTCGACCCTCGCAGCCTGTTCTCTCCAGCGAAACCCATACTCCCTAAATCTTTCCCTTGGCTTTTTCTCATGTTTTATCAGTCACAGGTTATCTGGAACAATTTCTAGATTGTACTGAAAATGGCAAGCCAATGCCTGTGCCAAGTCATCCCAAGTATACCAGCTCCCATGGTCATGATGTGTATACCATTCCAAAGCAAACCCACTTAGACTCTGGCTGAAGTACGCCATCATTAGCTCATCTTTTCCATCGAACCCTCTAATTTTGCTGCAGAATCCCCTTAGATGGGCTACCGGGTCACCATGCCCATCATACAAATTGCATTACGTCATTTTGAACCCTGAGGGTAACTGAACTTCGGGGAATAGACACAAATCCTTATAAGCCACACTGACTTAGCCACCCAACCCTTGCATGTTCCTAAAGGACTGCTCTAGGCATTTTACTTTTTGAATCATCTCTTCCTGCTCCAAGTTTTTAAGCGGCTTTTCAGTTTCCACCGGGAGCTCAAAGTGAGGTGTGTAAGAATATGGCTCGGGAGCTTTAAAGGTAGTCTCAAGAGAATAGTACTGACTGTCGTGAGCCTGAAACAGTGGTACACTAGAAGATCTTTGTAGTGTGGCAAGTGGAGGCGCTACAAAGACAGGGGTAATTGGTAGAAGAGGATTTTGTTTGGGTGGTGGAGCTTGGGAAGGATATGAGGTAGTTCCATAACTCTGTTGGTAGAAAGGGAAAGATGTAGATGAATTCACAGTAGGAGGCTCTTGAGACTGAGCCAATGGTGGGATATAGGCTGGATTGGTGGAATAAACTGGCGCCGGCTGACCCCTAGACCAAGCCTGATGCATTTCAGCCATTTGCTGCCTCAACTTATGCATTTATTCCCTCGTTGCAATAACATCCATTACCTTTACCTCTTTTGTCGGGTCCACAATACTGGTATCGGATTCCTGGCCTGTCATTTTCAGCTTGTTTTTTTGATCGGGTGTTGTAGGAATGTGTTTCCAGAATGCCAAACAACTAACCACCTTCTTGGACTCAACATCAACAACCGCTTGGTTAATGGTTAGGGCATGAGCTGATTTGATAACCGCACGTTGGGGAATGAATGAACTTAAGTAGTTTAACGGATTCTATTATGCATTTGCTCGACTGCTTGCGTCATCCCGACTTTTATTTTCAATGGCAACTTTCTTTCTTTTTCTTTCTCTTTTTCTTTCTTCTTTTTCTTTTCTCTTTTTTCATTCTTGTCTTTGCTTTCTCTTTGTTTTTTATTCTCTCATTTTCCTCTTATTTTGCCATTGTTCTTTCTCTTGGTTTTCTTATTTTCTCTCTTTTGTTTTCCTTTTCTCTCTTGCTTTTCCTCTTATTTTTCTTTTTCTCTTTTCTTATTTGGTTACGGTCGAATCCTATGCAGATGGACTACGTATCATGACCCCGCATAAATTAGAACAGGCGTCGTTCGTGAAATTAAGTGTGAAAAATAATGAAACAATTTTTGGGAATTTTCAATTTTTATTAGTAAAATATTCTATTACAAAACTAGATGCTTTTGGAAATGAAAATAACATACTCAAACTAAAATAAAGTACAGACTCGAGAACCACTGACAGACTCTAGTGCGAAGAAGGAAATACAAACTCCAACAGACGACAGACTTTAAGGATAAGAAAATATAGACTCAAGCTACGAATACATTAAACCTTCAAATACTAGTGCTCGTGGGGCGTCATTCGGCCTCTCCGCGGGCCTAGGTGCAAGACCCCTTTTCCAGTTGTTCCAGTTCATTCATTATTTTCTTGAAAAATATCATTATCGCTGAAAATAAGGTGGTGCAGGTTATGTTTTCGCACACTCGGCATTTTCTAGCGATGGCATGAGCAATTGTCAAAATCCTGTCTCTGGTTCGGCCTTTTTCTAGAAGCAAGCGCTCTATCTGATTATCCCTAGCTTGCAAAACCTGAGAGTCACGAAGATGCTAACTCTATAACTGTTGTATTTCTTGTTCCATTAGGGCCATTAAGTCATAGCAGTGTTCACTTTCAACCTCAAAAGCTTTCGCTTGCTTAGCTGCCTCGTCCTCAAGGGTAGTCATTTTCCTTCTCAAATTAGCAATGGTCTTTTTTATAATCTCTCTTCATCTGCTGTATAAACTATGTGCGCTCTTCGTTTTTCTTTGCCCAATGTGCCCGAAGTTTTGCTAGGGTACCCTAAGACCTTTCTAGATCTTCTTGACGCTCAATGATTTCCTTTTTCAACCCATTTATCAACCTTTCATCAGACCGACTTCTCTACTGGTTGTTAGCATCTATTCTCATCTGTTGGATTTGAGCCTTGAGTGTTTCATTTTCTTGGGCCATCTTCTTTTTATCCCCTTCGTCGGATGCGACTTGCAAACTGTTTTCAAACTGGATATACTGTACCTGTTTTTCCAATGCTCATATGTGGGTCGTGTATTCCCATTATTTTTCTAACCAACCCTATTATTCCTGTGATGATTCAACAAAGTCCTGGAGGTGCGATCTTTTAGCTAGCCTCTCGATCTCAAGTTCTCTCCTATACTAAGCAAGATATCCTAGCGACACTTCACCTTTGGCCCGATCCTGCACGCAAGTATTTGCTTTTAAGTATTGACATTCGTTCCAAATCTGGCGGACTCTTGCTTTATGAAACTGTCCGTCATGGCTAATCTCAATTACTTGAGCACTATGATCCTCATCCTCTTGCACAATTTGGCATCTCCTGAGTTGTCTCAAAACTCGATTTGGAGCATAAGGTTGAATGATATTAAGCCCCATCAAGAGAAGATGCTGCCTAGCCGCTGGCATGTATATGATTCTATCAATGGGTAACCAACCAAGCATCCACTGTTTTGACTGACAGTTAGGGTCCGAAAGTATGACATCCACGTTGTTACTCCTTCAGGAAAACTGACCCCCATCAATTCTCGTGTAAAAATCCCCTATGCTGGTTTTCTTAAATGAACCATAACTCAGGAACTGGGAACGGTGACATAAGTGCTCAGTCATTCACATATGCAACAACAAATTACACCCCTCAAAAAAGTCTCCTCCGACTTTGTAGGCTATGAGAGCTCGGAAAATTTCAGCTACTATCATGGACACAAGAGTGCTTTTGGCTTGAGTCATTAAAGTATTGACGACCCCAGTTATTTTCATGTCAATATTTCCATCTTTCCTCGAGAACACCGGGAGCCCCAAAAAGACCACCATAAAAGCAAAACATCTATGTTCCTCCCATTTTTTCCGGTTTCCTTTGCTACATATCTTGCTTTCCGGGTTATTGAGTCCGCCTATATGGCCATATCAATTGTATAAAAAGTGTGGAGTACAAAAGCCCTTAGCCAAATCTGGATTGTGGACCGTCCTGATTATCTTCAGTGAGTCTAAGAACCTGTGCACAACTATGATTCTTGGAGCAACCAAGTATTTTTGGCTTAAATGCACCTCATCATTTCCAATGTACCCGGCTATCTCCTCCAAGGTCGGGGTGAGTTCAAAGTATGAGAAATGAAAGACGTTGTGTGCCGGGTCCCAACATGTGACCAAGCTCTGATGATGTCTTCCCGAGTCACAATCTCTAACAAACCAGTAAGTCCTTTCAAATACTTTTTGACCTCCTCTTGTCCTTCTTTACCCAGATCGTTCCACCATAGACGCAACTCCCGAGGGATTTTAGTCACAATTGAGAAAGTTTCATTTTAAATCGTGCTCATCCTGCAAATTTATTAAGGTGATTTAATCACTTATTTTGAATTAAAAGAAAAAAATGACTATTTTGTTCAAATTTCCAATTTAAAACAAACATTCGGTTTCACGGATACAGCCTTTTAGCACTTCATGAAGAAGATATTAAGGTTGTGCCTGCTAACCGTTGAAAATGACCCAAGGCGTCTGTTCTTGCAAAAAAGGCCTTCCGGCGCCCTTTTAGGGACATTCGGCTTATTTTTGACAAGAATGGTGTCACCTGACTTGTTCATGACAAAAATTTCAAAAATTTTGTTGTTTTGGGCTATTTTTGTAAAGGGGAGGTTGAACTTGATGAGGGTTTCCTACGAATCTCACATCCGGTGAGAATCAAACCTGCGTAGTTTGGGCCAATAAAACTAACTATTTTCGAAAATAAGACTCTTTTTCATTCACAAATACACTATTTCGGAAAACAATACTCTTTTTGTATTTACTTTTCCAACAAACGATTTAAAAATAAAACTTTTTTTTTCCTTTTTCTTGACCAATAAAACAAACCATTTTTGAAAACAAATTATCTTTTCCTTATTCTTTTTTTTTTCATTTTTCTTAAAAATTCGGCAGAGTTTCGACATTATTTTGACATTGATTATTTTTCTAAAACAGATAATTAACTCTCTACACTGTTATTTCTCTCCCTTTTAAATTTTTTTCCAAATACTCCAAAGCCGGTCAACATGCAAGTCCGAGACAAATAAATGCATAGGATGCATCAGGATGGTCTTTCTCATTTCAAGTTACCTGTCCTAGAAGGACCCAACCCATGTGTTGAGTCCCCTACGTCAAATGTACGTGATGCAAATAAGTGTTCCTACTAGGGATCCGGCATGAAGTCAAGTTATTCTAGGTTCAAAATTTGGGTATATGTCCTAGACTGGGTACCTGAGCGGACAACTAAAGTCGAGGAGCGGGCTACATACCAGAGACCTGCAAGATCGTCTGGCTTTGTAACTTATCCGAGCCTCTTTCTTCTTCAGTGTATGACCCTAAGAGAATAGGGAGTCTCAACTAGTAAGCACATCCCTAGGGGTGAGAAGAGAAGGGTTTCGGCACCGTTTTTATACAATTTAGATAATATCAAAGCGCTAAACATTTAGCATGAAACATGTGGAAAAATCAGATAAAGCCAAATATAACAATTATTCTAAGCTCGAATTCTTAAACCTTGAACTGAAGTTCTCGGTTTGGTCCCCAGTAGAGTCGCCAAAGCTGTCACATCTCCTTTTTCACTACACCCGCAAGGGCGTAAAGGAGTTTTTCCAATTAAAGAACAATCAGAACGGGATTTACTATTAAGATTTAGAGTCGCCACTTGGTATATTAATGGTGTCTCAAGTCACTGATTGCATCCCGAACCGAGAAAAATATGACTCTTGTTACGACCCGTCCCATCGTCACGTGAGTTACTGCCCCATTTCCCCCATATTGTGTTGCTCTATGTTTCAATATCAGTATTTGAGTTTACCGGGAAGAATTTGATTGATTTTAGATAGAAATGAGACACTTAGTCTCTAAAAGGGAAGCTTGTTTTGGGAAAAGTCAACTGGAAGTTGACTATTTGGTTAGAGAGCTTGAATGTGAATTCTGATGATTTGGTTAGCTTCGGGGGATGATTTGTGACTTAGGAGTGAAATCATGATTGAATTTGGAGGTCCAGTGTAGAATTAGGCTTGAATTGGTGATGTTTGAATTTTGGCGAATTTCGGTTGATAGGTGAGATTTTGATCCAAGGGTCAGAATGGAATTTTGAGAGTTGTAGTAGCTTTGTTAGGTGCTTTTGGATATATATGCAATGTTTCAGACCATTCTTAGGTATTTAGGTTGGATTTTTGATCGAATGTGCAATTCGGAAGTTTTTAAGAAATTTAGACTTTGATTTTAGGAAAATTGGGGATTTTGATGTTAACATTAGCGTTTGGATTATTCGAACAAGTTTGAATTAGGTATTAGATCATGTCTGTGCCATTGGTTGAGGTCCCGAGGGCCTCGGAGTGAATTCGGATGGTTGAATGGAAGATTTGGAGTTGTTGCATGAATTGGAAGTTGCAGGTTCTGTTGTTTCCGCATCTGCAGAAAAGGGACCACATAGGAGGTTCCGCAGATGCTGCTATTGGATCGTACAAGCGGCCTGGGAGGCTCTGGCTTAGATCGCAGGTGCTTAATGGGAAACCGGATAAGCCGTCTTGGACCGTAGAAGTGGTCTCTGGCGTTTTAGGTGAAACCGCATAAGTGGTCATTTGGCCGCAGAATCAGTCCCGCATAAGCAGTAGCGGGACCCCAGAAGCAAAAAGCATTGTGCACTGAGGGGTTAAAGGGTTTATTTCATCTGTGAGTTCTATCATTTTTCCTGCATTGTTAAGCAAGCTCGAGAGCTATTGACGGGAATTTTAGAGAGTTTTGACTGGGAATTCATCGGAGTTAAGTTCTATGAACTAGAAACATCATTATATTGAAGAATCAACATTTAATTCTTAGAAATTTGGGTGAAAAATTGAAGAACTGGGGCTTGGGTTTTGAAATAAAAATTTGGGATTTGACGGAGCAATTGAACTCCAATTTTAGTAAATTTAATATGTATAGACTCGTGGTGAGATGAGGAATCCGGTGATTTGAATTTTGTAATTTTTCGAGGGATGGACCAGGGGCTCGGGTTTTGCCAACTTCATGATTTTTGGTATTTTTCGAGTATTTTCGCTTGGGTTATGTTTCTTTGGCACATTGTAGCGTATTCGTTGTGGCTTTGGCCAGATTCTACACGCGACGAGGTCGATACGAGAGGAAAGGGCATTGCGAGCTAGTCTTTGGCCGACTTGAGGGAGTAATAGATGTAGATTATGACCTGAGGGTTTGAAACCCTAGTGTATCATACTGTGACTCTGTATTGAGGCGAGACACGTACTCTACGGCAAGTGCGGGGTCGTTTGTGGACGGGGACTATGGCATAGTCCGTCTGAGTGATGTTCAAACTTTGTTATTGATTAGAAATGTATTGGTAAACATCCTACAGGATTGTTATGAGTATATTTGGGATGCGTGCCGATTATTTGGATCCCTTAGGGATTATTATCATTGTTTCCATGATGTTAAGCATGTTTTCATGATATCAGTCCTGAGTTAAACACTATCTCGAAATGATTAGTAAAATTCTAAGGTTTTAAACACTTAAGCTATAATTCCAGATAATTGGAACTAAAAATGATAAATTTGACTGTGCCCGTGTAGCTTCCATGCATATAATAGGACCGATTGTGGAACGGGCTGCATGCCGCAGTGAATGCTACGATGATATTGCGCTTGGGCTGTAGCAGCCACTCCAGATTCTGAACCCCCACAGTGAGCACGAGTACCTAAATGGATCGGGTTGTACGCCGCAGCGGTGATGTGCATTGCATTGTATTCATGCATTGATATCTATTTTTCTACCTTTCATTGATTTGCTGTTGTTTCACCGTTAAATGTTCTAAGTTGTTAGTCTCAGCTTTATGTTACAGTATTTTCAAGATTTCTTACATTCGGTCATTATATATGTCTATTACCAATGAGTTGGAAGTACTCACTTTGCTCCCTGCACCATGTGTGCAGATTCAGGAGCATCAGGAGCTTAGTTGTACTATTGATGTTCCCAGACTTATCCGGAGTTGTCAAGGTAGCTGTCAGGCGTCTACAGGACCTGACTCCTCCCCTATCACTTTGTTTTCCGCATCTTGGACTTTCAGGTGTTTTGTTTTGCTAGTCAGTTGTATTTAGAGGCTCTAGATTCATGACCCCATATCTCTTAAGAGTTGTATTGACATTGCATATGGTTTACCGTACTATTTCTATTTTTTTGTCACTGGTTGAACTATATTAACTAAACTTAACTCTATTAATTGGAAATGTGTTTTTCGTACTTGGGTAGAGAGTGTTCAATGGTCGGAGTTGCCTAGCAATTATTGTTAGGCGCCATCATGACCGGGATTGGGGTCGCGACAAGTTGGTATCAGAGCCTAGGTTACTAGGACTCATGAGTCATGACCTGGTTAGTAGAGTCTCGTGGATAGGCACGGAGACGACGTCTGTATTTATTCTCGAGAGGCTGTAGGACCTTTAGGAAAACACTTAATATTCTTGAACTCTTGTCGTGCAGCTTTATTGTTCTGAGACCTAAAACTTCTATATTCTATTCTCTCGCATATGGCGAGAACCCTTGCTACGGCACGTGATGGACGACCACCACTACCACCCGCTAGAGGCCGTGGTCATAGTCGAGACAGACCAACGAGGGAAACACTTGTAGATCCACCAGCTGCCCAGGTTCAGGACCAGCCTCTAGCTGTAGATGCTCCAACAGCACCTGTTCAGGCACCGGCAGTGCCCATTGTGATTCCTGATCTCGAGGAGGCTTTAGCTCAGATCTTCTCCGTGTGCACTAGCCTGGCACAGGCCGTCTCAGCCATTGCTACAGCAACTACTTCTCAGACCGGGGGTGGTTAGCTGACCCCCCCTGCTCGCACACCCGAGCAGAGTAAAACAACTTCAAAAAGAACAAGAGGTTATATTGGTTCTTTTAGTAGCTTTACACATATTTCTGAAAGTTTACCTGAAAATTTAAATGTATATTATGATCGAATGCAAGAAAATTATGGTGTAGATGATGATTTAGATGCTTTGTTAGATGATATTCAATCACCCGATAATCTTGAAACACCACCACCTACACCTGGTAATGCTAGTCAAACTCAAAATGTTAGGGGTGCTACAAATAGGCCTCCTCTCCCTATTAAGAAGAAACGGCGATTAAGAAGTAAGTGTTGGATGTTTTTTGAAAGACTAGAAGATCAAAAAAAAATATGTAAATGTAAAATTTGTAGTGAACATTATAAATATGAGCCCAGTAAAGGAGGGAATACGGGTCAACTTCGTAAGTATGGAAGAGAACCACCCTCTTTATTAGGAATTAGATGAGTCATCTGGGCAACAAAACGTAACCTGAGTCCTGGGGGGAGGGGGGGTTATTTGGGAAATACGATATTAAGAAAGATCGGGAAGAATTAGCTAAAATAATTTTTTAAAGTTGTTTACCATTTACTTTTGCTTCTTCACCGTATCTTGTTACTAATATTCAAAGAATTTATAACCTATGTTTAACGTTATTCCTAGATGTACTTGTAGAGCTGATATCTTTAGGCTTTTTGGACAATATCAGACATATATACGTTATTTGTTCGCAAGTCTTCCTTGTAAAGTATCTCTTACTCCTGATATTGGTCGTGCTGTGAATGGAAATGATTATTTGACACATATCATTGGATAGATGATAATTTTTGTATGCAAAAAATATTATTGCTTTTAAATATAATAAAAATCAAAGTCATACTGGTGCATTTATAAGTAATACTATACATGAAGTTGCTATATTTTATAATCTTGCAGAAATTTTTTTGTGTATGTTATTTAATAATGTTTCTAACAATACTGCTGCTATTACAATATTAAAATTGCATCTACACCCACCACTTCCTGAAATATTTCATGTTAGATGTGCATGTTATTTTTATAACTTGATTGTGAAGAGTGGCCTTGAATTATTTAGAGATGGACTTACTTTATTTAGGAGAGTTATTGGTGCAATTCAAGAAAATAATAGAAGTGATAGATTAAATGCATTTAAAGAAAAATGTGTACACTATGGACTAAAACCAAAACTCATGCCTGAAGAAATAGTTACTAGGTAGAATTTTACTTATTTGTTCTTAAGATGTTGTTATAAATATGGAATTCCTATAACTGAAGTTGCTAATTCTCATTGTACCGATCTTAACCATTTGTTAACATCTAGAACTTGGGAAGTCATTCATGATATTGTACAACTTTTACAAAAGTTTTATGTGGATACACTTGAGTTTTCTGGAGCTTATTATCCTACCATTTCAAATGGTTTAGTTCATATTGCTGAAATTTCTCTTTTACTACATAATTTGAAGTAGATATGTTACTGTTGTTGAATCTATGCTAGAAAATTTTAAAAAGTATTTCTATCCAAGTCCCTATATTTACCTAATTGGTGCTATTTTAAGCCCTACTGTCAAAATGATAAAACATCGCCAATTAATTAGAGCTTTATATATTTATATGAATATTGGCTCAACTGAAACTCCTGATATTGACACTTGTATTCTGAGCTACATATATATTAACAAACTTTATATAATTATTATGCTAACATTATTGATACTTCTTCCGTTGTAGATGCAAATATTCCTTTAACCAATCATTCAACATCTGGAACAACTATGAATGATGATGATGATTGTTTTCAAGATTATTAGATTTGGTCTACACTAGGAGAGCATCAACAAATCAGTAGCACGAATATTGATGAACTATAATTCTACTTGTAAAAGTCACCAGAACCCCTCACAAAGAATTTTCTACCGCTGGGTTGGTGGAGGAGAAACTCAAATTAATTTCTTTTTCTTTCGGCCATTGCTCGAGACGTGCAAACTGTGCGGATTTCAACAGCCGTATCAGAGAGTGCAGTTAGCCAAGCAAGGCACCAGCTAGGAGATACCCGTCATTCATTGGGCAGCAACGCGTTGAAAATTCTAGTGTGCTTCAGAGATTGGATAAGATCAGAACGGCGAAATCAAGGGTGTGACGAGGTAGACGAAGAGGAGGACCAAAAAATTGGAGATATAATAGTTTATGGTTCCGATTCAACTAATGCCAGAAACCAGGAACCCCATGTTGACATGGGAGAACTTACAAAAATGATGCAAAGCATGTGATGTACTATTTCTTATTTTTTATAATTATTGTAAACTTTTAATTTGCAAGTTCAAAAATAAAAAAATCAGAAATGAACTTGCAAATTAATTTGAAGTATTAAAAATATAAGTGAAAGCCTTCGGAGTTTGTTCCTTAGATTGCCTATTGGTCTTATACTCTTATTAAATAATTTTTTTAGCCACTTACTTTCTAATTTTAATTTTATAATTTTAAAATACAAGTTTCAAGTTTAAAACTTTAAACTTCAAAATTTAATTCTAACCCTTAAAAGTTTGCAATACTTAACTATCAATAATATTGAATAAGAAAAATAAAATTTAAATTTAAAAAAATTGGAGCCCGGCCCACCCAAGTTCGTTTTATCCCTAACCCGTATAGGCTACAAAAACCCGAAAAAACCTAGCCCACTAAGAGCCTGCTATCCCGAGCTCGCTCGCGGCCCGCTCGCTAACCGAACGGGCTGGGATTTTTTCCGTTACGCCCGTCCCAGCCTGCCCTATAAACACTCATAATTGAAGCACCTTAAGATGCACCCAATATATTCTAATAACACCCGCTCAAAACAAAGCAAAAAATTGATTTTTTTTTGCTACAAATAGCTAATTGAATAATATTAGTAATATTTTATTAATTAATTATTTTTTATAATAAAATATTTGTAAATGGACATATATGGTAATTTTCTTTCTTAAAAATAGAGTTTTGACACAGCTACCCACAAAAACAAAACTATTTACTCATGTCTACCCATTTGTTTTTCTACCCATAACTAATTACATTTTCTACCCATAATAGTTTTTGTTGGAATTTTTTTCTTTATTCTTCAGTTCATTTTTATTTCTATGCTTCTTTTCTTCTTTTTTATCGATTTTTCTTATTTTTTTTATTTTTCTTTTTCTAATTTCCTTTAACTTATTTTTTTATATTCTTTTTCTCTTTATAATCTAATTTCATTTATTATTTTCACTATTTTTATTATTCTTTTTTAATACTATTGCTAAAGAAAAATTTAATTTTGTACCAATTAAATGTAGCTGATATAACAAAAAAATATTAACTAACATATAATACTAGTATCGTATATAGCTATACCAACATGGTATACAATTATACGCAAAGAGTTAAATTTTGTTTTCTTGTTTTGAGTTGCAAAATAACCACAAACTTAACAATCCAAATTTATGAGTTTCAAAGCTTCAAGATTCTCCAGAGGTAGATTAATATTTTGCAGAAGTTAGAAGTCTTGGAATTCAAGTCATAGAATAAATCAAAGCGGAAAAAAGATTTGAAGTTTCACTTTGCCCCTCACGCTGTGTAAAAGCTTAAAGCAACTTAGAAGGAAAAAGACAAGTAAACTTACGATTGTACACTATTATTGCATATTGTTACAGTATATTGCAAATTATCATAGTATACTATAATAATATATTGTATACTATAGTAGTATAGTGTTGCAGTATAACTATATACTCCTATAATATATTGTATACTGTAGCGGTATACTGTTACATAATTGTGTTCTTCTTTGATTATTGTAATATACTGTTGCAGTATATTATAAAGTATAATGTTGCAGTATAACTATATACTCATACATCATATTGTATACCTTAGCATTATACTATTGGGTAGTTGTGTTCTTCGATTTTTTCAGCTGAAAAATTCGATCTCAATCACCTCAAATCAGCTCCAAATGCTGTCAAATTTCAGTATGAACTTTCAGAAGGTATTATAAGCAATATTGAACAGCACTCACTTTGAATCAAACAAGAAATCTTCAAAATAAAAATTTTAAATTCAAGAGCTTCAAAACAAATTTCAGTACATGTTATCCTTCCATTTATTATAAGATTTTTTTGGAAATTAAACTGATTTGGCATTAGCAGACATGTAGGTCATTGAGGAGAAGAAGTGGTCTGGAGATTTTGTGTTTGCCTCTCTGTACATGCAGAAGATTTCAATATACAAGGAAAGACAATTTGATATAAGCAATTGCAAATTTTTGGTCATAGGCAATGTAAATGGGAACAAATATTTGATGATTACATAGTTTTTCATGTTAGTAGGATCCTCTTTTACAATAGGAAGCTACTAGATTTATACTCTCTTGACAAGAGATTTAGTAGTTAATATGTAGCATATGTACTTAGATGAATTTGATTCTGGTTATTTTTGTGAGATCCAATGAGTAGGCGGTGTATACAACTTTTTGCTTTTAACCAAATTTTTTCTACTTTTACCTTTACTACTACTTGCAAATATAAACTCATTGAATTCCCTTTTCACTTTGGATTTTGGATTTCTACGTTTTTTGCCTTTCCCTTTTCACAATGCAATTCTGCAAACAGGTAAACAAATGATTGGAGGCGATTGAGACATACACAAAATAGTTAGAGAGAAAATAATCGAGTAAATAATTTAGGCCCCACGAATAGTAAAAAATAGTTTTGACCTGAGCATTAAAAATTAAATAATTTAGAATTAATTGGTATAAAATAAAATTTTCTCTTTAAAAATAGTGACAAAATCTACACATCAGCCTACAAAGGGACTTTTGCGTAAACTACGTTAGCCCAAAATCTCAAATAACTCAGTACAAGGCTACAAGCCCATAAAGGACCACGGCATTTCAGCATAGCTCTGCAAAAACCCTAGGTTTATAACTCTAATTTTCCCTCATTTCCATCCACAAAGCTCACCAAAACCCTAGCCCCACTCTCCTCTGCTTGACAAAATGCCGCCAAAGTTCGATCCCTCTCAGGTCGTCGAAGTTTTCGTCCGAGTTACCGGAGGTGAAGTCGGAGCAGCGAGTTCACTCGCTCCAAAAATCGGTCCACTTGGTCTGTCCCCTAAGAAAATCGGAGAAGACATCGCAAAGGAAACCGCCAAGGATTGGAAGGGTCTCCGAGTCACCGTGAAACTCACCGTTCAGAACCGTCAAGCTAAAGTCTCCGTCGTACCGTCCGCCGCGGCACTCGTCATCAAGGCGTTGAAAGAGCCGGAGAGAGATCGTAAAAAGACGAAGAACATCAAGCACAACGGTAATATATCGCTTGATGATGTGATTGAGATTGCTAAAGTGATGAAGCCTAGATCTATGGCTAAGGATTTGACTGGAACTGTGAAGGAGATTTTGGGAACTTGTGTTTCAGTTGGTTGTACTGTTGACGGAAAGGATCCTAAGGATTTGCAGCAGGAGATTGATGATGGTGATGTCGAGGTTCCTCTGGATTAAGGAGGTTAAATTCTGAATTTCTCGCGATATAGTAGTTTGGAATTTTGAATCTGTATCGTTTTGGATTTTCAGAGAGATTTTATCAGATGATAATTTTGATTTGATATCATATCATGATGAGAATACTCTCTTTGGAAAAATTTTTGGAAAAAATGTTGGTTTTTATTTGGTATTATTATAAGATTTTGGATGATTATCATATCTGATTGTCGATCGGAGTTTATTGAAGATGTTGGTATGCTTTTATCTTTAAACTGTTTCTGCTAATGTGAGTGAATTATTTGTGCATACAGTAGTTATAAGGTTAAATATTCTCTTCGTGTTAGACTAGTTAGAGTGGGAACACTGTAGATATCTCTTTAGAAATGATATCTTTCGGTGGCAGAACATGGTAGCCTCTAGAGTAGATCCTATGCCCAATATCAACTTTGAACATTCGAATGAGCTTAGTAGTGTATAAAGATGTACCCTGTGGTTCTTGTCTTGTGGGATATAATAATTGTAACTTCTCCTTTTGCCTTGAAACAGCAGTCAAGACTAAAATTTAGTAGAGTAAACTTGTTCAAGTATGGGTCTTTAACATGTGAATGTGTTTGGCATGACATTTCCACCCACCTATAAGTTCCGATTTTCGACTTAATAGCCTGTTTGGCCAAGCTTACTGTTGGCCAAAAGTGCTTTTTTGGCCAAAAGCACTTTTAGCCAATCATTTAAGTCGTTTGGCCAAAATTTTGGAAGGAAAAACAAAGTGTTTTTGAGAAAGAAGTGTACTTTTTGAGAAGCAATTTTGAGAAAAATATACTTAGGCCATCTCCAATGGTACTCCATTTGTTGCTCTATTATAGAGCATGAATAGTGTTGCACCAAATCATTACTCTATATTTAGTTTAATAATATTTTATTCATTTGGTGTAAAGTAAATAGAAGATAAGAGAGGCAAATAGAGTGGTTGGAGTAGAAGATAATAATATAATATAGAAGAGAGAAAATTTGGTGTAAAAAATAGTGTAATGGTTGGAGTAGATTTGGTGTTGCACTATTTTAGAGTGAAAAATGGTGCAAAAAATAGAGTGATTGTTAGATATGCCCTTAGAAGCAGTTTTTTAAAGTTTGGTCAAACACTAATTGTTGCTCAAAAGTGCTATTTCAAACTAATTAGCCAAACGAGCTATAAGACTTCTTCTTGAGTACTCATCAGTTTTTGATGATTATCCTGTGTCAAAGCATCGTATATAAGGTACAAGTACTCAACTGTTTCCGTTGGTTGTTACTATGCACGTTTATATTGCAATTTTTGGTTTTACCTTATAGCTGGATCAGACACTTCAAACTTGCTATATCCAGATCTGACTGTCACATTACTGCTCTAGATGTTGTGTCGACTTAAAACAATTGATCTTAAGTGAATGAATTTACAATCTTTCCTAAAAAAAAGAATTCAAGAGTAATGTAATGTCATGCTCTGACATTAATTACCTTCTAATATGAAATCAATTCCTAGGTTTTGCATGTTTATGCTGAGAGGGTCTTGAGTGGGACTGGACTCGTCGGGGTGTATCTGTGAGTTACTTGCATTAATATTTGACCCTAATATGTGTAGTAAAATCACAATTGAAATGAGTTGTGTCCAGTTCTTGAATCCAATGTAGGCTGTTGAATACTCGTTGAGAAAGGGTAAAAAAGTTGTTTAGTTTTGGTTTGTAAAACAAGTTAACTTTTGGTTAACAATGAAGATCCATTGTTCATGTACTAGAGCTTGATTGAAGACCTTACTGTCTGGGCCATTTCATGAATGTATTATTTACATGGAGTATATAAAAGAACTGTAGTGTGCTCGGATTAAAGTATCTGTCAGTGAGTAGCCTACAGTTTGTTTGATTTCGTTGAACATAATCAAATCGGGATGAATTACCAAAAAGGGGAAAATATTGGTGAGATGATTTCTCCATGTCTGTCTTGAGCTTTTTGAATGTTCCTGTTCTAGGGTATGGGATTATGTGGACAATATTTCAAAGGAGACTAGATAGATGTATAGTCTCATCATGAACATAAATTATTTCTTTCTCCAAAGCCAAAAGCACATAGTTTCTAAAAAACATGGTTCTTTTAATGTTGAAGTGTTTGACCAAGCTTTAACAAGAAAAAAAGTATTTTTTAGCAGAAGCAGATATACTTTTGGAGAAAAAAAAAGTAGCTTCCCCCAAAAGCTCTTTTAAGAACTTGCAAGTGCTTTTTAGAAGCTTGATCAAACATTAATTAATGCTCAGAAGTATTTTTTAAATTAATTAGCCAAACACAAGTTGCTTTTCATCAAAAGTATTATTTAAAAAGGCACTTTTGAGGGAAAAAATACTTCTCAAAGTAAGCTAATTTTTGAAACTTGGCCAATTAAACTATTAAGGTGATTATGACCTGTTAAAATATGGGGGTATTATCACTTTAAGCCTGCACAGAAACTATTTACATTTGCCAATGGAAAAAGTGTATAAAATTAGATTACAATTTTGCACCTATTGTAAATTAAAATGTATTAAAACATAACACAACTAATAAAATAAATAGTAAAAATCTTCAACAAACACCTTCATAAAAAAACTTTTATTAAATGTTAATTTTAGCATTTTATTCTTCGTAAAAACCTATATATATATATATACACCTTCAGGGGTTGGCCTGGTGGCAATTGACTTGAGCCTTGTGGTTTGCTCCCTTTCAAGGTCTCAAGTTCGAAACCCACAGGGTGTAAACAATTTCTAAGGGTCATCGGACTAGGTAAAATTCGAATTAGAGTACATCTATATATATATATAGACACACACACACACACACACAAATAAAGTTTATACAATTTTTTGACTATTATTTTTATCGCGGTTATACAATGACATTTTTCCTATTTATTTATATGTTGTAAAACAATAAAAGAAGAAGAGTATTGCAGAGAAAAGTAGATAGAATTCTTATTGATTTGAGATGATTTACAATGTAATAGAACCCCTTTATTTATAGGAAAAAAGTGACTTAGCCATAAAGTAACAAACCCTAAATTTTCTCTAAAATATAAGCATTCACCTAAAATAAAATTCTACTTAGAACATTCTCCCTTGAATGTCTACTCAATAGAAAATATATCTCATTATATTCTTAACTAAAATAAAATTGAGTGGAAAAAAATTTTTAGTGAAGGAAAAATGAGTACACATATCTAACAATATGCTTTTTGGCTGCCTCATTAAAAACCTTGCAAGGAAAATCCAGTGTGATAAACTGGTAAGAGAAAAAGAGTACAACGCGTATTAACTCACCTTGATGAAAACATCAATTCATATATTTGAGTCATTACATTCCAATCTTTTGCACAATCTTCAAAAAATTGAAATTGAACAAATTTGTTTCACCTTGAAATCAATATTCCTAATAGATATGTATTGTCTTCGTATGATTTTGTTAGAATCACGATTTCAATATCTTCATATCGGGGTAAAGATTCTTACTCTCGTATTATCATATTTATAGTTCTAGCATGTGCACAAACTGCACTTAGGGTGTAATACTTCATCACTAAGAATTCTATATGCTTTAGGCGATCTAAATCCTTCATGAATCGTCATATAAGTATAGCCATATAACCCAAATACATAGACTTTAGATGCATATCAAGATTTCATGTCATACTAGACATATAAGAAAAATAAAAGTGATTGCACACGCAATTGACTTTATACTTTCAAGTGTTTGAAATGCAAATCCATAACAACATGCTTTTCATATGAAACCAATTCTACTTGAATTATTTCTCTAGACTTAACATCCTTATACACACACACACACACACACACACACACACACACACACACACACACACATATATATATATATATATATATATATATATATATATATATATATACATATACATATTTAGCGCTATCATAGATGTGTGACGGATATTTTATATTGGTTCCAACCTCCTTATTTTTCATAAAGACATAACATAGAGATCTTTTCATTCATATATTCAGGTACCTGAATCTCTCATGAGATTTTATGAAGTGTTATGTTATGTGATCTTCTAGATCACTTGCTTCCTTATTATTATCATTTTAATCATTTGCTCCTATTTTCTATCTCGAATTTTATTTGAAATCAATTTGTCTATATACTTTAAGCGTATCATAGAGTTTGTCCTTTTAAGACTTATTCTAATAGGAGCATTTCTTTGGGTCAGCAAATGCGTCTAGCATGCTTTTCTCGGTACTTTGTCAAACTTACGAATATTGCTTTATATTATTTCATAGACCTGGCTATCCATCCGTATGATTTTACTGCGTCTAGGTAGGTCATATTTTACCATCACTTTTACTTCTATTTACGGTGCTGAGGTCTGCTACCAAACTTCAGGTTACTTTTGGTGCTTATCCCATATGTGTAAATCTAAGTCCTTTAATGTTTTCTCATACTGTTCATCTCAAGAATGATGGCGTAATCTTATCTTAAACTTTATGACTTTTTTCCATCCATTGTTGATCACCTCAATATTGATCTACAATATACCATTGATAACTGGAAACCTCTTACGTAATCACTAGGGCGCACGTTGCATCGTGGAACATTTGAAGTGATTTTCTTAATCCACTCGGGGTGATATGATACTATACTTCCATAACCATTTTTCATAACATCCCAATGTGGTTTACCTTACATGGGTATTTTAATCATGTACCCTTCATGAAATCATTACTCAATCGAAGGCTCAAACGTCATCCTTCATTTATCCCAGTTACACCCTTATTCTGTTACCAGTACAACATTCCATCTCTTTTAAATGCTACTACTCTTAGATTCCTTTGAGTTCATTAAGGTTATACTGAGCTTTCTATAACTTTGGAATCCATTAGATATCTTCTTTTAATGGGCTTAGTCCCGAGGACTCATCCGTTTCTCGTTACCTTGTCACTCACCCTTTATTGTCCTTACTCCTGCCTTCCTAACACCTTATCACTCTATCATACTTTAGCTTACGACATACATATATCCATTTATACTGCTCCCAACCTTACTTGCACCATAGATTTCCTTGTATTATTCTGGAACATCAAGTGAGAACTCACATCGTCTCTATCTTTTCTTTACTCTCTTGGCTAAATCTCTCAGTACCTAGAAACCATAGGCTGAAAGATACGCTATTGACGACGACGCTATCATTCCTGGGTATTGCATACTCGCACTTCTAGCCTTTTATCTGCAGTATGGACTGTTCACCACCTTGTGCGTTTGAGTATCTCGTACGTTGTTCACATTTACCTTACTTACCTTAAAATCTCGCATCACATCTTCTATATATTTTATGACTACCCTTCCACATAGGTGTAGTTCACATCTACAACTTGAAGCTCTACAAAAATACTTGCATCTCTGGTGCATATACAATTCAGTAGTAGCTTCATACTGACTTCATATGAGCCTCGTACTTTCTAACTGGATTTATCGTAGAGCCGTTTAAGAATATGGTTGTTGTGTTATCTCTCTTGAACCTCTGATATTAAGAGTGATTCTGTAATGTTCTCGTTCATGATGTCTATAATTTTTGGATCCAATAATTACACTCGTAATTTACTTGGTTGACATAACTCCTTAATTTCTTCTTACTTCTTATCAGCCTTTATGTAGGCTTAAGCTACCTTTCGATCTACGCTCCTGGTATTAGTGGACTTTCATGGGTGCTATGGAATATCCATGATACAATACTTTAAAAATTCAATCCTTTGTCTATGACCGGGGCTCAATTCTTCCTTCTAACTTATATCGGAACCTTCTACAGATGTATGATTGTTAACATATATGCTGCATAAATAATACTCCGAAATCTTAAGTGCGTTCTTAACATAACTAGCTATGGATTATTAATCGAATAATTTCGTTCCATCTCATCTTTCTTTAAATGTATGCAATTGTTTTTTTTTCCTGGACTTCATACCCCTTGCTGTGTGCATGCTTAGCTTATCTTAGTTTCCACGATTGCTGGAATTTTTGTGCAACTCATATGGTCTCGAATATAACATTCAATTTTTATCCCTGTTCATTTGGCACGGTAGGTTCCATTTCCTTATGGGGTGCATATAATGTTTTTGTGATACTGTTGTTACATGACCATTTCCTCTTTAGGTCATTGTGCTCAGGTTGAAGCCTTCTTCCTTATTTTTTGAGCTATTTTTTCATTGTAGTACTTAGGGAGACCTTCTGGCTCTTGTAAAATTACAAGATGGTTATATCATTTATCCGAAAATATTTTTTTATGTCCGCACTCACCTATAATTAGCCTTAGTTACGTACCTTCACGCCCTTGTACTTGTAGGGTTGCTTCTGAACTAATATTTTGACTGTCTTTCTAGTGGCATTCTCTTTTATTTCAGTAACACTCATATGGTACCTTTAACTACCCCAACTCCTATCTGAATATTTCTCAAGGATCATGATTTCATATCTGCGAAACTGAATTCCCCACGTTGGGGTTCACTATGTTTATTTTGCACAATCTTTTTGATTTGTCTGTATCCTCTTGTCCAGCCATAACTAGGCTCTTCCTGAATCAACTACTAGCTATTCGTTAGCCCATTCTCATATCAATATTCTACGTAATCTTTCTTGGATTATTTCCTTTGTCTTAACTTACGTCCCCTACTAGTTTCTTATTCGGGCAGGAACCCTTACTTTATCTCCTTGACGTCGTTTTTGCAGAATGTTCTGGAATTATAGCATGTCTGTACACTTTGAATAAGTGCAATTTTATCCCTTTATTATTTTTATCGCATTCCTTCTTTACCACTCCGTAGTTACTAGAACCACTTAATTCTAACTTAATATCATGTCACTCCATATTCCCCCCCTTTAAGGGAGCACTAAGATTTAGTGCTACAATGATTTACATATGGATTTTTTATCTCTTCATCTTTGGTGTCTTTTCACATTGTCGATAACCCTTACTCGCCTTGCGATAATTCTTTTGTACCAAGGATAACAAATTTCCTTACTCGCAAGGTTGGTGTCACGACCCTAGTTCACCAATTGTGAACATGTCATGACGACTTCCGTTCTTGACGACTAGGTAAGCCTAACACATTGCGGAATTTAATAATCTTTACGAAAACAATAACGGAATACCGAATAACATAAAAAAATGTGTAGATTTGCCGCCTAAAACATACACTTTAATACAAAATACTGAAACAACCTACAAGATTCGGAAACCCACGGGCTACACATACTATAGAAAATGTACGATATTCTAAACACCAGAATAGTCTAATACAAGAGGAATGGAATACCAACTAGCTAACTATAGGTAGAATGAGAAGGAGACCTTTTTGCTACGGACGCGGTAGATGCATACCTCAAGTCTCCGAGTATGGCTCCTGGATCAGTGATAGTGCGCTCGACCAGAAGTACCTGGATCTACACATGAAAGTCATGCGCAGAAGAGGCATGAGTACACCGCATCGGTACTCAGTAAGTGCCATGCCTAACCTCGGTTGAGTAGTGACGAGAAAAGTCAGGGCCCTACTGAGAATAAACATAATAAAAATAATGAACAGTCTAAGGCAGAGAATAATCAGGAAAAATAACGATAAAAATAGGATAGAAGCTGCAAGTCAATGACAATTAAGATAAGTACGGAAAATAACACGACCAAGTATCACTCAATATGAGGGTGCCAGATGGACCTTCCAGGATACCGTCATGTAGCCTTTTTACTCAACGGTCCAGTGGATCTTTTGTGAATTAAACCCGTAGTTCATCATACAAATGTGTGGAGGATCTCGCGGTAATCGAACCCGTAGTACATCATATCAATTTCTGGACGATCTCATGGGAATCGAACCCGTAGTCCATCATACCAATATTTGGAGGATCTCTTGGGAATTGAACCCGTAGTCCATCATATCAATTTCTGGAGGATCTCTGGGAATCGAACCCATAGTCCATCATACTAATATCTGGAGGATCTCCCGTGAATCGAACCCGTAGTCCATCATATTAATTTCTAGAGGATCTCTCAGGAATCGAACCCGTAGTCGATCATATCAATTTAAATGCACAAACACAACCAAGAATTTACATGGAAAATCAAATACGGAACAACAACAATTAGGTATAACTAACCTAATATGCTTCAGGTAGTACAAATTAGGCAAATAAGCAATTAAGCAATTAATTCTATCTAATCATGCTTTTCTAATTAACACAAATAAATCTTGCATTTGAAATCAGTCAAATAAACGGAGAAACACAGTTTAACAACTCAAGTAAAGTGGATTTTCAACAATTAGCACAAGTACACACTCGTCTCCTCGCGTACAAGGCTTTTAAATCAGTAGATAAGAAGTCATAAGGGGAGAGGTCTCCCACACAAGTTTAGACAAGCCACTTACCTCGAACCGGTACAAAATCACTATAAAACGATACCCTTGCAACGAGTATCGACTCCAAGTGGCCCAAATCTATTCAAACCAATTCCACTATTAAAATTAAAGATAAGGCGCTAAAATAGGTAAAATAACCAAAATTCCCCCCGGGCAAACATCTCGTAACCGAATAATTTTTACATTTTCAGAAATCTCGTACTCTCACGAGTCTACCAAACTTCAGGTTTCTTTTGGTGCTTATCCCATATGTGTAAATCTAAGTCCTTTAATGTTTTCTCATACTGTTCATCTCAAGAATGAGGCATAATCTTATCTTAAACTTTATGACTTTTTTCCATCCATTGTTGATCAACTCAATATTGATCTACAATATACCATTGATAAATGGAAACCTCTTACGTAATCACTAGGGCGCATGTTGCATCGTGGAACATTTGAAGTGATTTTGTTAATCCACTTGGGGTGATATGATACTATACTTCCATAACCATTTTTCATAACATCCCAATGTGGTTTACCTTACATGGGTATTTTAATCATGTACCCTTCATGAAATCATTACTCAATCGAAGGCTCAAACGTCATCCTTCATTTATCCCAGTTACACCCTTATTCTGTTACCAGAACAACATTCCATCTCTTTTTAATGCTACTACTCTTAGATTCCTTTGAGTTCATTAAGGTTATACTGAGCTTTCTATAACTTTGAGAATCCATTATATATCTTCTTTTAATGGGCTTAATCCCGAGGACTCATCCGTTTCTCGTTACCTTGTCACTCACCCTTTATTGTCCTTACTCCTGCCTTCCTAACACCTTATGACTCTACCATACTTTAGCTTACGACATACATATATCCATTTATGCTGCTCCTATCCTTACTTGCACCATAGATTTCCTTGTATTATTTAAGAATATGGTTGTTTTGTTATCTCTCTTGAACCTCTGATATTAAGAGTGATTCTGTAATGTTCTCGTTTATGATGTCTATAATTTTTGGATCCAATAATACACTCGTAATTTACTTGGTTGACATGACTCCTTAATTTCTTCTTCCTTCTTATCAGCCTTTATGTAGGCTTAAGCTATCGTTCGATCTACTCGCCCTGTATTAGTGGACTTTCATGGGTGCTATGGAATATCCATGATACAATACTTTAAAAATTCAATCCTTTGTCTATGACCGGGGCTCAATTCTTCCTTCTAACTTATATCGGAACCTTCTACAGATGTATGATTGTTAACATATATGCTGCATAAATAATACTCCGAAATCTTAAGTGCGTTCTTAACATAACTAGCTATGGATTATTAATCGAATAATTTCGTTCCATCTCATCTTTGTTTAAATGTATGCAATTGTTTTTTTTCCTGGACTTCATACCCCTTGCTGTGTGCATGCTTAGCTTATCTTAGTTTCCACGATTGTTGCAATTTTTGTGCAACTCATATGGTCTCAATATTACATTCGATTTTTATCCCTGTTCATTTGGCACGGTAGGTTCCATTTTCTTATGGGGTGCATATAATGTTTTTGTGATACTGTTGTTACATGACCATTTCCTCTTTAGGTCATTGTGCTTAGGTTGAAGGCTTCTTCCTTATTTTCTGAGCTAGTTTTTCATTGTAGTACTTAGGGAGACCTTCTGGCTCTTGTAAAATTACAAGATGGTTATATCATTTATCCGAAAATATTTTTTTATGTCCGCACTCACCTATAATTAGCCTTAGTTACTTAGCTTCACGCCCTTGTACTTGTAGGGTTACTTCTGAACTAATATTTTGACTGTCTTTCTAGTGGCATTCTCTTTTATTTCAGTAACACTCATATGGTACCTTTAACTACCCCAACTCCTATCTGAATATTTCTCAAGGATCATGATTTCATATCTGCGAAACTGAATTCCCCACGTTGGGGTTGACTATGTTTGTTTTGCACAATCTTTTTGATTTGTCTGTATCCTCTTGTCCAGCCATAACTAGGCTCTTCCTGAATCAACTACTAGCTATTCGTTAGCCCATTCTCATATCAATATTCTACGTAATCTTTCTTGGATTATTTCCTTTGTCTTAACTTACGTCTCCTACTAGTTTCTTATTCGGGCAGGAACTCTTACTTTCTCTCCTTGACGTCGTTTTTGCAGAATGTTCTAGAATTGTAGCATGTCTGTACACTTTGAATAAGTGCAATTTTATCCCTTTATTATTTTTATCGCATTCCTTCTTTACCACTCCATAGTTACTAGAACCACTTAATTCTAACTTAATATCATGTCACTCCATATTCCCCCCTTTAAGGGAGCACTAAGATTTAGTGCTACAATGATTTACCTATAGATTTTTTACCTCTTCATCTTTGGTGTCTTTTCACATTGTCGATAACCATTACTCGCCTTGCGATAATTCTTTTGTACCAAGGATAACAAATTTCCTTACTCGCAAGGGTGGTGTCACGATCCTAGTTCACCAATTGTGAACATGTCATGACGACATACGTTCTTCACGACTAGGTAAGCCTAACACATTGCAGAATGTAACAATCTTTACGAAAACAATAACGGAATACCGAATAACATAAAAAAATGTGTAGATTTTCCGCCTAACACATACACTTTAATACAAAATACTGAAACAACCTACAAGATTCGGAAACCCACGGGCTACACATACTATAGAAAATGTATGATATTCTAAACACCAGAATATTCTAATACAAGAGGAATGGAATACCAACTAGCTAACTATAGGTAGAATGAGAAGGAGACCCTTTGGCTACAGACGCGGCAGATGCATACCTCAAGTCTCCGAGTATGGCTCCTGGATCAGTGATAGTGCGCTCGACCAGAAGTACCTGGATCTACACATGAAAATCATGCGCATAAGAGGCATGAGTACACCGCATCGGTACTCAGTAAGTGCCATGCCTAACCTCGGTTGAGTAGTGACGAGAAAAGTCAGGGCCCTACTGAGAATAAACATAATAAAAATAATGAACAGTCTAAGGCAGAGAATAATCAGGAAAAATAACGATAAAAATATGATAGAAGCTGCAAGTCAATGACAATTAAGATAAGTACGGAAAATAACACGACCAAGTATCACTCAATATGAGGGTGCCAGATGGACCTTCCAGGATACCGTCATGTAGCCTTTTTACTCAACGGTCCACTGGATCTTTTGTGAATTAAACCCGTAGTCCATCATACAAATGTGTGGAGGATCTTGCGGTAATCGAACCCGTAGTACATCATATCAATTTCTGGACGATCTCATGGGAATCGAACCCGTAGTCCATCATACCAATATTTGAAGGATCTCCTGGGAATTGAACCCGTAGTCCATCATATCAATTTCTGGAGGATCTCTGGGAATCGAACCCACAGTCCATCATACTAATATCTGGAGGATCTCCCGTGAATCGAACCCGTCGTCCATCATATTAATTTCTAGAGGATCTCTCAGGAATCGAACCCGTAGTCGATCATATCAATTTAAATGCACAAACACAACCAAGAATTTACATGGAAAATCAAATACGGAACAACAACAATTACGTATAACTAACCTAATATGCTTCAGGTAGTACAAATTAGGCAAATAAGCAATTAAGCAATTAATTCTATCTAATCATGCTTTTCTAATTAACACAAATAAATCTTGCATTTGAAATCAGTCAAATAAACGGAGAAACACAGTTTAACAACTCAAGTAAAGTGGATTTTCAACAATTAGCACAAGTACACACTCGTCACCTCGCGTACAAGGCTTTTAAATCAGTAGATAAGAAGTCCTAAGGGGAGAGGTCTCCCACACAAGATTAGACAAGCCACTTACCTCGAACCGGTACAAAATCACTATAAAACGATACCCTTGCAATGAGTATCGACTCCAAGTGGCCCAAATCTATTCAAACCAATTACACTATTAAAATTAAAGATAAGGCGCTAAAATAGGTTAAATAACAAAAATTACCCCCGGGAAAACATCTCGCAACCGAATAATTTTTACATTTTCAGAAACCTCGTACTCTCACGAGTCTAACTATATAAAAATCTCAAAAATCGGAGGTCGAATTCCCCCTCAAAACCCAATAGTTTAGTCAATGAACTTTCACCCAAATTCTTCCATTTTTGATCCTTAATTAAAATTTAAATGATGGATTTAACTACTAAATAATGGAATATAACTAGAAAGGATCATAGAAACGTTACCCAGTAATCTCCTCTTCAAAATCCTCTCAAAATCACCCTTGCCCGAGCTCAAAAAAATAATTTTTCCAACTTTTGAAATTAAGCCTCGGATAAACCCTTAACATAAAAGTGATTTCCGCTTTTGCGGTCCAGGGACCGCTTCTGCGGTCCTGTTTGTGCGGAAAATCAACCACATTTGCAGTTTCACTTAGTAGAGCCGTAATCCGCTTCTGCGGTCCTTTCATCGCATGTGCGGTTCCACATGTGCGGATAAATGATCGCTTCTGGGTTACCAGGGGAAAAGGGGCCAACTTGCTTTTGCGGTTCGAAGGCTGCTTATGCGGTTCCCAAGCCGCAAAAGCGAAAATAATAGAAGGCTTGCTGCAAATGTTTCTTCTAACTTCCAAAACTAACCCGTCGAGCATCCAAAACATACCCGAGGCCCCCGGGACCTCAACCAAAAACACCAATACCACCTAATACCTTATCCAAACTTGCACCAATCCTTAATACACCTAAAACAACACTGAAACCTCGATTAAATCAAAGATTCAAGCCTAAGAACTTCAAGTTCAACCAAAACACATTTTCGATCCAAAACCTAGTCAACATTCGCCCGATTGACCTGAAACATTGCACGCACATCCCCAATGACATGACGGTGCTACAACATCTTCCGGAATCCTATTTTGACCTTCGAATAAAAATTTCACTATCGAACCGGAAACCTCCAAATTCTAACTTTCGGCATTTCTGGCCTAAATGAGCTACGGACATCCAAAATACATTCCGAACACACTGCCACACCCGAAATCACCTAACTGAGCTAATGGAACCATCGGATTTCCATTCCGAGGTCGTCTTCACACTGTTCCATTACGAACCATTTTCCAACACTTAAGCTCTCATTGAGGGACTTAGTGTCCCAAAACACTCCAAATTCTAACACCAAACGTCCCGGCTAACCAAAAGAGCAGAAAGGAACTGAGGGGAATAAGTTAATGGGGAAACAGAGCATAAATTCCAAAGACGACCGGCCGGGTCGTCACATCCTCCTACACTTAAACATTCGTTCGTCCTCGAACAAGACTACAGAACATACTTTAAGTAGCAAAAAGATGAGGGTATCGGCTGCGCATATCCCGCTCGGTCTCCCAAGTCATCTCCTTGGCCGACTGACCACGCCACTGAACCTTTACTTAAGCTATATCCTTTGACCTGAGCTTTCGAACCTTCCGGTCTAATATTGCCACTAGCTCCTCAACATAGGACAAGTCATTGTCCAACTGTACTGAAGTGAACTCCAATACGTGAGACGAGTTACCGTGATACCTCCAAAGCATCGAGACATGAAATAGAACCCCGGCCAAACTGGGAGGTAAAGCAAGCTCATAGGCAACCTCCACAACTTGCTTCAAAATCTCAAAAGGGCTAATGAACCTTGGATTCAACTTTCCTTTCTTCCCAAACCTCATGATGCCTTTCATAGGCGAGACCCGAAGCAAGACCCGCTCACCAACCATAAAGTAAACATCACGAATCTTCTGGTCCGCGTAACTCTTCTGTATGGACTGGGTCGTACGTCGTCTATGCTGAATCACCTTAACCTTCTCGACCGCATCCTGAACCACATCAGTGCCCAATAACCTGGCATCACCCGGCTTGAACCAACACACCGGGGATCTGCATCTCCTACCATATAAGGCCTCATACGATGCCATCCAAATACTGGATTGATAACTGTTGTTGTACGCAAACTCAACCAATGGAAAGAACTGATCCCAAGACCCTCTAAGATCAATCACGCACTCACGGGGCATATCCTCAAGAATCTGAATAGTGCGCTCGGACTGTCGTCCGTCTGAGGTGAAAATCTGTACTCATAGTCACCCGGGTACCCAACTCCTGCTCGACGGCTCTCCTGAACCATGATGTAAACACTGAATCCCTGTATGAGATGATAGAAATTGGAATGTTGTGCAGATGGACAATCTCCCTGATATAAATCCCCGCTAACCACTCCGCTGTAAGAAGTACACACTGGAATGAAATGAGCAGACTTGGTCAGCCGATCCACAACAACAAAAATAGAATCAGATTTCTTTGCCGTCAAAGGGAGACCAGTTACAAAATCCATGAAGATTTTCTCCCATTTCCACTCTCGAACCTCTATCTATTTGAGTAACCCTCCCGGTCTTTGGTGCTCAGCCTTTACCTGCTGACAATTAAGGCATTTAGCTACGAACTTGTTGATACCCAAATTTTTTCTATGTATTTTTATACTCAAAATACTTTCAAAATAGCATGTATATGCATATACAAGCATCCCCAAAGGTTTTGGTATTTTTTCCAAAATTTTTAAGATTAAAGCCAATTTATGGCCTATTTTGCACTATAAAATCCAATAATTATTCCCAAAACTTGTCATTTTGGTGAATAATTTATTTTACTCTCACATTTACACAAAAATATAATTTACATGATTTTTACATAATTTCACAAGTCCATTGGTATTTTTAAACTAATGTTGCATAAAATTGCAATTTTAGCCTATTTCTCGATTTAATAGAATTTTCAATCACAAAATCATTCCAATATTTTTAAATTAATAATACATATTTTTTATTAAATTACTATTTTTAATTTGATTTTAAACATCTTTTACTATTTTTAAAAAAATTTAAAATGGGAAAGGTGGCTATTCCAATCCCAGCCCCAAATTAAACCCAATAATACAACCCAATTTCAACAATTACCCGACCGAGACCCTCTTACTTAAACCCGCGCGGATCCCTTACTTAATCGTGGCCGTTGATTATTCTAATCAACGGCCCTCATCCGCCCTTCCTTAATTAAACCCACAAGCCCCCTAACCCTAGTCTTTACACCAAACAGCCTCCCTTGTATCCCCTTTGTCTATCAAAATTCTCTCAACTACCCTCCGAAACCCTATCCCCTTTTCGCCGGTCTGCGACTTTATTTCACCAGGAATCATGTACTTTCAGGCCCTATGTAACCTGTACTCACCCCCACTCACCTTTTTACTCATTCTATTCGAAGATCCAAGGTCTGACCTTGAAGACCCTGTTTTAGAGGTTCTCCGATTCAGGTTCCATGGCCACTTCCGGCTCATGTCCGGCGAGTCCTAGCCTTGTGAGTCCATATCCAACTCAGGACCAACCCTTTCCAGGACTTTCTCATCTTCTAGGGTTTTCTATGAAATCCCAGGCCTTCGAGGTTCTCTTGTTTTTCTCTGAGATTAACTTTCGATCCGTGCCATTTCTGATATTTGTAAAGTATTTTCCACATCTTTTCTGATTTTTACTTTCAAAACTGTTCATCTTCTTGAAACCTAGGGTTTCTTTGACTTTTACTTGTTCCACTGTGATTTCTTACATTATTTCTACTTTGCTGTAACTCCTGAGTGTTTTCGTTATGATTTCTATGTATTTTCTTGACTGTATTTTCTTCCTAGGGTTTCCGAGTAATTTCGTTACTGTATTTTTCTTTCCTTATGTCTTCCATGAAATGTTTGGTCTTTTGAATTTTCCTGAGTTACTTTGCCTGATTCTCTATGCTTCCGTTTTCACCTTAGATCTGTGGAAGAAACCCTAGAATTTGGGGTTTTTTCAAACTACCTGTGTGAGATTGTTTTCTTCCTGTTTGATTTCAAAATCCTAATTTTCTAAGTTCATCTCATGTTCTCCGATTCTTGCTAAGCTTTACAAGAACTTCTGGTTTCACTCATGGCTATGTTCTACTTCTGATTACCCGACTACTCTGTTTGTTTAATCTTAGCCTTGCATGTTTAAGTTTATGCATCTTCTATAGTCAAACCTTTTTCTCTCAAAATAACCCTACTTTTGGGGGTTGATTTCATACAATCATTATGTAAGCTTATTCGAAATTTTCCTTGTCTGATTTGGACCAATTTTCTGACTTAGTTCATTATTAAGTACGAACCCTTAATTCCTTAATTCTCTATGTGTTAATTGATTTTATTCTTACATTATTCATCTAAACCGTGTATTTTCAAAATTTCTCATATGTATTTACCCCTTTGCTACATAATGTGTTCTTGATTTGCTTTCCTTTAATAAAACTCCGCCCTCTTTTATTCAGATTCGAACTCCTTTATTAAAGGAGTTCCCTTCTCCTAATTGATAATGATTGATACTGAATGATTTCTTTTCCTTATTCCAGCCTGCTTTCAAACTATAAATACCCCCACCCATCTTCTTTAAATACACGAACAATTAGAGTTCAACATGCACACATACTCTAAACACTCTTCTCTTCTATACTACTAGTACTATTTTTTGTGTCTAGTCGGCTGAAAGCCAAAGCTGGACTATAGAATCCTGCTTGTTTTCTCAAGTATTAGCTGAAGCTTGAGTGAATTCTCTGGCTGATTTCCTGCTTTATTTATTCTTCAAATTTAAAACTTGCAACTGGTATGTCTATATAATTTAAATACTATTCTCCAAAACTAGGTGTTTACTTCTCCCTTTACATAACCTCTCACTACATATTTAGCTTTCTTTCATTATGTGACTATACATTAGTCTGTTATGTTCTTTCTTCATGCTTTTGTATCTTTAAAGTGCTATTATGCTTTTCTATCCTCCCTTGATGTTTATATGAATGCTTCCATGTGATCCCATTCCCTTTATCCCTTTTTATATATGAGTATTAGTTCTAGGCTGGGGGTAGCACCCTATTGCTATCCCTGACCTGGGACCAGGTTCTCTTGAACCTTTACTCAAATCAGTCACATTCCCCTAACCCCCTTTATGTGTTGAGCCCTTACTAGAGTCTGGTGGCATCTTAATCACCATCCAGACCCCTGTGTAACTTCTAATGTCTACTATTTATCTTTTTAAAACCAAGTGGAGGGTCAGGAGTGTGCCAGTCTTACCCATGGCTGGGTATGACCACACTTTTCTTTGGTTTTCTGTAGTCCCCTTACTTTTCACTTATTCTTAGTTCTTTAAGTTCTGTCCCCCTATGGTATGCCATGCTTAGGGACCCTAGAGTTCCATCTGAACTTGGATGCCTAAGGGCTGGTAATTATACACATTGCACTACTCTGTTACCACATTCAATCTTTAGGGTGTAAACATTACCTGTGCTTCCTAAAAGACATTGTAACTTTGAAACACTCTAAAAGAAGGCATTGGAATCTGGAATCCGAATCTGGAAACACATGTGTTGGATGTTGAAGGTTGCATTAAGTCTCCTCGGGACTGGCTTTAGTTTTGTTGTACTTATTTCAGTCATTTTCTTTCAGTTTTGTAATAACTATGTAATAAAACTCGGAAAATATTAGTAAAGGGTATGTGATTGGTTTATATTGCTTGCATAAGTGAATGGGTAGAAATCATGTCTATAGGATCTCTTATGCTTTGATCATCTAGATACTATGCCTATATTGCATGTCATATAGAAACCATGGGGATAGGATCTTTCATGTTTCAATCATCTAAACACAATGCACATAGAACTTTAATATTGCAAATCATCTAGACATCATGCCTATAGGACTTTAATATTGCAAACCATTTAGAAACAATGCCTATTGGGTTTGATATTGCAGGTCGTTTAGAGATCATGCCTGTAGGAGTTTACATTGTAAGCACATAGAAATCATGCCTATAGGAAATGCATAAAATGCTAGGCAAACAGTAGACTAATTAATTAATCAGTTCCCTAATGTTTTAAAAGCAATAGCGAATCAGATGAATTCAATATAGATATCATTCTTATAGGACTCCGTCTCAGCTTGTCTAATTCGCTTTAAGTAACAACAGTCCGTTAATTGGTCTTTAGAGTCCTTATGTAATATTTTCAGTAAAACCCCTATAAACCAGTATGCTTTAAAACGTTTCAAATCTGCATCTTTTCTAAACAACTATTTCAAATGATCCGCCTAAATATTTTACTAAGTCCATGAAGGTGCTTTTTAAAATCAGCCCTGTAACACACTCTTTCCATAAGATGTTCCCGCCTCTAAAATTGTTTCATAACTTCTGCATTTCCCTACTCAAACGGTCTGCTGATTTCAAATCCATTTACAAATTTACTGCAGTCTCACTTCCTCTTAAACTCTTCTGCATTAAGACCTCAATAACTAACAAATCAGACCCGAGGGACTCGATGCATACTTTTGTCCGACTTTATATGTTAAACTGATTCGTCCGCCTCTTAATTTCTTAATTTTAAAGACCAAATCAGTACATGCAAGTGACGCTGAACTAATTGCTGTTATGATCTTTGGGTTTTGTATGAGCCTTCGAGTGCTTGATTTGTACCCCACTTATTTTTTAGTTGTTTTGATTGACTCCTTAGTATTTTATCCTGTTAAACTCCATATATGCCCCATATCTTTCTCCCCTTTAAGATTAGAAGTCAAAATACCCCTGGACTGATAGGTCAAGACGGTTATTATTATGCAATAAGTAAACGAGACTAATCATGTATAAATACCTTAACGGGGTGGGAAGGGTAGAATATAGAGATGATGACGTTGCGCTAATATCTTAAGGTGACCCTCTTTTGAGGAATATGTGTGGGGTATTGCATAGAATGATCCATATTATAGTTAAACCTAGGATCCCCTTCCTTTGCTTTTCTTTTATTTTAAATTAATGTTTTCTTCAAACTAAGCTCTCTTTTTTACTTGTTCCTTTCTTCTTTCAAAATTGTCAAGTTGCTTATATTTTATTATGTGCAAACTTTGCTTGACTACTCTTACTCCTGTTAAAGTCACAACTAAGCAAGGTCGAGAACCACACTAGTGGATCTTGAGGGATGCCTAACACCTACCCCTCGAGATAATCTCAAGCCCTTAACCAAACTATGGTTTTCTTTCAAATCCTTCTTCTTTTTTCTAAAAGTATCCTAATGCACTATAATCATTAGGTGGCGACTCTCCAAACTCTATAGCCAGAATTCCCCAAAAGGGGATAAAAGAGTCATTCCACCCATAATGTGTTAAACACGATTTCTTTTCCTTGAGAAAAAAGGGGCGTCAACAGCATGGCGACTCTGCTGGAGATGCTTTTAGGCTTTTACCATTAGTTGCTTTTGTGATTTTATTGTTTACTTAATAACATTTATTTTTGTCCTTGGTTATTTCATCACAATTACTAACTTCGCTCTTCATGTCTTTTTTCTTTAACTGCTTTCTTTCCTGCTTTATTATTTCAATAATGACGTAATTTCGAGCAATCATTGTAATCATTTATCTTATAAACGTGAAAATACATGTAATTTGTTTCATTATTGTAACTGCATTCCTCAACATCATATTCTACTCATGCCAAAACAAATCCTATAGCAACGCTTATAATGAGTGGTTGTGCCCTTCTGATATTATAAATACCTTAAATGCGGCATAGGCATATTTGTGGTAAAACCAGTCGATCAATATGTAGTCGACGGTTCCGCGCCTTTCCCTCTTGACTTGTCCGCTCAAGGTACCTTGTCTAGCACTTCAAAGTAGAAACCTCATTCCATTAAACTGTTCAGGCATCATGGTCAAGCCTAGCCGAGTCAGTTATGTTGTCCGCATAATGACTCATTAAGATAGCCTAAACCAAAGTCCATCGGGTTTCCTGAAACCCAAACAGACACCTTCATGTTATGTGAATTTATTTGGAGAAATAAATGCCTTTTGCTAATTATTGATTTAAATAGTCGAGTCTGGTGGGGTTATGGGCCTAACACTTTGTTTTGTAGAAAATGAGGCACGAGGTCCCCAGTTTCAGTATGGTATCCAACATCCACCCAAGGTCGCTAAGTTGGTAGGAATATATTCATGGAAGCAATCAAACCTTCGTCCGCAAGTACTTAGGGAACTTGCCCTCACTTCTGGAAATCCAACCCAACAACAAGATCGTTGAGGCTGCCACTTTATTTAGGGATAGTGATTGATGAGTGTTTCGCTTTGGAGACTTGGAAATGACCCCTTTGCTAGAAGAGTTAGGGGGCCTAGCTCCATTAGGAGGCTCCAGGTTTGCTTATGCCAAAGAACCACAAAAGTAGAGGCTTTCATAAGATGATGGGACTCAAGAAAAATCCCGACCTCTCTTGCTTGAAGGACTCCTACATACCATTCGACTTCTTGTACGAGAGATATGGCCACAACAAGTCCTATTGCACCTACATGGACGAATTCGGCCTCACTTCTTTGGGACATATACATAGAAGGGTATTTGTGTTCATGTTTTACTTCTTGGGCATGGTAGTTTTCCCTATGAAGAAGGCTAGGATCCACACCAGACTAGCCATGGTGACCAAGACCTTAATGGAAGGAATCGACGGGAAATCTTTCAGCATAGTGCCTATGAGAATCGCTGAAATCTATCGAGCCTTGGGAAAGTGTCAGGAAAGGGCTCCATATTTCGAGGGTTGTAATCTCCTACTTCAACTTTGGCTCATAGAACACCTCCAGAAAGGCGACTACAGACACAAAATTATCTGGAGGGGTTGTGATGACCATATCACTTTTCATCACCCAAAGCGAATGAACTCCATGCCCAACATGTTCGCTTAGCCGGACGACGCCTGTGGATGGGTAGAGTTGTTTGAGAATCTAAAAGAAGAGCAAGTTTATTGAATGTTCGAGTGGTTCCCAATAGGGGAATTCATTGTCAGTTTTCGAGATGCACCATTCATCATACTCATTGATCTGAGGGGAACTCATCCTTATGTCCCCTTCCGAGTCATGAGGCAAGCCGGAAGGAAACAAATCATATCCAGGATAGAGAAAATGAGTCATTTTCAGGGCTGACTATCAAGATGATAATAGCCCGCACAGGTGTTACGCTCAGCATATATGGCACTGCAAGCTAGTCTTAGGAAGGGAGTCTATTGAGCCAGATAGGTATCATGCAGGGTTTGTGCCACACTACACAGGTTGGTTAGAAGATGATCACATTGGTTTGGGTCGTCCGGGATTCATCCACGGTCATAGGATTATTGACGAGAAAACTAAAGCGTAAGTCAAATACAATCAGCTTTGTAAGAGAATGCGAAAATGTGAGAATGAACATCGGGAAATACAGGAAGCCCATGAAAAGCTGATTAATGAGTGGAAGGATATGGCCATCAACAGCAACAACTGTTTGGGATATCTGGAACGAGGTATGGTAGAGTTGGAAGGGAAGTTCTTGAAAAGAATTGAGGATTGCCAGAAGGAAGTGCAGGCGGACATCTGGCTTGAGCTTATCTGCTCTTAGGACGAGTTGATGCAGCTGTACGAGGGAGGAAAGAGTACTGAATCTGTGGAAGGTCCTTCTGGGACCAAGTAGTTAGGATTTTTATTCTTATGCTTCTTAATGTAATAAGGCCACTGGCCATTAGTGACATATTTTATCATTCACTGTTTAAAGACTCGTCTCGTTTTATCAATAAAATGAGGCATTTAGTATCATAAATTCTCAAAATTTAATTTGTTGCTAGGCCTACCTCGGGCACAATTAAGCACCCAAATAAGGAAGCGATTTATATTCCTGCACAATGTGTTTAAATATTAAAATATTATTTATCAGAACCTGCACTAACTTTTTACCTTTTTGTTTTTCTTTTATTATTACACTCCCCAAAGGTTAGTTCGTGCATTCTGGCACCATTAACATACTCTACAAGATCCAAGGATCCTCCACCTCCTCCTCTTCTAAGTCCTAATAGAAATAGGAACAAAGGCAAAATGGGAGATACAAGCGCTAGAAAAGAACTTGAAGAAACTTTTCAGAATGCTGCAATCACCAAGGAGACTGCTGCTTATTTGGAGCAAACTTTGCTAAGATTATGAGAGGAATTGGATGAAGTTAGAAACATGGCGAGCCTGTCAATCACTCTTGCCGCTCCCGATGTTAACACCCAGAACCCAACATCGCCACAAAACATCCCACAACCTCCAATGCAACCCACTCATAACACTCCACTGCTCATTCATGAACCAGTAAACACCACAAAAGACCATAACACTCCAATATTTATGGACACTATGCCACACTACAATCAGCCAGTCATATGTGCAGCCAATTCAGATGACAAGAGTTCCCTCATTCAGAATTTGGCTGCCGAGATCAAGAAGTTAACTAGCCGGGTTCAGGGATTCGAAGGTAACAAAGGTATCGAAGGGTTGAATTATGAAGATCTCTGTGTTCAGCCAGATGTTGAGCTCCTGGAGGGGTACAAACCTCCCAAGTTCGAGATGTTCGATGGTATAGGTGATCCCAGGGTCCACTTGAGAATGTATTGTGACAAGTTGGTAGGAGTTAAAAGGGAAGAGAAGATCCTCATGAAGCTGTTCATGAGGAGTTTGAAGGGTGCTGCTTTATCCTGGTATATTAGCCAGGATGCAAAGAAATGGACTAGTTGGGTGAACATGGCATCTGACTTTATGGATCGGTTTAGGTTTAACACTGAGAATGCACCAGATGTGTTCTATATCCAGAATCTCAAGAAGAAGACGACAGATACCTTTCACGAGTACGCTACTCGTTGGAGGTCAGAAGCTGCTAAGGTCTGACCGGCCTTGGAGGAAAAATAAATGAACAGGTTATTCGTCCGTGCTCAGGATCCGTAATACTACGAGAGGCTGATGCTAATAGAGGGCCAAAAGTTCTCCGACATCATCAATTTGGGAGAAAGGATCGAAGAAGGCATCAAAGATAGTATGGTCACTAACCTCGAGGCATTACAAGCTACCAACAAGGCTTTACAGTCTGGTGGCTCGTTGAAGGAAAAGGATATGAATTCTATAATGGCTGCGCAAAGGAACAAATCCCCTATTAAGTACAAAACCTTTCCCTCAGATCCACTCACATATCAACCTACCCTAAACTACCAAGCACCATCACCCACTTACCAAATTCCACCTCCTTCTTACTAATCACCTCCTCCACCTACGTATCAACCCGCTTCACCCAGATATTCTCAACCCGCACCCGTATAACAAGCATACAACTCCAAACCTTCTCACTAACCCATAACCTCCTACTCGCCAAAACTTCCCTCGACCTAGACCAATCTTCGACCGTAAACCTCCCAGACAATATACCGCCATAGCTGAGCCAATTGACCAAGTATATGAAAAACTCAAAGCAGCCAGTTATGTTACCCCTATTCCAGCCGTAACTCCAGAAAATTATTCCTAATGGATGAACCCAAACAAGACTTGTGCATACCAATCTGGGATGAAGGGCCATACTATCGACGATTGTCGCTCGTTGAAAGATAAGATTCAGAATCTATTGACAACAAGATCATTATATCAAAAGAGCCCACTCCTAAAGTCCGCAACAACCCTTTGCCTAACCATAAAGGTGGGAGCATCCATATAATCGAGATTGAAGACGATTGGGACCCCAAGGGGTCAATCAGTTTGAAAGTTGAAGGAGACGAGCCTAAGAAGCCAAAAGTTTCTCTCAATTCCATTGTTGTTCAGATTCAACCATTTTAGGGCGATGTGAAAAATATGTCTATACCACTCGAGTTTGAAGCACCTTCTGCAAAGGCTCCAAAAACAATTGAGGTTGAGTTCGGGGCTCCTAAGGCGCCTACACCATTTGAAGTTATTGTGTTACCTCCCAGGGTACCAATTCTAGTCTCATGACAAACGTGACCATGTTTAAGGCAAATGCTATACCTTGGGATTACACCGCTGAGTCTAGAAGGAAGGGAAAGACATGTACCGGGTAAGCAATTGTCGCATAGGGCATGACTAGGACAGGTAGTGTATACACCCCGAAGCACTTGTTTGAGTCCAGCAAGCAAGCCTCCGGGCGGGTAGTTGAAACTGAACCCGATGACCTTTGGAGGAAGGTACATGCCAAAGAGTACTCAATCGTCGAGCAGCTGAACAAAACGCCAGCACAGATTTCTATTCTGGCTCTCTATAAAGCTCTGAGGCACATAAAAATGACTTAATGAAAGTGTTGAGTGAAGCTTATGTTCCCAGCAACATAACATGAGGCGAAATGGCGAACATGGTGGGGCAGGTATTGGAAAGCCATAAGATCACCTTCCACGAAGATGAATTACAGACAGAAGGGATTGGTCACAAGAAAGTGTTGCACATCACTGCGCAATGCGAGGATCACATTAACACCATGATTCTAGTCGACGGGGAATCTAGCCTTAACATTTGTCCATTGGTAATTCTTAGGACATTGGGTCAAGGACGGGGATATCAGTATCAAAGCTTTTGATGGATCTCAGAGGTCCACCATTGGAGAAATTAGCTATGCCTGCAGATGGGACCCACCTAGTTCGATATTTAGTGCCAAGTCATTGACGTGCCAGCATCCTACAATTTGTTGCTAGGATGACCCTGGATCCACGCCGCTGGGGCTGTGGCATCAACTTTGCATCAAGCTATAAAATTTGAATGGAATCATCAGGAAGTAATCATTCATGATGACAGTAGCAACCCTATATACAGTGCCAGGCCATCCCGATTATTGAAAGTAGAAGGAAAATCGATAGAGAAACATACCATCACATCGAGCGAGTCAACGCCATATACAAAGACAAGTGGCGGGGTAACAAAATTAAGAGCATTCTGAATTGGAGTGGATACAAGCCCGGAAAGGGGCTTGGCAAGAATCTCCAGGGCATCACCAAGCCTATCAAGTTGAAGAAGTATGGGACTACTTTTGGCTTGGGTTATGAATACACTTGGGAGGAGTTCAACGACTGGTCACCACCATGGACCGATCCCTGCTATCCACTTGAGCACCCTCTACCTCAGTTGGAGCAGACCTTTCAGCTAGCCGATGTCATATATGGATCAGAGGAAGATAAGACACTGGCATCACTTAAGAACTTGTTTTTGGAGGATAATATGGATTGCTGTGTTATCTTCGAGGAGGAAGGGGAGGAAGGCCCTTCCATTCAAGCTGTGAATCGAGGAGAAAACCTCACCAATTGGTCAATCAGGACCACCAGTGCCTGGAGAGCCTCGGGGTAGCAAGGCTAAACAACGCATATGCATTGCATTTTACTTTTAGTTGATTTTATTTTTTCGCGTTGTCTTTACTTTTGAAAAGAGCTCCGATGTTTCAGATAGTTATGAATTTAATCAAATGCATTTTTCAAGTTTATCTTCATATCTCTCTCTCATTTATTTTTCTACCATTTACTTTATTTTACACAACATTACTATTACATATCTTGATGACGAACCAACGACTGTAACTTGCAAAGAGACAACGCGACAAACAGACATAAATTTAGAGGAGGACGAAATACCAGAAAAGGTTGTCAGGGAGGTCGAGAATTTTGAACATAGGCCTAAGTCCAACTTGGACGATACTAAGGTTGTTAATCTGGGTGACTCAGAAAATGTCAAGGAAACACGTATCAGCGTGCATCTGTGGCCATTAGAAAAGAAAGAGTACACAGAGTTCTTAAAAGAGTATGAGGACATCTTTGCATGGTTGTATGATGATATGACCGCTCTCAGCACATCCATTGTGGCTCACAAGCTGTCAAAAGATCCGGCATGCCCATCGGTAAAACACAGACTCATAAAGTTAAAGCCAGACATGAGTTTGAAAATCAAAGAAGAGGTTACCAAGCAAGTCAAAGCCAGGGTTCTCAGAGTGGTAGAGTATCCAAAATGGTTAGCCAACATCGCGCCGGTACCAAAGAAGGATGGGAAGGTTAGAGTCTATGTCGACTATCGGGATCTCAACCGGGCCAGTCCCAAGGACGATTTCCCTTTACCAAATATACACATACTGATCGATAACTGCGCCAAACATGAGCTAAGTTGTTCGTCAATTGTTTTGCTAGATACCGCCAGATATGGATGGATGAAGAAGATGCAGAGAAAATGGCATTCATCACGCCGGGGGAATGTACTATTATAGAATGATGCCGTTCGGTTTAAAGAATGCTGGTGCTACCTACATGACATCCATGACTACAATCTTTCATGATATGATACATAAAGAGATCGAGGTGTATGTGGACGATGTCATCATTAAATCCAGGAAAGCTATAGATCACATGGGAGATTTGAGAAAATTATTCAACAGACTGAGGAGATACAACTTAAAACTGAATCCCGCCAAGTGTGCATTCGGGGTTCCCGTTGGAAAATTATTGGGTTTCATTATGAATTGCTGGGGAATAGAATTTGGACCTATCAAAGGTCAAATCCATTCAAGAGTTGCCACCGCCAAAGAGCAAGAAAGACGTGATGAGTGTTTTAGGAAGACTCAACTATATAATCTGATTCATAGCTCGGTCCACTGTCATTTGTGCCGCCACTAAATGGACTGAGGATTGTCAATTGGCTTTTGAAAGAATCAAGGAATACTTGTCAACGCCGCCTGTCTTGGTTGCACCTGAGCCAGAAAGACCGCTATTGCTTTATCTTGCAGTATTGGATGGGGTATTTGGTTGTGTTTTGGGACAACATGATGAACCAAGAAGAAAGGAGCAAGCCATCTACTACCTCATCAAGAAGTATACCCCGCACGAGGCTCGGTATTCCTTATTATAGCGCACTTTTTGCGCTCAAACCTGGGTAGCTCAGAAACCGAGACACTACTTCTGCGCTTACACCATTTATCTCATATCAAAGATGGATCCATTGAAGTATATCTTTTAGAAGCCCATTCCTACCGGCAAGATCGCCAAGTGGAAAATACTGTTAAGTGAGGTCGACATCGTTTATGTTACTCAAAAGGAAGTCAAAGGACAAGCCTTGGTAGATCACCTCGCCGAGAATCCTGTAGGAGGAGAATACGCACCTCTAAAGACTTATTTTACTGATGAAGAGGTATCTTTCATAGGAGAAGACATTGCAGAATCCTATGACGCTTGGAGGTTGTTTTTCGAATGAGCTACAAATTTAAAAAGAGTTAGTATAGGAGCAATCTTGGTATGTGAAACTGGTCCGTTTTACCCAGTATCTGCCAAGCTCAGATTCCCATGCACCAACAACATGGCCAAGTACGAAGCCAGCATCTTAGGGCTTAAACTGGCAATTGACATTAACATTTAGGAACTATTAGTGATCAGAGACTAAGACCTACTCATACATCAGGTTCGAGAAGAATGGGCTACCAAGAATTCTAAGATACTCCCTTATCTGCACCACATACAGGAGTTGAGAAAGAGGTACAGAAAAACGGAATTCCAGCACGTTTCGAGGATACAAAATGAGTTCGCCGATGCACTTGCCACTTTGTCATCCATGATTCAGCATCTGGATACAAATTTTATTGACCTTATCCAGGTCAAGATTCACGACCAACAAGCTTATTGTGATCATGTCAAGGAAGAAGCCGACGGGAAACCTTGGTTCCATGATATCAGAGAATGCCTGACAACAGAAGAGTACCCAGAACTTGCCAATGTTACTCAAAAACGCACACTTCGGAGATTGTCCAACAACTTCTTTCATAGCGGAGGAATCCTATATTGGAGAACTCCTGATTTTGGATTATTAAGATGTGTCGAGGCAAGATAAGCAACCAAGCTACTGGAGGAAGTGCACGCAGGGACCTGCGGGCCGCATATGAATGGTTTTGTTTTGGAAAAGAAGATACTCTGAGCAGGGTATTTTTGGATGACCATGGAAATGGACTGCATCCAGTATGTCCGGAAATGCCACCATTGTCAAATACATGCCGATATGATAAAGGTACCCCCAAATGAGCTTACTGCAACAAGCTCACCATTGCTGTTCATTGCTTGGGGAATGGATGTCATTGGACCAATTGAACTAGCCGCGTCAAATGGGCATAGGTTCATCCTAGTGGCAATTGATTACTTTACCAAATGGGTTGAAGCACCATCCTACAAAGCAGTGACTAAGAAGCTGGTAGCATATTTTGTCCGAGATCGTATGGTTTGTCGGTTCGGGGTTCCGGAATCAATCATCACCAACAATGGTTCTAATCTCAACAACGACCTAATAAAGGCAATGTGTGAAACATTCAAGATTAAACACAAGAATCTACGGCTTACAGACCTTAGATGAATAGAGCTGTAGAAGCAGCCAATAAGAATATCAAGAAGATACTAAGGAAGATGATCGAAAAGCACAAGCAATGGCATGAGAAGTTGTCGTTCGCCTTATTGGGTTATCGTACCACGATCCACACATCAATTGGGTCCACTCCATACATGATGGTTTATGGTACAGAGGCAGTCATCCCCTCCAAGGTAGAAATTCCCTCCTTGAGGGTCATACAAGAAGCAGAGTTCGATGATTCAGAATGGGTCAGAAGTCGCTACGAGCAGTTAGCCCTCATCGATGGAAAGAGGATGAACGCACTCTCTCACTGTAAACTATATCAGAGCAGAATGTCCAGAGCCTTCAACAAAAGATTTAAGCCAAGAAAGTTCACGCCAGCAACTGGTATTGAAGAAAGTATTCTCGCATAAAGGTGAAGCCAAAAGGAAATTCTCTCCTAATTGGCAGGGTCCGTACATGGTTCATTGGGTTCTAACTGGAGGAGTTCTCATTCTCGCAGAAATGGACGGAGAAGTCTAGCCGAAGCCAATCAACTCAGACACAGTAAATGATACTACATTTGATCATATGCTTTTCTTTCATGATGTAATTTGAAATACACCTGACCTGATTCCCGTTTAAGAGGGGATACATAGGCAGCCCTATGGGTTCGATCACATTTTAATAAAAATTCCACCCCCCCCCCCCCCCCCCCCCCGCAATTGGAACTGGGGTAGAATTTTGAGGAGGACCCTCAAAATTCCAAAGTAAGTTTTTGTCTTTTCATCAGCAACAACTAATGGTGTATTTTGTCCCGGGCCCGGGCCTAAATGGGCTTCGTGGGCTCAATGGGTTAGACCAGTCCGTGACAGGCTTAAGACAATGTGGTCCTGGGCTTAGCGGGCCAGGCTTGGTGGGCCTGGCGGGCCTGGCTGGCTTTTTTTGTATTTTTTTTAAGGCAATATCTTGTATAGTAGTTATTAGTATAGTATATAATATACTAGTATAGAATATATTTATATAGTATACTACTTATTAGTATAGTATGTACAATATATATGTTATTGTATATTGTATTGTAGTAATTAGTATATATTGTATATTATGTATATCCTTATATATTTTCTTGTATGTTATGTATATATATTCTCTTATATATTTTCTTGTAGTATATATATTGTATCTTATGTATATATATATATATATATATATATATATATATATATATATATATATATTATAAATTATATAGTTATATATTTTGTTGTAGTATATATATTGTATCGCTTATGTATAATGTATATTTCTTTTATATATTGTATATTATGTGTATATGTTATTACTTATACATTTTCTTGTAGTTTAGGTTGTATGTTATGTATATATATTCTCGTATATATTTTCTAGTAGTATATATATTGTATGTAATATATATATATATATATATATATATATATATATATATATATATATATATATATATATATATTGTAGCTTATAAATAATTCGAAGTAAAGACAAAGAAATATTGAGAAAAAAGATATGCAACGGTATGCCTTATAATTTTTTGTACCAAAAATAGCATATTTTGCTTAGTCTTCCTTCCTCCAATGGAATGAGCACAACAAAGTACTAGTACCACCATATAAAAAATAGCCATTGGGCCCCTTTACGCCTGCCAGGCCCGGCTGACGGTCCTGGGCTCACGGGCTAATGGTCTTAGACCGGCCTGTCACGGGCCTAACGGTAACACCAGGCCCATGACCACCAGGACCGGCCCACCAAGCCCGCCAGGACCGCGGACCCGGTTCGGTCCGGTTCAGGCCCGCGCCACAGTGCACTCCTAGCACCAACACAGTAAACTGGGGGGCAAAATTATGATGGGGGTCCTCAAAATTCTGAATCGTCCCACGTTCTGTTATCCAGCACAGCTGTCAGCAGCACCAGCCCAGTAAACTAGAGCAGAATTTTAAGGACCCTCAAAATTCTGGAGCAAGCAAGGTTTCCGTGTCTTGAACCACGTTGCAGTTGTTGGTTCATCCAAAATAAAATAATTTTTTATATATGTATTTGCATTTACTAAGTCATGCACAAATATCATTTGCATCACCATTGTTTAGCAACGCTACCCCTGTGATACGCGACGCCAAGAGGTGGAGGATACAAACTAACCTCCCCTCTACAAAATTCACAATTTTTCTTTAAATGTAGGAATTCAGGCCACGAATCAAAGTATATTGGCTCTTTAGAAGCAAAACCCTCCAGAAGGTCACTATACACACCCAACACTCCCCAACAGTCCTAATATCACAAACCGCCTACCAGCTAAGAGAACTTACTACTATTCGTTCTTTTCCTGCACTGTACAAGGCTACTGTCTGCCTTTCAAGACTAAGCTCTGTCTCCATACGCATTTTCCATTTGGCTATTCTCTTCATTCCAAGATTAAGCTTTACCTCCATGTTGCATAAGGCCATTATCTGCCTTTCGAGACTAAGCTATGTCTCTATCTGTATTTTCAGGAGGCAATTCTCTACCTTCCGAGGTTAAGCTCTACCGCCCTGTTGCATAAGGCTATTATCTGCCTTTCGAGACTAAGATTTGTCTCCACCTACATTTTGCATAAGGCTATTCTCTGCCTTTCGAGGTTAAGCTCTGTCTCCCTATTGAATAAGGCTATTATCTGCCTTTCGAGACTAAACTCTGTCTCCCTCCACATTTTTCATAAGGCTATTCTCTGCCTTCCGAGGTTAAGCTCTAACTCCATGTTGCATAAAGCTATTATCTGCCTTTCGAGACTAAGCTCTGTCTCCATCTGCATTTTGCATAAGGAAAATCTCTATCTTCCGAGGTTAAGCTTTACCTCCTTATTGCATAAGGCTATTATCTGCCTTTTGAGACTAAGCTCTATCTCCATCCGCATTTTGCATAAGGCTATTCTCTGCCTTTCAAGGTTAAGCTCTACCTCCATGTTGCATAAGGCTATTATCTACCTTTCGAGACTAAGATCTGTCTCTATCTGCATTTTGCACAAAACTATTCTCTGCCTTTCGAGGTTAAGCTCTACCTCCATATTGCATAAGGCTATTATCTACCTTTCGAGACTAAGCTGTGCCTCCACCTCCATTTTGCATAAGGCTATTTTTCTGCCTTCTGAGGTTAAGCTCTACTTCCCTATTGCATAAGGCTATTATCTGCCTTCCAAGGTTAAGCTCTACCTCCCTATTGAATAAGGCTATTATCTTCCTTTCGAGACTAAGCTCCGTCTCGATCCGCATTTTGCATAAGGCTATTCTCTGCCTTCCGAGGTTAAACTCTACCTCCATGTTGCATAAGACTACATATCTGTCTTTCGAGACTAAGATCTAGCTCCATCTGCACTTTGAATAAGGATATTCTCTACCTTCCGTGGTTAAACTTTACCTCCATGTTGCATAAGGCTACTTATCTGCCTTTAGAGACTAAGTTCCGTCTCCATCCTCATCGCATAAGGCTACCTATCTTCCTTCCGATACTAAGCATTGTCTCCGCCCTGCATGGATGAAATAATGCCGCTTTATTTTTTTGACTGGATGAATCATCACCACCTGTATTTTGAATTCTCATTCGGCTAAAATATCGCCACCTGCTTTTTTTTTAAATTCTCGCCCTGGCTGAAAGATCGCCATCCTTTGCATTTATCTGGCTAAAAGATTGCCACCCTTCGTATTCATTTGGCTAAAAGATTGCCACCTCCTCATGGGCTGAAAGATCGCCAACTCGTTCAAAGGCGTAATATTTCTGAGGCACCATCTGCATATCCCGAGAACATCATTTCATGGCCTGCGAACCCTTACTTTTATTCTCTTTATTGCCCAGGACATCATAGTCTAATGACATCATCCTAACCGTCCGAAGACAAACATTTATGGTCCAACGGGAACTTGTATCACGTTTAAATTATGCAATATATACGCACATCACCCATTTGCAGGTGCTTCGAGTGGATCACGGCCGTCTCAGCAGGAGCGATCCCCCTCCAGTTCTCCGCAGCCTGTCCGATTCCAAGCACCCCCTCTGATCTAACCATTGCGTCTGTCTTTCCAGATTTCCATCGGCAAATTCCGTCAATAGTTCCTGAACTACATACGCATGATTCCTATAAAACCACGGATATGTAGGTAGCTCAAAAACAACAGCGCGGTCAAAATCCTTTTTCAATCGACGTTTCCGGTCAAAGTTGGCCATCTTATGTTTACCTACAACTCTTTTATCCTCCTCGGCTAAAGAGGGGCAACTGTTGATACCCAATTTATCCCTATATATTTTTATACTCAAAATATCATGTATATGCATATACAAGCATCCCCAAAGGTTATGGTATTTTTCCCAAAATGATTAAGATTTTTAAAACCACTTTATGACCTATTTTTCACTATAAAATCAAATAATTGTTCCCAAAGCTTGTCATTTCGGTGAATAATTTATTTTATTCTCACATTTATACAAAAATATAATTTACATATTTTTACATAATTTTACAAGTCCATTTGGTATTTTTAAACTAAAGTTGCATGAAATTGTAATTTTAGCCTATTTCTCGATTTAATAGCATTTTCAATCACAAAATCATTCTCATTATTTTTTATTTAATACTTACATATTATTTATTAAATTAATATTTTTAATTTGATTTTAAACAGCTTTTACTATTTCAAAAAATTCAAAATGGGAAAAGTGGCTATTTCAATTGTTACCAATTTTACTTTCAGTTGTAACCAAATTGTGACTCCAATCCCAGCCCCAAATTAAACCCAATTATACTACCCAATTTCAACAATTACCCGACCTAGACCCTATTAAATAAAGCCGTCCAGATCCTTTCTTTAATCGTGGCCGTTGATTATTCTAATCAACGGCCCTCATCCGCCCGTCCTTAATTAAACCCACAAGCCCCCTAACCCTAGTCATTAGGCCAAACAGCCGCCCTGTATCCCCTTCGTCTCTCAAAATTCTCTCATCTACCTCCGAACCCCTAGCCCCTTTTCGCCGTTCTCCGACTTTATTTCACCGGAAACCATGACCTCTAAGGCCCTATGTAACCTGTACTCACCCCCACTCACCTTTATACTCCTTCTATTCAAAGATACAATTTCTGACTTTGAAGACCCTGGTTTAGAGGTTCTCCGATTGAGGTTCCATGTCCACTTCTAACTCATCACCGGCGAGTCTTAGCCTTGTGAGTCCATTTCCGACTCAGGACCAGCCCTTTCCAGGCCTTTCTCATCTTCTAGGGTTTTCTCTAAAATGCTAAGCCATCGAGGTTCTTTGTTTTTCTCTATGATCTACTTGTGATCCATGCTATTTCTGATATTTTTGAAGTATTTTCCACATCTTTTCGGATTTTTTCTTTCAAAACTGTTCATCTACTCGAAACTTAGGGTTTCTTTGACTTTTACTTGTTTCATTTTGATTTCCTACATTATTTCTACATTGTTGTAACTCCTGAGTGTTTTGTTATGATTTCTATGTATTTTATTTGGCTGTATTTTCTTACTAGGGTCTCCGAGCAATTTCTTTACTGTACTTTTCTTTCCTTATGTCTTCCATGAAATGTTTGGTCTTTTGAATTTTCCTGAGTTGCTTTACCTTATTCTATGTGCTTCCATTTTTCACCTTAGATATGTTGAAGATAACCTAGATTTTGGGGTTTTCAAACTACCTGTGTGCGATTGTTTTGCTTCCCGTTTGATTTGAAAACCCTAATTTTCTAAGTTCATCTCATGTTCTCCGATTCTTGCTAAGCTTTGCATGAACTTCCGATTTCGCTCATGGCTATGTTTTTCTACTTTTGATTACACAACTACTCTATTTGTTTAATCTTAGCCTTGCATGTTTAAGTTTATGCATCTTTTATAGCCAAACCTTTTTCTCTCAAAATAACCCTAATTTTGGTGGTTGATTTCATACAATCATTATGTAAGCTTATTCGAAATTTTCCTTGTCTGATTTGGACAAATTTTCTGACGTAGTTCATTATTAAGTATGAATCCTTAATTCCTTAATTTGCTATGTGTTAATTGATTTTATTCTTACCTTATTTATCTAAACCGTTTACTTTCAATACTTCTCTTATGTATTTACCCATTTACTACATAATGTGTTCTTGATTTTCTTTCCTTAAATAAAAACCGCCCTCTCTTATTCAGATTCGAACTCCTTAATTTATGGAGTTCCCTTCGCCTGATTGATTATGATTGATACTGAATTATTTCTTTGCCTTATTTTTGCTTGCTTTAAAACTATACATACCCCCACTCCTTCTTCTTCAAACACACAAAAAATTAGAGTTCAACACACACACACACACACATACTCTAAACTCTCTTCTCTTCTCTACTACTAGTACTACTGTTTGTGTCTAGCCGACCGAAAGCCAAGGCTAGACTATAGAATCATGCGTGTTTTCTCAAGTATTTGCTGAAGTTTGAGTGAATTCTCTGACTAATTTACAGCTTTATTTATTCTGCTATTTGAAGATTGCAACTGGTATGTCTTTATAATTTAAATACTATTCTCTAAAACTAGGTGTTTACTTCTCCCTTTACATAACCTCTCACTACATGTTTAGCTTTCTTGCATTATGTGAGTATACATTAGTCTGTTATGTTCTTTCTTCATGCTTCTGCATCATTTAAGTGTTGTTATGCTTTTATTATCCTCCCTTGATGTTTATATGAATGCTTCCATATGATCCCATTCCCTTTAACCCCTTTTATGTATGAGTATTGGTTCTAGGCTGGGGGTAGCACCCTATTGCTATCCCTATCCTGGGACCTGGTTCTCTTGAACCATTACTCAAATCAATCTGATTCCCTTAACCCCCTTTAAGTGTTGAGACCTAACTAGAGTCTGGTGGTATCTTAATCACCATCCAGACCCCTGTCTGACTTCTAAAATCTCTTTATCTGTTTAAAATCAAGTGGAGGGTCAGGGGTGTGCCAGTCTTACCCATGGCTGGGTATGACCACCCTTTGCTTTGGTTTCCTCTAGTCCCCTCAATTTACTCTTATTCTTAGTTCTTTAAGTTCTCTTCCCCTATGGTATGCCATGTTTAGGGACGCTAGAGTTCCCTCAGAAATTGGATGCCTAAGGGTTGGTAATTCTATACATTGCACTACTCTGCTACCACATTCAATCTTTAGGGTGTAAGAATTGCCTGAGCTTCCTAATAAGCCCTTGGAACTTTGAAACACTCTAAGAGAAGGCCTTGGAATCTGGAATCCAGACTTTGAAACACTCTAAGAGAAGGCCTTGGAATCTGGAATCCAGATTTGGAAACACATTTGTTGGATGTTGAAGGTTGCATTGAGCCTCCTCGGGTCTGGCTTTAGTTTTGATGTACTTATTTCAGTCCTTTTCTTTCAGTTTTGTAATAACTATGTAATAAAACTCGGGGAAATATTAGTAAAGGGTGTTGGATGGGTTTATATTGCTTGCATAAGTCAATGGGTGGAAATCATGTCTATAGGATCTTTTATTCTTTGATCATCTAGATACTATGCCTATATTGCATGTCACATAGAAACCATGCCGATAGGATCATTCATGTTTCAATCATCTAGACACCATGCCTACAGGACTTTAATATTGCAAATCATCTAGACATCACGCCTATAGGACTTTAATATTGCAAACCATTTAGAAACCATGCCTATAGGGTTTTGATATTGCAGGTCGTTTAGAGATTATGTCCGTAGGACTTTGCATTGTAAGCACATAGAAATCATGCCTATAAGAAAGGCATAAAGCTATAGGCAAATAATAGGCTAATTAATTAATCGGTTCTCTAATATTTTAAAAGCAGTAACGAATTAGATGAATTCATTATAGATATCATGCCTACAGGACTCCGTCTCAACTGTCTGATTCGCTTTAAGTAACAACGGTCCGTTAATTGGTCTTTAGAGTCCTAATATAATGTTTTCAATAAAACCCCTGTAAACCAGTTGTTGATACCCAATTCTCCCCCATGTATTTCTATACTCAAAATATTCCCAAAATAGCATGTAGATGCATATATAAGCATCCACAAAGGTCTTGGTATTTTTCTACATTTTTCAAGGATTTTAAAATCAATTTACGACTTATTTCACAATAAAAACCCAATATTTAGTCCCAAATCTTGTTATTTTGATAAGTAATCTATTTTATTCTCTCATTTACATAAAAATAAAATTTACAGAATTTTACAAGGTCATTAGGTATTTTTATATTAAAATAGCATTAGATTGCAATTTTAGCCTATTTCTCGATTTAATAAGTATTTTAATTACAAAATCATTCCTAATATTTTCAATTAATACTTATATAGATTTTATTAACTCAGTATTTTAATTGGATTTTATATAATGACATTTACTATTTTAATAAAATTAAATTTAGGGAAAATAGCTATTTAAATAATAGCCCTAATTATTACAAGTTTAGCCCAAATTCCACACCCAAATTAAGCCCTCCAATTATATGACCCAATTTAAATTTACCCGACCCAAACCCGCCTAAACTAACCCGCCCCATCTTTCCTTTTAATCGTGGCCGTTGAACACACATATCAACAGTCCACATCAAACCTACCGTAATTAAACCCCCAAATGCCCCTAACCCTAATAACTTTGCAAACCTTGCCGCCCTTGTATCCCAAATGCTCTCTAGCCCTTCTGAATTCTATCTGTTCCGACTCCGTTTCACCGGCGTCTATGGCCATTCAAGCCCCAAAATATCTATATCCACCACTCCGCATCTCTCATGGATCTTGGGTTCGAAGATCGGGACCCTATATCGACGGTTATTGGACTAGAGGCCCTCAGATTTGAGTTCTGTAGCCATGTACGGCCTTTCTCCGGCAAGCCTTGAGGCTATGAGTCCTTTACTGACTTAGACTGGTCCGTTCTAGGCTTTCTCTCTATCTAGAGATCTTTCTCTGAAACCCTATTTTTCGAGGTTTTTCTCTGTGTTTATCTTTCTAATCTTCTCTAAATCCTAGTTATTTGCTAAAAAATTTAAAGTATTTCTCACTTTTTCTTCGCCTATTTTTGTTTTCACACTGTCAGCCTCTTAAAAGTTAGTGTTTTCTCCGATTTCTCTGATTTCTTTGATTTCTTTGCTTTATCTGCTATATTGTGTGTTCTCCTCTAGTTCATACTGTGATTTTGAGTACTTCCAACTATGGCTCTGAGGCATTTTTACTTTATTGCGTTATTTTCTAGGTTTCAAGTTAATATGTTCTTTGTTCTTCATTATGCTGTTCTGCTTTAGTTCATCTTCATCTATATTCTTTCATTATGTTCTATATGTGAGGGAAACCCTATGTTTAAAGGGTTTTATGCTTCTCTCTGTGTGATTACTAGCTCCATGTTAAACCCTAGCTGCCTCTAATTTCCTTCTTATGTGCGTCTGCTACGTGATTTGTTCTATTATTCCAGTTTGTATGTGCAAATCTATTCATCTCTTTATATAGTCACATTCTCCCCCTTTTCTGAATAACCCTAATGTGGGAAAATTTATTTCGTACAGCTTGTTTGATTCTCTAATTGGGACGTGCTTTCTGACTAAATTCAAAATAAGCTAGTATCTCATTTTCTTGATTTTCTAGGTGATTAACTTGCCTTATGTGTTTACCCGTGTGAATTTCAAAACTCTTTACACGTATTTGCCCTATATTTCGTGATTGGTACATGATTTTCTTTCCAAAAATAAACTGAGGTTTATTTACCTCAAGCCCGGTTCCTTTATTGAAGGGAACCTTTTACCTAATTGGTTGTAATTGATACTGGTTGATATTTTCTTGCCTTAGTGCTGCTTATTTTCAAACTATAAAGAGCCTTCACCTTTTCTCACTTAGACAGAGATACACGAACTACTTTAAATTTACTCACTGAAAACCCTCTCTTCTCTTCTGTTCTTCTCTGTTACTTGCTCTATTGCCGGAGTTAGACGGCTAAAAGCCAAAGCTAACTATATGGATCCATCTACCTTACTTGCTTTTTTATTCAAGTTTGCAACTGGTAGGCTCTTAATTTATATTATCAACCTCCAAACTACCTGTTTACTTAACCCTTTTCCTTTGCTTGTTTTTGTTCAGTTAAGTTATTGCATGCTTAATCCCCTTTCCCCTTTCCCTGGTCTGTTTATTGTTCATTATTATGGTTTAAGTTCCTCTACACCCCTTTCCCCCGAATCCCTTTAATTTAGTCCTTTTCTTTCAAGTACTCTTATGTGATTCCCCCTTCCATTAACCCCTATTTGATAGGAGTGTGTTTTGGACTAGGGTGGTACCTCATTGCCACTCCTAGTTTAGAACTAAGGTTGTTATAAGCCTCTGCTCAAAGTAATCCCATTCCTTATCCCCCATACTATGTGTTTGAGCCTTGACACAAGCCTGTTGGTGTGCTAATCACCATACAAGCTCTAGTCCGACTTGTTTGCAAGTCTGCTCTTGCGTGTTGAACCCTGTAAGAGGTTAGGGGTGTGCCAGTCTCACTTCATGGATAGGTATGACCACCTCTTGCATTGGCCTTCCTCTAATTCTTCACTTTTACACTTATTCCTAGTTCGTTAAGTCCTACCCCCCTTTGGTAAGCGATGCTTAGGGACCCTAGAGTCTCCTCTGAACTTGGATGCCTTAGGGCTGGTAATTACACACTTGCTCCTAATTGCTTGAGGTGTAAGCATTGCCTGGTTTCCTTAAAAACCCTTTGGACCTTTGTAACACTCTAAAGAGAAAGCCTCGGATTTGGGAGCCTGGATTTGGTGAAAGGCATATGTTGGACATTAAAGCTGCTTTGACCTTCTTCGGGCCTATTGTAATTGTTGATGTATTTAGCTTATTTCCATTAGGCTTTTACATTATTTCACAATATCATATAGATACAATGTCTATATGGCTTTTCATAATTGCATCAATCTCATGATAGAAACCATGACTTAGGGCTTGCATTATCACATCTCATATAGAAACTATGGCTATAAGTTTAATGTCATATATCACATAGAAACCATTCTTATAAGTTTTCAACATTGCCTCTCGCCTAGAAAGACATGCCTATAGGAACTGTATAAAACGCTAGGCACACAACAGGTCGACGAGAACATGCAAAGGAGTAACAAAAAGGGTCAGTGTGCATGTTATAAGGTCCAAACTTGCCCAGTGCTTAAAATGTTTCAGTGCAATTGCCTCAAATCTGTTTACTTTTAAATCGGGCCCAGGTCTATCCTTTTACACTAGTCTACCAAGTCTGCGGTTTTGAACTACTTTGTCTGCCTATGTTTAATACTTTAAGGTACTTTTGAAAATTTTCTTCTTGCATCCTTTTTACTCTAACAATTTGGCTAAATTGTAAGCCATTTCTAAACCTTGCTACAATTTCAACTCTTTATTTTAAAAGACCTATGTCTGAAACTAATATTCTCCTCTAAGATTAAATGATTTTCAAAAACTGTCAATTCCTAAAATGGGCCCGGGTAGCTCGAAGTGGATTTTCTATCCAATTTTTATGTGTTAAACTAATCTATCCGCTCTTTCAACTTCTTTTAAAGACCAAATTAGTATTTGAAGTCATGCTAAACTAGGTGCTGTTATGTTACGCGGTTCTATCTGAGCCTTTGAATGTCTTATTTTCATACCTCTTATGTGCTATTTGTTTTGCTTGTCGTTCTACTATTTTTACCTTTGAAAACTCCATATATATCCTATCTCTCTCTCCCCCCTCTTAGAAATTGAAGTCCTAATACCCCAGGACTAATAGGTTGGGACGTGTATTAGCATGCAATAAGTAAACGATACTGACACGTTTAAATACCTTAACGGGGCGGGAAGGGTAGAATATGGAGATGATGACCGGTGCGCTAATACCATATGTGACCCCTTGTTTAGGAGTGTGTGTGGGGTATTCCAACAATGTGATCCATATTACAATCAAACCTAGGACCCCTTTTCCTTTGCTTTAAACATTTTCCTAAAGTAATGCTTTCTTTTCAAATCCATTCTCTCTTCTCCTTTATTTATCTTATGCCTTTCCTTTTTCAAAATTCCTAAGTTTTCCAAATGTTTATATGTGAATCTTATCTGTCTACTTGCTTCATCTCTTCATAAAGTCACATTAGCACGGCCGGGAACCACACTAGTGGATCTTGAGGGGTGCCTACCACCTTTTCCTCGAGATAATCTCAAGCCCTTACCCGCACTCTGTTTTCTTTCAAAACACTCCTCTCATCTTTAAAAATGTCCTAATGCACTATAATCATTAGGTGGCGACTCTTCAAATTCCATAACCCAATTCCCAAACGTGAATGAGAGTTGTTTTGCCCATAATATCGTAAAACTCGATTTCGCTTTTGAAAAAAGGGGGCGTTGACACCAGTATGCTTTAAAAAGTTTCAAATCTGCATCTTTTCGAAACAATTATTTCAAACGATCCGCCTATATATTTTACTCAGTCCATGAAGCTGATTTTTGAAAACAGTCCTGTAACTCACTCTTTTCTTGTGATATTCTTGCCTCTAAAATTCTTTCATAAATTCTGCATTTCCTTACTCAAACGGTCTGCTGATTTCAAATCCATTAACAAATTTATTGCAGTCTCACTTCCTCTTAAACTCTTCTGCATTAAGACCTCAACAACAAACAAATTAGACCCGAGGGGCTCGATGCATACTTTTTGTCCAACTTTATGAGTTAAACGGAATCGTCTGCTTCTTAATTAAAAGACCAAATCAGTACGTGCAAGTCATGCTAAATTAATTGCTGTTATGATCTACGGGGTTTTGTATGAGTCTTTGAGTGTTTGATTTGTACTCCACTTATTTGTTAGTTGTTTTGATTGACGCCTTAGTATTTTATCCTCTTAAACTCCATATATGACCCATCCCTTTCTCCCATTTAGGATTACAAGTCCAAATACCCCGATACTGATAGGTCTTGACGGGTATTATCATGCAATAAAATGAGACTAATCGTGTTTAAATACCTTAACGGGGTGCGAAGGGTAGAAAATAGAGATGATGAGGGTGCGCTAATATCATAAGGCGACCCCTCTTTTGAGGAATATGTGCGGGGTATTGCATCGAATGGTCCATATTATATTTAAACCTAGGACCCCCTTCCTTTGCTTTTCTTTTATTTTAAATTAATGTTTTCATAAAACTAAGCTCTCTTTTTACTTGTGCCTTTCTTCTTTCAAAATTGTCAACTTGCTTATATTTTCTAATGTGCAAACTTTGCTTGACTACTCCTACTCCTGTTAAAGTCACAACTAGCAAGGCTGGGAACCACACTAGTGGATCTTGCGGGGTACCTAACACCTTTCCCTCGAGATAATCTCAAGCCCTTACCCGAATTTCTAGTTTTCTTTCAAATCCTTCTTCTTTTCTCTAAAAGTGTCCTAATGCACTATAATTATTAGGTGGCGACTCTCCAAGCTATATAGCCCAAATTCCCTGAAAGGGATAAAAGAGTCATTTAGCCCATAATGTCATAAACCCGATTTTTTTCCCTTGAGAAAAATGGGGCGTCGACCAACTCTGCTATGTCCTTCTTCATCCACCTCCACCAGTAATGCTGCCGCAGATCCTGATACATCTTCGCGGCACTCGGATGGATGGGGTACCACGACCTATGGACCTGTGTCAATATCAACTCCCGATCATCATCCATATCGGGTACACAATTCCTACCTGCATCCTCAATACCCCGTCATCTTCAATAGTCACATACCTAGCATCATCTGCATGAATTGTGTCCATGAAGACAAGCAAATGAGGGTCATCATACTGCCGCTCCCTAATACGATCGAACATTGAAGACCGAGAAACCACACAGGCTAGAACCCGACTGGGCTTCGAAAGCTACAATATCACGAACTGACTGGCTAAAGACTGAATATCCATATGTCTCTCTAAAGCTGGTAAATATGCCAAACTCTCCAAACTCTCCCCCCCATGACTCAAGGCATGTTCTACCAAATTGGCCTTGACCGGATAAAAAAGAATAGTAATATCAAAATCCTTTAGTAGCTCCAACCATCTTCTCTGGCGCAAATTCAGATCATTCTGCTTGAATAAGTGGTGTAAACTCCGATGATCCGTGTAAATATCACAAGGCATGCCGTACAAATAATGACGACGGATCTTCAATGCATGAAAAATAGCAGCTAAGTCGAGGTCATAGACATGATAGTTTTTTTCATGTTCCTTCAAGTGTCTGGATGCGTAGGCAATCACCCTACCATCATGCATCAACACCGCTCCAAGTCTGACTCGTGAGGCATCACAATAAACTGTATAGGACCCAGAACCAGTAGGCAAAATTAGAACAGGGGCTGAAGTCAAAGCCTTCTGGGTTAATCTAGTGATAGGGGCTGCAATCGATGAGAACCCCTCCAAAAAACGATGGTAATACCCTGTCAGGCCAAGGAAACTGCGGATCTCTGTAGATGAGGAGGACCTAGGCTAAATCTGCACGGCCTCCACCTTCTTTGGATCTACCCGAATAACCTCACTCGATACCACGTGGCCTAGGAATGCCATAGAACTCAACCAAAACTCACATTTTAAGAACTTTGCATATAGTTTCTTTTCTTCAGGTTCTGAAATCACTGTCCTTAGGTGATGCTCGTGATCTTCCCAACTCCGGGAATATACAAGAATATCATCTATGAAAACAATAACAAACGAGTCAAGATAGGGCCTGAATACACTATGCATCAAATGCATATACGCTGCTGGGGCGTTGGTCAGCCCAAATAACATGACACAGAACTCGTAATGGCCATACCGAGTCCTGAAAGCTGTCTTCAGGATATCCAACTCCCGAATCTTTAGCTGGTGATAACATGAGCACAAATCAATCTTCGAAAACACCTGCGCACCCTGAAGCTGGTCAAATAGATCATCGATACGAGGTAAAGGATATCGGTTCTTCACTGTAACCTTGTTCAACTGACAATAATCGATACACATGCGCATAGAACCATCTTTTTTCTTTACGAACAAGATAGGAGCACCCTACGGTGAATTACTCGATCGAAGGAAACCCTTATCAAGCAATTCCTGTATCTGATCCTTCAACTCATTCAACTCAGGAGGAGCCATGCGATAAGGAGGAATGGGTATAGGCAGAGTGCACAGCAACAAATCAATACCAAAATCAATGTCCCGATCGGGCGGCAACCCGGAAGATTAGCTGGAAACACATCGAGAAAATACAGTACCACTGGGACAGAGTCAACAGAAGGGGTATCAGTACTGGCATCTCTCACATAAGCTAAATACGCGGCGCACCCCTTCTCAACCATACACTGAGCCTTAAGGAAAGATATAAATATATTGGGAGTGTGGTCAAAAGTACCACTCCACTCAATACGTGTATACCTGGCATAGCCAGCGTCACGGTCATAGCGTGACAATAGAGAATAACATACTGGGGCGAAAACACGTCCATGACCAAGATAATATCGAAATCAACCATATCAAGTAATAAAAGATCTGCCCTAGTCTCAAAACCACAAATAGCAACCAAACATGAACGATATACGCGGTCCATAACAAGGGAATCTCCTGCAGGATTAGAAACATAAACAAGAGAGCCCAAGGTCTCTCGGGTTGTACCCAAATGCGGAGCAAAATAAGATGAAACGTAAGAATAAGTAGAGCCTGGATCGAATAGAACTGATGCCTCTCTGTTACTAACCAATATAATACCTGTGATAATGAAATGCAAGGCGACAACTACAACACGATCAGGAATAGGGTAAAATATGGCCCGACCCCTCCCTCAAGGGTGACCTCTATCTACCTGATCTCTACCCCTGACTGGCTGGGAAGGTGGGATGGCAGCTGCAGCTGGAACGATGGCTTGCTGACCCTGTGGAGCATGTTGAGGCTGTGGAGTCTAAAAAGGCGCACCCCTCCCCCATCTGGGGCACTCCCTAACCATGTGGCGGCTATCCCCGCCTCATAACAAGCTCTGGGAGGGCGCGGTGGCTGTGACTGACTGGGGCCACCCCCACTAGACTAACCTTTGGAGGTACCCCGCGTAGGAGGCACACTAGAAACGGGAGGTGCATAATAAGGCTCTTGAGATTTGGGAGGAGCTAGGGTACTGCTGGATGAAGGAAGAGCTGATTGAATTCGGCGACCCGTATAGGCCCTACCATGACGTCCTACTACTGATGTATGGGTACCAGAGTAATGACACGACTCTTCAGACCTCTTAGACTCTCTCTCCTCTCGCTATCTGGCATCCTTACCCTCTATTTTCCTGGCTATGTTCATGACCTACTAATAGGGTATATCCATCTCCAACTCTCAAGCCACGCCAGACCTGATGGGAGGAAAAAGACCCTCAATAAACTGGCGAACCCTCTCACGAATAGTAGTGATGTTATAAACGTCAATACCACACAAGAGTGGGTGGGGGGGTGATTTGTGTGGTACCCAATTTTTCGCTTAAATTGCTTAGGAAAGACCTGGTTCTACTATGTGTTCCAACTACTGCTATTACGGAAAAATAAATACTGAAAATAAAGAACACAAAGATTTTACGTGGAAAACACCTGGCTCAAAAGGTGAAAAAACCACGACCTACTACTTAGTAGGATTTTCCCAAACTCCACTAAAAATCAATGCGCCAAACAGCATTTATAAAGACTCTTTGTAAACCTAAGGATTAAACTCTAATCCTAGTGTGGCACACTGCCTTAGTTGCCGCGACACTATCAAGTTAACTCTAACTTGAATACTCAAAGTACCTAATACAATTGCTTCTAACAAAGCGGAAGGTACAATATGGAAACACCTACTACAATTGAAATAGAAGTAAAGAAAGACACATAAAAATCTTTATGGAACTTGTTCTTCAATCTGGTTCATGTAGCTTCTGGTTGGCACTCTTGAATTACACACGAATTGCTTGCAAAAAGCCTTGCTATTTTGCTCCAAATTCACATTTAACTTTTGCGTTTTTGTGCAACAACTTTAATGTGAGAAGATCCTGCAATTTATAGTGTTATTAAATGAATAAACAACTAGAGTTCTGATGCAACTCATCCTTGGTGAAAGAGTTCTAGTTGATTTCAACTTCTAACTCCTTCCCTATCTTGGATAGTGTTCTCTTTGATTAAGGACTCCTTCTCCTTATCAATTATCCAACCTTTTCGATTAGTAGATATCAAATACACCAAGTTAAGCCTATCTCCTTCACATGAAACCCGCATGCTTGAATCTGCCCGTTTTATGAACCTGCGGGATGGACCACTGGGATGGACTTGGTTCATCCTGAGTTCTTTTATCAATCTTCAAAACATAACCTTTACTTGGGCCAACAAATTCCCCCTTTTTGATGATGACAAACGCTGTGCTTTTCACAAGCTTAGGCCCTGTTTCAACTTAACTCAACATCAACACAATGTTAGAAATATTTTTCCTTTTTATCACTTATCATCAAGGACCAGGTACATTAGGTTATAAACATCGTTGTTCAAAGTGTAAAGCATAAATTTTTTCCCCCTTTTGTCATCATCGAAAAGTTGCATAAACAATGTGAGATAACCAGATTTTAATACTTACTCTTGGCCACTGGGGATACTTCAAATGCAATCATGGATTAATCATCATAGATCAAGCTAAGAATTTTAACCATCAAAGAAATATAAACAAATAGTTAGAGCAAAAAAGTGAATTTCATTGATGATTGATAAGATTCTACCACAAAGCATAACAAGAAATAAAAATACTGAAAACATGAGCAAAAGAAACAAATGTCCCGAACTGGGTCACTGGTTGATCTTCACTTGCCTAGGAGACTTAAGGCTGGAAAGAACTAGGTGCTTGGTTTAAACTTCAAGGAGTTTTAGCACACCTCGAGGAATGCCATCATTCTTCTCTTTTCATTTGCCAGATCAGTTCTAAGAGCATCTCTCTTAGTCTCCATCTCAACCAACCTCTTCTTCAGGCTTTCAAACTCAGCATCCTTAGCCTCACTTTCTTGCACCAAGGCACTGATTTTTTGCTATTGACATGTGTCTCTTTAGATTAACCAGGTTCATTAAGAATGACATTGACTTCATAATCGCAAGCAAGAAAAGTATTAACACTTCTTCATAGATACCTTGAAATGTGCATCGCAGTTTTGAGAATGAAACCATAGGAAATGACATGAGTTTTGGTGCCATTGATAACTCTATCAGTGATCCACGAGGGCTTCCAGTTCGGATGGAACAGGTTCATCTAAATTTTTGTCAAGTTGAACCAACCACTCATCATCTTTGCCAAACCCACTTCCCCCTATTTTGTTCACACTCTCTTCTATTTCTTTAAATTCATCTCCCTAAACAACCATTTCACCAGTTTCTTTTGGTAGACCAACATGAGTAGGTGAAGAATCAACCACTCTTGTACCTTTCCCCTCACAATACTCCTAGCACTGTTGATCTCTTTTCCTTTTTTTTTCATTTTTACCACCAACTTCTCCAGATTATAGTCTCAACACTTGCTATGCATCCTAAAAATCTATTCTCAAAATTACAGGAACTTTAGAAATTGTCTCAAGAGAAACTTTGGACTCAGAAGATACCTTTTCAGTTTCAGAAGACCTACTTTCTTCCCCCTTAGTAGAAGACTTAAATGAATCTTAGGATTCTTCTTCCCTAATGGAAGGAGAGGAAAAAATACCAATAATATAAAATTCAAATATGTAAGGTCTATGAGTAATCTCATAAAAGGCAATGTAATAAAGCATCAGTACGCATTCATACCATAATAAAATGAATCTTCTTATAGAAATAGAACAAAAAATCAAGGGCTTCGAGCCAATAAAGACTGAGAAGATTGACTCAAGAACCAATTTTATTCTGAGCTCCATTGTAGAATTCGGACCTAACCATTAAGTAAGAAGTGATTGGAACGACGGAACTTCTGAATGCAAAAGATTCTATTGAAAAAGGAATCTTAATGATTCACTGGTGGGGATGGCGGAACCAACCAGAGACTGATTCATGTATTCGGAGATCTGAGAAGTCACGAGTTAACCCTACAAATGAAATATTTCAATTGCGCTCATATTCATTACCGTAGAAATTGGGTTCAAGCTTTCCCCAGCCCCTTCTCATTAATGGACTCCTGACGTATACGAAGGAGTGCGGTTCGTTCGAGAAATTCCTACCTCTGTATCTATCTCTGAGATGTTTGGATTTTTCAAAACTCCATGGACGTACAGAAGAAAAATTCAATTGCTTATTTATTTTCTTGATCTCCTCTCCTTCAGCGGTGTTCTGTTAGATAAGACGCTTAACGCTAGAGGGGGGGGGGTGAATAGCGTTATAATAAAAAATAACGTAAACTTGCGGAATTTAAAAATTGCAGGAAATAAACAAGTGCGATAAGTAAATAAATAAGAATGAACGCACCGATATATTCTGGTTCACCACAACCCGTGGCTAGTCCAGTCCTCGAGAGACTCTCTCGAGATTTCCACTAACTTTGTCAAGCTTACGGGTGCTTAACAAACCGTTACAGTTGCTCAAGGATACCCCACCTTAAGACTTCACTTGCTCGAGGATACCTCACCCCAAGACTTCACTGTTAATCTTACGGGTGCTTAACAAACCTTTACAACCTGAGGACACAAGCCTCAACAACCTTTGCTCGGAGATACAACACTCCAAGACTTCAACCAAGGAAACACAAGTTCCTTCTTACAACACAAGGGACTAATACTTCCTTTCAAGTGTATAAAACACTTAACACTCACTTAACAAGACTCTTTTAATAGAGTGGATATGAGTAAACAAATACGCTCAAGAACACAACAATAAATTCAAGACCTTGGCTTTCAAAATATGATAAAAATGATCAATAAATGATATTGGAAATGTATGAAAGCTTATGAATGTTTTGGTCAGAAGTTGTGTGTTTAATGAGTGATTTTGAGGTGTATTTATAGCTCCAAAATCACTCCTAGCCGTTGCTATGATCATAAATACAGATTCTGAAAATCTGTTAGATAGTCGACTATCTGATATGGTTATTCGACTATCTTGGCAACGGTCACAAGGATAGTCGACTATCTGATACGGATATTCGACTATCTTGGAAACGGTCATCAGGATAGTCGACTATCCAATATCAGATATTCGACTATCTGACCCTGCGGAAATGGTCCGATTTTAAAACAACTAACTTATTGAAAATAAGTTATAAAATGTTTTTCAAAGCTTTGTTTGAAGATATAAAATATTATAAATATCTTAAACATGAAAAACAATTGTAATGACCATTCCGAATCAATAAAAACATTTAAAATCATTTTGTTTTAAATGTATTGAAAATATTTATTATATAACATTTAAAACCAATTTGTTTTAAATGCAATAAAAATATTTATGATATGCATATATTGTAAAACCATTTATGATAATCATTTATGATATGCATATATTGTAAAATCATTTATGATATGCATATATTGTAAAATAATTTTATGATATGCATTGTAAAATCATTTTATGAGAGAAGCCAAGACTCAAACTTAAAGTCGGATCAAGATCACAATAAAGACAATATAAATAAGACTCAACAAAAGGTCTTCATTTATTTTCATTGCTTCTCTCGATCTTGTCTTGAACTTCTTGGACTCCAATTCTTGTCCGCTCAAATAATGTTGCATAGCCTTTTCTTCCTCTATGCTCATTGTAATTTTGCATATCAATTCTTTATCTTCCTTTTGCATATCTACAAAATGAATAGCACTTTAGTTAAAATATAAATTAAAGTGTATTCAATAATAACTCACATTTATTTGGCATATATTATTTTCCATTAAAGTGGTTTGTCAATTATCAAAACATATAAGTATGAACATACACATATGTTCCAACAATTTCCCCCTTTTTGATAATGGCAAACCTTCATGGGAATATGCATATACCCTTTATAAAAGACTATGCCAAATATAAGACAAGTTATTATTGAGTTCCCCCTCAATTTATGCAATAAATATTAAAAACAAATAAATATGCATATAAATAAATAAGTATGCATATACCCTTATCTTTCCTAATGCATGTAAAATAAATATACCCTTAATCTTCCCAAAAGCATGATTAAAGATAAATATGCATATACCCTTAATCTTCTCCCTTTTGACATTAACAAAAAGATAATTTCATTAATGAAGAAGGAAAATTACAATAAGAGTAATTGAAAATATTTTACAATGAATGAAAGTACATTGCAAATAATGAAACTACAAATAATGAAGATACAAGTCAAGAACTTTCATCGTTGCCGAAATCATCGTCATCGCTAGAAGTACTTGCGGAGTAGACGCGAGAATAAGAATAATTGACATGGTCAAAATATCCGTGGATTTCGTCACTAAGCCTACGCACATTTCTTTCCGTGCGAGACATATTACTATCGATTCGATTAATTGAAGTTGATAAAGAGGCAAGTTGATCCAAGATGGCTTGAGACACATCCGGTTGGGCACGAGGACGACGAGCTTGAATTGGAGGAGGAGGATTTGGAATTTGATCATGTGGTTGGTCATGGCCATGAAAAGAGGTCTCTTGAATTTCCCAATGTTTGGTGCGAGTTTTCTTGATACCAACATTGGTGTTGACTTGAGATGCTTCAAGAAGATGCATTATAAGTAATGCATAAGGAAGGGGTTTGTCACTTCCTATTGAGTCAAACATATGTGTAAGAACGAATTTTACACCAATTTATGCGTGCTTTGGAAATAATATTATGCATGATTTTTGCATCTTCACGGCCAATTGTCGTGTGATTGCTTTTTCTCGGTTTAAGAATCCGAGTGACAACATAGAGAATCAAACGAAATTCCGGAAAAATTCCTTTAATAGGAGCTCTCTTTTGCTCTTGAGAGAATTCAAATTGTCCAATTCCAATAAGGTTGAAGAGGACATTTTCATCATAGAGTATTCCTTCGACACCGGTATATTGGTCGATGTCTTGGTCATCACGAGGAAGATTTGTGATAGCTTGAATATTTTCTTCACTTAGAAGAATATGAATACCATTTACTTTGGTAGAAAGAACTCCATCTTCATCTTTCTTAAGATTCGAATAAAAGGCTTGAATCAAAAGAGGATGAATAAAATCATACTTCAAATAAACAAAGTCAAGGATTGAACTTTGTAGGAGTATATTGGAATGATTAGAATCCGCTAGATATCTTGCGGTTGTGAATCGAGGTGGAAGAATATCTCGATTTTCAAAGTTTCTAATAAATCGTTGAAGCTCATTTTCTTGTTCAAACCAAAGAACGGATCCATCATCATAACAATGTAGAGATGGAGAAGGATTTGAAGAAGAAGGGATATTCTTTCCGGCACGAGAGCGTTTAGAGCTTCTATTTGCCATTGAAATTTGTAGGCAAGAAGAACTTTTGGAAGAAGTTTGGAATAGAATTTTTGAAGAGAATTTCTTGAACAAGAATGATTTTGGTGTGAAACAAAGAGTGCACACTAATACTATTTATAGAGTTCAAGAAAACATAGCATTGAATGACAAAAATCAGATTTTTGGACTGATTGGAACGGCTATAAAACGGTCAGATTTTTGAAATTTGACTGAGGATAGTCGAATAACTTATTGGATAGTCGACTATCTGGGAACGATATTCGAATATCTTCTGGGATAGTCGAATATCTGGAAACAGATATACTCGAATAACTTCTGGTTAGTCGAATATCTGGAGAAATAGCTTGATTTTCTGGATAATCAAGTTATTCGAATAACTTCTAGTTAGTCGATTAACTTCGACGACTTTAAAAAATTCGTTTAAGCAGAAAATATTGGAAAAACAATTTTCATTTTATGGAATTCGTTTATTAAAAAAATAAACTATATTTTTGGTAAAAATGTATATCATAATTTTATGAACATAATTTTATCAAATCAAATATGCTATTTCTAAATTCACAAGTCAAGTAAGAAAGATAATATTGACTTGAATTGAAACTTTATCTTGGTTCCCCCTGAATTTAGGGCGATACCTGCAAAAGAAAATACGCGTCTTCCACGCTCAAGTCAGTAATATTCAAAATATAAATGCAACCAAAAAAAATGTATGCATTTAGATCAACGTTTAACCGCATTAGGACGTGACTCCTTTGAACATGATTTATATCTAGCACTTCAATAAACGCTAAATATTATATCAATTCTGCTAGCAATAACGTAAAGTGAGGAACGATCATACCTTTGTAATTCTTGGTATTGCTCTCCTTACCTTTCACATTTCTGTCAAGACGGTCATATGAATTCATTGAAGTGGCCATTGCTTTGGTGTTGCTTATTTCAAAGCGGTTTAGCAACTCATTGCTATATTGAGCATGACAAATGAAAGTTCCCTCTTTCATTTGTTTTACTTGCAACCTCAAGTTGAAATTGAGCTCGTCCATCATGATATTTCAAAAATTTGCTAGTCATGAGTTTTAAAACTCCTTGCATACAAATTTATTAGTTGCTCCACGCATAATATCACCAATAAGAATACAAGAAATATCATCAATGAAATTCATGCAATCTATTTTCCTTAAAAAAAAATTCCCTTTCAAATAAGGCAAACTAGAATGTGAAGACATTCCCCCTTACTTGAAGCATATCACCTAAAAACTTCTTCTTTTTGGCATTTAGCAAGAAGAGAGTATATTAAGGAAAAACTATGAGGAGTATGCAGTATGAGGATTGATAGAAACTTATTAAGACATACCGACAAAACATAGGTCTACCCATTGTTATGAAACAATGATAAAGCCATTTATTGGAACACATAACAAATGTATCAAATGTTATTTTATTAACAGTGATACTAATTGTTGTTCTTAGTAAAACATATTCCCAAAAAAATGTTAACTGTTAACAGATCAACAGTTTTATTAAAACTATAAATCAAAAATATACCAACCATTTTTCAGAAAAAAAAATTATATTCATCAAGAGTCTATTTTTAACAGAAATGCTTTTATCAACTGTCAACAACATGAATCATTTATTTCAGGAATATATCAATTATTTTTCAAACTGAAATTAGCATTCATCAAAAACATGAGTTGATAAAAGTAATTGATATCCAAAAATAATTATCAAAACATGGATCAATCATTTAATACTAGATACCAATTGTTGTTTAACAACAAATTTTCAACATATGAATCAACAAAGATAATTGATACATGTCAACTATCACGGTTAAGCATGTCAATAATTTCAACAATATAAGAACCAAATTGACAACAAACATGTTAATATCGGTTGCTTGCACATATCAATAATTCGGTCTTTATCGAAAAAGGATAACTAACCGACATTCCCCCTTGATGCAATGAGGTTCCGTGCTTAGTGCATCTACTACAATATTGTAGTCTTCAAGCACACCTGCAAAAGTACCTAAAAATAGGTTTTTGGTATCCAAACACTTTTGGGTCCTTGGGGGTTAGGATAATAATAATCATAATCAATACACAAATCTCTATGTTTAGCAAAACAAACGGGTGCTATGTGTCCTACCCGGTTGCAGTAGTGACATACAACATTCGGGTTGTGCATATGCCTAGGTTGTGCCAAATACGTTCTAGGTAATCTAAAAACATCATTCCTGGGGGCGTTGAAATTTTTAGAGTTATTTCTAGGCGGTCTAGAATAATTATTTCTAAATTCATTTGCACAATTCCTAGAATCGTTTCTAGGTGGTCTAAAGTTATTAACTCTAGACTTATTAAACAACCTAGTATCGTTTCTAGGTGGTCTAGTCTCATTTCTAGAATTATTTCTAGGTTGCCTAAAATTATTATTTCTAGGCTCATTTGTATGATTCTTGTTCTTTTTACGCCTTCTATTTTTCTTAGGCTTTTTCTTCTTAATCTCTTCAATAGTTTTAGGAGCATCTACACTATGTTTTTCTAGTGTGTTCCTAAGTTCAATGTTTTCTAGTTTCAAAGAATTAAGATAAACAAATAGAACTTTTATCAATTGAAGAAGATTCATTCATTGCTTTAATCTTATTTCTAAGATCAAAAATGTCATTTTTCAAGAAATCATTTTCTTTTTCTAAAACATCAATTTTATTTTATTGTTTATTAATCAATTTTTAAAGTGTTATGGACGATCAATTGTGGTGATAATTTATGGTTGGCTAGTTTAACGGCAACATAATAAATGTCTTTACGACCTACGATAAGAACGGGTGGTGACACAATCACACTAACTAAGACTAGAAGAAGATTTTTAGCGACTAAAATCAAGGATAAATTGGCTACACCACGGAGATGCAAATACAAAAATTTTCCAACTAATTACCCTTCAACGGAGGAGAAGAAATAGAATCACTTCCCTCGAAGACTTAGTTGGAAATTGGGTCACGGAGCAACCACTTGTTGACTCCCTAATAATGAGTTAGTGCGACTCACTATTTACCACTACTCACACACAATCTACTATTAAAATAATAAACCACGATAGTAACACTCTTACAAATACTGATCATTTATATTTGTCAAGACCTTTATCTATAAAGGAAATATACCAAACCGTTCAGTCCTTCCAATATCTCAAAGCACGAGGGCTAGATGGACTTTATTCCTATTTTTACCAACAATATTGGCCTCAAATCTCTACATCTGTCGTCTTCTTTTGTAATGAGATATTTAATTCTGGGAATTTACCTCTACAGGCAAATGCCATATCTAATCCCTAAAATCAAGCACCTTTCCATGATTACCTAATATTGCACAATTGGGCTATGCAACACTATATAGAAAATTATAACTTTAGTGACATATTTGTCACTAAATTATAACTTTAGTGACAAGAACAAGTTTGATCATTTGTACGGTGCAATTCTTACCAAAGAAAAATTCTTTTTGTTCACATGGGTTAAATGGGATGGACCCAACATATCGGACGTCTCTCAACCTAAAGCAACTAAAGCTAATATTTTAGGCCCCAAATACTATTCATATAAATATATAATAAGTTCATTTTAAATAATTACTCCTGTAATTATTTATAATGGTAAGTAAATTCTTTGATCAACTATTTTCTATGTCAATAATAGTTCCAAACATTATGCTATTTTTCAGTGCGAATTTGGTTGAGCTATAACAAATAAATGATATGTACTTAATTAAATAATTTTCCACTTCATTCCTCATATTCTCTTAAACTTGGATAATTTTCACTTTACAGTGGATTCAGTAAATACCTTGAGATAATTGGCTCAATATAAATATTTGGACTAATTTTGTAATAACTATACTACGAAAAACTTTACAAGTAGAAAATAGTACTCTAATTAACAAATATACTCAATGAAATAAAAAATTTACTAATTCTTATTAATTTCACATGCCTATATGAAAAAATATATTGCTCATAAAAAACATAAAGACATTTGCTCCAACGGAAAGTGTTTTTTGAAAACAAAATTAGTAAAACTTTACCTAAGATCAACAATACATCAAGAATAATTAAATAAATTGGTTATATTATAAATTAGAGAAAAAATATTAAAAGAAGTTGATTGTAAAATATAGTTAACATCTTTGCCGCCGAAGGCCTCCAATAACGATTCAGCTTCAAGCTCCGTACTCCATCGAGCCGCGCTACCGGAGACCCCATGGGTTGAGAATATCGTCATTTTATTTTATCACCAAAGAACAAGCTATATTATTTTCTTTTATGATTAATCAAAAATAATTGTAAAGATAGCAAGATTTGAAATCAAGATGTGTCAAACAAGCAATACAAGTAAAAGAAGACCCCCAAAAAAGTATAATACATGGCAAAATTATTATATAAAGGTAGGGTAAATGATAAAATAAAATTATTTAATAATAATGAAGGGTGAAATTGAGAGAAAAATACAAGGTAACGACGCGACCACACCAAATCGGTCGTTATATAAAGTGGCACATTTCGTCGTTATGTAACGACATATTTAACGATACGATAAGATACAATTATTTTATTTAATGTAACAACACGATACAATACAATAGGTACAACTATCCAAACAAGTTGTAAGTTATTTGTGGACTTAGTTTATATTTTGTAATGTAAACATGAATGCAATTATTTTTTTTATTTTTTTATACACATATATAGTTTGATGCAATTAAAATTTATTATTTTATATGATAATTTAATAACCAAAGATACTTATATATGCCATGTGACTAGTTACTAATAACATAGTAGAAGAGTCTAAAATAAAATTACTAAAATACTCCAAAAAAATGGAGAATGCGGAAGAATTAAATAAAAAGAAGAAGAAATTAAACAAAAAAGAAGAAAAATATAAAGAAGTATATATGCCGCCAAAACGTTTCCCCTGTCTCCTAAATATTATAAACTCCCGCGCCTTTCGATTAGTTTCTTCTACAGTTCTACCCACGATCACAATATGCTAAGTCCTTGCAATTATTTTTCCCAACTGAAAGATTATCTCAAGCAACGTCTCATCAAAAGCCATCGTTTGAATTGTTCTGATAAATTTCACAATCCATTCGGCTAAGTGGTAAATCTCTCACAAGCTATTATTTGGATTCTTCTCAATTCCACAACCCACTCGGCTAAGTGGTGAGTGTAATTTTTTATCAATCTTATTTTTTCAGTATATTGTAGATATGTTGATATGCTATATTTGTTTGGTTATTTATATATTTAATTAGTATATTTTGTAGTTGATGGCTTATATAGATTAAAGAAGGAAGAATATAAGGATACCATATACTTCTTGTGAGCTTCACTTAATTGTTTTTTAATCCTTTGCTATTGGTATGTAACTATCTCTTCCAATCTCTATGTGAACTTTTATTCTGCCTTTTTTTTGCTAAATATTTGAAAGCTTGTGCTTATTATACGGGGATTTCAGACCTAATTTTATTATTAGTACTCTTTTTTTACTGTCCAATGATTTTTAGTATCAATAAATGCTACTGTAATCCTTTTACATTATTAGGAAAGAAAGTTTGTCAGGAAAATGACTTCAAATAGCGAATGGATGTACAGAAGGCTAACGAGAGGTTTGTATAATCCCGAATTCATAAGGGGTGTTGAGCAATTTATTGAGTTTGCAAAAAATCATCGTGAAGGGAGGGATGGTGAGAGACTAAGGTGCCCATGTAACCGAAAAAAGTGTCAGAATAGAAATTTTGAAGATGTTCTTACTGTCCACGAGCATTTATTGCGTGATGGCTTTGTACCTTGATATTATATATGGTACTTGCATGGAGAAAATAAGGTTATGAGAAATATAAATCAACATGAAGAGATGCGAAATTGGGATCAGTCTATGAATATCGAATCGGTAAATGTGGGTGCAATTGATGAGCCTGGATCTCCTACTTCATACCACAGAATGGTCCTTCACGCCGCTGGCCCCTCATTCGATCCGATTGATAGGGATGAATTACTGAATCCTGTTGCGCAAAAATGTTATGATTTGGTAGATTCTGCAAATCAAGAGGTGTGGCCTGGCTGTGAAACACATTCTCAATTGTCAGCTGCTGCACGCTTATTGCACATCAAGTCTGAACACCATCTATCTGATAGATGTTTTGATGACATTTGTCAATATGTGAATGAGATGATTCCTCCGGATGACCTAATGCCAAATAATTTCTATGAAACTAAGAAGTTAATGCAGGGAATGAACATGGTAGTAGGAAAAAATCCACAGTTGTGTAAATGCCTGTATGATTTATTGGGGAGAAGACAGTGAACTTAACCATTGCAAGTTTTGTCGCCATCCCAGGTACAAGCCTACTAGGCAAATATTGAATTCAAAGAGTAATCTTATACCTTTCAAACATATGTACTACTTTCCCCTCACTCCACGATTACAACAGTATGATTCCGACATGACTGTTGTACATATGCGATGGCATGCCGAGCATGAAGTTGAGGAAAATGTGATGCGTCACTGTTCAGATGCGGCCGCATGGAAACACTTTGGTAAGATGCAACCATCTTTTGCAGCAAAAAGTCGTAATGTCAGATTGCGGCTATGCACATATGGTTTTCAACCATTTGGACAAACAGGTCAACAATATTAATCTTGGCCAATAGATGTGACACCATACAACTTGCCGCCTTGGATGTGTATAAAAGAGTCCTATTTATTTTTGTCAGTTATAGTTCTTGGACCGAAGAACCCTAAGCAAAAGCTTGATGTTTTCTTGCAGCCTTTGATTGCAGAACTAGAACAATTGTGGAGTATAGGTGTGGACACATATGATATCTCCAATAAGCAAAATTTTAACATGCGAGCTGCTTTGAAATGGGAAGTTAGTGATTTTCCTGCATATTCGATGTTGTCTGGATGGGGTACTGCGGGTAAGCTAGCATGTCCATATTGTATGGAGAATACAGATGCTTTTACTTTGACTAAAGGTGGCAAATAGTCATGGTTTGACAATCATCGTAAGTTGCTACCACTGGATCATCCATACAGAAATAACAGAATATCATATAGAAAAAATAAAGTGGTCAGAACGCATCCTCCCCTGATACGGTCAGGTGATGATATATTGAAGTAGATAAATGAATTGGGGTTGAAAAAGGTGACAGAGCTTGGGGCTGATTTTGTTAATGGAAAAATTAGTAAGTTTTCGGGTTGGAAGAAAAGAAGCATATTTTGGGATTTGCCGTATTGGAGTAAAAATCTGATCCGACACAATCTAGAAGTTATGCACCTCGAAAAAAACCTTTTCGAGAATGTTTTCAACATAGCGCTGGACGTAGATGGTAAAACAAAAGATAATGCCAAATCTATAGAAGACTTGAAAGAATTCTGCCGACGCGCTGAATTACATACCGTTGGTGACGAATATCCTAAAGCTTGTTATGCACTAGACAAGAAGTCGAAAAAAGTGTTGTGTGAATGGGTGGAGAATCTGAAATTTCCATATGGATATGTCTCAAATATGGGAAGGTGTGTGGACATGAAAAAACATAAATTGTTTAGTATGAAAAGCCACGATTGTCATGTATTCATGCAAATGTTGGTCCCTATTGTGTTTCGTGATCTATTACCACAAAAAGTTTGGGAACCACTTGCTGAGATGAGCCTTTTCTTTAGGGATCTCACTTTAACAGCAATTCGGGAAGAGGATATGGTTAGACGTGAACAAGAAATACCTAAAATTCTTTGTAAATTAGAGCGTATATTCCCTCCCAGCTTCTTTGATTCAATGGAGCATCTCCCCGTGCATCTTGATTACGAAGCAAGGATAGCAGGTCCGGTGCAATATCGAAGGATGTACCCATTTGAGAGGTAAAATTTCATCTTTCTGCTTGTATCTTTATAGTTGTTGTTATAGTTGTATCTTTGTAGTTGCTGTTTATAGTTGTATATTTGTAGTTGCTGTTTATAGTTTATGCTTATACTTGTATCTTTATAGTTGCTGCCCTGCATCCAAAACTAGAGTAGTTACCTCAATTTGCTGTTGTCCAGATTTGATAGTTGTTGTTGTTCGATCAGTAGCAGCTGGATTAGTTACCAGAATCCTAATAATTTCTTGCCTTTGCACCATATTAATGTTGGAAACACGTTCTCAAGGCTTTATACTAAAACGTGTGTTCTTATGTGTAGGTTTTGATGAATGACAAACAAGCGCAGATTGATATATGACGAAGTTCAAGTACAAGCGCACAATTGGTGGATAACAAGATTCAAGCAATACAAAGTTTTATAGTTTAAATGAGTCATTCTTAATTGTGATCTTGATCCGACAACTTGACTCATGACATGGCTTCTCTCGTAAAACTATTTTTACAAAATCATGCATATTTAATTTAATGCTAAATGATTTTAAATCATGCATATTTACTTTAGTCAAGATGATTTTTAAACATGCCTCTAAAATCTGGACTAAGATAATCGATTATGTACTTATGATAATCGATTATGTTAAGCCAAGACTGCATGACAATCGATTGTGAACTAATGACAATCGATTGTGTTAAGGCAGTGAGCATCAGGTTTTTCAAACCTGTATGACAATTGATTGTGAACCTTATGACAATCGATTGTGATGAGGCAGTGTACATCAAAGTTTTTCAAAACTCAGAATAATCGATTGTGAAGCTAATGACAATCGACTGTGAAGAGACAGTGTCCATCAGATTTTTCAAAGTCACAAAATATTCGATTGTGAACATATGACAATCGATTGTGTTAAGGCAGTGTCTTCCAGACTTTTTCAAAGTTATTAAATAATCGATTGTGAGTATATAACAATCGATTGTCATGAGGCAGTGTCTAAAATGATTTTCAAAGTCTGATAAATAATCGATTGTTAACATTGCACAATCGATTGTGAAGCTGACCGTTGTCGTAAAGTTTTCAAATACCGTCAGGTAATCGATTGTTGATTTTGTACAATCGATTGTTGAAATTAAAATTTGGAAAAGATTTTTTGAACGTTGCTGAATAATCGATTGTCAATTTTGTACAATCGATTGTTGAAATTAAAATCTGGAAAGGATTTTTTGAACGTTGCTGAATAATCGATTATTGATTTTGTATAATCGACTGTTTTGCGTAAAATCTGAAAATGACTTTTTGAACGTTACCAATAATCGATTGTTGATCTTGGACAATCGATTGTTAAGCGTAAAATCTGGGATTGATTTCTGGAACGATTGGCAAATAATCGATTGTGACTTCTTGACAATCGATTGTCACATAGTAAAATCAGCAACTCTTAATTGGCAATTAGGCAACGGTAATGCCAAGTTTTTCAACTATAAATACAGCTTCATTTCAGTGTTTTAAACACAATAACACACAACAACTGATCATACAATTGCTATAAGCTTGCATACTCTATTGCTTATCATTTTATATTCATTACATAAATTTTGAGAGCCATATTATTGTTCAAAGTTGTTGTGATCTTGAGCTTACTTCTTCTACTCATATCTACTCATTAAGGAGTGTTTTGTTTGAGTGTTTAGTGTTTTGTAAACTTGAAGAGAATTGTGATTCTCTTGTTGTAAGGAACTTGTGTTTCCTTGGTTGAAGTCTTGGAGTGTTGTATCTCCGAGCAAAGGTGTTAAGGCTTGTGTCCTTAAGTTGTAAAGGTTGGTTAGGCACCCGTAAGCTTAACAGTGAAGTCTTGGAGTGTTGTATCTCCGAGCAAAGGTGTTAAGGCTTGTGTCCTTAAGTTGTAAAGGTTTGTTGAGCACCCGTAAGCTTGACAAGTTAGTGGAAAATCTCGAGAGAGTCTCTCGGGGACTTGACTAGCCACTTGTTGTGGTGAACCAGAATACATCGGTGCGTTCTTTCCTTTTTGTTTACTTAACGCACTTATTTATTTCCTGCAAATTTCAAATTCCGCAAGTTTACGCTAAATCTTATTATAACGCTATTCACCCCCCCCCCTCTAGCGTTAAGCGTATTATCTAACAATTGGTATCAGAGCCCAACTCTCTGAAGACTTAATAGTTTGAGAGAACCATCCATGGCTTCTACTCGTGACTCTTTTGCAGGAATAGGTGAAGGTGATTTTAACATGTTGCCCCCAATATTTGATGGAAAAAATTACTCATATTGGAAAGATCGGATGAGAATTTTCATCACAACCAACAACTTTTATCTATGGCAAATCATCAAGCATGGTGATCAAATGACAACAAAAGTTGGGAAAGCCAAGATAAGTGAATACAACACCAATGCAATAAATATGTTGTATAGAGCCTTGAATCAGGAAGACTATCAGAAAATTTCCCACTACAAAACCGCCAAAGAGATGTGGGATAAGCTGGAGGAAATGTATGAAAGCATGCCCCAAAAAGCGGACAGCTCATATGATGAATCAACTGGCCAATGTCTCATGGCAAACGAAGAAGAAGAGGTAAGTACGTCCAACTCTCACTCGCTTGAAGAAATGCAAAATGCTTATAATAAATTACATAGTGAGTTTGTTGATGCTTCCAAAACTATTAAAGATTTGCAGAAATCTCTGTCGTTGCAAGAAAAAGATTTTCAAAAACAACTCTCTCTAAAAGAAAAAGATTTTGAAAAACTGGTTTTAGAAAATGAGAAGTTGAAAGAGGAAAACAAGTTTTTCGGAAAAAGAAGCGCCGATAAGCCCGAAAGCTCTATTAGAAAGTGTACTTCTTGCTTGCATCTCAAAAATGAAGTAGAAAGGCTTAAAGGCACATTAGATAAGTTTAACTCTTCGCACAAAAATATGAATGATGTTCTTGATAATTTGAAGTCAACCAAGCATGGCATAGGGTTTACGAATGAGCCTAAAGAAAAGGTTGAAGCTAAACCCCAACAACCTAAGGCTCAACCTAGGACTAATAATAAAAATGCTTATCCTAGAAATAGCAATCCTAGAACCAATATGCATGCTAGACTAAATGTTGAACATTTTAGAAGACCTATCAATGACTTACCACCTAGAAATAACTACCCTAGAAATGATGCATATTATAGGCCAAATACTAGAAGGAATTTTGAACCCTTTAGAGCACCTAGAAATGATTTCCAACGTAGAAATAATTATTCTAGAAATGCTGCTCATAGTAGGAGAAATGATGTTCATAAAGCGCACAATAGTCATAATGCTGAAAATAGAGTAAACCTTTTTCGTCCGTCAAGTTACTATGAACCTAGAAGGATGCATAACCCCAACGTGACTTGTCATTATTGTAGACGTATTGGTCATATTGCTCCTGCATGTTTTACACGACATAGACATATCACTCAATCGCATCATTATGATATGCCTAAACCCCAAGGACCCAAAATGGCATGGGTACCAAAAGATCATTAATCTGTTTTGCAGGTGTGCTTGAAAGGCTACAGTATTGTAGTAGATGCACCGAGCACGACACCTCATTGCATCAAGAGGAAATTTCGGTTAGTTATCATTTTTGACAAAAACCGAATTATTGATATGTGCTAGCAACCAATATTGACTTATTTGTTGTTAATTTGGTTCCCTTATTGTTGAATCTTTGATAAGCTTAGTCGTAATAGTTGATGTGCGTTAAAAATTGAGATATCCTTGTCAACAATCAATATCAATTAGCTTTGTTGATTCATATGTTGAAAACGTGTTGTTAAATGACAATTGGTGTCAATTAGTTTACTTGTTAGTATCTGCTTTTAAAAGATCAAAACTGTTGATATGTATTAACAGTTAGCTTGATAAAATCATTTCATTCATGATTTGATAATTGCTATCTGTGGTTTAAATAACTGTTAGTATACTGTGTGGTGTGTATTATCTATTAGCATATTCTTCAAAAAGTCTTCACTCACGTTTTTGATGAATGCTATCATCAGCTTTGAAAAATAATTGAGATGTCTCATGTTTCTAACAATTGACAAAAATCCTTCTGTTAAAAATCGTCTCTTGATGAACACATCCTTTGGTCTGGATAATGGTTGGTATGTTCTTCAAAATTCGATGTATGGTTGATCTGTTAACAGTCAATACTCGTTTGTAATATGCTTTACTAAAAATAACAATTTGTATCACTGTTACTAAAATAACTTTTGGTACACTTGTTATGTCATCCAACAAATGGGTTTATCATTGTTTTATAACAATTGGTATATCTATGTCTTGTTGGTATGTCTGGATAAATTTCTGATTAAGGGGAAATAGATTGCATGAAGTTTACTATCTTCTTGATGACAGAATTTCAAAACAACTCTCTATATTGGCAATGTTATTTTCTTTAAACTCTCATACCACTAATATCTTGCATTCCAAATCTTGTGGAAAATGATATCGTAGAAAATATTTGTATTACTTTGGAGCAACTAATAAGTGTCATGCAAGGAATCTGTAAATCGCATTTGAGATATCATTGATAGACAAGCTTAATTTCTTCCTGGAGCTGCAAATTAAGCAAATGAAAGAGGGAACTTTCATTTGTCCATCTAAATGTCGCAAGGAGTTGCCAAATCAATTCGAAAAGAGCAACACCAAACCAATGGTCACTTCAATGAATTTAAATGACCATCTTGACAGAAATGCGAAAGGTAAGACGAGCAATACCAAGAACTACACAGGTATGATCGTTCCTCACTTTACCTTATTGCTAGTAGACTTGATAAAATATTTAGCGTTTAATGTTGTGCTAAATATAAATCATGTCCAAATGAAGTATTGAATGCGGGTAAACGTTGATCTAAATGCATACATTTTAGGTTGCATTTATATTTTAATTACTGACTTGAGCGTCGGAGACGTTTAATTCTATTTTGCAGGTATCGCCCTAAAGGTAGGGGGAATTATAAAGAAACGGCATAGAACAATCGATTGTTACAGCTAATAATCGATTATTTCACTGTGCAGAAAATCGATTAGCAAGTATCACTAATCGATTATTTATGGTTTATATTTATTATGCAGTTTTGTTAAATAATTGATTCTTTAACTGCAAAATCGATTTCCGTCTCAGCCATTCAGCAATGCTTTTCCAAAACAATCGATTGTTTCAAAATATAATCGATTATTCTCAAAATCAGAAAATTTCTGTGCTCACTGTAACATAACAATCGATTACCATATTTTAACAATCGATTATTTCATGTCAGTAATTCAAAAAAAATTTTACCGTTTGGTTCTGCAATCGATTTGTGTCAGTTCCGAGATTCCGTCAAATCTTAATGACAATCGATTATCTCATTCCAATAATCGATTGTCTAACGGTCAGTAAGATTTATTTTTACCGTTTCTGACTGTTTCAGCTTTCAATTTTCTGCAGATTTCTTCCATTAATGAAATGCCTTTCTCCCCTCTATAAATAGGCTCCATATATGTTCATTTTTATTCACTCAAGCATCAACTTTAGCTCTCAAACTATCAAAATTCTTTCAAGTCTCTTGCAAATTCCAGCAATACTCAGTGAAAATGTCGGGCCGTCACTCCAAACGTTCCCGTTCTGCTAGGCATGGTGCATCCTCCTCTGCTGCTCCAAACTATCCTTATCAAGATGGTTCCGTTCTATATTTTAATTCTGACATCGAGCTTACTCGATTTTTAACAAAATTTGAAAAGCGCGACATTCTTCCTTCCCACTTTTCAACCAACAAGTATCTTGAATCTTATGGCCCTGCTGCAAATATGCTCAAAAATTGTCAACTTCTTGACTTCTTACTTCTTACCCATCCTTACATCAATACTACATTGATTCAAGCATTTTACTCCAACCTTCATGAGGATGATGACGGTGAGCTTGTGACAAATATAAATGGTGTTCAAATTCTTCTTTCCGATGTAAACCTTCATACCATTGCCCGTCTTCCTCATAATGGTGAAGACATTTTTCGGTACATCGGAGAGGCCGGAGCCCTTTTTGATGAAACGGTCCTCCTACATCAAACCGGACTTACTTCTTATGATCCAAATCTTTCTTCCCGTCGTCCTACAATTACGGGAATGGATCCAAATTATCGGTTGATTTTCTATTTCATCACCCGAGTCCTCAAGTCTCGCAAGCATAACCATACTACCATTTCCCAAGAGGACACCAAGCTCATGCATGCCATAATAACCGGAGCTAACATCAATTGGTGTCGGTTTGTCAAGATTCACATGCGCGACGCTATTGGAGATGATAGGCCTCTTCCTTATGCTCTCCTCATCATGAATTTTCTTGAAGCCTCCGGATTCATCACTTCCAACGGTCCTCTCAAAAAGAGTACCAAGAAGTGGGAAATTTCAGAATCCTCCTTTCATCATGACGGTGATCATGCAGCGCCTGCTCCTCCTCCAACCCGTCGAACTCGTCCGCCTCAAGAGCCTACCCTCCAATCAATTTCCGACCAAATTGCTTCATTGACCTCTTCTTTTGGTCAATTAACTCATGAGATCCATGGATATTTTTACCATGTTCATTATCCATATGCGGGTCTTGTTCCATATGAAGCAGCGTCGGATGATGAGGCGGGAGATGATGGAAATGAATAATTTCTTTGTTTGTTGTTTTTAAGTTTGTTTTTATATGTTGTATTGTCTTCCCTGTTGCTGTAATCTTCTTTCCAATAAATAAACAAGTTTTATTTACATCTTTGGCATCTTCTTATATTATTTTTGCTAATGGCAAAAGGGGGAAGATAACGGGTATGCACTCTCAATATTTATAAGCTTAAATTGAGGGGGAATACATATATTGAGGGGGAACAAATGCATGTCTTGAATCGTCATTATAAATTGTTTAAGTTGCATATCCCGCTTAAAGTATGCCATTATCAAAAAGGGGGAAATTGTTGGAAACACGTTCTCAAGGCTTTATACTAAAACGTGTGTTCTTATGTGTAGGTTTTGATGAATGACAAACAAGCGCAAATTGATATATGACGAAGTTCAAGTACAAGCGCACAATTGGTGGATAACAAGATTCAAGCAATACAAAGTTTTATAGTTTAAATGAGTCATTCTTAATTGTGATCTTGATCCGACAACTTGACTCATGACATGGCTTCTCTCGTAAAACTATTTTTACAAAATCATGCATATTTAATTTAATGCTAAATGATTTTAAATCATGCATATTTACTTTAGTCAAGATGATTTTTAAACATGCCTCTAAAATCTGGACTAAGATAATCGATTATGTACTTATGATAATCGATTATGTTAAGCCAAGACTGCATGACAATTGATTGTGTTAAGGCAGTGAGCATCAGGTTTTTCAAACCTGCATGACAATCGTTTGTGAACCTTATGACAATCGATTGTGATGAGGAAGTGTACATAAAAGTTTTTCAAAACTCAGAATAATCGATTGTGAAGCTAATGACAACCGACTGTGAAGAGACAGTGTCCATCAGATTTTTCAAAGTCACAAAATAATCGATTGTGAAGATATGACAATCGATTGTGTTGAGGCAGTGTCTTCCACTTTTTCAAAGTTATTCAATAATCGATTGTGATTATATAACAATCGATTGTCACGAGGCAGTGTCTAAAATGATTTTCAAAGTCTGATAAATAATCGATTGTTAACATTGCACAATCGATTGTGAAGCTGACCGTTGTCGTAAAGTTTTCAAATACCGTCAGGTAATCGATTGTTGATTTTGTACAATCGATTGTTGAAATTAAAATCTGGAAAAGATTTTTTGAACGTTGCTGAATAATCGATTGTCGATTTTGTAACATCGATTGTTGAAATTAAAATCTGGAAATGATTTTTTGAACGTTGCTGAATAATCGACTATTGATTTTGTATAATCGATTGTTTTCCGTAAAATCTGAAAATGATTTTTTGAACGTTACCAATAAGCAATTGTTGATCTTGGACAATCGATTGTTAAGCGTAAAATCTGGGATTGATTTCTGGAACGATTGGCAAACAATCGATTGTGACTTCTTGACAATCGATTGTCATACAGTAAAATCAGCAACTCTTAATTGGCAATTAGGCAACGTTAATGCCAAGTTATTCAACTATAAATACAGCTTCATTTCAGTGTTTTAAACACAATAACACACAACTACTGATCATTCAATTGCTATAAGCTTGCATACTTTATTGCTTATCATTTTATATTCATTACATAAATTTTGAGAGCCATATTATTGTTCAAAGTTGTTGTGATCTTGAGCTTACTTCTTTTACTCATATCTACTCATTAAGGAGTGTTTTGTTTGAGTATTAAGTGTTTTGTACACTTGAAGAGAATTGTGATTCTCTTGTTGTAAGGAACTTGTGTTTCCTTGGTTGAAGTCTTGGAGTGTTGTATCTCCGAGCAAAGGTGTTATGGCTTGTGTCCTTAAGTTGTAAAGGTTGGTTAGGCACCCGTAAGCTTAACAGTGAAGTCTTGGAGTGTTGTATCTCCGAGCAAAGGTGTTAAGGCTTGTGTCCTTAAGTTGTAAAGGTTTATTGAGCACCCGTAAGCTTGACAAGTTAATGGAAAATCTCGAGAGAGTCTCTCGGGGACTGGACTAGCCACTTGTTGTGGTGAACCAGAATACATCGGTGCGTTCTTTCCTTTTCGTTTACTTAACGCACTTATTTATTTCCTGCAAATTTCAAATTCCGCAAGTTTACGCTAAATCTTATTATAACGCTATTCACCCCCCTCTAGTGTTAAGCGTATTATCTAACAATTAACACCATCACCATCTGCCTTGTATCTTTATAGTTGTTGTTTATAGTTGTTGCCCTGCATAGTTGTTCTCAAACTGAAGAGAGCATTCACAAAGCTTATTGTTCTCTCATTGAGGAAGCAGAGTGTTCATTGAATTGCAAGGCATTCTGCTACTGGTTTATATGAGGGGTCAGCTTTAAGTGCTTCTGATAGGACTGCATTGATTTAAATTCAACATAAAGATTTAACTGGAAGTTATATATGCAGCAAAAGAAGCTTTGATTAGTGATAAGCTTCTTATTCAAATTCAACATAAAAATTAAGAGGATTATAGATACAAGAGATAGCTTCGATTAGTGATAATCGTCATAATAAAGATTAAAAGGTAAAGATTCACCAGATTAATTTAAAGCAGCTCGTGTGCAAAAAGAGCACACTTCATTACTTTTGCAATAAATTAATGAAGCTTAATCGTTCTCTTAATTAGACGTCCATCAAGTTTTGATCCTGATCACTATTTCCAGCTATGCCGAGTTTATCAGAATGTTGGTACTCGATCTGCTATGGTAATCAATGTTGGTGAGGTTTCAATGGTTGATAAATGTCCAAATCCACCTTCTCGAGATGTACCTGCTAAGGTGGCTTTAGCAAGGTTCTCTAGTGTTGTAAATCCAATAGTTCAAGCCTATGACAATCTGGCCACTGCTGCAGCAATTTAGTCCTGGTACATGTCCAAAAGGGACTGCTGCTATGGCTAATAAAGCTGGGTCTGGTACTAAAATCCATATTGATCCTATTGGCAAAGGTGTAAACCAGGAGGTGGAACAGATCGAGGAACAACAACCGTTGGAACCTGTATTGGATCCAAAAAATGCTGCAGGAACCTCTATTAGTGTGCAACAGGGGAATAAAACAGTAGATGGTAGTGTACAACAAGGGAATGGAACAGTAGATGAAGTTGTTGGAATTCAGAATAATGCTAACAAAAATAGGGTAGATATTGGCTATATTGTTTCAGGTGACGCTGCTAATATTGTGGATCCTATTTCTCAAAATCCAACAGGAGGTGAGCAGAAAAAAAATCAAAGGCAGCTCTCTGACAAAACAGCTGTTGCAGATCAAACCAATGCAGTGTATGCAACTGGGGATCAAATGCAGCAGGGGATGCAATCTAATATACAACTCTTGAAGGAACATGCATATGGATTGGAACAACAGCCAATAGAAACAAAAGGGAGAGGTATGAAGGCTATTCAAACAGATGCACAAAATATTTCTCCTGATGGTCAGCAGAAAAATGTAGAACCAGCCTCTAACAAAATAGCTACTGCCCAGATTTAAGGCTAAACACGATGGACAAAAAAAACAACTTGGTGAAAAGTAGAAGTGTGAAAGGTGGCAAGGATGATAAAGGAGGAGGTAAGAACAAAAAGGAAGGAGAATGGAAGGTAGTAGCAGCAAAAACATCTTCTGTAAAGAATGGGGGCATCACCAAAATCTCAGAATATAGGTGCTCGACGAAATGACCTTAATATTGATTCATGTCCAAATACTTCGAGGTTCTTGCTACTGCTGAAGACCATGAAGGTGATGCAACAGGTCTAAAGGGTAATGTTATGGGTGCTGAATTACTGGGGATACAGGCTCACAGTTCGACTGCACCTACATTATCTTGACCGCCATAAGTTACTTCAGTAGGTTTCCTGTTGTTACTATCAAGTCACAAGTGTACTGAAAGCAAGTTTTGAATAATGGAATGAAATAATTTGCTGCTCTTGCCTGCAATTAATAAATTGGATCGTTTCTCACTTTGTCTGTTATCCTTGTGCGTAGTTCTATCATTTAAACACTATTTTACGTCCCTAAATGGTGCGAGTTGCTGCTCCACTTGCTTTCTATTGTATCTCTTGACAGATACTCCTTGGTATCTGTCAAGATACCAAGGAGTATCTGTCAAATGGTACAGTTTCATCAGAGTGAGCACATAAGTGCTAATACCACTGATGGAAACTACACCACTTGCAGAGTTAAACACCTTGTACCTGTAAAAATAGCAAAATTATTAGTTAAAATAGGGGTGGGGGCTGACTCCTGAATGGTCTGCATCCTGCTAGCTATGCCTTGGCTTCATAGCTTTCAATATCCATTAGAAGTGAGCTGAACTTCTGTGTTGTGGGAAACGTGCAGATATGAGTATTATCAAATGCACCTGTACAACATGACCATATAGGCTTTCTTCTATGTTCCTCAAGTAGTGGTTTTCTGTTGATCTCAAACTCTGTAGGTTGTTTCTACATTGTGTAAAATGTGGTTGATGTTCTCCTGAAGCTCATAAGGTTATCAGCAGTATCGAATTGAATTGATTGCAATCTTCTTGGTATAGAACACTTGCAAAGTTCTTGATACATATCACCTGCAAAAACCTACTAATTCACTTCAATTTCATTTCTTTGGTTGAGGTTAACTAGACCTCTAGTCCTATCGACTGAGAATTATTTCAGTTTAGCTCATTTATTGACATTGAGTTTTCAGTTTTGTTACTTTTATGACTATGTTCTTGATCTTTTCTCTGTCAAAGTTATTATTATAGAGTTTATATCATTTTCTTTTTGTCCAGGACGCCATAATGTCTAAAATTCTATCTGCGTCTCAGCCTGAAGATGGGTCCAGTGAGCCTCCTGAAGTTGATTTTTCACAAATTTATTTGGAGGAAGTCGGTGCTAAGAATGTTGGAAACACGTTCTCAATGCAATATACTAAAGCGTGTGTTCTTTTGTATAGGTTTTGATGAATGACAAACGAAGCGAAAATTGATATATGACGAAGTTCAAGAAACAAGCGCACAATTGATATACAACGAGATTCAAGCTCAAGACAAAGTTTTATAAGTTTAATTGAGTCATTCTTATTTGTGATCTTGATCCTACGACTTGACTCGTAACATGGCTTCTCTCATAAAACTATTTTCCAAAATCATGCATATTTAATTTAATGTCAAATGATTTTAAATCATGCATATTTACAGTAGTCAAAATAATTTTTAGTCATGCCTTAAAAATCTGGACTAAGATAATCGATTATGTACTTATGATAATCGATTCTTTTAAGCCAAGACTGCATGACAATCGATTGTGAACTAATGACAATCGATTGTGTTAAGGCAGTGACCATCAGGTTTTTTCAAACCTGCATGACAATCGATTGTGAACCTTATGACAATCGATTGTGATGAGGCAGTGTCCATCAAAGTTTTTCAAAACTCAGAATAATCGATTGTGAAGCTAATGACAATCGATTGTGAAGAAACAGTGTCCTTCAGATTTTTCAAAGTCACAAAATAATCGATTGTGAACTTATGACAATTCATTGTGTTGAGGCAGTGACTTCCAGACTTTTTCAAAACTATTAAATAATCGATAGTGAGTATATAGCAATCGATTGTCAAGAGGCAGTGTCTAAAATGATTTTCAAAAACTGATAAGTAATCGATTGTTGACTTTGTGCAATCGATGGTGAAGCTGACCGTTGTCGTAAAGTTTTCAAATACCGTCAGGTAATCGATTATTGATTCTGTATAATCGATTGTTTTGATTAAAATCCGGAAAAGATTTTTTGAACGTTATTGGGTAATCGATTATTGATTTTGTATAATCGATTGTTTTGATTAAAATCCGGAAAAGATTTTTTGAACGTTGCTGATTAATCGATTGTTGATTCTGGACAATCGATTGTTTGTGGTAAAATCTGGAAAGGATTTTTGAACGTTGCCAGTAATCGATTATGGATTGTAAGCAATCGATTATCAAGCGTAAAATCTGGGATTGAATTTTGATCTGACTGGCAGACAATCGATTGTTGGGGTTTGACAATCGATTGTCAGTGAGTAAAATCAGCAACTCTTAATTGGCAATTAGGCAACGGTAATGCCAAGTTTTTCAACTATAAATACAGCTTCATTTCAGTGTTTTAAACACAACAACATACTACAACTGATCATTACATTGCTATAAGCTTGCATACTTTTGTTTATCATTTTATATTCAATTTCATAAAGCTTTTGAGAGCCATATTCTTGTCCAAAGTTGTTGTGATCTAGAGCTTACTTCTTTTACTCATACCTACTCATAAAGGAGTATTTTGTTTAAGTGTTAAGTGTTTTACACACTTGTAAGAGAATTGTGATTCTCTTGTTGTAAGGAACTTGTGTTTCCTTGGTTGAAGTCTTGGAGTGTTGTATCTCCGAGCAAAGGTGTTCCTTACGTTGTAAAGGTTTGTTGAGCACCCGTAAGCTTAACAAGTTAGTGGAAAATCTCGAGAGAGTCTCTCGGGGACTGGACTAGCCACGTGTTGTGGTGAACCAGAATATATCGGTGCGTTCTTTCCTTTTTGTTTATTTAACGCACTTATTTATTTCCTGCAAATTTTAATTTCCGCAAGTTTACGCTAAATTTTATTATACCCTCTGGCGTTAAGCGTATTTTCTAACAAAGAAGACGCGCATTTATGGTCTTGGTTCTCAAGCTTCTTTATATGGGCATGTTGGTGCTTCCTACAGCTCGATATCTCCATCTCGAGATCTAGACTTCAATGCTCGGGTGAGTGAATGTGTAGGACATCGTTTGCAAGAAATTAAGGAAGAGATGAAGCATGAGATGAGATCTGAGATAACAGAAGAGATTAGACAAGAAATGAGAGAAGAAATGCGTGAAGAAATGAAACACGAAATGCAGCAAGAGGTGCGCGAGCAAGTTGATCAACTACTCCAAAACCGTCTGTCGGTCCTCATAGGTGGCTTACCTACACCGCCTTCTCGTAGACACGACTCATCGCCAAATGACATGAGTCGTATTTAGATTTATGTTAGCTTCTTCTATGTTAGACACGTCTTGGATTCTGCAACTCGTCGCCAAATGACATGAGTCACATTTAGATTTATGTTAGCTTCTTTTATGTTAGACACATCTTGGATTCTGCTTTCTTCTTTATGATAGATATTATTATTTATAAAGTATTAGTATGTTTTTTATTTTGTTTTCATTTTTTTGGGATCTTTTAAAGCTTTAAATGAAAATTAATACAACTATTATAACCATATTTGTTAACAAATTTGAAATTTGTTTGTAAATTGCCTACAATTTACTAAACAGAACTTTTCTATAGACAAAATTACCTACCGATTGCCAATGTATTTTTAAAAATATACTATCGGATTTACCAACCAAACTGGTACCATTAGTATAGTTGCTAACAGAATACTAATGGAATTTTTCTTGTTACTATATTTACCAACCAGTTACAAACACAATTTAAATAATCAAAAACCAATTTTACTAACTCAATTTCTATATGTTAGTAAATCTACTAACGAACTTCCAACTGAATTTTTGTTAGTAAATTTACCAACGAAAATCTTGGACTCAAGATTCAAAAATTGCCAACAAATTTATTTGGTGTTTACTAACTAATTTTTAGTTGGTAAGTTTACCAACCAATTCAATATGGTTGGTAAAATTTACCATCGAGTCTTTTAGCAACAGGCCAATATCTGTTGGTAATCGGTTAGTAATTTAAAATGCCAACCAATTTGATCAAATTAACAACATTTATTTTGTTGGTAACTGGGTTTTTTTGTAGTGTCTGTTGCTTCAAACTTGCTATTGTATCGGTGTGCTTCTTCATGAGACTCTCTGAGTCTGCTTCAAGGGCTTGCCCCCTCTTTTCTGTACCTTACTCGAATTCGAAACCCTAGGGTTTGGTGTTTTTGACAAGCTTGGTCGTGTGCTTGGGTTAGGGTCCCATCTAAAACCCTGACCCTCTTTAGACTCACTTTGAGTCTATGAACCTAACTTTCCTTGCTACTCTGATTTTGCTACGTTTTACAACAATGCTTTCATGTCTCTACATGATTTTTATATGACATTCTCCTCTTTCAAAAGGGCCTTTAGCCGGCCAATGATTGACTCTGAATCCCTTTTCAAAATGGTCTGATTGACTGTTAATGATTTTCTTCAAATTAAGTCCCTTTTCACCTTTCTAGGATGGATTCATTCATTCCAAGACTTGGAATCTTGATTTCACTGGCTGTGATTGATTCCTTTCCTTATTTCTGCCCCAACCATGTACTATTGATTGCTTTCCTTAAATAAGTTATGTGTATTTATCCCTTTTATGCTACTTTGAAAGGTTTTAAGCAAATTTTCTCTTTCCATAACTGGTTTTACCCGTTGGAATCATACACCCTTAATCAAAGGGAGACTGATTTCAACGATATTGCCTTGCCATTCTTGTTTGTTTCCTTGCCCTGTAAAAGGGACTGCTTTTTTACACTTTGGACTCACTTCGAAATTTAATAATTTCCTGCACTTCAAACATACAAACACCTTTGTCTTTTAAAATATACTACTTTCTCTACTACTGCTTTCTCTGCTACTGCTATTGCCTTCTCTACTGAGCACCCTGCTCCTCTTCTAATTATTGTGAGAACATTCTTTGAGTTCCTTTGAATTCTCAAGTGCTTGAAGTTTATGAGTTTGCTCATGCCGACTCTCTGGCTTTTTACTTGCTATTGTTGTTCTGGTGTTCTGAAAATTGCATTTGGTATGTCTCCCTAAGTTAAATACTACCCTCCTGACTATGTGTTTATTTCCCTTCTTCTATTATGCATGCTCTTCACCTTCAAGTCCATTATTCTTTTTTCTTTCTGCATGTTTTCTTGTGTGGTACCCTTTCCCTTTGACCCCCTCTTATGTATGAGTAATTCTGAGTCATGCTGGTATTCTATTATTGCCACTCATGACTTAGAATCAGGTTCTTTTGAACCTCTACTCAAGTTAATTCCCCATTCCCTTTACCCCTTTAAGTGCTGAGCCTTAACTCAGGTTTGGTGTTGTCCCAATCACCTTTCAGACCCAAGTTTGACTTCTAAATTCTGCTCTTTATTTGCTTGGACCAAGCAAAGGGTCATGGGTGTGCCAGTCCATGCCCATGACTGGGTATGACCACCCTCTGTTATGGCTCCCTCTCTCACTTTGCACTCATTCCTAGTTCTAAGTTCTGCCCCCTTTTGGTAAGCCATGCTTTAGGACCCTGGAGTTCCCTCTGAACTTGGATGGCTGAGGGCTGGTAATTCTACACTGCACTATTCTGTTACAACAATTGTTATTTAGAGTGTAAGCATTTCCTGGGGCTCTTGAAGCTCCTTGGAACTTTGAAACACTTCGAAAAAGAGAAGGCCTTGGAATCTGGAATCTAGATTTGGTGAAACACATGTTATTGGATACTAAGATTGAATTAGGCTGCTCGGATCTAGTTGTAGGCTGTGATGTATTTTTATTGTTTACTTTCTTTCTTATGGTCCTGTAATAATCTTGTAAAAAGAATTTGGGTGTATTAATAAAGAGTATGGGAGTGGTTTACTTTATTGCACAAAAGGGTAGATACCTTGCCTATAGGACTAATGTTTTTTATTCAGTCAGTTAGATATCATGCCTATATGTTAATATTTTAATCAACTAGATACCATGCCTATAGATTTAACGTTTGTTATTCAATCGCTTAGAAATCATGCTTGTAGGTTCAATGCTTTAATCATCTAGAGATCATGCCTATACGTTGTTAACATTTCTTAACTCAATCATTAGAAATCTTGCATAGTGGACCTAATAATCACTAGTTGCATATAGAAATCAGGTCTATAGGAAACACACAAACTCTAGGAAAATTGTAGGGTAATCAAATACTCGTTTCTTATCGGTTTAATAACAGTAACGAGCCTTAAAAATCAAGGTATAGATATCCAGCCTATAGGGGTTTCAAACTTGCCTTAATCTGTATTGGTAATAATTTGGCAATTGGCTTCAGTGTTTTCAACTCGTCCAATCATGTTTATTTCAAAAACTCTTACAAGTCTGTTGTGCTCGTAAATTTTCTCAACTTGCATCATCTTTCTCTGAAACGATTTTAACCTTCTGCCTGAATTTTTTATTCATCTCAAGAAGTTGTTATTTCAAAACAGTCTTTAACTCATTCTTACTTTAAAAGTCTTTTCAATTTCGAAACTCTTCTTCATAACTCTACTGTATATCATTCTGTTGATTTCAAAGCCGTCTCTGAACTTCTACAATTTTCAATCCGATGTTTCAAAATCTTTTACATTAGGTTCGTAATCAATAACCTGTTTAAAACACCTCAATTTCTAACAATTGGATCCTGGTTGCCTAATGCAGACTTTTTATCCGACTCTATGTGTTAAACTAGTCTGCCGCTTAAGTTTTAAATTTAAAGACAAAATCGGTATATGCAAGGCATGCTAAACTAGATGCTATGTGACTTACGAGTTTTTTGTGTGAGCCTTGTGTGTTTTGTTCATTCCCAATTACTTGATATTTGTTTTGGTTGTCTCCAATAGTATTTTGTCCTTTTAAACCTCATATATACCCCTACCCTTTCTTTCCCTTTTAAGAATAGAAGTCCTAATACCCCGGGACTGATAGTTCGGGACGGATACTAGCATGCAATAAGTAAACGAGACTAATCGCATTTAAATACCTTAACGAGGCGGGAAGGGTAGAATATGGATATGATAACCGGTGCGCTATATCTCGTGCGACCCCTCTTTGAGGAGTGATTGCTGGGTATTGCATTGATGTGATCCATATTGTATTTAAACGTAGGACCTCCTTTCTTTGTTTTGTAATATTTTCTTCTTAAATGTTCTCATTTTTCTGCATCAACTCATTTTCTAAAGATTATATATTCTTCCTTTTCATTTCAAAGTTTTAAAACTTATCTGTAACTAATATGTGCAAAACTTACTTGTTTCCTTCTATTTCTTTTAAAAGTCACAATTAAGCATGGTCGGGAACCACACTAGTGGATATTGACGGGTGCCTAACACCTTCCCCTCGAGATAATCTCAAGCCCTTAATCAAACTCTGGTTTTCTTTAAAAAATCTTCTTCTCTTCTTTAAAAGTTTACTAATGCACTATAATCATTAGGTGGCGACTCTTCAAATTCTATAACCCAATTCCTCAAAAGGGAATAAGGGTTGTTTTGTCCATAATATCGTAAACCCGATTTCTCGTATCCTATCTTTTAGAAAGTGAGGGGGGCATCGACAACTTTTTGTATAATCTGGACTGTTTGAACACTTGTGAATTTCACCTAATGTTAGCTTTAGAATAAGAATAGCTTAATATCTTGTTTAGCTTGAATTTGTTTTACATTAGAGTGTTAGGACTTGAAAAAGAATTGAGAATTACAGATTGCTTGTAACTGATATTTGGGCATTCGAATTGTTCATGAAATTAGTAGTTTGTAAATAATCCAGAACCAGCTAGAAGTTATGTAAAGGGGAAATTGAATCCAACACAAACCATAAGTTGATATTAATGTAAAAGCATGCCTATGTTGTAAATTTCAGATACATTAGTTTAATTAGCTTAACACATTTGGATAATCATATATAATTGTGTTGAACGGGCATAGAATGATAGGATCTGAAATTAAGGAACTGAAATTAGCGTGAATATAAAGCTGATCATGCATCCCCAAAACATTGAGCTTGTTGTGAGGTAAAACCAATAGTCCGAGTTTAAAATTAGCAAAGACCTGGGCTCATTTAGAGGCCCAAAACGTGATTGCTTTAGTTTAAGCAAGATCTGGGCCTAAAATTGCTTAAGATCCAATATGTTAGAAGCCTTTGTATACTTGCTGGAAATTGTTGATTGTGGACTATGCGATTTGAGTCATAGAATGTGGGCTCAGATCCATTCAAATGAGGCAACTTTTCTCATGAAGCTAACAGTTTACCCCCTCATTCTTGTGTTAATTGTTGAGGCCCAAAAGAATGCTAAAGATTTAAAGTCACTGGACCAATTTTAAGATATATGCTTTGGGCCTTTAGTTAGGTAGCATGCTTGAGGTAAGAGGTTCATTTCTTGTTCAAGTATGGATTTGAACTTGAAGCTCAAATTCCTTGATCACCTTAATAATGGCTTTTAACAATTTTAATCAACTAGGTCCTTTAGAGACAAATTAAATAGAAAATCATAATTTTCTTTAGGTTGGTCTTTAATTAATAAATGAGGTGTGCCCCGCAAAACAAAATGCATAAATTGCGGGGCCCTCTTTAAAGGTGTCTATTGAAATACTTAAAATTCAGGATATACCGTTTAGCGAATTTTCACGGGCCCCCGCGAAGTTAATAACTCGTTAGTCGCTTTAGGTGAACCTTTAATAATTTTACCTTCCTAAATACGGTGTGCATTTCATGTAATCCAAATCCAAATTCCAAAACATCGAATAAGAATGTGTCGAGGATACGGGTGCATTTTATGTGACGTGATCCAAAAACACGTTCTTAAATGATGTTCACTTTCTAAAAATAAAATTTAATTAAAAGCGGTTAAATAATTCTAAAATTGCACTATAGGATGACATGTATAAAAAATCATATTTTAGCCATTTGTAATAATTTAAAGAGACCGTGCAAGAACCACGGGATCCGGGGGGGGGGGCCTAACACCTTCCCTCGGGTTAACAGAATTCCTTATTCAGAATTTCTGGTTCGTAAACTCCAATTGGAAGTCGAAATTTTCCTCTATTCGGAATTCAACCGGTGACTTGGGACACCATAAATCTTCCAAGTGGTGACTCTGAACCTTTAATAAATAAATCTCGTTTTGATTGTCCTTTTATTGAAAAAATTCCCTTTATACCCTTGCGGGTGTTATAAAAAGGAGGTGTGACAAGGAGATCATTAGGATCATTAATGAATATGATTGGATTAGATTTCAGCATGTTGGGCAGTTAATATCAAGGTTCGGCTCGAAAATTTCTATGGTAATTATCACACGAGAAATGGCTTCAAGAATGGTTGATATGAGAAATGGTTGTGGTTTATTGCGTGTTTCATTTATTTTTGGCGGTATATGAAAGTGTTGGAAAAGAGACTTAGTTGATAAGAGAGTTTCTATCAGTATTCGGTTGTGGGCAGCTGCTGTGAATAGGAGTTATGGCTGCAAGCGTTAGAGTTATGTGGTTTATCATGGAATGGCACCAAGGTTGCAGGTATGGATTTAAGCAGCTGGTTCAGGACTATTCAGAGTATAGGTGTGAGGTTTGGATCATATTGATGGTTTCAGAAATGGAAATATGGTTCTATGACTTATGGGCCAGAGTGGTTTGTGTAATTTCAGTGTCTACGTGTATTCAGACCTATATGATATAGGGACGTGGAATCACCCTAGGGTATATGCATGGTAAGGTTATTCAGCGATTGGTTGGCTTTTCGAACAGCTCTGGGTACGTTCGAGGACGAACGTGTGTTTAAGTGGGGTGAGGATGTAACGACCCGACCGGTCGTTTTGAGCTTTTGAACTTTGACCGTCAGTTCTCAGGCATGACTTGCCCAGTGTTATGATGACTGTTGTAGATCGTTGGTTTTGGTTTCAGGATGAATTTGAAAGAAACAGTTTCAGTAGGAAGCCTTGAATTTAAAAGGTTTGATCAAGAGTTGACTTATTTGTATATGAGTTTCGATAGGAGTTTTTATGATTTTGTTAGTTTTGGGGGATGATTTGTGACTGAGGAGCGTGATCAGAAGTAATTTAGGAGGTCCGGTGTAGAATTAGGCTTGAATCCTCAAAGTTAGTATTTTGGCGAATTCCGGTTGAGGGGTGAGATTTGGATCCGAAGGTCGGAATGGGATTCCGAGAGTTGTTGTAGCTTCATTAAGTGATTTGGGATGTGTGTGCAAAATTTCAAGTCATTCAGAGGTGGTTTTGCTAGGTTTTTGATCGAATGCGTGTTTCGAAAGTTTTAAAAGAACTTAGGCTTTAATTCGGTGGGAATTGATGATTTTTCAGTTGTTGTATATATTTTTTTGATTGGAACAAGTTTGAATAACGTTATAGGATATATTGATATTTTTGGTTGAGGTACCGGGGACCTCGGGAAGAGTTCGGGTGGCTAAACGGGAAGTTTTGGACTTGTGTTGTGCATTTCATTGCTGCTTCTAGTATTTTTTTTTTGCTTTTGCGGATTTGGGACCGCAGAAGCGGTCTCACGAATGTGGAAGAAGAGGTCGCAGATGCGACATTTGGCCTTGGAGAATTTTTCCACAGAAGCGGAGCTTGGTCTGCAAAAGCGGAAGCCGCAGAAGCGGCATTGTGACTGCAGAAGCGGATTTCGGACTTAAGTTGAATTTACGCAAAAGCGGGAAATGGGCCGCAAAAGGGAAAGTTGCAGAAGCGAAGATTTGATCGTGGGTGTAGTTTCACCTGGTCAGAAATATTAATGTTCACCTTCACGAATTTTTGAAGGGTCTTTTCATTTTTAACTTCGGACTTGGAGTCTTTTGGAAAAGCTTTCAAGGGGAAATCAATAGGTAAGTATTTTTGGACTCTTAGCACAATTCTATGGTGATATATCATGAATTAGGAGTGAAACTCAAGGAATTAATGGGCGGGCTTGAACTTAATAGAGTAATAACTGAGGGTTTAAAGGGTCAATTGAACTCCGATTCTTGTGATTTTGATATGTATAGAGTCGTGGAGAGATAAGAAATCCATTGATGTAAAAATTTTTGAGTTTCGAGAAGTGGGGTCGAGGCACGGGTTTTGCAAATTTCGGGTTTTTAATATTTTTCTATTGTTTTCGATTGGGTTTTGTTCCCTTAGCATATTATGACGTATTCGTTGTGGTTTTGGTCAGATTCGACCCGCGAGGAGGCCGATTTGAGAGGAAAGGGCATAGCGAGCTAGAGCTTTGGCTGGTTTGAGGTAAGTAATGATTGTAAAAAATGATATCCTGAGGGTTTGAAACCCCGGATTGCTCATCATAGTACTATATTAAGGTGAGACATGCGCTGGATGATGAGCGTGGGGTCTGTTACTACTGGTAATTTGTGACTTGGTCCATCCTGATTGATGATTTTACCGTGTATTTGACTGGAACTTATTTGTTATCATAATGATTTGGGCTGATTGTCATATTTAGGCTTCGTGCCAATTATTTGAACCCCCTTCAGGGATGATTGTTTATATTTCCTCACTGTTTTGATTTTATACTTGGACTCGGTCATGTATTTTCCATTGTTTTCAAAACTCAGCCGAGGTTATTTTGGTTTAAAACATAAAATAATATTTCGAATACTATTTACTGAGCAACATGTTTTACTGTCGTTCGAGGGGCTTATGTGATTTTTGACTGAGTAAGGCCGAGGGCCTATGTGGTGAGGATTCTTCTGGATCAGGTTGCACGCCACAACAATGTTATAGTGAAACTAATATGAGGTCGAGGTCCTAGACTTGATGCCACGAGATGGCTTGATATTTGCGCTTGGGTCGTAAGGGATCCCTCTCGGAGTCTGCACACCCCAGTGAGTGCCGTCGATGATAAATGGATCGGGCGGCACGCCGTAGCGTGGAGCGAGCTGCACGCCGCAGGGGTACTAGTACTGTTCTATGTGTTTACTTTATTTCATTCGTCTTCCATTATCTGTTGTTTGTGCTGCTTCTTGCAATATTTCCCGATATTCTGACCTTATTTGATAACTGAGTTTTGCTGGGGGGCGGAATCCTGTGCTTATCCGCACTATGTGTTTTGCATTTATTTGCATAATTTCTCAAAAAGTCACTTTTAAAAGAGGTTTTAAGCTGAGCAAAAACTGTTTCTCTAAAGATTTCATGGCTTCACTATTTTTTTTAAAAGGGTTTTCACTTCTTCTATACAACATGATGATCTGTTATACGTGATTTCTTACTGCTTAGTTATGATTTACCTTTATTACTCACTGAGTTGGAGTACTCACTTTAGTCCCTGCACCTCGTGTGCATATATATGTATTTGTTCATCCGGTAGCGGGTTTCGACCTGATTGGAGATTTAATTATCAGAATTGGCAAGGTGACCGTCAATGTTCACGGCACCGCATTTCTTCCTTTGGTTTCAAGTCATGTTCTATATAGATGCTCGTGACTTGTGACACCTCAGTTTGGTCTGTGTTTTTGAGTTGTTTTTCCGCACTTAAATGAGAATTCTTTTGTTTAAATTGTGGCTATTTAATCATATTAAATTTGAGTATTACTTTTAATTATTCTGAAAAGGCAAAAGGGTTGGTTGGCTGGCCTTGTCTCTACAAGAGGCGCCATCATGACCGGAGCGGGGTTTGGGTCGTGACAAACAAATCCATGAACAACCAAATGATCCTCGACCACATTTCTATAATACCAATAGCAATTCATGCACTTTTTGCAAGGGCATAATATTTTATTTCCTTGAGCGACTTGTTCAAATGGTTTATTAAGAAAATTATTCACTCTACGGATATACTCATCCCTCCATCTCAAGAGACTCGTCCAACTTTTATTACCATTATCCGTACATATCCTATACGATAAAAGTAAATCAACAAAACTAACCAAATAAACCAAAAGCATACTAATTTGATATTGACAAATGCTTTTAAGGGTGGAACGTTCCAGAAAGACACAAACAGTAAAGCAATTTTGGCATGAAAAGCATAATTATTTTTACGTAATGTAACATAATAAGAAAAAGTCATTCTCCAAATTATTGACATGGGTACAGTTAAAAAGCATTTAATTAAAATTTCTACCTCCTATCAGATTTAAGAAAGAAAACAAAATTAAAAAGAAGTCCAGCTGAACTAATGAGAAGATGTATAAGTACACCAGATATTGATGGTACTGCAACTTACAACATCCAATTAGCATATGATAGAGTCCTGTGATAGCAACATTCAGTTATTATCTATTAGGTATTTAGGTGCGCATTCATTTTCATGTTTACATTGACAATTCAATTTCCTAGATTTTGAATTTATAAAGTATATTATACGACAGGAAAAATGGATAAAAAACAATTCACAATAAGAAATAATGTGTAAAATTCATCAATGGTATTTATCAGTGGCCAAAAGTAGTATTATTAACAAAAGAGTAAGTAACATTTACTGTAGAAAAGGTATTCCAAACTACCATTACTAAGGATACCGCAGATTAACATGCGTTGTCCTTTATCCACGCAGTAGCCAACCTGATAAACTAAATGGCGATGATGCAGCCCACTTAGCAGTGAGACTTGCACTAAGAACAACCTAAATCATAAGATAATCTGGGTTTCACTACATTTTAGAGTCTTACTTATTTATAAAATAGATGTCAAAAAACAATCAAAATTGAAAATTGTCTGCATTCATGAGGTAGAGAAGATCACATGCAGATTTGACCTGAAGTGAAATCATATACATTGCTCGCACCATAAAGCTTAAAGAAAAAAAGAACGACTATAGAAGATAATGCCCAATTATAAAGGAAAACCTACCTGAAGTTGATTACTCGCTAATTGTCTTTTGGGTCGAAACCTCCTCGCGATTTAGAATATTTTCTACACCTATAATCACTGTCAAAATTATTCCTTTGTTCTTCAGATCCTTCGAGTGAAACAATTGGAGTTTGGGACTTTGGGAATTTGGGAATTTTGGATTAGCAATTAAGATATGGGGATTTTTGGTTAACAAATAGTTTTGGGGATTTTTGGCTAACAAATAGAATTGGGAATTTGGATATTTAGGACATGGGTTTGATAAACTTAAATGCGGATGAGATGAAAGTAAATCACCAACAACAATGAGATTTAAGGAACGTTTGTTGGTGATTTGCGAACGAGGAATTTGGGATGGTGATTTGAGGAAGGTGAAAATTTAGGTTTGCTGGTGATTTAATTTGAGAAAGGTGAGAATGGAACATACCTCTTGAGGAAGGTGAGAATTTAGGTGATTTAAGGAAGGAACATACCTCCGGTGATTTGGAATGCTAATTCGCAGCCAGTGAGTTTGAGAAAGGTGATTCGGGAACGATGAGAGCATTGAAAGTGTTGAACAATTTTAATTCACTTATTATATTTACCAAAATAAAATATATAAGAAATTAAAGAAAAATGGGCTTATATTAGTGGGTTTAGCAAAATTCGGGGGGGGGGGGGGGGGGATGAGGAGGGAACAAAATATCCATTTCGATATTACAAAATTTCTAAAATCGTTACTACAAATAAGCCTATTGGGACGGTTGACAAATTTTTTCCTATAAAAAAAAGACCTATGGTAACGGTGAACTGTCAGCTGGAACGGTTTAGTATCTATGTATGCTTGTTTCATCCAAATTATATTATAACGGCTGTAACTTTTACCGTTTCTAATCTATTGCAACGGTTTAGTAACCGTTGCCAGAAAAATTGTTCCCGTAGATTTATTTTCCAGTAGTGACATGTGGCATTTCTCCGTTTCTATTTATCATTCCGAGCTCCATAAATCATCAGTACAATAGGTCAACATGAGTGGACTACAAAACAATCCACTAAAAGTGGGGAAAAAATCTAACTCACAGCTTCGGATCACTGTCCCATGAGTTCTAACTATTAGGAAATCAATATTTTTTATCGAACTTTCTTGATATTTAAATACTAAAATATATAAATTAGATGTTTCTTAACTATGAATTACCTTTAAAACTCGAACTGCAAAGAAGAAAGAGAGGTGGTATAATAATACTTTGGGATTGTTTTGATATTATCGATTCTCGGTTTCGTAGCTGGGATGTTAGTATTCCTTGAAACCCTATTAGAGAGCTCAAGGATAGGTTATAGGTTTTATGGTGTTCTATGGTCGGGTTCTATGCAATAATGAAGAGAGAGACGAGTTAAGACCTATATATCAACTTTTGAAAAGTCAAAGAAGTGATAGCTTGGCACCCTCGCATTGGCTCATCTTCCGACGCTTATATCTTTTTATCCTCATGTCGTATGAATGAACGATAAAGTGCATTGAAAACTAAATTCCAAGACTTCAATTTAGTATACAATATTTCTCATAAATACCTCATATATCACACAAAATGTATTTCTCAAAAAGCTCAATTACAAGGCAAATCTTTGTCTGTTTTTTCGTAACTTAAATCTGATATTCCCAAACTTTATATTTTCTATCCAAACATCATATATAGCCATATTATTACTTTAAACTCATTTAAGTTATGATTTACAAGTCTCATATTTGTTATAAGTAACCTTGGGACGCACAGGGTGTAATAGGCAGGCCGGCCCTTCAATTTTTATTTTAAAAAAATATGTAAATCTTTAAATATTTCTTAGTGACATAGCCTCTTATTCATATGAATGACTTATTTTTGTTTAGAGAGTACAAAATCTTGAGTATTTGACAAGGAATCTCACAATTAAAATGCACATCCTCTATATCTCTAGCTCTTCTTTTTTTAATGTTACATGAATATTTTTTTAATACTTTTCTTTCAGTTTTCTCAAGTTGAGGGATTGCTTAAATAAATTTATATGTTGATATTTTTTAATTTAGGTTTAACATCATTTCCTGAATACATCATATAGTTCATAAATATTTTAAAATTAATGAAATTTTCTAGTGTTGTCAAAAAATAATTGGTATTAAAACATGGCTTTTTTCCTAGTTTGTCGTTAATTAAGAAAAAGAAAAATTAATCTTTTCATATTATATGCATATAAAAAAGTTAAACTCTAGTTGATATAGAAGGGTAAATGAGCAATCTAAGATTGTGTAATGGGGATTATAATTAATAGATTTTTTAGTTTTTACTGTTTTAAATATAAATGTTTAAATTTAAATTTAATTAATTTTTGGTCCACGGGCTGACCCAGGCCCAACCTCAAGGGCCAGTGGTTTGACTTGGGTCGGACTTATAATCCTCAATTTTAAGTTGGCTAAAAAGTTCCAACCCTATCCTACCCAGTAGCGGGCTGGGTTAGGCTAGCCTCATGAGCCAAGCTGATTTTGATGGCTCGGTCATAAATTTGGTGAGTTTTGGCCTTCTTGGGTAGGTAGGTTGTAACGGTCATTCACATACATTAATCGAGAATTTTCATAAAGCACTATAGTTTAGAGCTCAATTACCATACATAAGTTTATCTTGCACAATTAATATTATTATTAGTAACTACTATTCAATTGTTACCTGCTCGTATCACTTATATTCAGACTCACAACGAATACAACTTGTGTTAACTGTATTTATTCGTGCAATTGTATTCGTCGTAAATGAACGAATAGAACCTATATTAACTGTTCAACCATATTCATTCGTGCAATGAATACAACCAATACAAAATACACAGGTGTATACAAAATATATAACATGTATCGACTGTATTCATTTTCTCAACTAATACAACCAAGACAAATTTTTTACGGTCCGAATTTTCCACCCTTGGGGTTCATGATGGTACCTACTCATAGAAGGTAGGCAACCCACGAAATATAGATATTCTAATTCTTCTATTATAATCCTTTTAACAGCTTGAATTAACAGGTAATCAACAATTTAAAGATTATTGATAACAGAATAAGCGGAAGACTTAAACAGTTAGAAATGATCAAAATCAGTACCACAATGCCAATATATTCCACTATCCGGAATCTGGTGTCATAATATTTACGAACTATCTATGAGTATTACATACAAATGTCTGAAAAAGGAAATACAATCTGTCTCGAAAACAAGTGAAAACATAACATATAAATGGATAGAAGAGAACGTCCGTCCTGCGGATGCCTGTAAGATTACCTCGGGATATCTGGATGGACTGACGGCTGGCTCCCAAAATGCTATTGTCCCAATGCTACTCCGATATCTACACAGAGTGCAAAGTTTAGCATCAGCACAACCAATCCAATCTTAATATGATTTTAAATTTTGATGGACCAAAAAAATCAACAAAGGTCTTTATTATATGGAAAAAAGGTTAAATTATTCTTCTAAAAGAGCCCACAAAAGGCAAATTAACATGATTGGACAATAAGCTAGGGTCCCTAAAGCTAACAAGCCTACCAGTTGTGTTCTTTATTAAGAAACAAAAATTAGTTATGGTGACGAATAAAGAAGTGATTAAAGATAATGACTTGCCTGTTAAAGTGAAGCAAAGCTTATCTACTTGCGGCTGTTTAATTAATGTACTCTTTAAAAGCATCATTATTTGCTAACGCCATTATTTCAATTAATTTGGTTCTTGGATCGGCCATCCAAAACTAGCTAGCTAGGCCTTAGGCATAAAACAGTGCTACAACTTGTACTTTATCTATATAATAAACCAACTTTGCTTGTACTAGATAATGTACATCAGTGTGTATAAAGTATATTAAGATTGGATCTCCTTTAAGAAAAATAAATGTAAGAAGTTAATAAAGGAAAGTTTCTGTTAATAAACTGTATTTGTAAAACAATTCTGAAAATATAAATTAATATAAATAGAAATTATGATAAATACAAATGAGAAAAAAATGATCATAAACAATTCGAGCCCACTAAATTCCCAGTGTCCCCTTAAGGAATTTAATCCCCTTCTAGCACCCAAGGTTGTGGATTATTTCCTCCCAGGATAAAACGAATGACACACTGGTGTAGTGGAACTCCAAACGCTAGTGTTTCAACGAATACAAAGATCAGTAGCAAATCATACTTACTTTTTGCTTTGTTTGTATGCTAAAAGTATGCAGAAGAAGGAGAGAAAACTCATAAATTCGTAGTGAAATTCTGAGCAGAATAGTATTGTATATATAGCCAAAATTTGGGCTGGAATCTGAAGAGGTGCAACTTTTCAGAATGGTTGTTTCTGCAAAACTATCACAACATAAATGTCATTACATAAATGGTTATTTACTCAACAACAAAGAGGGAAAATTGACGGGTAATTAATTATCTGGTACAAAAACAGAAAAATAGATTGGATTTAATATTAATATTCTGTTATTAACAAATAATTAGTAACACATTTTTGTTAATATTTTATTATTAACAAATAAATTTGGTCTAAAAAGTTAATCAATCAATCGATCATTTGACCAAACCCAAATCCAAAATCCGAAGCCGAAGCCGAGCTGAGCGAGCGAGCGACGACGGTGCGAGGCTTGCTTTCTTCTCAACTCTTTATGATCTAGAAGAAGAGAAATTGCTTATAAACCCATAAAAGATCTCTTCCTCTTCCAATATGGGACAATGTCCACATGCCAAGGGGAAAAACTTGAAATTTCACTCAAAAATTTATTTTCCTCCATTTTACATTCACGCTCTTTTAAGTATTTAATTTATCAATTAAATACATAAACCCAACAAAGCCCCACATGAATGGGGAATGGCTATATCGCGGAAGTATGCATGAATAACTGTGTGATTCGCAAGCAAGGATTAATTGCATCTGGATAAGTAGGTTTTCCTTTGAACTTTCTGTAGTGAACTTATGTCGAATATACTCGATCAATCGGTAGATTTGATATCTTTGAACCGTCGAACTTTGGTGTATACCTAGACAACCACAAGTCACACAACCAACCCTTAACCGTCTTTGGTTCTCATTGTTGTGTTCGTTTCAGCCATGAACACCGCCTGGTTTCATAAGTGCATAGACTATTGACCTTAATAAATTCTCCTTGAAGCGGCTAACACTTCATACTTACATAGGCGATCACTATTTGATTTACCCCGTATCAAACTTAGAAATTATTAAAAAGCCTTTATGATTTATCCTTTGTACTGAACATTGTCTCATAACGAGAATGGACCAAAAGTTTATTTGACAATATTGAACCGTCATAAATGACTTTGTTTGATCTCCTTGAATCTAGATCTTTGGATCTCCAGTCTTCTAGGTAGAGTTACTGCCATTATGACTTGTTCTCTGCCACAGTCTCGTTCCCGTTGATGACTTCTCAACAACCTCTCTAGTAAGGCCTTTTGTAAGTGGATCCGACACATTATCACTTGAATTTACATAGTCAATCGTGATAATTCCTCTAAAGAGTAATTGTCTAATGGTTTTATGTCTTCGTCGTATATGACGAGATTTATCGTTATACGTAACGCTCCCAGCCCTTTCAATTGCCGTTTGACTATCACAATGTATGCATATTAGTGCCAATGGTTTGGGCCAAAATAGAATATCTTCCAAGAAATTCCGGAGCCATTCACCTTCTTCACCGGCTTTATCCAAGGCAATGAACTCAGCCTCCATTGTAGAGCGGGCAATACAAGTTTGTTTGGATGACTTCTAAGATATTGCTCCTCCACCAATAGTGAACACATATCCACTTGTGGACTTAGAATCAGTTGACCCGGTGATCTAATTTGCATCACAGTATCCCTCAATAACTGCAGGATATTTACTGTAGTGCAAAGCAAAGTCCTGGGTTTGTACTAAATATCCCAAAACTCGTTTCATGGCCATCCAATGAGATTGACTTGGATTCTTGTATATCGACTCGATTTACTTGTAGCACAAGCTATATCTGGTCGTGTACAATTCATGACATGCATTAAGCATCCCAACACACGAGCATAATCCAATTGTGATATGCTTTGGCCTTTGTTCTTTGCTATTTCAAGATTCATGTCAATTGGAGTCTTTGCAACTTTTAAAGTCCAATTGCTTGAATTTTTGAAGTACCGTCTTAACATAATAAGATTGTGATAACGCCTGACCTTGAGAAGTCTTATATATCTTAATTCCCAGAATTAAATCAGCAACTTCCAAGTCTTTAATATCAAACTTGCTAGTTAGCATACGCTTAGTAGCATTTATGTTGGCAATGTCATTACTCATTATGATCATATCATCCACATATAAGAAAACAATAACTATGTGAATTGGAACATTTTTAATGTACACATATTTATCACATTCATTTATCTTAAACCCATTTGACAATATTATTTGGTCAAATTTGGCATGACATTGTTTGGGTGCTTGTTTAGTCCGTAAAGGGACTTAACAAGTCTACAGACCTTCTTTTCTATACCTGGAACCACAAAACCTTCAGGTTGTTCCATGTAAATTTCTTTCCCCAACTCTCCATTTAAGAAGGCTGTCTTAACATCCATTTGATGAATTTCAAGACCATAAACTGCAGCTAACGCTACCGACGTTCGTATGGACGTAATTCTTATCACTGGAGAGTATGTATCAAAATAGTCAAGACCTTCTTTTTGTCTATACCCTTTGACCACAAGTCTTGCCTTATATTTGTTAATAGTACCATCATATTTCATTTTTCTCTTAAAGATCCATTTCGAACCCAACGGTTTATTTCTAGGAGAAAGATAATCCAATTCCCATGTATGATTGTTCAGTATGGATTCAATTTCACCATTGACTGCCTCTTTCCATAACAATGATTCCGAAGAAGACATAGCTTCTTTAAATGTTTGAGGCTCATTTTCCAATAAGAAAGTCACAAAATCCGGTCTAAATGAAGTAAACGTGTTTTGACGTTTACTACGTCTTGGATCCTCTTGGTTAAGTATACTTTCTTTTGTTTCTTACCGAGGTCGTTTAGATCTTTCACCAATCAACTCGCATTCCTTTTTATACGGATATATATATTTTCAAAGAACTTAGTACCATCTGATTCTATAACCGTATTATTATGAATGTCGGAATTTTCTGATTTATGAACCAGAAATCGATATGATTTACTATTAGTTGCATATCCTATGAAAATACAATCGATGGTTTTTGGTCTTATTTTTACCCTTTTGGATTTAGGAACATGCACTTTTACCAAACACCCCCACACTTTAAAATAATTCAAGTTGAACTTCCTTCCTTTCCATTTTTCATATAGAATTGATTGTGTTTTGCTATGGGGTACTTGATTTAGTATTCGGCTAGCCGTAAGAACGGCTTCCCCCCACAAGTTCTTTTGCAAATCAGAACTTATCAATAATGCGTTCATCATCTCCTTTTATGAACGATTCTTTCTTTCTGCAATCACATTGGATTGGGGCATGTAAGGGGCTGTTGTTTGATGAATAATTCCATATTCTAAACATATTTGTTCAAAAGAAGATTCATATTCACCACCCCTATTACTTCTTATCATTTTTATTTTCTTGATAAGTTGTGTTTCAACTTCATTTTTGTATTGCTTGAATGCGTCTATTACTTCATCTTTACTATTAAGTAAGTAAATATAGCAATATCTAGTACTATCATCAATAAAAGTTATGAAATACTTCTTTCCACCGCGAGATGGTATTGACTTCATGTCACAAATATCTTTGTGAATTAAGTCTAAAGGATTTGAATTCCTCAACTGACTTATAAGGATGTTTAACATACTTGGATTCCACACATACTTGACATTTTGATTTTTCACATTCAAATTTAGGCAATACTTCCAAATTAATCATTTTCCGTAAGATTTTATAATTAACATGACCCAAACTTATATGCCATAATTCATTTGACTCAAGTAAGTAAGACAAAGCTGAAACTTTATTATTATTCTCCACAACCATTACATTCAGCTTGAAAAGGCCCTCAGTGATGTAATATTTTCCTACAAACATTTCATTCATACTTATTACAACCTTATCGGAAACAAAAACACATTTAATCCATTCTTAATAAGAAGTCCAGTAGAGACTAAATTTTTCCTAATTTTAGGAACATGACATTGTTCACAGTCACCACTTTGCCGGAAGTCATTTTGAGAAAAATCTCTCCACATCCTTCAATCTTGGCCTTTGCAGCATTTTCCAAGAAAACTGTCTCGTCGGGTCCAACAGGAGCATAAGTAGTGAAAGCTTCCTTGACAGCACAAATATGGCGAGTGGCTCCAGAATCAATCCATCACTCTTTAGGATTGCCCATCAAGTTGCATTCGGAAAGCATGCAAGTCATCAACATCATCATGCTTTTCTACTATGTTTGCGTGACCCTTCTTCTTGTCTTTCTTCGGAGCACGGCACTATGTAGACTTGTGTCCGGTTTTTCCGCAGTTGTAGCAGCTTCCACTGAACCGCTTTTTACTTGGGTTGTATTTCGGACACGAAGGTTTCTTTCCCTTCTTGTTCTCTTCAAAAATATTTACTCTCATTATTGTTGAATTTCCACGGCCTCTCTTTTCAGTAGCTTTGTTGTCCTTTTCAATTCTCAGTATAACAATGAGATCTTCAAGGGACATCTCTTTGTGTTTGTGTTTCAAGTAGTTTTTGAAGTCCTTCTATAAAAGAGGCAACTTCTTAATCATTGCTGCTACATGGACATTATTTAGAGTGGATCTGAAGCCGAAGCCGAGCAAGCGACGACGACGACCTATCAATATAAACCCATACCAAATCCATAAAAAATCTCTTCCTCTTACAATATGAGACAATGTCCATATTCCAAACGGGGAAACTTGAAATTTTACTCAAAAATTTCATTTTCCTCCATTTCTCATTCACCCTCTTTTAAATATTTAATTTATTAATTAAATACATAAACCCAATGGTTTCGATTTCAAAACCTATCAATATGCAGACAATAATCAATTTTTTTTATAATGAGAAGGAGAATTCATTCAACTAAATAGTGATAAATGATAATCAAAAGGTTACTAAATGAAACTTTATATGGTTGAAGTGGTAAAGAAAATTTGTACAGTATACAAATTTCACCCTCCTTATGAAAGAATTTATTTGAAGAAATGCTAGTTGTTAGCAGCGGCAAATGTAAAATTTAAAATGTATGGGTTTCATCCAAATTTTATCACATAACATTTGATTTATTAATTTAAAATTCTTACTTATATCTTATTTTGTAAAATTCTAACACATATAAAGAAGTTAAACTAACATGATTGGTTTCGAATAAATTCGTATCATTAATATTATAATTGCCTCCTAATTATTATGCAATAGGAAATGAAAAATTTAAATGTATTATAAAATAAAGATTGTAAAGTAAATAAATTAAAGACATGTATAGGAAGAGATTGACATGTTATTCAACTTCAAACTGATGTACATAATGAACTGAAAACTCGTTTATTTATAAAAGAAGGGAAGCAACTACAACGCTTTTAATAAAGCAGCTACAAAGCTTTTCAGGAAGCAGTTGCGAGGTTTTTCTTGAGCTGCTTGTAAGCGGTCTGCATGAATTGCTCGCAACCTGCTTGTTTAATAAGAAGTTGCTGCAAATCATTTTATTGAGTTTCTTGTAACCTGCCTGCATCAGCTGCTTATAGATAAACTTCAATAGAGTACTAAATGGATAATCTTCTTCAGGAAGATTATCTATAGTAAAGTATTAAATCGACATCATATAATAGTTTTATAACACTACCCCTTGGATGTTTATTAAAAGATAATGTGCCTCGTTAAAACCTTACTAGAAAAAATCCAGTGGAAAAATCCTAATGAAGGAAAAATAGTACACATATTTAATAATATGCATTTCTAGTTGCCTCATTAAAAACCTTACAAGAAAAACCTCATGGGAAAAACCTTAGTAAGGAAAAAAAAAGTACACTGCATATTTCACTCCCCTTGATGAAAGCCTTGTTTCAAGTAGTTGAGTCTCCGCATTCCAATCTTGTATATCATCTTCTCAAAAGTTGAAGTTGGCGAAGATTTATTGAATAAATCTGTTGGATTGTCACTTGAACGGATTTATTGCACATCAATGTCACTATTTTTCTGAAGATCATGTATGTAGAATAATTTGGTGAAATGTGCTTCGTTCTATCTCCTTTTATAAATCCTACCTTCAGTTGTGCTATGCATGTAATATTATTTTCGTATAAAATTGTAGATCTTTTATCATATTCCAAATCATACTTTCCTCGAATAGAATGAATCGTTGATTTCAACCATACGCATTCCCTACTTGCTTTATGAATAACTATTATCTTAGCATGATTCAAAAAAGTAAAAACAATATATTATTTTATGGAGCGCCATGATATGACAGTACCTCCACATGTAAATATGTAACCTGCTTGAGATAGAGCTTTGGGTAGTTCAGATAAATAACCTACATCTGCATAATCAACAAGATCTGCACTACCTTTATTAGCATAAAACAAATCCATATCAAGAGTTCCCTTTAAATATCACAATATATGTCTAATATTGTTCCAATGTCTCTATATAGGGGAAGATCTACATCTTGCTAGTAAACTAACAAAAAATACTTTGTCAGCCCTTGTAGCATTAATAAGATACATAAGTGCACCAATTGCATTGAGATAGGGTATTTCAGGACCAAGGAGTTCCTCATCCTCTTCTTGAGGTCAGAACGAGCCCTTATTCACTTCAAATGATCGAACAATTATTGTTGTACTTAATGGGTGCGCTTTGTCCATGTCAAAGCATTTTAAGACCCTTTCTGCATAGGTGGATTAATGGATACAGATACCGTCTGCTAAATGTTCAATTGGCAGACCAAGATAAAGATTTTCTTTCAAAGATATTTCATCTCGAATTCTTTCTTAAGATATTCAATTTCCTTTTGGAGCTCTTCTAGAGTTCCAACAAGATTTATGTCATCAACATAAACAACAAGTATAACAAATTCTGATGTCATTTTATTTATAAAAATACATGAATAAATAACATCATTTGTGTAACCTTCTTTTAGTAAATATTCACTAGGGCGATTATACCACATGCGCCCAGATTGCTTAAACCATATAAAGATCTTTGTAACCTTCTCTTGGGGCCCATCTTACTGCACTGTAGTGGTGTTACTGTCACATATAAAACACATCCAAAAATTTATAGATGTCGAATATTTGGTTCATGACCAAAAATTAATTGTGACGGATTTATAATAATGTGGGTCTGAGATGAATAAATGATGCTGCATGCAGGATGGCATGGACCCAAACATTAGTGAGAAATTTCATTTTAATTAGTAGTGGTCTTCCTATCAAGTACAGGCGTTTAATAAATGACTGTAACAACCCGACCGATCATTTGAGCTTTTACACTTTAATCACTAGTTATCGGACTTGACTTGCCCCATGTAATACATTATGACTGATATAGATCGTTGATTTTGGAATTCAGGAAAATCGAAATGAATTCGAAAGAAGAGTCTCGGTTGAAGGCTTTAAATTTAGAATATTTGACCATGAGTTGACTTATTTGTATATGAGCTCGGATTGAAATTTTTATGATTTGTTTAGCTTCGTCGGGTGATTTATGACTTAGGAGCGCGATCAGAATGCATTTTGAAAGTCTGTGGAAGGATTTTGGTTTGAATGGGCAAAGTTAGTATCTCGGGAATTTCGGTTGATAGGCGAGATTTTTATTGGGATTTCAAGAGTTGTTGTAGCTTTTCTATGTCATGGGTGATGTGTGTGTAAAATATTAGGTCATTCAGACATCGTTTGGCTGAGGTTTTGATCGAATGCGAGTTTCGGAAGATTTTGAAGAACTTAGGCTTGGATTTGATGTAATTTGATGAATTTAGTGTTTTTTGTGGTGTTTTGATAATTGGCGCAAGTTTGAATAACGTTTTAGGATATATTGGTAGTTTTGGTTGGGGTCCCGGGGGCCTCGGTGTGAGTTTGGGTAGCTAACGGAAAGTTTTGGACTTGTGTTGTTGCATTTTGCTGCTGCCTCTGGTATTTTCGCTTCTGCGAAATTTGGACCGCATAAGCGGTACCGCATGTGCGAAGAAATGACCGTAGAAGCGGTTTTGGACTTCGGAAGGATTTTCGCAAAAGCGGAAGACTGATCGCTGAAGCGGTTCCGCTAATGCAGAGTTTGAGTAGCAGAAGCGGGATTTTCATCACTAGTGAATTTCACGAAAGCGGAGCCTTGACCACTGTAGCGGTACCGTAGAAGCAGTTATGTCTGGTAAAATGTGTTTATATTTCTTATTCGCGAAATTTTGAGGGGTTTCTCATTTTAACTTTGGACTTGGAGTTTTTTTGACGATTTGAAGAGAAATTTCAAGAGGAGATCGATAAGGTATGTATGTTTGGATTCTAAACACAATTCTATGGTGATATATCATGAATTAGGAGTGAAATTTAAGGAATTAATGGGTAAAATAGTGGTTTTGGGCTTGAACTTAAGAGAGTAATAATTGAGGATTTGAAGGGCCAATTGAACTCTCATTCTTCTGATTTTGATATGTATAGACTCGTGGCGAGATAAGGAATCCGTTGATGTGAGAATTTCTGAGTTTTGAGAAGTAGGACTAGGGCTCGGGTTTTGCCAATATCGGGATTTTTGATATTTTCCGATTGTCTTTGATTGGGTTTTTCCCCCTTAGCATATTGTGATGTATTCGTTGTGGTTTTGGTTAGATTCGACACGTGCGGAGGTCGATTTGAGGGGAAAAGGCATCGCGAACTAGAGACTTCATTGGTTTGAGGTGAGTAATAATTGTAAATGATATCCTGAAGGTTTAATACCCCGAATTTGTACATCGTAGTGCTATATTGAGGTGAGACACATGCTGGATGATGAACGTGGGTTGTGAATTGGTCCATCCCTACTTATGATTTTACCACATATTTGATTGAAACTTATTTGTTATCATCATGATTTGGGCTGATTGTCATATTTGGACTGATTCCCAATTATTTGAACCACTTCGGAGCTGGTTGTTGATATTTCCTCACTGTTTCGATTTTATACTTGGACTCAGTCATCTATTTTTCACTGTTTTCAAAACTCAACCAAAGTTATTTTGCTTTAAAACTTAAAATGATATTTCCAATACTATTTTGGGCTGAGCAACATGTTTTACAGTTCCCCGAGGGGCTTATGTGATTTGACTGAGTAAGACCGATGGCTTGTGTTGTGAGGATACTTCTGGATTGGGCTGCACGTTGTAGTAGTGTTATATTGATACAGATATAAGGCCGAAAACATAGACTTAATGCCACGAGATGGCTTGATATTATGCTTGGGCCGTAAGGAGGCCCTCCCAATGTTTGTACACCCACAGTGAGCGCCATCAACGATAAATGGATCGTGCTGCACGCCGCCACGTGGATCGGGCTGCACGCCGCAGCGTTACTGGTATTGTTTTATGTGTTTTATTTTATTTCATTTGTTTGCCATTATCTGTTGACTGTGTTACTTCATGCAATATCTACCTGATTTTCCTGGTATTATCTGGTAATTGAGTGTTGTGCCGAGGGACGGATTTATGTGCTTATATCTACCAGTTGTTTTGCGTTCATTTGCATAACTATTGAAAAAATTATTTTCAAAAGAGGTTTAAACTAAGCTAAGATGATTCTAAAGATTTCACTATTTCACAGCTTTTCTCAAAGAGTTTTACACTGCTTCTATACAACATGATGATTTGTTATACGTGATTTCTTACTGATCAGGTATTATTTACCTTTATTACTCACTGAGTTGAAGTACTCACTTTACTCCTTGCACCTCGTGTGCAGATGCAGGTATTTGTTTCACCCGGTAGCGGGTTTTAAGTTTATCGGAGATTTAGTTATCGAAGTTGAGCAGGGTGAGCGTCAGCGTTCACGACATCGCATTTCTTATTTTTGATTATAAATTCCATTATGTATAATACATGCCTTGTAGTTGTAGTTAGAGTCTTATAGAGGCTCGTGACATGTGACACCCCGGTTTGGGTTGTGTTTGGGTTTTAGTTCCTCTAAGTAATATCATTGAACCATCTTTAAAATTGTTTAATCATGTTTATCTAATTTTGAAAAAGGTAAATTGGGTTGGTTGGCTGGCCTTGTCTTCATGAAAGGCATCATACGACCGGAGCAGGGTATGGATCGTGACAAGATGGTATCAAAGCCTGGTTTATATAGGTCTCGTGAGTCATGAGCAGGTTTAATAGAGTCTCGCAGATCGGTACGAAGACGTCTGTATTTATCCTCGAGAGTCTGCAAAACCTTTAGGAAAACTTCACATTCTTGAATTCTTATCGTACGTCCTTGATTCAGCTTGAAAAGTAACTCTTGAAATTCCTTCCACGCGTTCGCATGCGCGCATGAGCGCTCAATATCAGATGTGCCTTGATGGCTTATGACTCCCCGATCGAGGGGCGAGATGTGATCTTTGTGAGTTGATGTTGGGCTAGTCTGAAGGACTTGAGGCCGGATCTTTGTATATGGCTTGATCACCGAGGTACTAATTGTGTGAGCAAGTCTTTTGAATTTATATAGGTGAACTACTAAGTGTATGATTTCTATTGTGAGTGGAAGTGTAGCTCCGAGTTAGGTGTATGTTGGAAGAGCTCATGTGTAAGTGAAAAGTATGCATTGGAAACAATTTGAAATTTCGGTTTGCTTAAGAGAGGGGCTCAACTGTCGCGGGGATGAACACAAAATTTGCAGAAATTTACAATACTAGATGATATATGTTTTCACAAACTTATAAACGATTTGAGTTTAATCTTATTCTGGCATCAATAGATAATGTTATGAGTTATTGAGTGTATCTTGATCTATGGTTTCGAGCCAAGTGGGGGAGTTTGTTGTGAGCAGTTGATTGCACGGTTAGGTGCTATGTTAGTTCCAGTTTGGGGCATGCGAGTGAATTAGCTACGGCTAGAGAAATTGAAACGTTTGACAAAGGTTATATTAGGCTTCATAGGGTATGAAAATCATAGAATGTCTAAAGTGTTGTTGGTAAAGAATGCTCGACATATAGAGTAGGAAGTTTCTTGGTTGTATTGGGATGAGAATTTTTTTACGGTATCAAAGTGCCATTGAGGCACGAGTTGTTCTATTCGTTTGATAAGGCTAATTGCAATTCGAATAGAGTGAATGACTTTTGAGAATGGTTCTAATGCGTTCAAGATTATACAGGGAACAATCGGGCATCTTAAGGTTGTGTATGTGGTTAGAGACTGTGTTTTTATTGAGAGAGGTCAAGACTTGTGTATCTTTATGTAATTATAGAATTTTATGTAGCAGTGTCAAGAAAGTAAAGGTAACAGATTTAGATTCGTAGGAAGTTCTTCAGAGTGATATTCTGGAATGTGGTTTTTATGGGAATATGTGAGAGAGTGTTCAACAGATTATGGGTTTTAAACAGTGTGGTTTTGTGCTTGGGTCTCGTATGGTAAGTCTGGATCGAGGAATTGTGGTGCTACTACAAGGGAAAATATCAAGTTAAAGATGAATCAGAAGAAAATTTAGATAAATGGAATAGCATGATAATAGACCAGATCGGCGTGGTAAGGATATGATTAACTCTTTGTGTGTGTTCAAGGTAATGAGTTCGTACAGGTATTTTGTAGCAATGCTCTTGGGTTTTGACGGCTTGATTAGTTTGGCCTAGTTAGAAGGATTCAGTCCTACAGTTTAGTTTGTGAAAATGGAATTGGGAGAGTTCTTGTTGGGTATTACCGTGGTTTGGAGCTACATATTTTCTATGGGCATGCGGAGCGGGGGATGTATAGTGATTTTTCTTGTATATGGGACCGATGAAAAGTTCGTGACTAGTTGACTGCGTACATGTCCATGGATAGGGAGGGAGATAAAGTTTTCATGTTATCCTTATATGGTATGGTGTATGTGCTATGTTGTGGGGGATCGAGACTTGCATGCGTGAGGTTATAGTTTAGTCTAAAAGGGAGTTCATAAGAATCTTAGGCAGTAGGTAGCCTCAGATGATTAAGGAAATGGTACTGCTAATTGGGAGTGATTTGACGATAGTATGTGCTCATGAAGAGGGTAATGTGATTAAGTTGATGGCACTTCAGTAGTGTACAGCACTTTCTTGTTAGATCGACTTGTGATATTTGGGTTTGCCTGGTGGCACAGGGAAATTTTAGAGTATCTATTGTGGAATGACGGGTTTGCTTGGTGGCACAGGGAATTTTAGAGTATCTATCATGGTATGCTTCCGGATGGCGAAATTGGGATTAGGTACGATGATTCGTGTGTTATATGGATTTAGAGATGGAAGTTCTCATATTCAGGCTACGTTGTGATTGTAGATCGGAGGTATCAATGTTGTTTAGTGACTACCAAGATTTGGGGACCCGAGTGGATCTTTCTTTGTTTGGTATGTTAGATTTTGGATGTGATATTGGGGTTTAGACTGGTTCTCTCTATGATTGGTCATTCTGGACTAATGCGCTTTGGGTTATGCTGAAATGCCAGGGGTTGAGTGGCGACTGATACGCTCAAATTACACTTTAATAAATAGTGTAAGGCGGTCGATGTCAAATAGTAACCCAACAAGGTTGGGGTCGATTCCCATAGGGAATAGGTGTGAAAAGGTTACTTGTACAGTGTGTTGCTCAACTCGAGTTCGATCTCTACTCAGTTAATTGTAACAAGAGAGAATGGTAATGGTGACTAGAGTATGTATGATTGTTTCAGTTTAAGTAGCAACTAATTTCAACAATTAATGAGTAAAAAAGTGGATAAAATCAACCAAGATTGTGTTCCCTTCAATGTAGTGTAACGTCAACAGGTGTTAATATGATATATTTCTAATGGAAGGTTCTTTAGATATCCAAATTATGTCTAAGATACTACCCAATATTTCCCAATGAATGAGTAGTATTTCCTCTTTATGATTTTCCCAAATATAAGACTTGCACTTAAGAACTATCAATAAAATGCCAATTAAAATCCACTTATTCCTAAGCGATTTTATCAATTAAGGTTTAAAGCCTTGAGTCATTGATATTTACTTCTACCAAATCCTAACCCATTTTCCCAAACAAAGCAAGGATTTAATGGCTTTTGTCAATGTTTGCAACCACCAACAATAAATGAAGAATGAGAAGTAAATAAATATCAACCAACTATTATATATATATATATATATATATATATATATATATATATATATATATATATATATATATATATATATATATATATATATATATATATATATATATATATATATTCAATGTTATACACCCATAACATAACACCCATTTAGGGTCCACAGCCTTAGTATTTAAAACTAGATACACATGCTAAAACACAAAAATCAACTAATATTAAATGTCATAAATGCTTACAAAGAAGATACTCTTCAGATAAAAGCTTCCAAAAATGAGGGAATATTAATGTCTTGGAATGTAGCTCAAAAGTAAGACAAGATGAGCCCACAAAGGTCTCTTAAAACTATTTATAGAGGGACCAATTTCGGGACAAAAAATGGACAAGTTTGCCCTTTCAGATCACGTCTGCGACCGCAGAATTGTCGCATAACAGGTTAAGCAGTCTCTCCGCAGATCCAAAACCCTAGTTGTCAAGCCTTTATCGCAGTTCCATTCCGCGGTCCGCTTTTGAGATATGCGATCGCAGATTGCATCGCATCTTTAAACTTGAGTTTTCTTCTTGTTCGTTCTGCGACACATCTGCGGTCCGCATGTTGATTCTGCGATCGCAGATTGCGCCGCATTCTTGAAATGGTTTTTAGCTCCGATTCTGTAATGTTTTGCGATTTGAGGTACGATTCTGCGGTCCGCATGTGTGATTTGCGATCGCAGAATGGGCCGCAAATTTGCACTTGTGCAATATTATACTCTTGTCTTCTCTTTTTGCTTCCATTTGCATATCCTTGGTCTTCCCTTCCTCCTATGCTATAAGAACAACAAATCTACATGAGTATCAGTTATAATTGCATTAAAACAAGCTAGAATCTAAGAAATTAGTATCAAAATGTACCGAAATTCTCCGGCACATCAGCAAGGTACGTCAGATTATGTTCTAGTAGAGTGGCTTATGTTTCGAAGAATCACGATCGACTAGGAAAGATTGCCTTTCTTATTTGGGTTCTTGTGATGGATGTCAGTGCTGAGGCTCCTTATATTGATTCAGTTTTGGTAGTGAGGAACTTTTCGAATGTATTTCTTGGGGCCGGGCATGTCGTCGGGCGGAGTTGTCAATTTCGATATTGATTTTGGTGTCGGGAACTTTATCGTATGGCACCGATAGGAGTTATAGGAGTGGAAAGGAACAGATTCAGGTTTCCTTGGTAAGAAGTTCGTTGCCATGCCAATGTGTATGCGTGTCTTAGCTTGAGTCAGCTTGGTTGGCCGAGTTGTATTGTTGAGGGATAGGTTAATTCGAGCGTTGTTGAGCTTATCAGCAATCTGGAGAGATCTACGAGTTGCTTTCTGTGTTGCGAGACGTCATGATTTGTTGGTTATGGGCACATATGTGTGGTTATATTGGAGGTTCATAGCGGAAGTCGAGCAGGAATAGTAATTGGATGTTTCCTGGTAGATGGCGTATCAGTTATGTCCATCGGGTTTGCGTGGTATATGATATATGTTTCACCGAGGGTGTAATGATTCGCTTTGGTTCCGGACATGAAATTTTGCATGGTTGTCAATTTCGAGCATAGTGACTCAAGGTATCTCATGTGGAGCGGTGTCGGGATAGGATCGTGCATTATATCGAGGCTTTATGGATATATGACTTCGCGGGTTAGATTCGTGTGTTCTATTTTATGGTGTGAGGCAGGTTCTCAGCCTTACGTTGTGGTGATACCGTGTGATCTTGTGGTGCAGCTCGTTCATTTGAGTCATTTTCATGATTTGAGTATGTTCGAACTGTTGCTTATTGTTGTGTGTAGTTATGCAAGTTGAGACTTAGGCCCGTATTGATGTGTCATGTCCCCAGGGTGGTGTGTCTGGTCAGAAGAGATCGTTGCGATCATTGATGGATATAATGGATTTGATTTCAACATATTTGATGAGCAAATATCGAGGTTCGATTCAAATTTGCTATGATAATTGCCAGGGGAGTAGTGGCCTCATGAATGGTCTATCTGAGAAATGGTTATGGTTTATTGTGTGTTTCATTTATCATCGGCAGTATATAAAAGTGTTGGAGTGAGGCTTTAGCTAATAAGAGGTTTTCTATCGTAATTTGGTTGTTGTGGGCAGTTGCTAGGAATGGAAGTTATCGCTGCATGTGTTTGAGTTATGTGTATATCATATAATTGCACCTGAGGTTAGAGGTGTGGGCTATCACATCTGGTTCGGGACTATTCAGAGTATAGGTGTGAGGTCTTGATCGTATTGTTGCTTTCAGAAGTGAAAGTGTGGTTCTATGGTTTGGACTAGGATGGATTGATTAACTTCAGTTTCTATGTGTTATCGGATCTATATGAGATAAGGTAATGTGGGATCACCCTCGGGTATATGCTTGGTAAGGTTATTCAGCTATTGGTGGGCTTCTAGAAAATTTCCAGGAATGTTCGATGACGAACGTGTGTAAGTAGGGGAGTATGTAACGATCCGACCAGTCATTTTGAGATTTTTCACTTTAATCGCCAGTTCTCGGGCATGAATTGCCCCGTGTAATACATTATGAATGATGTAGATCGTTAGTTTTGGGTTTCAGGAAAATCAGAATGAATACGAAAGAAGAGTCTCAGTTGAAGGCTTTAAATTTGGAATGTTTGATCAAGAGTTGACTTATTTGTATATGAGCTCGGATCGGAGTTTTTATTATTTGGTTAGCTTCGTCGGGTGATTTATGACTTAGGAGTGCAATCGGAATGCATTTTGATAGTCCGTGGAAGGATTTTGTCCAGGTGTTTTAAAACAGCAATAGGAAAACCGGAACAACGAAACTGAAAGAGCAAATCAAACAGGGCATAGTCAAGAACAATGCGCTTACCTAATACAAAAGATTCCAACCTATCAGGCGTACTAGAACAGAGATTGTCATTGAACATTTTTACAAGAGGTTCATAATTCCGTTGATAGGCGAGATTTTGATCCGAGAGTCAGAATGGGATTCCGAGAGTTGTTCTAGCTTCATTATGTCATTGGTGATGTGTGTGCAAAATTGCAGGTCATTCGGACGTCGTTTGGATGAGTTTTTGATCGAAGGAGAGTTTCGGAAGATTTTGAAGAACTTAGGCTTGAATTTGATGTAATTTTATGGATTTAGTGTTGTTTGTGGTGTTTTGATAATTGGCGCAAGTTTGAATAACATTTTAGAATGTATTGGTATTTTTGGTTGGGGTCCTGGGGGCCCCGGGCTGAGTTCGGGTGGCTAAAGGGAAGTTTTGGACCTGTGTTGTTGCATTTTGCTGCTGCGTCTGGTATTTTCCCTTCTGCGGAATTTGGACCGCAGAAGCGGTACCGCATGTGCGAAGAAATGACTGCAGAAGCGGTTTTGGACTTTGGAAGGATTTCCGCAGAAGTGGAAGGCTGACCGCTGACGCGGTTCCGCTGATGCGGAGTTCGAGTCGTAGAAGCAGGATTTTGTCCCTAGTGAATTTTCGCGGAAGCGGAGCCCTGACCGCTGAAGCGGTACTGCAGAAGCGGTTAGTCAACCACAGAAGCAATTATGACTGGGCAGATGTGTTTATATTTCTTATTCGCGAAATTTTGAGGTGTTTCTCATTTTAATTTCGAACTGGGAGTATCCTTTACTATTTGAAGAGAGATTTCAAGGGGAAATCGATAAGGTAAGTATTTTTGGATTCTAAACACAATTCTATGGTTATATATTATGAATTAGGAGTTACATTTAAGGAATTAATGGGCAAAAATGGTGGTTTAGAGCTTAAACTTAAGAGAGTAATAACTGAGGATTTGAAGGCCAATTGAACTCCGATTCTTGTGATTTTGATATGCATAGACTCGTGGCAAGATAAGGAATCCGTTGATGTGAGAATTTTTTAGTTTCGAGAGGTAGGCCCGAGGCTCGGATTTTGCCAATTTTAGGTTTTTTGATATTTGTTGATTGTCTTCGATTGGGTTTTTGTCCCCTTAGCATATTGTGACGTATTCATTGTGATTTTGGTTAGGTTCGACACGTGCGCGAAGGCCCATTTGAGGGGAAAGGCGTCGCGAGCTAGAGATTTTGCCGGTTTGAGGTGAGTAATGATTGTAAATGATATTCTGAAGGTTTGAAACCCTGGATTTGCACATCGTAGTGCTATATTGAGATGAGAAACACGCTGTATGATGAGCGTGTGGTCTTTTACTAATGGGGATTGTCACTTGGTCCGCCCCGACTGATGATTTTACCGCATATTTGACCTAAATTTATTTGTTATCATCAAGATTTGGGCTGATTGTCATATTTGCGCTTCGTGCCAATTACTTGAACCCCTTCGGGGATGGTTGTTGATATTTCCTCACTGTTACGATTTTATACTTGCACTCAGTCATGTATTTTTCATTGTTTTTAAAACTCATCCAAGGTTATTTTGTTTTAAAACTTAAAATGATATTTCCAATACTATTTTGGGCTGAGCAGCATGTTTTACTATTGTCCGAGGGATTTATGTGATTTTTTGCTGAGTAAGCAGTGTTAGAATTGTTAGAATATACGCTAAACGCTAGAGGGGGGGTGAATAGCGTTTTAATAAAAATCAATGTAATTTGCGAAATTAAAATTGCAGGAATAAAGTAAGTGCAGTAATTAAAGTAGTAAGGAGAGAACACACCGAATTTTATACTGGTTCACCACAAAGTGTGGTTAGTCCAGTCCCCGAGAGACTCTCTCGAGTTTTACACTAACTCCGTTAAGCTTACGGGTGCTTAACAAACCGTTACACTTGCTCGTAGATATACACTCTACAAGGCTTCAACCTGCTCGAGGATACCTCACCTCAAGACTTCAAGCCAAGGAACTAAACTTTCCTTCTTACAACAAGGGATTAGAACTTCCCTTCAAGTGTATGCAAACACATAGCACTCAAGACAAGACTCTCTTATAGAGTAGATGTGAGTAAAATAAATACGCTCAAGAACACAACAACTTCGTCAAGAGTTTGGCTCTCAAAAAGCTATGAAATGAATATAAAATGATTGATATGAGAGTATGTAAGCTTAAGCAAGAATATAATCAGTTGTTGTACTTAAAAGAGTGATTTTGAGGTGTATTTATAGTGCTCAAAGTCACCAAGACCGTTGCTTAATTGCCAATCACTAATTGCTGATTTTGTGCTTGCATAATCGATTATATGATCTGCATAATCGATTATCTGCAGATCGTTTAAAAATCATATGCGAATTTTAAGCAGAATAATCGATTATTCAAGTTGCATAATCGATTATCTGTTAACGTTCAAAAATCGGATGCAGATTCTGTGCAAGCATAATCGATTATTGCCTTGTGTATAATCGATTATATTTCAGTGTTTTAAAAATACTTTGGCAACGGTCAGTGAATAATCGATTATGCTATCTCGTATAATCGATTATTTTGTTGTTTTGAAAATCCGGTTTTACACTGTCTTAACATAATCGATTACAAGTGAGACATAATCGATTATATTGCTGTCTTGAAAAATTTCGGTTAACACTGTCTTAACATAATCGATTATTAGAAATACATAATCGATTATTTATGTCCAGATTTGAAAATTATTTTGGCTAAAATGAAAATGTTTGAAAATCATTTTGGTTTAACTTAACGATGCATGAAAATGATTTTACGAGAGAAGCCAAGACTTGAATAAGTTGTCGGATCAAGATCACACTATAAAGTGACTCATTTATAACTTTGTTGTTATTCTTGATCTTGCTCTTTGTTTCTCATGTTCTTTGACTTTGGCATATGTCAATGTTCCATGCGCGTCGGTTTGTCATTTATCAAAACCTACAGAAATGAACACACGTTTAGTTTTAGCGACTTGAGGACGTGTTTCAACAATTTCCCCCTTTTTGATAATGGCAAACCAATATCGGGATATGCATAAGATAAGTATAAGTTCCCCCATAAGTATAAGTTCCCCCTCAATTTATGCCAATATGTATTAGTGTGCATAGCCCTTATTCTTCCCCCTTTTGCCATTAGCAAAAATAATGAACTTTCATTAAAAATATTAAACATACATGAGAAAGCAAGAAAAATAGACAGAATATAATTCAAACAATACATAATAAAAAATTTATTATTCATTATCATCACTAACATCTGGCTCGGCATCCGACACTCCATCCGGAAGAACAATTTGGGCATATGGATAGTTGACATGATCAAAGTACCCATGAAGCTCATAGGCCAAACGAGTGATGTTTTGATCAATACGAGTCACTGAGGTTAGCAAAGAAGCAAGTTGGTCCGAAATGGTTTGAAGAGTAGGAGCTTGAGGACGACGTATTTGAGTAGGAGGAGGAGGAGGATGTTCACCAATATTGGGAAATGAAGATTCTTGAATTTCCCAATGCTTTGTTGCCTTTTTGTGAGGACCGACAGAGGTGTCGATACCGGAGGCTTCAAAAATAGCCATTATGAGAAAAGCATATGGGAGTGGCTTATCGTCCCCAATTGCATCATACATGTGAGTCATGACGAACTGGCACCAATTGATGCGAGCCCTGGTGATAATTGCATGCAAGAGTTTTGAATCCTCATGAGAGAGAGTGGTATGATTAAATTTGCGGGGTTTGAGAACTCGGGTGATGAAATAAAATATTAGACGATATTCTGGGAGCATGTGCGTAATGGTTGGGCGACGATTGTCCGGACAGTCGCCAATACCAATTTGGTGGAAAAGAAGTTGTTCATCAAATAAAGCGCCTGCTTCTCTAGTGTAGAGAGAGATGTCTTCACCATTTCGTGGAAGGTTAGTGAGGAGTTGCAAGTTTTCCTCATTTACAAAAATTGGAACTCCATTGATGCTAGAGACAAGGTCACCATCTTCGTCCTTCTGTAGATTTGAATAGAAGGCACGGATTAGAGTAGGGTGAATGTAAGGAGTTTGAAGATATAGAAAGTCAATGAGTTGGCTTTGTATAAGAATATTTTCTGTTAATGGGGGTGTGCTATTTCGAAGATATCGAGTAGTTGAGAAACGAGGCGGAAGGATTTCTCGATTCTCAAATTTTTTAATGAATCGAAGAAGTTCGGGTTGAGTATCAAAATGCAAATAAGAGCCGTCTTTATAGTGGAAAACGGGTGGAGGAGCGGCGGAAGAGGAGGCAATCTGTTTGCCGGAACGAGAGCGTTTAGAGTGCTTGCTTGCCATTAGTATGAAGAAATAGGAGCTGTTTCAAAAGTTTGAAGGCTTTGGAAGATTGTTTGGAGCTAAGAGTGAGATTGAAGTGAGAAATTTGAAGGATGAAAACACCTATTTATAGAATTGAAGAAGTGAGGCATTTATGGAGCAAAAAGCTGCAGATTTATTAAGCCAAACGGTCATGAACGGTAACAAAATTCGAATACTGACCGTTGGTAATCGATTATGGTGGCTGAATAATCGATTATTGCCAATATTTTGCATTGTAGTCAGAAAAGAAATCGATTATGCGATGGGAGATAATCGATTATTTGAAGATAGAAGTATTCTGAGGGTCCGGGCTCGGGGAATAATCGATTTTGGTTAATATGATAATCGATTATTTCAGTCCAGTGATATGACGAAAAGCCGAAATGATAAAAGGTAATCGATTATGTAGTACTAAATAATCGATTATTATCAAACCTGTAACACTGAATCTCAACTTAATCGATTAGTAATATATGATAATCGATTATTGCCAAATTCCTGCAAACCGAGATGTTAGAAATAATCGATTGTTCTTAGTCAATAATCGATTATGTGTTACCAGTGCCCGAAAATTCCCCCTGTATTTGGGGCGATACCTGCAAAAAAGAATTAGGCGCTTCCGACGCTCAAGTTAGTAATTATTTAAAGAACAATGCAATGAATGAATTAGATCATCGTGGAGTCAAGAATTCCGAGTTCACTACGAATGCGGAAAAAGGACTCTTTCTCTAAAGGCTTTGTGAAGATGTCGGCCAATTGATTTTTGGTTTCAATAAATTCAATTTCGACATCGCCCTTGAGAACGTGATCTCTTATAAAGTGATGTCTAATTTCTATGTGTTTCATTCTTGTGTGAAGAATAGGATTCTTCGTCAAGCTTATGGCGCTAGTATTGTCACATCGAAGAGGAACATGATCAATACTAAGACCATAATCCGAGAGTTGTTGCTTCATCAAAAGGATTTGTGCACAACAACTCCTCGCGGCTATATATTCAGCCTCGGTTGTGGATAACGCAACACTTACCTGTTTCTTGCTAAACCAAGAAACTAGAGAGCTACCGAGCAAATGGCAAGTGCCACTAATGCTCTTGCGGTCCAATTTGCAACCCGAAAAATAGGAATCGGAATAGCCAACAAGTTGGCATGAAGAACCTTTGGGATACCATAATCCCACATTTATAGTTCCAACAAGATACTTCATTATCCATTTTACCGCAGTTAGGTGCGACTCCTTCGGACATGATTGATATCGAGCGCATAAACACACGCTAAACATGATGTCCGGTCTACTTGCAGTAAGATAAAAGGGATCCGATCATACCTCTATACTTCTTTGTGTCTACTTCCTTACCTTTCTCATCTTTGTCAAGATGGTCGGATGTACTCATTGGAGTGGCCATTGCTTTGGCGTTGCTCATTTCAAAACAATTTAGCAACTCCTTGCAATATTTGGATTGGCAAATGAAAGTTCCCTCTTTCATTTGTTTCACTTGCAACCCCAAGAAGAAGTTTAGCTCACCCATCATTGACATTTCGAATTCGCTAGTCATTAACTTAGAGAATTCCTCGCATAAAAAATCATTAGCAGCACCAAAAATAATATCATCGACATAAATTTGAACTAATAGAATGTCATTGTTTTTATTTTTGATAAACAGTGTAGTGTCAACTTTCCCCCTTTCGAACTCATTGTCCAAAAGAAATTTGCTTAAGCGCTCGTACCAAGCTCGAGGAGCTTGTTTAAGTCCATATAGCGCTTTCTTAAGCTTGAAGACGTGATTGGGAGATTTAAAGTCTTCAAAGCCCGGGGGTTGTGCAACGTACACTTCCTCTTGAATAAACCCATTGAGGAAGGCACTTTTGACGTCCATTTGAAATAATTTGAAATTCATAGATGATGAAAAAACAAGTAATAAACGAATGGCTTCTAGGCGTGCAACGGGTGCATAGGTTTCTTCATAATCAATGCCTTCTTCTTGATTATATCCCTTAGCAACTATCCTAGCTTTGTTTCTAGTGATTATACCATTTTCATCTAATTTATTCCGAAAAACCCATTTCGTACCAATTATGGTGTGATTATCGGGTCTTGGCACCAATTCCCAAACATCATTACGTTTGAATTGGATAAGCTCCTCTTGCATTGCCAAGGTCCAATGCACATCCCCAATTGCTTCAGAAATGTTTTTAGGTTCTATTTGTGAAACAAAGGCCATATGTCCTACAGTGTCTTTAAGAAGGTTTCGTGTACTCACCCCTTTCCCGATGTTGCCAATTACCTTGTCAAGAGGATGGTCTTTAGATGTCCTCCAAGCCTTAGGCATCATCGATTCTTCTTCTTGTGGTGGTACTTCTTCCGATGATTGTTCCATCACTTCATCTTGAACTTCCTTTGGATTCTCCTTTTTCACCTCGTCTTGAAGATTGATTTTGTTTAAAGCATCTGCAAGATCAACACAAGAATCCTTTCTCGCCAAGCGAGCATCATTTTCACAAAATACTACATGAGGAGATTCCTCAACAGTTTTGGTTCGATTATTGAAAACTCTATATGCTTTGCTACGTGATGAGTAACCAAGAAAAATTCCTTCATCAGATTTCGCGTCAAATTTTCCCAAGTTATCTTTTCCGTTGTTGTGAATAAAACATTTACAACCGAAGACTCTAAGATGGGAAAGATTTGGTTTCCTTCCCTTATAGAGTTCATAGGGAGTTTTTATGAGTATCGGTCTTATGACAGCTCTGTTTAAAACATAGCTTGCGGTACTCACGGCATCCGCCCAAAACTTTTTGGAAATCTTAGCCTCATCGAGCATGGTTCTAGCCATCTCTTCGAGACATCGATTTTTACGTTCCACCACCCCATTTTGTTGTGGTGTACGTGGAGCCGAGAAGGTATGTTCAATACCGAGTTCGTCACAAAAATCCGCAAAGATATTATGATCGAACTCTCCCCCATGATCACTTCTTATGGAAGTGACGGTTGTGTTCTTTTCATTTTGAACACGTTTAAGAAAACTTTTAAAAGCATGAAAGGCATCACTTTTATGAGCAAGAAATAACGTCCATGTGAGTCTAGAGTAATCATCAACAATTACAAAAGCATAAAGATTTCCACCAAGACTTTCAACACGAGATGGTCCAAAAAGATCCATGTGTAGAAGTTGTAAGGGTCTAGTGGTTGAAACAACATTTTTGGATTTAAAAGAGGCTTTTGTTTGTTTCCCTTTTTGACATGAATCACAAATAGAATCTTTTTCAAATTTCATGTTTGGAAGACCAATTACTAAATCTTGTGAAACTAGTTTGTTTAAAAGATTCATATTTACATGAGCTACTCTGAAATGCCATAACCACATGTCGTCTTCTTTACTCATAAGGCAATTTACAAAACTTGATGAAGAATTTTCAAGATCAACCATATAGATATTATCCATTCTAATACCACGAAGAATAATTTTGAAGTCACTACGACTGATAACTAAGCATTCTTCGGAGTCAAACAATACAAGATTTCCCTTGTCACATAATTGACTTATGCTCAAGAGATTATGTTTAAGACCTTTAACTAGCAAAATATGCTTAATGGAGGAGGATTCGTCCTTACCGACCGATCCAATGCCGATAATCTTTCCTTTGTTATTGTCTCCAAAAATAACATTTCCTCCTTCCGTGGGTTTTAGTTGAAGGAATTTTGATGCATCCCCGGTCATATGTTTGGAGCATTCACTATCAAGGTACCAAAGTACACTTGATCCCTTCAAACATACCTACAAAACAAATTAATGAGATTTTGGTACCCAAGCCATTTTGGGTCCTTGTGTGTTAGGTGCAAAATATTGGTGTGATTGTCCTGCAGTGAAATGTCTATGTCTAGTGAAGCATGCGGGAGCAATATGTCCAATTTTATTGCAATAATGACAAATGACATTCGGATTGTGCATTCTTCTAGGATGATAATAATTTGGGGGTCTAAATTTATTCACTCTATTTTTAGGAACATAGTTTTGATGTAGTTTTCGAAAATCTTGTCTAGGTGGTCTATACATGCCAACATTGGCATTCACTCTATTTTTAGGAATATAGTTTTGATGTGGTTTTCGAAAATCTTGTCTAGGTGGTCTATACATTCCAATATTTCTTCTAGCATTTGTTCTAGGATGAGTTGCAATTCTAGGATTAGAATTTCTAGGTTGAGTATTGACATTTATTTTGTTTTGCCTAAGTTGAGTCTTAGGTGGTTTAGGAATGGACTCAACTTTTTCTTTTGGCTCGTGTTTAAAGCCTATACCGTGCTTAGTGGATTTCAAATTTACAAGCACTTCATTGAGATTTTTGTGTGAAGAATTGAATTTGTGCAAAGTGCTTCTAAGACTTTCTACTTCTTCCTTTAGAGATTTGCAAGAAGTACAATCCTTATTTGAGCTTTCGGGTTTATCGGCGCTTCTTTTGCCATAAAACTTGTTTTCCTCTTTTAATTTCTCATTTTCAAGAGTTAGTTTTTCAAAATCCTTTTCTTTTGAAGAAAATTGTTTTCTTAAATCTTTTATAGATTTAGAAGCGCTAATAAACTCTTTATACAACTCATCAAATGCATCTTGCATTTCTTCTAAAGTGAAATAGTTCTTAGAAGTAGTACATACCTCATTTTGAGTTTCTTCGTGTGCCATAAGACACAAGTTTGCAGTCTCGTTTCCTTCTCCATCACTTGATTCGTCTCCGGAGTCGCCTCCCCAAGAGATGTATGCTCTTTGTTTCTTGACGGGTTTCTTCTCCTTTTTGATATTTGGACAATTTGATTTGATATGCCCGATTTCTCCGCATCCATAGCACTTTAATTGGTCTCCTTGTTGCTTACCTTTTCGTTCATACTTCTTTTGCATGAACTTGTGAAATTTCTTAATAACGAGTCCGAACTCGTTATCTTCGTCGCTTGAATCCTCATCATTTTGAGGTTGAGCCGTGCTTGCTTTAAGGGCGATTCTTCGTTTCCTTTGATCATCCAAAGGAGGGTTAAGAATAGTAGATTCATAGGTTTTGAGATTACCTCTAGGCCCGTCGATTGTGACATTTGTAATGCCGATTGATTCTTGAATAGCGTCGGCTTTGGAGCGCCATTCCGGAGTGAGACTTCGAAGAATTTTACGGACAAGTTCCCTATCCGTGAAGGTCTTCTTAAGAGCATGAAGATCATTAACGATTTTTGAAAATCGTTCGAACATATCATCTATCTTCTCGTTTTCCTTCATATGAAAAAGTTCATATTCATGGGTTAGAAAATCTATTTTAGCTTCTCTTACCTGGTCCGTACCTTCGTAGGTGATTTCCAATTTATCCCACATTTGCTTAGCCGTGGTGCAACATGATATTTTTTGATAATCATCAGGATTTACAGCACAGTACATCATGTTGATGGCTTTTGCGCTGTTCTCCACCTTTCTAATATCGTCTGCGTCATACTCATCTTCCGATTTTGGAACCATTTCATTTTCTACCTTTTTGGTTGGAATTTGCTCTCCATTCTTGACAATTTTCCACAGTAGAAAATTATTTGATTGGATAAATATTCTCATCCTTTCCTTCCAATACGTATAGTTTGTGCCATCGAATAGTGGTGGCCTTGTGAAGCATTGTCCTTCACCTAGTCCTGCATAAACATTACGAGTAGAAGCCATGGATTGTTTCTCTCAAACTGTTAAGTCTTTCAGAGGGTTAGGCTCTGATACCAATTGTTAGAATATACGCTAAACACTAGAGGGGGGCTGAATAGCGTTTTAATAAAAATCAATGTAATTTGCGGAATTAAAATTGCAGGAATAAAGTAAGTGCAGTAATTAAAGTAGTAAGGAGAGAACACACCGAATTTTATACTGGTTCACCACAACGTGTGGTTAGTCCAGTCCCCGAGAGACTCTCTCGAGTTTTACACTAACTCCGTTAAGCTTACGGGTGCTTAACAAACCGTTACACTTGCTCGTAGATATACACTCTACAAGACTTCAACCTGCTCGAGGATACCTCACCTCAAGACTTCAAGCCAAGGAACTAAACTTTCCTTCTTACAACAAGGGATTAGAACTTCCCTTCAAGTGTATGCAAACACTTAGCACTCAAGACAAGACTCTCTTATAGAGTAGATGTGAGTAAAATAAATACGCTCAAGAACACAACAACTTCGTCAAGAGTTTGGCTCTCAAAAAGCTATGAAATGAATATAAAATGATTGATATGAGAGTATGTAAGCTTAAGCAAGAATGTAATCAGTTGTTGTACTTAAAAGAGTGATTTTGAGGTGTATTTATAGTGCTCAAAGTCACCAAGACCGTTGCTTAATTGCCAATCACTAATTGCTGATTTTGTGCTTGCATAATCGATTATATGATCTGCATAATCGATTATCTGCAGATCGTTTAAAAATCATATGCGGATTTTAAGCAGAATAATCGATTATTTAAGTTGCATAATCGATTATCTGTTAACGTTCAAAAATCGGATGCAGATTCTGTGCAAGCATAATCGATTATTGCCTTGTGTATAATCGATTATATTTCAGCGTTTTAAAAATACTTTGGCAACGGTCAGTGAATAATCGATTATGCTATCTCGTATAATCGATTATTTTGTTGTTTTGAAAATCCGGTTTTATACTGTCTTAACATAATCGATTACAAGTGAGACATAATCGATTATATTGCTGTCTTGAAAAATTTTGGTTAACACTGTCTTAACATAGTCGATTATTAGAAATACATAATCGATTATTTATGTCCAGATTTGAAAAATATGTTTGCAAATTATTTTGGCTAAAATGAAAATGTTTGAAAATCATTTTGGTTTAACTTAACGATGCATTAAAATGATTTTACGAGAGAAGCCAAGACTTGAATAAGTTGTCGGATCAAGATCACACTATAAAGTGACTCATTTATAACTTTGTTGTTATTCTTGATCTTGCTCTTTGTTTCTCATGTTCTTGGACTTTGGCATATGTCAATGTTCCATGCGCATCGGTTTGTCATTTATCAAAACCTACAGAAATGAACACAAGTTTAGTTTTAGCGACTTGAGGACGTGTTTCAACAAGAATGACACTGATATGAGGTTGAAGGCCTAGACTTAATGCCACGAAATGGATTGATATTGCTCTTGGGCCATAAGAGGCCCCTCCCGGAGTCTGCACACCCTAGTGAGCGCCGTCGATGATAAATGGATCGGGCTACACGCCACAACGTGGAGCGGGCTGCACGCCGCAGTGGTGCTGGTACTGTTTTATGTGTTTTGTTTTATTTTATTTGTTTGTCATTTTATGTTGACTGTGTTACTTCATGCAACATCTACCTGATTTTCTTAGTATTATCTGTTAATTGAGTGTTGTGCTGAGGGACGGATTTCTGTGCTTATCTGCACCATTTGTCTTGTATTCATTTGCGTAACTGTTGAAATAGGTATTTTCAAAAGAGCTTTAAACTGAGCTAAGATGATTCTAAAGATTTTACTATTTCACGGCTTTTCTCAAAGCATTTTACACTGCTTATATAGCATGATGATTTGTTACACGTGATTTCTTACTACTTAATTATTATTTACCTTTATTACTCACTGAGTTGGAATATCACTGTACTTCTTGCACCTCGTGTTCAGATGCATGTATTTATTTCATCCAGTAGCGGGTTTCGAGCTGATCGAAGATTTAGTTATCGGAGTTGAGCAGGTTGACCATCAGCGTTCGCAGCACCGCATTTCTTCCTTTTGATTATAAATTCAATTCTGTATAATACATGACTTGTAGTTATAGTTAGACTCTTATAGAGGCTCGTGACTTGGGATACCTCGATTTGGGCTGTGTTTGGGTTGTACTTCTAATAAAAAATATTATTGAATCATCTTTAAATTGTTTACTCATATTTATCTAATTTTGAATCAGGTAAATTGGGTTGGTTTGCTGGCCTTGTCTTCACGAGAGGCGCCATCACGATCGGAGCGGAGTTTGGGTCATGACAATGATTTTGCATGGCCATTTTGAGTATGAACATAAGATACAAGATATTCAATTTTTATTCCAACTGATAGAAAATAATCATCAAAAGCTTGAGATGAGAATTCTCCAGCATTATCAAGGCGAATAGCCTTTATAGGGTAATCTGGGAATTATGCCTGATCGAATTATTTGGGCTAATAGTTTTGCAAACGCCACATTGCAAGATGATAGTAGGCATACATGAGACTATCTTAAAGATGCATCTATTAGGACCTTATATCTAAACAACCCACTTGGTGGCAGAGTAGGTTCATATATATCCCTATGTATATGCTTAAAAAGGCAGGGGATTTCATGCCAACCTTCATTGGTGATGGTCCAGTGATCATTTATCCTCGATAACCAGCATCACAAGAAATCATCATTTGTAAGAATTTTAAGGTTCTTTAATGGATGTCTTCTCGAATTTTTAATAATTAGTCTCATCATTATTTATTCAGGATGGCCCATGAGGACATGCCAAAGCATAAACGTATTTGAATTAGTAAACTTCTGGTTTATGATTGAGTGTGCTTCAACTGTACTGATCTTTGAATAGTATAAGCCAGAAGATAAAGTTGGTAACTTTTCTACAGTGCACTTCTGGCCAAAAATATTCTTTGTAATACAAAGATATTCTATATTTATTTCGTCTATCGTCTCAACATAATATCCATTTTGGCGGATATCTAGAAAACCCAAAAGGTTTCTTCGGAACATGGAGGAGAACGATGCATTGTCTATTATAAATTTTGTTCCCTTAGAGAGAAATATAGTGGCTCTTTCGAAACCTTCAATCAAACTCATATTACCCGAAATTGTAGAAATATTTATTTTTCCCTATGCAAATAAGAAAAGTATTTCTGATCTTGAATATGGCATGAGTTGTTCCACTATCAATTACACAAATATCTTCATGATTGCTCTTTGATCCAAACGTAATTTGAGAATTATCCATATCATCTGATACTTTTCAAGTAATTTGCTCGAGATAGCAGAGTCTCATGCCGATAACATGTTATAAAATAAAGATTGTAAAATAAATAATCTGAAGACAATTATAGAGGGAAATTGATATATTATTCAATTTCAAACTTATATACACAATGAGCTGAAAACTCCTCTATTTATCGAAGAAAGGAAACAGTTGCGAGGCAAAAATAGTTGCAAGGCTTTTCAGGAAGCAGATGCGAGATTTTTCTTGATATGCTTGTAAGTTGTCTGCACGAACTGCTCGCAACCTGCATATTTAATAAAAAGTTGATGCAGATCATTTTATTAAATTGTTTGCAACCTGCCTACATCAGTTGTTTGTAGATAAATTTTAATAGAGTATAAAATAAATAATCTTCTTCAGAAAAATTATCTGTAATGGAGTAATAAATAAACATCGATAATATAATAATTTCATAACAAAAAGCATGTGGTAGATATTTTACATCGACCTTTTTTGTTGCAAAGTACAACTTGGCATATTTGTAAAATATATAACATCTTTAGAAATACTTCACCTTTTTTATATCCTTCTTCTTTCTCCCTCTAAAAAAAATTGATTAGCCTTTTCAAATATATATCATTATCACAACAAAAGCATGATGCCATTCAGTTCAACGTTCAACCAAAACTCATTAGAAACCAAACGCCTATGTAAAAATACCCGAATTTCAGTTTATTCTTCGCACAATTTCTTTTCTCAGCGATAAATTCTATTACAAAAAAGAGACGATAAATCTAGATGATATGGAAAAAGATACAAAAATGAAATATCGCGAGAATTTCGATTGTCGCGAAGTAGAGGACAGAAGCAAGCCAAGAATGAGCTGGCATAAACTCTCAACCCCCAGTCCAAACAAAGTTTTAGTGGGTCCCACTTCACGTGCCCCCATGCCCCTATAGTTTGTTGACGTTTCGTGAAGCCAGGTGGCAATCTGTCAAAAGATCAGAGGCACGTGGTCGATCATCTTGAATGGCTAAACTAGGGACCAGCACCAGGTGAATCGACCCCCCGGCTACAAGTCGCGACAAAAGTTTTGAAAGCCCTCTTTAGTTGGCGTGTTCTTTACTTACTAAGAGACAAATCGGTATTCCCGAAATGCCCCTTTGCCTTATTTTTGTCGTTGTCCAGGAAACTTACCCATGCACTATTGTTTCCCGCTGGACACGTAGCTTCTGGCAAAGAGGAGAACAGCGTACGACCATCGTCACAGTTTTTGAGCGATTTATAACTTGTTTGGCCGCTCTAAACATCAATTTATTTTAAAAAGTATTTTTTTTCAAAAAATATTTTTAATAAAAATAATTTATTTTTGGCTAATGAATTTAACAAGAAATTTTATATAATAATTAGTATTTAATTTTTCAAAAATAATTTCAAGCGTATTTTTCTCAAAAACAAATTTTTGAGAAAAGTTTCTTTTTTTGTTCCGCTTCTTCAAAACTGTTTCTGCTTCTGCTTCTCTTTGGATTTTCTTCCAAAAACTTGATCAATTACCTCAATTTTTATAAGAACAAAGAATTTTTGACCCACATAAAATTAGATTAAAATTAGATCAAACCGGCTATTACTCAAGCGTGCATGGATTTTTTTTTAATTATAAGGAATTGAAATAATTATCATTATTTCTTGATATCAAGGATCTGCTTAATAGAAAGTCAAAATGATTTTTTTAACTCCTTTGATTCAAATTGATGTGATTAGTATTCTTTTTATTAATTTGTTTTAATTTAATTGAAATCTTTCTGTTAAATGATAGTAGTTTTAAAAATATATTTGTTTTTTGAATTTTACACCAAAAAATATATTGTATAAATTGAATCGAAGATGTTAATAGGCATGGGCAAATCCAATAGTTTCGCTATATGTTCAATTCAACTCATAACTTTCATTCTAGACATGAATATTTAGTATAAAATTTATTAAGATTATTAAAAAAATTGAGCTATGAACTCATAACTCAAACAAGATGATGGATTCAATAGTTGAATCAGAAATTTTGAATCCATAAAATTAAATGTTGATTCGTCTATAATAATAGGTGGTAAGTAGAAAAAATTATCGTCCTCGTAATATTTAAGTGTGGAATTTGAAATTATAAACAATATATTTTCTTTTATTTAAAATATTTTTCTTTTTTATTGAAATAAGTTAAAATCAATGTGTTCTTACAGTTGTTCACAAGTATTTTTAGATGAAAAAATATTAGAAAAAACAAAATCACGCAAAAAAAAAAGGAGAGTTCGTCAACACTTCAATTTGCAATTAGTAATGGTGGATTAAGAGAAGGTTCTCGAAACTTGAATTTATGATATCGTAATTCAAGCATAATAAAAAAAATTACTTTTATTATTTTAATTACGGTAAAAGAATAATTAAGGTGGACCATACTTCCAAATATCCATAGGGGCATAAATATATTTTCACTAAAAAGAAGTTGCAGAGAAAAATTGAGAAAGGAGAGAGAAGAGGGAAGAAGGAAGGACAATTTGGACTTTAGAGAGAGAACCTTATCCATTAAACCCTTTATATAAAGCACATCTAACTCCTTTCACCAGTAAGCCCAAATCTATTTCTATTTTTTCAGAGAGAAATAGTCTGAAAGAAAAGGGAAAAAACAGTTTTCACGCAATACGTATGCATTCATAAGAACTGAAGCAAAAATACAGAGAGAGCGTACAATCAATGGCGGCATCAAAAAGCTATTTCGCAAGGGCGAACTACAGGTTCCTGTCAAACGACAGGGACATTTCGGTAACTTCAGACACGATGTTTGAACTTGATGAAACGGACCTGTGGAACTCGTCGGGTCGTTCATCGTCACCGGAGTTACGTAAGCCGAGTTCGAGAATTTCAAGGAAGCAGTCTGTATCAAAAAGTGGCCGAACCTCTGCTGGAGTAACGACGGCGGCTTCCTTGCCGGTAAACGTGCCGGATTGGTCGAAAATACTGAAGGATGAGTACAGAGAGAATCGGAGAAGTGACAGCGAAGATGATTTTGACGGCGAGGACGGCGAGAATCGGATTCCGCCGCACGAGTTTTTGGCGAGGCAGTTAGCGAGGACGAGAATCGCCTCTTTCTCAGTGCACGAGGGTGTTGGTAGGACTCTCAAAGGCAGAGATCTTAGTAGAGTCAGAAATGCTATTTTTGAAAAAACCGGATTTCAGGATTAATTTTGATCGATGATCGATCTAACGGATGAGAAATTACTACGACTACTACTACCTATTTTTTGTCAATTTCAAAACTTCCTCGAACGTTTTGTTTTTTTCTTTTTTCATTTTACTTTCCACTTATTTCTCCCTATTTTTGAGATGGTGAAGCGGTTACCGAGTTATTGTAATTCTAACGTTTTTCGAAATTTTGAGAGGAAATGAAGCAGAAAAAAAACAGAGACAGAAAATTTATTCTTATTTTTAGTTATTTTGATGCCTAAAGTACTTACTTTAATTTGGGACGTTGAATAAATGCCACATATGCCAGTTGTAATAGTATTGTCTCTGTATTTCCATCAGTTTGAAAGTGAAAAGTTGAACTGAATAGCCGCTGAAAAGTAAATGCAACAAAAAGTAAAGTTTTTTCCTATTTAAATGGCCTTGGTGGGAATGGTTGTTTTTCTTTTAGATTTTTTTTTTAATTGAAAGTTAGTTTCATTGATCTCAAAACAAAGATCTACATCATAGGCTAGATAGTAGTTTGGACTAGCTATTACATGACTATCTAAACTCGAGCAAACTATCTGTCTAATTACAACAGCTAAGGATAGTAATTGAGTTATCTTAGACCAGGTTGCCACTGGTTGCATTTGCTGTCTCGAGTGTGCAAGAATAAGGCAATCTCTTTACAAATCAGTTCCTCCACATAAGCAGTTCCTTCAAATCGAACGAGGTTCCTTGCTTTCCATATGAGGGCAGTAATAGTGACAAATGCTGAAGCTGTTATAGAATTCTTCCACAGTCGATTTTTAGCTTTACTGTATACCCAAAGTAGTTTAGTTTTCCAGCAGCCAATTGTTCTGATATGCCCCAACCAAATACATATTCTGGACCACAGTTGGTTTGTAATAGGACAATCAAAGAACAGATGATTGAAATCCTCAATATTCTGTTTGCAGAACACACAATCTGTTGGAATTTGTATACATGTTCTGCAATCTTTCAGCAGTAGGAAGTTTATGTTGAGCAGCCAACCAAACAATGAATTTATGCCTAGGTAGGACTTTAGAAATCAGCATCAAATTCTTCCACTCAACCTTGTTGAAACTGGGCAGAAGAGTGAGATAAAATTTCTGGATTTGAAATTTGCCCAGGCTGCATACACTTTGTAGTTTGTCAATTAGATCACCTTGAAGCTGTTGGCTCTCTAGGATCAAAGTTCTACTTTCCAGTACCTTTCTGACCACCCATGATGCTGCTTTTGGAATGCTGATTGTGGCAATGCTCCTTTACTTGATGTAATAAGAATGAACCCATCGAACCCATAGACAGTCTTTCTTCCTAGACAAGTCCCAAAGCAACTTTGCTATGGCATCTTTGTTCCATATCTTCAAGTCTAGGATATTTAGTCCTGCAGCTGATAAAGGTCTGCATACTTTGTCCCAAGCCACCATTGACCTTCTGGACAGATTAGCTGAACCAGACCATGGAAAAGTTCTGCAGATGGCTTCAATAGTTTTCAGTACTTTCTTGGGCATAATGAAGACCTGTGCCCAATAAGTCTGAATGCCAAACACCACAGCTTTGATCAATTGGCTCTTTCCTGCATATGATAGTAGTTTTGCTGACCAGCAAGTAACCTTATCTGTAATCTTTTCAATTAGGGGCATATAATGGTGGATTGCCAGCTTCTTAGAGTCAAGTGGAATTCCCAAGTATCTGAATGGAAGTTGGCCTGCAGTGAATCCCAAGGTGTCAATGATTTGTTCTCTGATTGTTTGCTGCACTCCAGCCAGATAGATAGCACTCTTGCTGATATTTGCCTGAAGACCAGATGCTTCAGAAAACTGAAGAAAAGCTTTATGTAAGATCTGGATAGACATAATATCTGCTCTACAAAACATAAGGAGGTCATCAGCAAAACAAACATGAGAAACATTGAGCTTTCTGCATTTGGGATGGAAGTTAAAGTTCCCATCCTTGTGCAGCTACTGAAGAATTCTGTTAAGATATTTCATTGCTAAGACAAACAGATAAGGTGACATAGGGTCACCCTGTCTAATACCTCTCTTAGCATTGAATGGTTTAGTTAAGCCACCAATCATTATTAAGGAGTAAGAGTAATGGCCTAATTAGGTCAATGATCGATGGGGTCATTAGCAAAAGGAAAAATGTGGTCCAGTTAAGTTTAGGAGTTTGAGTATGTGGAACAAAGACGCGTAATACCAATTAGAAGGTAATAAGACTATATTATTGTAGTTTTGGAATTAGTTGTATATTCATGTCAATTCCACTTATAATTAATAAAATTAAAAACTTCACTTATATTTGGTTAATATATAACAGCACGACACTTCGTTATGTAGTGTGGGTTGTATAAATTTTTTCATTACGTGTTAATTTCTAGGATTTATATATGTAGGGTTCGACAATCAATGACGAATCAAAATCAGGATTTTCACTCAGGTTAAAGAAGTAAACCTACAAAAAAATCAAAGAATATCAATATATAGTATATATACTTATAACAAATTACATAGTTGCAAAAAATATTTTCAGACGACGCTCCTTGTATACTCCCTTTCTACTCTTCTTATAGCCATATTGGCGGATCAGGTTCTAATTAAGTGTATCAAATCTTAATCTAAGCCTTAAGGCATGGAAAATTGAGGTTACGTATTATTAATAATCTTATCCAAACTACTTCCCAAGTAATTAAATAAGTTATCCAAATTCTTAATTGGAGTGAAATTATTTATTGTATTATCGTAAATAACAGACTGGATATGCCTTAACCAGTAATGAAAATACCCAACTGGGTTTGGTGCAAGAGCATAATAATCTTATAGGGATTAGGGAATACTCCTAATCTTAAAAACAATTACAATTTGTTAGCAGATGAAAATTATTTATACCAATTAATGACTCTAGACTTAGGTGTCCACATCAGTGTCAAATCAAACTTCAAATGCTTGCTGCATTATGGTTGCTTTGCATTATTTATGTGTTTGCCCAATGGGACCATATTGTGAGTGCAATGCCCAACAGGTGTGACCTAAATTAAACAATTTCAGATCAAGGACTTTACTTTATTTATACCTTGATAAGACCTCCTTTCTTTCCATTAATTAAGATAACAGCTTATTAGTTTATGAGAAATAAATATGCCTAGACGTGCTAGTAGGGTTACCTATTCTTTTCTTTAACAGAAGTAACAAAACAAATCAACGTTCCAAGCATTTTAAACCATTAATTAAAATTTTTTGTTATAACTTTTCATTAGTATTTGCTACCTCCGGCCAAAATTGAATATTACGGATTCTAAATTTTATGATGTGGAAACTAGGTGTTAGTTACTCGAATTTGAATTTAATTTTGTTACTTTCCATACGCACATGTACGTAATAAAGCTTGGCAAATAAAAAGCATACCTAATATTTTTGTCTCAGTTGAAATTTAAATAGTAATAATTTCCAAGTTAGGTGTTTAATCACGCGCAATTATACCTTATAAAAAGGATTAAGTGACCGTTGCAAATATAATCTGATTTACAAATTCGAAGTTGAATCCCACAGAAAACTAAGGCTTAGCTACAATTGTTCAATATCTCAAAGAAACAAAAGTTTAAATAATTTTCTAATTATAAAGATTTGATTTTTATTTCTACTAATTAACTAACAAATATTATAAAGCAGTAAACATATCACTAACAAGAGTGAAATTCGTGACAAGCCTAAAGAGGTCTAGAGTTATGATTTTTTCAATTGTCGGAATCCTTCCCGCTATGCAATTCTATAATTTCGCCTAAGTATTCTCTACCTATCGTGAGTACTTCGAGTGTCATAATTCTCTTTCGAGCAACTACCATAATTTACTAGACATATTCTTCCGAACTACGCTAGCCGGCACTAGTTTGCCGCTTATTAAAATCGCACCAAGATTTCGTTATTTCTAATACCATCTTTAAACCTTCGTATTGATTCTTCACATATGTTAGGAGTGATGTTGTTCAACAACTACCTAAATATGTGCCCTTTTCCAATCAACACATACTAAATAGACACAGTCAATCGATGGCCATTCAATAAACAACAAGTAGAAAAATCTAATGACTCAATTATATAAAAATATAACGAAAATTTATCTTACAAAAGGTTACATCAAACCCTAGATAACAAATTAGTTATTCATAATAATATGCAAAACTGCAATACTAGAATTCATAACCAATAATGGAAATAGGAAGAAGGAAGTGAAAAACTCGTAGAAGAATTCTCCGTCTTGCTCTTAGTGAGTTCTTTCCTCCTTAGGTTGAATTCCTTCTTAAAATGGTGTTTAATGGCTATTAATATGTGTAGGAAAAAACTTAGACGAAATAACGAAGTCCAAAATTAAATAGGAACCAAAATAGGCCTGAAATCCGCAACACCATCACGATAGACCGCACGTCATGAGGCAAAACATGTGGTGAACCTCGTTGCACCCTGTATTGGGAAAAAACTGAATTTACATTGAAGGTGACATGACATGATACGTGGACTGGTTAAATGGTAAAAATATGATGATCAGTTAAGAGGCACGAGTGACAACAGATACGGGGAAAGGAAAGCTAAATAGGCACGAGAAATAATCCGAATAATACAAGCTTCGTACCTATTTAGGTCATTTAAAGCCAAGATCAGAAGCCAGTGAAGACATGTATATGAAGACGAAAAGGAGTCCAAATTCAGTATTAAATACCCAATACGTTAGAGAATTAGCATTAAATAGAAATGATTGTGTAACGTCTTATTTAATATTATTTATTGCTCATAATTGTCTCATTAAGACTAAGGTATTACTGCCTTACTTAGAATCAACTATATAAGGAGGAGGTCTCATCATTTGTAAGGACACGAAAGATCATCGATATTACATTGGAATACAAACTTATTTACTGCTTATTTGTTATTCTCAAAACATTCTATTATTTCTTTTTCGTCTCTTGATTATCAGTAGCCCGAATTTCTATTTATCTTTAGCTTTGACCAAAGAATCATATTTTTGGTTAAACAAATTGGTTTCGTTACTGAAAATCTGATAATATTTTCTTTTACGCTACGTTTTATCCGTTGTTATCAATATGTCAAACAACAACAATAATAATATCATCGACAACACATTAGGAAATCATGAAAATCAAATCCATCAAAATCAAGGAGATCTACCGAACATTAACGTGGTTCCCTCCCCTCCAGACTCACCACGTCAATCTCATGAAGACACTCCTGCTCCTGAATCCCGTGCTGATCAACAAGAACAATCTGAACATTTTGAAGGAGGTGCAAATGAAGCTTTATAAAAGCTAATTGATTCACAGGTTGGCAAAGCTCTTTAGGCTCTAGTTAGTCGATTGCCTGCTGCACCACCCATACCAACTTCTAATAATACCACATTGGAGAATCCTCGTTATGGTCTTGTTAATTTTGGAAATGGAGGAACCACCAGCGAACCACAGGAAGGGGGACCAGGTAATTCAAATAACTCTATTTGCAAAATTTAGTACTAACCTTGCAGAAACAGATTAAGGAACAAAATGAGCGTATTGAGAAAATTCCTGCAGTTCCGCCTCTAATAAAAGGAATAGATATGGACAAATAGCCACAACAACCTTGGAAGCCAAGTCCTGCTCCCCTTCCAATTTTGAAAAAGTTCAAAATTCCTGATATCCTGAAATATAATGGTACAACCGGCCCACATGACCACGTGAATGCATTTCACCGGGCGTGAAAGGCAACACTTGACCAAACAAGAAATTGAATTAGTACTGGTCAAGAAATTTGGAGAAACACTCACCAAGGGTGCATTAACCTGGTATTCTCTTTTATCTGAAAATTCTATAAATTCTTTTGCGGAGCTGGCAGATTCTTTTATTAAGGCACACTCGGGAGCTCAAAAGGTTGAGAAAAGAATGGAAGATATTTTCAAAATCAAACAAGGGGATTCAGAGTTACTTAGAGATTTTGTTGATAGACTCCAGCGTGTAAGAATGACTCTACCCCGTGTACCTGACAACTGGGCTGCAATAGCTTTTGCAAGTAATTTAACTAACAAAAGTTCTGAAGCCACGAGAAGACTCAAAGAAAGTCTTCGAGAATTTCCTGCAACCACGTAGAATGATGTATACAACAGGTACAGTACAAAGCTACAAATTGAAGAAGATACCATACCTAAGTTTCATTATGAAGAAAGGAGCGGTTCCAGAAGATCAGAAACCTAAAAAAGATCAGGTAAAAACAGGTACGATCCATATATGGGACCTGCAGGAAAAGACTCACGGTCAAAACATTATAGCCAGCAATATGATAAAAAATTTAGGAACAAGGAATCTGGTTCTTCATCAAGATTCAGAAATGATCGGAACAGACAAGAGTCACGAGATAATGACAGAAGTTTAAAGGCAAGGTTCGGTGGATATAACTTTAGTGTCACTACCTCCGAGCTCGTGGTTATTTTGAGAAGCATAGGAGATAAGGTACGATGTTCAAAAGGGATGCGGTCAAATCCAAATAGACGCAATCCAAACCATTGGTGCGAATCCCACAATGATCAAGGGCACAAAACTTCAGAATGTAGATTCTTGTAGAGTGACGTGGATCATCTATTGACGCAAGGGTACCTCACTGATTTATTTAGTGAAAAGGGTAAACAAGCCTATATGAAAAATAGGCAAGAGCCACCAAAGCCTCCTTCACCTAAGAGAATAGTGAATGTGATAAGTGGGGGAGAAGATATTCACGGCATAACCTACACAACTTCCAACAAGGTTTCTAAAGTAACAATTACACACAGGGAAACAGGTACGACATGTTTTATAAAATGAAAGTATTTATTTGATGATGCAGATACCGAAGGAGTGATAACCCCACATAATGATTCACTGGTAATATCTGTACTTGATATAATACTAATGAAAATGAGTTTTGATTGATCCAAGAAGTTCCATAAATATTATACTACTAAGGGTATTACGTGAAATGCAAGCTGAAGACAAAATGATACCCAAGGTACATACCTTGTCTGGCTTCGACAATTCAAGTGTGGTATCAAAATGAGAGGTAATTCTAACAACTTTTGCTGCAGGTGTTGTTAAAGAAACTAAATTTCAGGTAGTTGATATGGAAATGGCCTACAATATGGTCATGAGGAGGCCTTGGATCCATTATATGGATGTTGTTCCACCAACTCTGCATCAAGTTCTTAAATTTTCATCACCATGGGGGATTTTTCAAACTCAAGGGGATCAACAAACAGCCAGGAGTATCAATACTGTAACATATACGAGCATCGTAAATAAAGAAAAATAGCAATTATAGGAAATATTTGAAGGTGTCAGAAATCAAACCTCAACTGAGCGAGAGAAAACATATTTAGACTCTAGACCTGATACAATTCAAGAACCCGAGAAGAATGAAAATATCAAAACAACCATCGAAGAACTCGAGGTTGTGATATTATTTGAGCAGTGGCCTGAACGGAAATTTTATTTGGAGCTAATTTAAACTCAAACATGCGAGGTATGTTAATTGAATTTTTAAAATCTAACGTGGATTATTTTTCTTGGTCCCATGCTGACATGACAGAATACCACTGGATCTGATGACTCACAAATTAAACGAAGATCCATCATTTACACCAATAAAGCAAAAGAAAAGAAAGCAAGGGGATTTCAAAGACCAAGTGATTCAAGATGAGGTCCAAAAGCTATTAAAAATTGGGTCAATCCGCGAGGTAAAGTACCCTAATTGGTTAGCTAACACAGTTGTTGTACCTAAGAAAAATGGTAAGTGCCGAGTCTGTGTAGATTATACAGATCTTAATAAAGCTTGTCCAAAAGATTCTTTTCCTTTACCACATATAGATCAATTAATTGATGCAACCGCAGGACATGAACTTTTAAGTTTTTAGATGCATATTCAGGCTACAACCAAATTAAAATGGACCCTAGTGATGAAGAAAAAAATTCTTTCATCACAGACATGGGGACTTACTGTTATAAAGTAATGCCCTTTGATCTCAAAAATGCTGGGGCAACCTGTCAAAGGTTGGTTATCAAGATGTTCTTAGAACATTTAGGAAAGACAATGGAGGTATATATAGATGATATGCTCGTCAAAACTCAACATTCTCATGATCATATTTCTCATCTATCTGTTACATTTGGTATTTTACGAAAATTTAATATGAAACTCAACCCAAAAAAATGTGCATTTGGAGTTGCATCAGGTAAGCTTTTGGGTTTTCTTGTTTCTAACCGTAGTATTGAGGTAAATCCTTCTCAGATCAAAGCCAAAAGAAGAAATCCCTGATATCCTTACTAATAACAAGGAAGTTCAAAGATTAACGGGAAGAATTGCAGCTTTAGGGAGATTTATTTCCAAATCTTCAGAAAAATATTTTAAGTTTTTCTACGCACTCAAAAAGCAAGATCATTTTGAATGGAATGAATATTTTCAACAAGCCCTTAGAAATTTGAAAGCTTATTTGTCAAAACCACCGTTATTGGCAAAACCAAAGGTGGGAGAAAAGCTTCTCATCTATCTGGCTGTGTCTGAAGTTGTGGTGAGTGCTGTTTTAGTCTGTGAGGACCAAGGTAAACAATGTCCTATTTATTATGTAAGCAAGTCCTTACTAGACGCCGAAACACGATACCCACAGCTAGAAAAGTTAGCATTAGCTTTGATCATGGCATTTAGAAAATTAAGACCTTATTTTCAATGTCATCCCATTGTTGTTGTTACTGCTTTTCCATTTCGAATATTTTGCATAAACACGAACTGTCAGGAAGATTAGCAAAATGGGCTATAGAACTAAGCGAATACGAAATCATTTATCAACCCAGGACCGCTATAAAATGTCAAGTACCAGCTGATTTCGTGGCTGATTTTAATCAGGGGATACATATAGAAGCAGAAAAAGAATTACAAGTTTTTAATGGTGCAAACCCGGGGACTTGAGTTTTATTCACTGATGGTTCATCTAATGTAAAAGGAGAAGGTTTGGGGATAGTTCTCATACCACCTACGGGTGAAACTATTAGGCAAGCTATAAAATGTCATTCTATAACTAACAATGAAGCAGAGTACGAGGCTGTAATTACAGGTTTAGAATTGGCAAGAGAACTCGGCATAACCCAAATTATAATCAAGAGAGATTCTCAACTCGTGGTCAATCAAATACTGGGACTTATACAGCTAGGGAAACTCGAATGCAAGAATATCTCGAAAAGGTACGGGAACTAATAAAGTAATTCCAAACTTGGAAGGTAATGCAGATCCCTATAGATGAGAATGCATAGGCAGATGATTTAGCTAATCTCGCATCTGCAGCTGACATAGCAAATGACGCAAATGCTTCAGTCATACATTTATTTCATTCCATTCTCGAACCTAATAAGAATGGGGTAAATTTTAATCATTTAACATGGGATTGGAGAAACGAAATTATTGCTTTTTACAGCACGGAACCGTGCCTAATGACAAAGGAAAGGCTCACGCTCTTCGCAAAAAAGCTGCTTGATATTGTTTATATCAAGAAAATCTTTATCGAAAGATGTTAGGTGGATCACTATCAAGGTGTCTCGGACCCTCTCAAACATAATATGTGATGAGGGAAGTGCATGAAGGATATTGTGGAAATCACGCAGGAGGAAGGTCGCTGGTAAGAACATTGATTCGAGCAGGATATTATTGGCCTATGATGGAAGAAGAGGCAAACCGTTTTGTGTCCAAATGTGATAAATCTCAAAGATGCGTCAGTAATATGCACAGACCAGCTACGTTAATACACCTTGTTATAGCCCCGTGGCCCTTTATGAAATGGGGAATGGATATCGTAGGTCCACTACCACAAGAAAAGGGTCAGGTAAAGTTTCTACTTGTACTCACAGATTATTTCACTAAATGGGTAGAAGTATGAGCATTTAAACAGGTACGAGAGAAGGAAGTTAAAGACTTCATATGGTGAAATATAATATGTCGCATTGGAGCACCAAAGGAGATCGTGTGTGATAATGGACCACAATTCATAAGAGCTCGAATCACAGAATTTCTTCAAAGTTGACAGATTAAAAGGATAATGTCTACGCCATACCATCCAGTGGGTAATGGACAAGCGGAATCCACATACAAAGTCATTATCAGCAACTTGAAAAAGAGGTTACAAGATTCAAAAAGGTAATTGGCCTGAGATATTACCTGGAGCACTATGGGCTTATCGTATAACGTCAAAAACAAGCACCGGAGAAACACCATTTTCAATGGTTTATGATGCGAAAGCCTTAATTCCAGTTGAAATAGGAGAACCGAGCACATGGTACGTTCAAGAAACAGAGGAATCTAATGATGAAGAGATACGGGTCAACATTGATTTGGTTGAAGGAAGAAAAGAAGCAACGATATTACAATAGGAAAGCACGCCTCATATTTTTAAAAATTGCGGACTTCGTACTTAAAAAGGTTTTTCAATCTTCAAAGTATGCTAATTCAGGAAAGCTAAGTCCAACGTGGGAAGGACCATACAGAGTTCGTGACATTGCGGGAAAAGGAGCATACGAGTTGGAGACAATAGACGGCAAAGTTTTACCCTCACATTGGAATGCCGTCCATTTGAAGATATATTACTTCTGAGAACGTACCCACAATTAGGTATCGCCATGTTAAAATTTTTCTTTTGAATTATTAAAGTTTTACTAAAGATTTTTTATGCTAGGCAAAAACGCTAACTCGTGCCAAATGATGAGTCACGACCTGCATGGCAAAATGGAATATTCTAAAATTCCCAGCCTAGGGTTATTATTAATCTGATGGAAATACACACGCGTTAGGAAGTCTTCATCATTTATCGCACCTTCGAGTCCCGTATATTTTTCTGTTTTAGGAAAAGGACCAAATTGAAAGAAATAAACAAATTCTCGAGGCTTCATAATTGACCGCTCAAGCACTTGGGGGACTATATATTATACACAGATACGTGTAGAAAAACAGATACGAATATCAAACAAAAGTCAGTCAAGTTTGAGCAAGATTTAAAAGAAAATCTAACCATAAAGAGACAAGTGTTGAGAAAAAGTTACGAAGTCTTCAACATTCATCATCGTGTTCGACAAACACATGACATTCATCATAATATTTTTTCCATGAGAACAACAGAGTCATCTCGCAAACTCATAAACGATGTCACCTCTCAAACCCTTCCTAATATATAAAGATAGGGTCATGACTATGTACTGAAACATGTTATGAAGAAAAACCTTGTTTATTTTATATTATGTAAAATCTGTTACAAGAAAAATAGTTACGAGAAAGTTATAGATGTATTGTTGGAAACACGTTTCAAATGCAATATACTAAACGTGTGTTCTTTTGTAGGTTTTGATGAATGTCAAACAAAGCAAAAAGCGATATATAGCAGTACTTAAGGACAAGCACAAAATGGATGCATTACAAGAAGCTCAAGACAAAGTTTAGAAATGTTATAATTGAGTCAATATTAATTGTGATCTTGATTCCTCAACTTGGCTCATAACATGGCTTCTCTACTAAAATTATTTTTCCAAAATCATGCATATTTAAATTAAGTGTCAAATGATTTTAAACTATGCATATTTACATTTGTTAAAATGTTTTCCAAGCATGCCTCAAAAATCTGGGCTAAGATAATCGATTATGTACTTATGATAATCGAGTATCTCTAAGCCAAGACTGCATGACAATCGATTGTGAATTAATGATAATCGATTGTGAGTAAGTCAGTTAACATCAGGTTTTTGCAAACTGCATAACAATCGATTGTGTACTTATGATAATCGATTGTTAACTGAGGCAAAGTTTTCAAAACTCATAAAAATCGATTATGAACTAATGGTAATCGATTAGAATGAGAAAAATGTCTCCCAGTGATTTTAAATAAAATGATAATCGATTGTGGCTTTTCATAATCGATTATATATGAGACAGAGAGTTTTGAAATTAATTAATAATCGATTATTCCATTTGATAATCGATTGTTGAAGCTGACCGTTGTCATATATTTTCAATTACCTTCAGGTAATCGATTGTTGATATTTAACAATCGATGTTTTGCTTAAAATCTGGAAAAGATTTTCTGAACGTTGTTAAAATAATCGATTGTTGATTTCCGGACAATCGATGTTTTATGCCAAAAATTGGAAAGGATTTCTTAACGTTATAAATAATCGATTATTGATTTGAAGTAATCGATTGTTGACGTAAAATCTGGGATTGAATTTTTAATCTGATAGGCAAACAATCGATTGTTTAGTCTTGACAATCGATTGTCACTGAGTAATTTCAGCAATCCTTAATTGGCAATTAGACAACGGTAAGACTGAGTTTTTCACCTATAAATACAGCTTCAACTCAGTGTTTTCACAACAACAACATATACACTTTGAGTATTTTCATTGCTAAAAGCTTTCTTACATTGATCATCATTTTCCATTCATCCATAAAGCTTTTTGAAGAGCCATTCTATTGAGCTAAGTTGTTGTGATCTTGAGCGTACTATTTCTACTCATATCTACTCATTAAGGAGTGCTTTGTAAAGTGAGTGTGTTTTGTGTTTGTAAGAGAATTGCGATTCTCGTTTGTTGAGGAACTTGTGATTCCTCGGTTGAAATATTTGGGATTGTTATCCCCGAGCAGTTGAAGTCTTTGGGATTGTTATCCCCGAGCAGTTGAAGTCTTTGGGATTGTTATCCCCGAGCAGTTGAAGTCTTTGGGATTGTTATCCCCGAGCAGTTGAAGTCTTTGGGATTGGTATCCCCGAGCAATTGAAGTCTTTGGGATTGGTATCCCCGAGCAATTGAAGTCTTTGGGATTGTGATCCCCGAGCAACTAGGTGAGGCTTGTGTCCTCAGCTGTAACGGTTTGTTAAGCACCCGTAAGCTTGACAAGTTTAGTGGAAATCTCGAGAGAGTCTCTCGGGGACTGGACTAACCACGTTTGTGGCCAACCAGGATACATCATTGTGTAAGTTTATTCTACTGCACTTGTTTTAATTTCTGCAAAGTTTTTAAATTCCGCACTAAAACGCTTAATATTTTTAAAATGCTATTCACCCCCCCCCCCCCTCTAGCGTAAAGCGTATTGTCCAACAATTGGTATCAGAGCCATACTCTCTGAAAAACTTAACCGTTTGAGAGAACCATCCATGGCTTCTACTCTAAATTTCTTTGCAGGAATAGGTGAAGGATAATGCAGCATGTCGCCTCCAATATTAGACGAAAACGACTACTCAGTCTGGAAATATCGGATGCAAGTTTTTACAATGGCAAACGATTTGTATCTATGGCAAGCTATTAAACACAGTGATCAACTGACGACAAAAGTCGGGAAAGATAAGGTAAGTGAATACAACACTAAAGCTATGAATATATTATATAACGCCTTGAACCAGGAACTTTGGCGAAAAATCTCCCACTATAAAACTGCTAAGGAAATGTGGGACAAACTTGAGGAATTGCACGAAAACACGCCTCAAAAAGCGGTCAGCACAAACGATGAATCAACTGGTCAGTGCCTCATGGCAGACGAAAAAGACGAGGTAAGTACATCTAACGATATGCAAATTGCTTATAACAAACTGCATGATGAGTTGGTAAATGCTTCTAAGACTATTAAAGATTTACAAAGAACTCTTTCTTTACAAGAAGAGGATTTTCAAAAACAACTCTTTTTAAAAGACAAGGACTTTGAAGAACGTCTTTCTTTAGCTCAAAAAGGTGTTGAAAATCTGTCTCGTGATAACGAGAATCTTGCAAATGAAAATCAATTTTTGTTAAATGATAGTATAGAACTTAGACAAGTCATCAAGACTATGCATGAAGCCTCTTGTGTTGATAAATGCTCTACTTGTACTGCTTGTGAGTCCTTAAAACTAGAAAACACAGAACTTAGGAAAACATTAGAAACACGTAGTAAAGAAGTTCCTAAAGTTGTTGAAAAAGAAACGCCTAAGAAATATCAACGGCATAAAAACAAAAACTTCACTACTCCACCTAGAAATAACTCTAAGGTATTAAACAAGCCTAGAACAAATTCTTTTAGACCACCTAGACATTATGCTAGAATGTATGAAAATAAGGGTAGAACTAATATCTTTAGACAACCTAGATCCGAATCTAGGATTCTTGCAAACAAGCCTACAAATAGTAATTTTCGGCAACCAAGAAATAACTCTAGGAACGAGCTTAGACCACCTAGACATGACACTAGGTCCTTCAACAAGTCTAGCACTAATTACTTTAGACCATCTAGATATTATACTAGAAATGGGAACAATATGTCTAGTGTTAATCTTTTTCATTCGCCTAGAACTTTGTTGGCTCAACCTAGGCATCAACACAACCCGAACGTAGTATGTCATTATTACAATCGTATAGGTCATATTGCACCTATGTGTTTTACAAAGCATAGAGATTCTTCATATTATTATGGTCGTTATTTGCCTAACCCCCAAGGACCCAAAATGGTATGGGTACCAAAAGAGCATTGATTTGTTTTGCAGGTGTGCTTGAAGGAATCAAGTGTAGTGGATACTCCAAACACTTGACGGGAGACGAATTCAAAATTCCTTAAATTAAAGCACAAAGAAGGAGGAAGAGACGGAAAAGTCGATTTAGGCATTTTTTTCAAAATCGGAAGTATTCTCGAAAAATTTAAAAGACAAAATACAAGGAAGACAAAGGCAAAATTGTGGAAGAAGCTTCTTAAATTGAAGAATGAGCCAAAAGACCAAAATGAACGGAGGATGTTCAAAATCAGGTAATTGGCAAAGTCGAAGGGAAGGTAAGTACCCTAAACCCTCTTAAGAACATCCTAGGACAAAATTCTTAAGAGTTCACGTTTTTCACCCGACTACACTAGTTTCAAAGTTATTATTTCATTTATAGATTACTGACTTGAGCGTCGGAGATGTTTAATTCTATTTTGCAGGTATCCCCCAAAAGGTAAGAGGAAAGGATAAATTGTCTTGATACAAGAAAAATCGATCATAATCGATTATTTATGCTTACAATCGATTATCAGTATCAATAATCGATTATTTGTTGATTCAATTTTTTTTGTCATGAAATCTTGTTGAATGTTTACATTGCTTGATAGAATTAAGTCTCATCATTTTAGCATCCCCCTTCCAAACAATCGATTATTTGTTCTGCCAATCGATTATTTGCCAAAATCCAAACTCTCTGTGAGTGAAATAATCGATTACTATATATTGACAATCGATTATCTGTTTTAAACTTATGTTACCGTTTTGGCTCTACAATCGATTCCTGTCAGGTCATAAATATGAAAAACAATCGATTACCAAGTTTGACAATCGACTATCTTTTTCAAATTTTTTTACCGTTCTGGCGTGTAATCGATGTGTCAGATCATTTTCATTAATGACAATCGATTATTCTATTCAAACAATCGATTATTGAACGGTCAGTGAATTTATTTTTACCGTTTCAGACTTCAAAGCTCTTCAAATCTCTTCAAATCTTTTCAAATAAGTGTAAGATTCATTCCTTCTCTATATAGGCTGCACATATGCTCTTGTATACTCACTCAAGCCTCCCAAGCATCAAATTATCTTGTTATCTTTGAAAAATCCTAACACATCTTTTTCAAAAATGTCAAGCCGCAACTCCAAACGTGCTCGTTCCAAACAAGGTGCTTCTTCTTCTCGCCATCCATATCAAGATGGATCGGTTCTATTCTTTGAATCCGATGAAGAGCTCACCCGTTTCTTAACCAAATTTGAGAAACGCCTTATTCTCCCTCCTCGCTTTTCAACAAACGCTCTTGTTGCACCATTCATTCCAGCCGCGAATATGCTAAGAGAGTGCCAACTTTTCAATTTCCTACTCCTTACTCACCCCTACTACAACATTACTTTGGTTGAAGCTTTTTACTCCAACCTTCACAAAGATGATGAGGGTGAACTCGTTACCAATGTTAACGGCACTTCCATTCTAATTTCTGAAGATAACCTCCACCTCATTGCCGGCATTCCGCATGATGGTGAAGACATCTACCAGTACATAAATGATGCCGGGGACATGATTGATGAAGCTAATCTCTTCCGCCAAGCCGGAGTCGCCTATGATGAGTCTTCTTCCCGTCGTCCCACCATAAAGGGTATGGACCCGAATTATCGTTTCATTCTCTATTTCATCACTCGTGTTCTCAAACCCCGTAAACTCGATCACACCACCATTTCCCAAGAGGATGCCAAATTTCTTCATGCCATTATCACCGGTGTTAAAATCAATTGGTGCAAGCTTATTCAATCTCATATGTTCAATGCCACCAGAGATGACATACCTCTCCCCTATGCCCTCTTAATAATGAAATTTCTTGAAGCTTCCGGGGTCAATATTGCTAATGGTCCTCTCAAAAAGAGCACCAAAATCTGGGAAATTTCGGAGTCTTCCTTTCATCATGATGGTGATCATGCTCCCGCTCCTCCTCAAAATCGACAAGCCCGTCGTGCTCATCCTCCTCAGGAGCCTACCCTCCGGACTATCTCTGACCAAATTACTCAATTAACCCGTGAGGTCCATGGTTACTTTGATCACGTGCATTATGCCTATGCTCAGGTGGTGCCATATCAAGCGCCTCCCAATGATGATGAAGGGGATGGGGGTGATGAATGATGAAATTGTTGTTTTTGATGATGTGAAATTGTTGTTTTTGATTTGTTTTTCCTTGGTTGGTTAGTTGTTGTTCGTTTTATTGTGTTTGGCTCCACCCATGTAATGTTATTTTCCAATAAATAAACTTTTGTTTATTTCATATTTTTTTGCATATTCTTCTCTTGTATATATTTTTGCTAATGGCAAAAGGGGGAAGAAACGGGATATCAAGAAGTATGCTATATCACTCTCAACTTCATTCATGCTTAAAGTGAGGGGGAACATGAATTGAGGGGGAACATCAAATTGCATACTTTACACTTGTCTTGGATTATCAAAATAATTATTGCATATATCCCGCTTATGTTTGCCATTATCAAAAAGGGGGAAATTGTTGGAAACACGTTTCAAATGCAATATACTAAACGTGTGTTCTTTTGTAGGTTTTGATGAATGTCAAACAAAGCAAAAAGCGATATATAGCAGTACTCAAGGACAAGCACAAAATGGATGCATTACAAGAAGCTCAAGACAAAGTTTAGAAATGTTATAATTGAGTCAATATTAATTGTGATCTTGATTCCTCAACTTGGCTCATAACATGGCTTCTCTACTAAAATTATTTTTCCAAAATCATGCATATTTAAATTAAGTGTCAAATGATTTTAAACTATGCATATTTACATTTGTTAAAATGTTTTCCAAGCATGCCTCAAAAATCTGGGCTAAGATAATCGATTATGTACTTATGATAATCGAGTATCTCTAAGCCAAGACTGCATGACAATCGATTGTGAATTAATGATAATCGATTGTGAGTAAGTCAGTTAACATCAGGTTTTTGCAAACTGCATAACAATCGATTGTGTACTTATGATAATCGATTGTTAACTGAGGCAAAGTTTTCAAAACTCATAAAAATCGATTATGAACTAATGGTAATCGATTAGAATGAGAAAAATGTCTCCCAGTGATTTTAAATAAAATGATAATCGATTGTGGCTTTTGATAATCGATTATATATGAGACAGAGAGTTTTGAAATTAATTAATAATCGATTATTCCATTTGATAATCGATTGTTGAAGCTGACCGTTGTCATATATTTTCAATTACCTTCAGGTAATCGATTGTTGATATTTAACAATCGATGTTTTGCTTAAAATCTGGAAAAGATTTTCTGAACGTTGTTAAAATAATCGATTGTTGATTTCCGGACAATCGATGTTTTATGCCAAAAATTGGAAAGGATTTCTTAACGTTATAAATAATCGATTATTGATTTGAAGTAATCGATTGTTGACGTAAAATCTGGGATTGAATTTTTAATCTGATAGGCAAACAATCGATTGTTTAGTCTTGACAATCGATTGTCACTGAGTAATTTCAGCAATCCTTAATTGGCAATTAGACAACGGTAAGACTGAGTTTTTCACCTATAAATACAGCTTCAACTCAGTGTTTTCACAACAACAACATATACACTTTGAGTATTTTCATTGCTAAAAGCTTTCTTACATTGATCATCATTTTCCATTCATCCATAAAGCTTTTTGAAGAGCCATTCTATTGAGCTAAGTTGTTGTGATCTTGAGCGTACTATTTCTACTCATATCTACTCATTAAGGAGTGCTTTGTAAAGTGAGTGTGTTTTGTGTTTGTAAGAGAATTGCGATTCTCGTTTGTTGAGGAACTTGTGATTCCTCGGTTGAAGTCTTTGGGATTGTTATCCCCGAGCAGTTGAAGTCTTTGGGATTGTTATCCCCGAGCAGTTGAAGTCTTTGGGATTGTTATCCCCGAGCAGTTGAAGTCTTTGGGATTGTTATCCCCGAGCAGTTGAAGTCTTTGGGATTGGTATCCCCGAGCAATTGAAGTCTTTGGGATTGGTATCCCCGAGCAATTGAAGTCTTTGGGATTGTGATCCTCGAGCAACTAGGTGAGGCTTGTGTCCTCAGCTGTAACGGTTTGTTAAGCACCCGTAAGCTTGACAAGTTTAGTGGAAATCTCGAGAGAGTCTCTCGGGGACTGGACTAACCACGTTTGTGGCCAACCAGGATACATCATTGTGTAAGATTATTCTACTGCACTTGTTTTAATTTCTGCAAAGTTTTTAAATTCCGCACTAAAACGCTTAATATTTTTAAAACGCTATTCACCCCCCCTCTAGCGTAAAGCGTATTGTCCAACATTGTAATACATGTAATAGTAAAAAAAACTTGTTAAAGTTCATGAATAAAAACTTGTCAAAGTTGTTTTATACAACACATGTGTATTCTTATTTCTTTCATCGTATTATAACACCATTATGAAGTTAAGACGTCTTTCTTGTTAAGTGTCAATAAAATAAAAGGGCCATCTTTTATAAGCCCCATGTTGATAATCCATGGAAAGAATCATAAAGCATTTTCAAAGGATAAAAATGCTAAGCCATTTTATAAGTCCTAGATAAATAGGCAGGAATAGAATATACAGAAGTACCGATACAACTTCTTAATATAAAAGACTAAGTAAAAACTTAGTCAGCAAAATATTTATTTTTTTACAAATGCCCCATTATGATAACTAGGGACTTTATCAAAAGATCCATTAAAGTTGCCAAGGGATAACACCACCAATCAATAAAAAAAAACACAGTAAGGTTTGAAATACATTCAACTGGTCATTGAAGGGATTGGAACATCAGAAGTTGCATCTCATTTTCAAATTGGCTTGAAGAAGCCTTGGCAATTTCTAGCTCAGAAGTCAAACATCGCTTTTGCTGCTGTAGGCGATTTCTACTTTCTTGCAACTCTTCTATGGCCCCCTGAGCATTCTCAAACCGCACCTTCCAGTTTGCTGCCTCAAGATGGGATTCCTTAGCTATTCTCCTAGCCTTAGAGATAGCCTTTGCAGACTCTCAATCCTTCTTCTATAGAGTGGAGATGCTTCCCATTAACTCAATACCAATAAGATTAGCCTACAAGGGAAATGCATCAAATGTGAGAATATAGAAAGATGTAAAAAAACTTGTAAGTTAAAAGAGAAATACCTTCAAGGTAGAATGAACTATGTCATTCATCATAGTAAAGCAACTGTGGCTATCCATCTTCTTCTTCTCAATATCTCTGATTAGAGGCTCGAGACAAACACCAACTCCACCAGTCTTTCTCAAAAGGCTATGATTGGTAGGAACTTCAAGTGTAACATTTCTCATAGCCATGCCTCTACTGCTAGAATCCGCCTCTATATGTTGAACAGAAGGAGGGGGAGCAATGAAAGGAGGAGTAGTAGAAGAGGTAAAAATAATGGGAGCTGCAGGAGTCAAAACAGGTAAGGACATAGGAGTCGATAAAACAGGGAAAGAAACACTCATAGTTGTCAAAGGAATAGAAGGAATAGAAGAAGTGGTAATAGAAGAATAGAGGGGAGTTTCATCAAAAACTGGTCCAAGCTCTCCACTTTCAAAACCACTAACAAATAGACGTCGAACTGATTCATTAGAGTCTCTTGGAATGGTGTCCTCGTCAGAAAGAATTTGAACAGGCTCGGAGATAGAGGCTAGAGCAGGAGTATCTTCAACTTCATCTCCAGCAATGACGCATCTCCTGGCTCTTGGCCTAGCTTCAGAGAGGTATTCCCTTCTTCTTCATTCTCAGAACTTTCTTCTACAGCTTTTCTTTTTTGGTAGTGTGGCCCGAGTCTTTTCCAAATCAAGTGAAGCGGTTGAAGATGCTCGAATGGAAACGACTACCTCATCTATCATACCTTTGATACCAAATCCTGATAAAAAGAGGAAAAAAGAATTAAAATAAGAGAGAATTTAATATACGGTAAAGCACAAGGAAATATATACCATGGGTCTTCCCTTTCCAACAATTTAAAGGACAAATTAATTTCCAAGTTCTCGCCTCCATAGGCGCAATCTTCAAAATTGAATCTACCCAACCACGGAAGTTAGGAACGTGTTCCACATCTCCCCTGGTTGCTACAAAAAGTCAAAAAGAGACGAGATTAGAAAAGAAATCAAAATTATTAAAAAATAGATAAGGTAAGTAAAAGAAAACTTACGTGCAAAGTTTCAGTTCTCAGAGAAGGGAATGTTTGTTTCACCAAAAAAATTCACCGTACGTACAACAACTTAACGAAAATACTACCCTCGATCCTTGTCATCTTCGGGGTTTACCAAAACCTTCTTGCTTCTTGCAGTCAAGGTAAAAACTCAATGGCAGAATAATTTGGGTGGTATAGGTGAATAAGATGGGAAAAGGTAAAATTAACATTGGCTTTGGTAGATCAATACCTTAAGCAAGCCACAACTCTCCAAATAAGAGGACCTACTTGTGCTAAGAAAATTTTGAAAAAGCAGCAAAATTCAAGTATAATTGGGTCAATGGCAGGATTAAATCCCAAAGTAAAGGGATAATTACAAATAAAAGAGAATACAATTCTAAAAGAAGAAATTCTCTGGTTTGGGGCAGGAATCATCATACAAAGATTATCTCTCCAATTACAATCTTTCCTAACAGTGGGAATCACAAGTTCAGTTATTAAAGAATGATATGTGTGAGCTTCCTTTAAATTTTTAACTTGTTCTTGGAGAGATATTCTATCACTCCCAAAAGATAAATCATTGGGTACAATTTCTTTAACTAAAGGTTCCTGAGTAGGTTCAGAAAGTTCTTTACCTTTAGAAGAAGGGGTATTTGGGATAGAACTCCTAATACTAGAACCAGAAGAAGGAGACGCAGAACCAGATGAACCACCACGAGTGGATCCTAAGCTAAAGCTCCGAGCTTACCTCCTCTGCCTCTCCTATGTCTTACAGGGGCATTGTGGAAGTGATCTAGAATTGAAACTTTTCTAAGGTTAGGGTTTGAAGACGACATTGTTGAAAAAGGATGAACTAAAGGGGAGAAAGAGCAAAAGTGAATAATAAATTGCTTGTTGTAGATCTATGAAGAAGAAGACAAAAGAAAGAGGGTTAAATATGTTTATAATGACAACCGTCAAACTTAAAAGTTTAATGATGGAAAGCATATAATAAAGGCAACTATCACTTCGTGAATAGAGGGGATGAAGAAGCCTTGAAAAAAGGGTGCAGAATTGCAGAACCAATCAGAAGATGACACATGTGCAGCATTAAATAAAAGGTGACGCGTGTGCAGAGCATTAATTAGAAGGGACACTTGAAGTGTCAGTACTGTCATAGTATTAATTACGGCAAATATTCCCCTTTTATGAAGACCCACTTCCCAAATATCTAATTGATAAATAAATGGAAAGTGGGGGACTATCTGTATTGTAAAAAAGCTGAATTTACATTGAAGGTGACATGGCATGACGTGTGGACTGATTAAATGGCCAAAACGTGATGATCAGTTAAGAGGCACGAGTGACAACAGATACAGGGAAAGCAAAGCTAAATAGGCACGAGAAACAATCCGAATAATACAAGCTTCTACCTATTTAGGTCATTTAAAGCCCAGAGATCAGAAGGCAGTGGATATAAAGACGAAAAGGAGTCCAAATTCAGTATTAAATACCCAATACGTTAGAGAATTGACATTAAATAGGAATGATTGTGTAACGTCTTATTTAATGTCATTTATTGCTCATAACTATCTCATTAAGACTAAGGCATTACTCCCTTACTTAGAACCAACTATATAAGGAGGATGTCTCATCATTTATAAGGACACGGAAGATCATCGATATTACATTGGAATAAAAACCTGTTTAATGCTGATTTGTTGTTCTTAAAAAAGTCTATTATTTTTTTTCGTCTCCAGATTATTAGTAGCCCGAATTTTTATTTATCTTTAGCTTTGACCGAAAAATCATATTTTTTGATAAACACACCCCTCGCGTCGCGAGGCACAATGCCAGGACATGGTCTCGTTTCGCCTGCTCTAACGCGAGCTTGTACCCTCGCGTCGCCTGCTGCTGCTTCATTTACCAATTTGCTGCCTAACTTCTGCATTTCACGTTGTCTCTTCTTTCCCTTTCTTTTCAATTCTTTGCATTTGTTTATTTTGTCTCCCTTTGTATGCTAACTTTAATCCTTATATATATTTCATAATTGAATAATTATGAGTCCATTCTCGTTGTATTTCAAAAACACATAAAATCTTTAGTTAAATGTCCAACGTACCTATACATAAAATAAATTTAATTATATATATATATATATATATATATAATACAATTTAGCATTAAAGCACCTAAATATGTAAGGTAAGTAATGCTTAAAAATATGTAATTATAGCAAAACATCAGTGTTAGTTATTGGGTTTTGATTTTAACTTTTGTTACTTCCCATTTCTTCCTAATAAAGCTTAGGCCGATAAAAAGTATACCTAATGACTTTTCTCTGTTGAACTTTAAATAATAATTTCAAGATTTACACTAATTTCATTAATCATTAGGTCATATGCTTGGGTACTTAATTATAAATATATTCTTTTATGTTTTTTCTCTCCCTTTCTCATTATACGGCGTACTTTTTAACCACCTAATAATAATCAAATCATGATCATGGAGTTGCCTGATTCTATTTTCATATGCAGAACATAACGATAATTAAAATCCCGAAACTTCTTTAGTTTCAAATGATGTGAATCCAATCATATCTCCTGAGCTATGCCTATGTTAGACATTAGATACTACCGGTGAAGGTTGAAATGGCATTAGACAAAATTGCAATATGCATGCAACACGATGGGATGGTTATTTGGCTCATTCTACCTACATAATATGATCATGAAAATTAGCCTCACTTTCAGGTCCCCCCACACTTTCTTGTTTGAAAATGGAAGAAGAATAACTTGTGAGACATCCCAATATGTTGCTTTCTTGAACAATCCACTTGACCTATACTCCTTTGTTTGTATTTAGAAATAATTCTTGATATACCAATCATTTTTTTCTAGAGCTTAATTTGCACAAAAACTAACATAAATAGTCTTTACAATGTATCCTAAAAAAAAATCCAAATATATATATCCCTGCTAAGACAAATTTTCAAAAATGTAAACCAATATTGATTCCATATACCAAGTATCTGGAGGGCACGTAGGGCAACAAAGACAATATAATCTTGTCACTTTACCAGTGACAAAATAAGATGGTATGAGTGAGATCCCTCCATGTTTAATTAAAAATTTCGAGTTTAAAACTTAAAAGTATTTTGTAATAGAAAGCGCTTTACTTTCTTAGTGAGTCGTACCAAACCCAAATTGGTTTTGGATACAAGATAGTTATAGTTATATATATATATATATCCTTTCTAAAAAAAAGGTAATTTGGTCACTTTGGATGTGCCAATGGTTCAAGTTTTTGGATATGCTAGTGGTACAAGTTTGAACCAAGAAGCTACGCCAATCGGGAATGGCAAAGTGTCAAATTTTCTTATTTTTCTTCAAAAGTATCAATATTTGTTATTTTCCTTCGAAAAGTGTCGATCAATTTTGATTGGAAGAAATTTCATATTCATTTATTAGCACAAGAAGGGGCACTTATACTTTTACTATGGGTTAATTGTAAAAGTATGGGCATATTTGAAATGACTTTTTGTGAGAAAATGACTGCTCTTTCTCATTTTCAAATTTGGTGCCATTATGTGCTCATCCACACAGAGCATAATCCTGCAACTCAAAAGGGAATATCCTAATCAGGGTTTCAGTGGCTAATAAAAATACAGTCTTGTGTACTCAACAATCACCTCTTTCTATAACGTTTTACTCGTTCCCCAATAAAAATACCAAGCCTAATTATAAAATGGATTTCTTTTTTTATCTTTAAAAGAAAAGAAGGTCCTTTTCAATGTTAAATTTTGCATGTTCGTGAATCTTTTAATCTCAAAAAAAAATAAAATTGTATTATTCAGCACTTCATTGGGTTTTAAAGAGCAAAAGAAATCCCTAGAGTAATGTTTAAATATTGAAGCCTCCAGTTTTACTGGAATAAATATGATTCATCTATCTTTAATCAGAAGTTTATCCGGTAGGAGAAGAGGGCGCTTTTACCTTAACAAGTGCTATACAACTAAAGATGTCAAATGAACGAGCTATATCGAGTTTTGATGGGTTAAAATGAATATAATCAGCAGGTGTTGGGATCATTAATCGGACAAAAGGTTTAATTTAATTTATTTAACTACGAAATAAAACGTTTTTCTATTATGGGTATAATGTAAAATATCAAACAAAAGTTTCAAACATATTTAAATTTTCTTATGCAACCAATCTAAAATATGACCCTCTAATCTGACGCGTCATATACTCGTAAGGCCAATTTGACTATTTCTATATACAACGTAAATGTGAATTAATTAAACTAGTTTAAGTCGTAGAGAGTTTTGGTAGAATTAATTTTCTTGTATTGCTCAGAAAAGTATATATAGAGTACAGAGAGGTATCAAATCCTACCAACAATAAGACTGTACAATATCAAATGCTACCGACTATAGGATTGTACAATAATGATAGAATATCTACCAAAAATAAAAAGATACACAACACAATATATCCTAATACGCCCCCTCAAGTTGGAGGGCCGGAGGACAAAAGTATATATAGAGTACAGAGAGGTATCAAATCCTACCAACAATAGGACTGTACAATATCAAATACTACCAACTATAGAACTGTACAGTAATAAGAGAATATCTATCAATAATAAAAAGATACACAACACAATATATCCTAATATAAGTATCGGATACTAAATGAACATAAAAAAGAAGTATGATTCTTTTAAAAGAAATAGGTAGCGGTCTTTATGAAGGAAATATAACCAGCGTTAGAGGTTGCTTTAGAAAGGGATAGAGGAGTTGTGGACCGTTTGATCGTTATAGCTCTATATTATTGGTTAATATTTAAGTCGAATAAATTAAGGTTACATGATCAAATAAATTGAAATTCAAATGAGAAAAATTGAGAATGTAATTAAGTATAATATTAATATAATATTTAAAAAATGGAATATCAAAAAAGTCGAATTAAAATATCTAAAATTATATGTACCAATTACCAACAGACGAACATCCTAATAAGCATGAGAGGGAGAAATTAAAATAAGGAGATGAGTTGAGTTGGCTCGACCAGCCGTAGTATTCGGAGAAGTGTCGCTTTCCGACTTTATGGCGACAAACTGTATATACATACGAGTGTCGACACTCTAATCTCTTTGCTGTCGTCTTCGTTCACAAACTCACAAAACACTGACTTCTCTTCTCGTCCATTTCCAGTTTGCCATCCCGCGTTTCGCCACTCTCACGTTTCACCAAATTCATTCTCGGAAAATTTTATTTTGTGACTTATTGTATGACACAACTTTTTATTTTATAGTTTTGTGAACTTACAATTTTATGAATCCAAAAGTATAAGATTGGGTCCACAATTTTGTGAGACAAAAAGGAGCCCCATCCAACTAGTGTCAGTTGTATGAGACACAAAATAAAACTTCTCTTCATTCTCTAATAATAGAACAAAAAAGAAAAATTCAAAACGCAGGAAAATTTATCTCGAAGAAAAATTAAAAGCGCACCCCGTCGAATATCACGACGTAGATTTCGGCCTGTATTGTTAGCAGATAAGTGATTAATAAAAAAGGATATTTAACCTTTCTTAGAATTGTGAGCATTACTTTGTTAAATCGAAAATCAGAAAAACTGTTAGAAGAATTAAAGAAATCTGGAAAATAGTAGAGAATCAGAAATATTCCGAGTCCACAAGTTTCTTGTGTATCGTTAAAGAATTTTAACCCCCTCACACGTTGACAAGGTAATTGATTAAATCCTCACAGGATAAAACAGAATAAACCTTCTTGCAACGGTGGCAATACAAACTGCAGGATACCAACGAACTCAAAGAACGGAGCAAAACCACACTTACGAATTTGAGAGAGAGAGACTGCGAATTAGGATGCTGTATATTCAGAAAGAAAGGAGTTCTGGAGTGTTTTTCGTATGTAGAAAATAGAGTCTTGCCTCAAAATTTATAGGCAATTATCAGAAGAGGTATCTGGAAAAGATGCCTTTTCAGAAGAATACACTTCCTGCCGCGACTCTCCTGCGACCGCGACAGAACCGCGGTCAAAGAGGCTCTCTGAATCTGCCTGCTGCGGTTCTACCGCGGTCGCAGCAGAACTGTGGCCAGAAAGGCCCTATGAATCTTCAGTAGGATTCTGGCGTATTTTCAGCAGTGATTTGGTATTTAATTAATTATTAAATAATTAAATAAACTTCGTCCAAAAATAATCTTATCAATTGATCATTTGACAAATTCAAATTCAAATCCAAATCCAAATCCAGAGCCAAAGCCGAGTCGAGCGAGCGACAACGACGATGGCTCGAGGGTTCATTCTCTTCAACTCTTTTTAAGAGCTTTAAGAATTGATCCTATATATAAGCACACAGATATGGTTGTCCCTACCAATGAGGGACAAAGTGCAAGATAAAAGTTCACTTCTTCAAATTTTCATTTTTCCCTCCATTTTATTTTCCTCCCTTTTCAATTCACACTTCTTCTACTTTAAAGCCTAATGGCTTAAAGTCCAACAATCCCCCACATGAATGGAATGGCTGTATCAAGAAAGATCATAGATGAAAGCTATGTGATTTGCAAGTAAGGATTAGTTGCATCTGGATAAGTAGGTTTCCCTTTGAACTTTCCGTAGTGAACATTTTTCGGGTATACCCGGTGAATCGGTAGATTTGATATCTTTGAACCGTCGAACTTTAGTGTATACCTAGACAACCATATATCACACAACCAACCCTTAACCGTCTTTTGGTTCTCATTGTTGTATTCATTTTAGCCATGAACACCGCCTGACTTCATTAGTGCGTAGAGAATTGGCCTTACAGATTTCCCATTGAAGCGGTTTCCACTTCACACGTACATAGGTGATTCCTAAACGTGTAATCCTTTAGATTGACACTGTTTGAAAAATACCTCATCAAACTTAGGTAATCATTAAAGAACGTGTAAACTTCTATCCTTGTTACTGAACATTGTCTTCATCATGAGAGTGGACCAAAAATTTTCATTTTGACAATGTTGAACAGGTCAATCATAACTTTGTTTGAGCTCCTTGAACCTAGATCTCGGAACATCCAAAATTCTAGGTAGATTTACCGCCATGTTGACTTGTCCTCGGTCATAATCCCATTCCCTTAGATGATTTCTCAACTCTCTCTCTAGTTAAGCCTTTTGTAAGCGGATTTGCAACATTATCATTTGATCTTAGATAATCAATAGTGATAATTCTACTATAAAGTAGTTGTCTAACGGTGTTATGTCTTCATCGTATATGACGAGACTTTCCGTTATACATAACGCTCCCTGCCCGTCCTATTGCAGCTTCACTATCACAATGTATGCAAATAGGAGCCAAAGGCTTTGGCCAGAACGAAATGTCTTCTAGGAAATTTCGAAGCCATTGAGCTTCTTCATCGGCATTATCCAAAGCTATAAACTCTATTCCATTGTAGAGAGAGCGATACACGTCTGTTTGGAAGACTTCCAAGATACTGCTCCTCCACCAATAGTAAAAACATATCCACTTGTATACTTTGTTTATGTTGAGCTGGTTATCCCGTTTGCATCACTATATCCTTCGACAACCGCAAGATATTTATTGCAGTGCAAAGCATAGTCTTGGGTATACTCCAAATATCCCAAAACTCGTTTCATTGCCATCCAGTAATGTTTGTTGGTATTACTTGTGAATCGACTCAGTTTACATATTGCACAAGCTATATAAGGTCGTGTACATTTCATGATGTACATTAAACTTCCCAATACATGAGCATACTCCAATTGAGACGTACTTTCACCTTTATTCTTCATAAGATGATGGTTTAAGTCAATTGGAGTTCTTGCACTTCTAAATTCCAAGTGTTTGAATTTTTCAAGTACCATTTTCACGTAATGTGACTGAGGCAAAGCTAGACCTAGAGGAGTCCTCTGGATTTTAATTCCTAGAATTACATCGACAACTCCTAAGTCTTTCATATCAAACTTAATAGCAAGCATGCGCTTAGCAGCTTGAATGTCGGCAATGCCTTTTCTCATTATTAGCATATCATCAACATATAGGCAAAAATGACTACATGATTTGGAACGTTCTTAATGTAAACACATTTATCACATTCATTAATCTTAAAACCATTTGACAGAATTATTTGGTCAAATTTCACATGCCATTGTTTGGATGCATGTTTTAGTCCATAAATGGGTTTAACAAGTCGACACACCTTCTTTTCTTTTCCCGGAACAACAAACCCTTCAGATTGGTTCTGTAACGACCCGACCTGTGTTCTCAGGTATCTCCGCCTCGTTTTCCCCGTTTTATGCTTCTATATGTTTCATTATATGTGTTTGGAGAATTTGAAGTAATTCGGATAGAGTTCGGTTAGAAATGAGACAATTAGTCTCTTAATGAGAAGGTTAGTTTGAAAAAGTCAATCAAACGTTGACTTATGAGTTAGAGGGATCGGAATGGATTTTCGATGATTCGACTAGTTTCGGATGATGATTTGTGACTTAGGAGCGAAAACAGAACTGAATTTGGAGGTCCTGTGTAGAATTAGGCTTGAATTGGCTAAGTTAGAAATTTGGCGAAGTCCGGTTGATAGGTGATATTTTGATTCGGGAGTCAGAATGAAGTTTTGACAGTTGCGGTAACTCCGTTAGGTGATTTTTTATGCGTGCAAATATTCAGATCATTCGGAGGTGTTTAAGTCGGGTTTTGGAGCAAATGCAAGTTTCAGAAGTTTCGGTTTAACTTGGGCTTGAATCCGTGGAAATTGGGTGATTTTGTTGTTTATGATAGCATTTTTATGTTGCAAACAAGTTTGAATGAAGTAATGGGACATATTTATGCATTTGGTTGGGGTCCCGAGGATCTCGGGGTGAAAAGGGGTGATGAAAACAAAGATTTTTGAAGATGCAACAGGTCTGTTGCACAAGCTTCTGGTATTTCCGCGAAAGCGGAAGAATTACCGCAAAAGCGACCACCGCAGAAGCGGTAATCGACCTCAAAAGAGGTCTTGGTACATCTGGGTGACCGCGTAGGCGGAGACCGCGAATGCGGTTAAGGACCACAGAAGCGGTCCCAGTCGACTCAAGGGAGACCGCAAAAGCGGTCTATTGACCGCGGAAGCGACCACCGCGGAAGCAGTCATTGTATCGCGGAAGTGAAATTACAGGGGGATTAATAAAATAGTGTTTACAGATTTCATATGTTAAGAAAACACTTTTGGACTTCGGGAAGAGATGATTTTAGGCGAGTTTGAAGAGGGTTTCGAGGGTTTCTTTCAGGTAATGATTCTTGGCCTCTGATTATGTATATATGGTGTAAAATGGTAGATTAAACAATGAAATTCAAGGTTTTTAAGGTAAAAATGTTGGTTAGGGCTTGAAGCCTAAGAGAGAGAAAAATGGTGATTTGAGAGGGTAAAAGAACTCCGTTTTTGATATACCTTTTATGTACGGACTCATGGAGAGACGAGGAATTCAAGGATGTAACTTTCTTAATTTTTCGAGAAGTGGGCCCGGGGATCAAGTTTTACCAACTTCGTGAATTTCAGTACTTTTGAGTATTTTTGATTAGGTGATGTTTCTTTAGCCCGTATTTATGTAATCGTTGTGATTTTTACAAGATTCGACGCGCGAGGAGGTCGATACAAGAGGAAAAGGCTTTGCGGACCAGGCTACGACCGGTTAGAGGTGAGTAGTTTGTATAGATGATGGCCTGAGGGTTTGAAACCTTGGTTTATCACATCATGACGCTATGTTAAGGCGTGACTCGCACCCCATGGCAGGTGCGGGATGGTATATGATTGGGGATTGTGACTTGGTCCATCCCGAGAGCGGAATATAAATTATTGGCGGCTGATACGCACATTGTGTTGTTGATAATTGGGCTTAATGCCATATTTGGGGCCTTGTGCCGATATGTAATACCCGTCTAGGGTGAATATCTGTGTGATAACATGATTTGCATAATCATTGATCTCAGTCCTGTATTTAATCATCCTAATGAAATGCTAAGTCACTTTTTCCAGAAATTAAATAATTGAATTATATTTGCCTTAAAAATCGGAAAGATGGGAATTTAGATTGAATCTGTTTATGTGACTCATTTGCATATTGTGGACTGAGCATGGGTCGGGCTGCACGATCCACAACGGATATATATTGATATCGCGCTTGGGCTGAAGGAGACCCTCCGGAGTCTGTACACACCCCCAGTGAGCGCCGTCGACGTTAAATGGATTGGCTGTACGTTCCGCAGCGAATTCATGTGCATTGCATTGCATTTTTATCTGATACTCGGTTGTTCTTGTGATACTGTTATGCTGTAAGCTTGTAGCTGAGTTATAAGATTGTTAGTTATAGCTTTGCGTTGTGGTCTTTCGTGGATTTCTTACTTTTAGTCATTTTCTATATTTATTATTCATTGAGTCGGTAGTACTCACCCCTACTCCCTGCTCCTAGTTTGCAGATTCAGGTACACCGGAGGCTTAGCTGATTCTCGTAGTTTCCAGAGATATTTCCAGAGTCGTTGTGGTAGCTGCATGACGTTCGCAGGACTTGGCTGCTTTTCATTATTTCTTCATTTCATTATTATTATATACTATCTCAGATTTTGGTTTTTGTATTCAGATACTATTATTATTACTCAGTTTTGCTTAGAGGCTCTAGAATCGTGACCCCCAGATCATATGGGTGTGATTTGAATTTCGTATTCTACTTATATCATATTATTAATATTTTGGATTATTCTTTTGTTAAAGTCTTCTAGGTTTGAGACTTCAACGTTTTCATTGGAAGCGATTGTTGGTCAGGCTTACCTAGCTTTAGGGCTGGGTGCCATCACGACCGTGTTTTGGGTCGTGACAAGTTGGTATCAGAGCCTAGGTTACTAGGCCTCACGAGTCATGAGCCGGTTTAGTAGAGTCTTGTTTATGGGTGCGTCGTGCACCACACTTATAAGCATGAGGCTACAGAACTTTTAGGAAACACCTCACTTTCTTGAAATCTTATCGTACGTCCTTGATTCAGCTTGAAAAAGTAACTCTTGAAGTTCCTTCCACGTTCTCTCCTTCACGCATGAGCGCTCGGTATTATACGTACTTCGATGGCTTGCGATTCCCCGATCGAGGGGCGAGATGTAATCTTCGTGAGGTTGATGTTGGGCTAGTCTGAAGGACTTGAGACCGGGCCTTGCCTAGGGCTAAGCACTGAGGTGCTGATCATATCATCAAGTGTTTTGAACAATTATGTTCGGCGTTGTCGCTATTAGCCGGAATGGCAGTTTTGTTGATCGTGTGATGAGTATGCTAGTACTGCGAGATGCAATTATATGACCTGGTAGTGACGAAGGAGTCTGCTATATAATGGATGAACTGTCAAGCGATTCGTTTCCTATGGTGGTTCGATGAGTAGCCCGAATTGTGGGCGCATGAAAAATCTTTTAGAGTCTCCTAGTGGGAGTGAAGTAAATTGCACGATATGATATGAGTTCAGACTCAGGAAGACTAAGTAGGTGTGTAATGTGTATGACGGTGGAAGGTATACAGAGATGTTATATGTAGCGAAGCAGGTGGTTATCTCCTGTGGAGTATTCTGAAGTAATGCGGTTCCTATGTATATTGTGAGAAGACTTCAGGTGTAATTGAAAGGAATTTTCTATGTGTTATGATTCAAATAGGTACAACGCATGCCCCCGTATTAATTGTTGATAATATAACACATGTAGTATTGAGATTGATGTTGTTGATATACATTGTGATGCTTTTGTAAAGTTGTGGATGTGTTGTTAGGATGGTTTGGTGATTCTATGGCAGGTGGAAGGCTCAATTACAAAGGAAACTCTGCCGAAATTTTTGAAAAAATTGGGACTTTGTAAAGAATTTTGTCGTCGAAAGAGTGGGCTCAACTGTTATTGAATGAATGCAAGAATTGCAGAAGAGTTAAAATTTCTGATGATTCGTGTTTCCACAAGCTTATGAACGAGTGAGTTTAATCTCCCCATGATATTACGACAACAAAAGAGTATATGTGTTGCGGTATATATGGCTTCGAGCTAAGTTGGGGAGGTTGTTGTTGATTAACTGACCGCACGGTTATGTGCTAGGTTAGTTCGATTTTGATGCATATGGGTGAATCAGTTCTGGTTGCAGATATTGAGCGGAGGATGGCACGAGTGAAGAAAATTTTTTGACAAAGATTATTTGGTGCTTTGTAGATGTGAGAAGATGATAGGATGTTTTGAGTTGTGGATAAGGAATGCTTAGTGTAAAGAGAAGGAAGTTGTTTGGTTGTATCGGAATGAGATCATGTCCTACGATGTCAGAGTGCTGATAAGGCACGAGTGGTTTGATTCGTTAAGATAAGTAATTTGTAGTGGGTATAAGAGTGGATGACTCTTGAGAATGATTTTGATGTGTTGAAGATTCTATTTTAGCAATCAGATGTTTTTAGATTGAGTAGACGACCAAGTCAGTGTTTTCACTAGAACATGTCAAGACTTGTGGTATTTTATATCAATTACGGGATTCTATGTATCAGTACCCGGGAAGTAAAGTTACCAGACTTAGATTCGCAGGAAGTTCTTCAGAGTAGAGTATTTTAGAATGTGGTATCTATGGGAACAGTTGAGAGGGTATTCAGTGTCCTAAGAGTCATCGTTATTGTGGTCTTATACTCGAGTTCCGTGTTGGAATCTTGGGTTGAGTCTTTGTGATGCTACGATGAGGGAGAAATATCAAGTTGATGATGAAAAAAAAGGAAATTAGATAGATGGAATAGTTTGCTAGTAGGACGAATTGGTATGCTAAAGATATGATCAATTCCTTGTTTATGTTCGAGGTAATGAGACCTTACGGGTATTGGGCGGCAGAGCTTTTGAGTTCGGACAGCTTGCTTAGGCTGGTGTGGATAGAAAGATTTAGTCCTGGCAGTTTAGCTTGTGGTTAGGAAAAAGGAGATGGAGTTTTCAGGTTATTCTAGTATGGTATGGTATGTAGGGTCTGTTGTGGAGGATTGGGAATTGTGTGTAAAGTACGGCTCAGTTCCGAATGGGAAGTCATTAAATTCTTAAGCTGCTCGGGCAACTGCATGTGATTTAAGAAGCGACCCTCAGATGACTAAGGAAAATAGTATTACTATTCTATTAATTTGATGGGAGTATACGTTCAGTAAGAGGGGAAGGTGATGTAAACTGATAATAATTCAGTGGGATTGCGACAGTTTCCTATTGGACCGACTGTTGGCACCTGAGTCTGTTGATGGCACAGGGAAATTTTAGAATATCTTTCGTGGAATGAATAGGTACCTGATGTGTAATATGTATTCCCACGGCGGAATGTGGGACGAGGTATAGTGATTTGTATGTTATATGGAGTTGGAGACTTGGAGTTCTCTGGTGCAGTCGATGTAGTGGTCATGGATCGTGTGCATTGGCACCGTAAGTGGCTATTGGGATTTGGAAGCCCGAATGGATCCTTAATCATTGATATGTTAGATTTTGGACATGATGTTAGGGGTAGATTGGTTTCCTCAGTGTTAGGTTAATCTAGACTATTGTGTTATGGGCTATGCCAGAGAATGCCACAGGTTGCATGGCGAGGTGCATCGAACTATGTTCTAGCGGAATGGTTGTGTTTCAAGGACCAGTATACGACTGGTAGGAGTTCCTTTCCTTAATTTACCAAGAGTTGTACCTAGTTCCGGCATTAAGGGACTTTTCGGATGCGTGTTCCAGTCTGAGTCGACTCGGTTGGCTCCGAATTGTATTGTCGAAGGATAAGTTGACTCGACCATTGCTGAGCTTATCAGCGATCTGGAGTGATCTATGAACTGTTTTCTACGTTGTGAGAGGTTATGATTTACGGACTATGGGCACATATGGAGCAGTGCTATCGATATTCGTAGTGGAAGTTGAGTTTTTTAGCTTACACCGCCATAAGTAGATATGATTATGCATTCAATGTGCTTACGACCGATACTAGGTATTTGGTTATAATGAGCCAATTCGACTCGAGGTGCATCTACCTATGTGAGATATTTGAGTAGATCGGGTGGCAAGCCGCCACAGGGTATATTATCTGGATCGGGTTGCACGCCGCAACAGTGTGACGTTGAGGATAGTTTCTGTGTGTTACTTTTATGCCTTGTTTCCTAGTTTCTGAGGGAAGTCCATATTGGGAGTTGCTCGGCGAATAGCGCATCGACTGGGTTCTTTCAGGATTTAATGGTGTATGTAACTCGCTTCACCGTGGGTGTGATGGATTGCTTGGGTTCATACATCAATATGTGCGTGGTTGTCATGTTCGAGTATAGCGACTCGAGGTGCTTCATGTGGAATGGTATTGGATGAGATCGCGCATTATAGCATGGCTATGTGGAGATTAGACCCTTCGAGAAAGGTTCAGGTATTCTATTCCAATGATGTGAGACGAGGTCTCAGCCTTGTGTTGTAATGGTATTGACGAGCTTAAGGTACAATTCTTTCGTTTGAGTCATTTTCATGACTTGAGTATGTTCAGATTCCTCTTTTGGTGTGTGTTATGTAAGTTGTGGCTTAGGCCGTATTGAAGTGTCATGTCACCAGGATGGTGTGTTTGGTCAGAAGAGACCTTTGGTGTCATGAATGGGTGCGAACAGATTTGGTTTCAGCTTGTTGGAAGGTTAATATCGAGTTTCGGCTCGGAGATCTGTTGTGGTATTAGTCAAAGGGGAAGCAATGTCTTCGTGAATGGTTGACCTGAGAAATGGCAATGGTCTACTACGTGTTCGTTATCATTGATAGAGTATAGGGATAAGACCTTAGCTAATAAGAGGTTCCCATCGATAATTGAGTATTTTGGGAAACTGTTGTGAATAGAGAACAACATGTCGAGTGTCAAATTATGTGATTTGTTGCATGGGTTCACCTGAGGTTGCAGGTATGGGTTATGACAGCCAGTTCAGGCTTATTCTGAGTACAAATGTGAGGTTCTGAACTTGTGCATGGTCTTAGAAGTGCAATGTGGTCTTACAGTTATGGTCTGGATGGACTGTGAAATTTCAGCTAAATTGTGTTATCGGACCTATGCGAGGTAGGGTGACGAGGGATCACCCCAGTATGTGCCTGGTAGGGACATTCAACTATTGGTTGGCTCCAGCACAACTCTAGACACGCTCGAGGACGAGCGTTTCTTTAAGTTGGGGAGGATGTAATGACCCGACCCTTCGTCTCAGGTATCTCCGCCTCGTTTTCCCCTTTTTATGCTTCTATATGTTTCATTATATGTGTTTGGAGATTTGAAGTAATTCGGATAGAGTTCGGTTAGAAATGAGACAATTAGTCTCTTTATGAGAAGGTTAGTTTGGAAAAGTCAGCCGAATGTTGACTTATGAGTTAGAGGGCTCGAAATGGATTTTCGATGATTCGACTAGTTTCGGATGATGATTTGTGACTTAGGAGCGAAATCAGAACTGAATTTGGAGGTCCGGTGTAGAATTAGGCTTGAATTGGCTAAGTTAAAAATTTGGCGAAGTCCGGTTGATAGGTGATATTTTGATCCAGGAGTAGGAATGAAATTTCGACAACTGCAGTAGCTCCGTTAGGTGATTTTTGATATGCGTAAAAATTTTCAGATCATTCAGAGGTGTTTAGGTCAGGTTTTGGAGCAAATGCAAGTTTCAGAAGTTTTAGTTAAACTTAGGCTTGAATCCATCGAAATTGGGTGATTTTGATGTTTATGATAGCATTTTTATGTTGCAAGCAAGTTTGAACGAAGTAATGAGACATATTTATGCATTTAGTTGGGGTCCCGAGGACCTCTGGGTGAAAACATGTGATGAAAACGAAGATTTTTGAAGATGCAATAGCTCTGTTGCACAAGCTTCTAGTATTTCCGCGAAAGCGGAAGAAGTACCGCAAAAGCGGCCACCGCAGAAGCGGTAAGACCGCAGAAGGGGTCTTGGTCCATCTGGGCGGTCGCAGACGCGGCCAAGTTGACCGCATAGGCGGAGACCGCGGAGGCGGTTAAGGACCACAGAAGCGGTCCCAGTCGACTCAAGGGAGACTGCAAAAGAAATCTATTGACCGCAGAAGCGGCCACCGCGGAAGCGGTCATTGTATCTCGGAAGCGGAAATCGCATGGGGATTAATAAAACAGTGTTTACAAATTTCATAAGTTAAGAAAACACTTTTGGACTTCGGGAAGAGACGATTGTAGGAGAGTTTGAAGAGGGTTTTGAGGGTTTCTTTCAGGTAATAATTCTTTGCCTCGGATAATGTATATGTTGTAAAATGGTAGATTAAACAATGAAATTCAAGGTTTTTAAGGTCAAAAATAGTGGTTAGGGCTTGAAGCCTAAGAGAGAAAAATGGTGATTTGAGAGGGTAAACGAACTCCATTTTTGATAAACCTTATATGTACGGAGTCATGGCGAGACGAGGAATTCAAGGATGTAACTTTCTGAATTTTCAGAGAAGTGGGCTCGGGGCTCGTGTTTTACCAACTTCGTGAATTTCAGTACTTTTCGAGTATTTTTGATTATGTGATGTTTATTTAGCCCATATTTATGTAATCATTGTGATTTTTACTAGATTCGACGTGTGAGGAGGTCGATACAAGAGGAAAAGGCATTGCAGACTAGGCTATGACCAGTTAGAGGTGAGTAGTTTGTATAGATGATGGCCTGAGGGTTTGAAACCCCGGTTTATCACATCGTGACGCTATGTTAGGGCGTGACTCACATCCCATGGCAGGTGCGGGATGGTATATGATTGGGGATTGTGACTTGGTCCATTCCGAGAGCGGAATATAAATTATTGGCGGCTGATACGCACATTGTGTTGTTGACAATTGGGCTTAATGCCCATATTTCGGTCCTTGTGCCGATCTGTAGTACCCGTCTAGGGTGAATATATGTGTGATGACATTATTTGCATAATCATTGATCTCAGTCCTGTATTTAATCACCGTAATGAAATACTAAGTCACTTTTTCCTGAAATTAAATAATTGAATTATATTTGCCATAAAAATCGTAAAGATGGGAATTTAGATTGAATTTGTGTATGTGACTCATATGCATATTGTGGACTGAGCATGGGTCGGGCTGCACGATCCGCATCAGATATATATTGATATTGCACTTGGGCTGAAGTAGCCCCTTCGGAGTCTGTACACACCCCCAGTGAGCGCCGTCGACGTTAAATGGATCTGACAGCACGTTCCGCAGTGAATTCATGTGCATTGCATTGCATTTTTATGTGATACTTATTGTTGTTGTGATACTGTTATGCTGTTAGTCTGTAACTAAGTTATATGATTGTTAGTTATAGCTTTGCGTTGTGGTCTTTTGTGGATTTCTTACATTCAGTCATTTTCTATATTCATTATTCATTGAGTCGGTAGTACTCACCCTACTCCCTGCACCTTGTGTGCAGATTCAGGTACACCGGAGGCTTAGCTGATTCTTGTAGTCTCCAGAGATATTTCCAGAGTCGTTGAGGTAGCTGGATGACGTTCGCAGGACCTGGCTGCTCTTCATTATTTCTTCATTTCATTATTATTATATACTATCTCATAATTTGGTTTTGGTATTCAGATACCATTTTATTACTCGGTTTTGTTTAGAGGCTCTAGATTCGTGACCCCCAGATTATATGGGTGTACTTTTGAATTTCATATTCTACTTATACCATATTATTAATATTTCTGGATTATTCTTTTATTAAAGTCTTCTTGGTTTGAGACTTAAACGTTTTCGTTGGAAGCGATTGTTGGTCAGGCTTACTTAGCTTTACGCCTGGGTGCCATCACGACCGGGTTTTGGGTCGTGATAGGTTCATATAAATTTCTTCCTCTAGATCACCATTTAAGAAGGCTTTTTTTACATCCATTTGATGGATTTGAAGACCATACAAGGCGACTAACGCTATTAGCATCTGAATGGATGTGATTCTTGTTACCGACGAGTATGTTCAAAATAGTCAAGACCTTCTCGCTGTCTAAATCCTTTGACAACAAGTCTTGCCTTTTATTTGTCAATAGTACTATCGTCTTTCATTTTCTTCTTGAAAATCCATTTAGAACCCAACGTTTTGTTACCTGAAGGAAGATCAACCGATTCCCAAGTATGGTTGCTCAATATGGATTCTATTTCACTATTGACATCTTCTTTCCAATATTCCGTCTCCGAGGAAGACATTGCTTCCTTGAAGGTACGAGGCTCATTTTCTAACAAAAAAGTCAGAAAATCTGGACCGAGTGAAGTAGATGTCATTTGACGTTTACTTATTCTCGGATTTTTTTCATTTGGCATCCCATCTGTTATCTCCTCCCGAGGTCGTTTTGAATTTTGGTAGGTCATTTCACTTTCCTTTTTGTACGAATAAAATAGTTTCAAAAAATTCAGCATTATCTGATTCTATTATTGTATTAACGTGAATCTCAAAATTTTCTAATTTATGAACCAGAAACCGATATGCCTTGCTATTGGTTTCATATCCAATAAATACATAATTAACCATCTTTGGACCTATCTTAATCCTTATAGGTTTAGGAACTTGTACCTTAGCTAAACACCCCCACACGTTGAAGTATTTCAAGCTAGGCTTCCTTCCTTTCCACTTTTCATAAGGAATGGATTGTGTTTTACTATGAGGTACACGGTTGATTATTCAGTTAGCTGTAAGTATAGCTCCCCCCCCCCTCACAAGTTCTGTGGTAAGCCAGAACTTATCAGCAATGCATTCATCCTCTCCTTCAATTTTTGATTCTTTCTCTCCCCAATTCCATTAGATTTGGAGAGTAAGGGGCAGTTGTTTGGTGAATAATGCCATTTTCCAAACATATTTCTTCAAAAGGAGATTCATATTCGCCACCCCTATCACTTCCTATCATTTTGATCTTTTTGTTTAGTTGTATTTCAACTTCACTCTTGTATTGCTTGAAAGCATCAATTGTCTCATCATTACTATTAAGTGAGTAAACATAGCAGTATCTCGAGCTATCGTCAATAAAAGTAATAAAATACTTTTTTCCACCGCGAGATGGTATTGACTTCATGTCGCAAATATATGTGTGAATTAAGTCTAAAGGACTTGAATTCCTTTCAATGGACTTATAAGAATGCGTAGTATACTTTGATTCCACACATATTTGATATTTGGAATTAATGCAATCAAATTTTGGCAATACTTCTAGATTTATCATCTTTCGCAATGTTTTGAAGTTTACGTGACCTAAACAAAAATTCCATAATGTGTTTGACTTAACAAGCAAGAAGACACATTCACTTTATTGATAGGAACTGCTATTACATTTAGCTTAAAAAGTCCCTCACTTAGGTAATCTTTTCCTACATACAAATTGTTCTTACTTATTACAACACTATTAGAAATAAAAATACATTTGAATCCATTTTTGACAAGAAGTGATGTAGACACAAGATTCTTGCAAATTTATGTATCATGGAGGACTTGGTTTAGGGTCACTATTTTTCCCGACGTCATCTTCAATTCAATCTTGCCAACTCCTTTAATTTTGGCCGTAGATGAATTTCCCATGAGGATTGTCTCGTCAGGACTTGCGGGGGCATAAGAAGAAAATAACTCCTTGTTAGCACAAATATGGTGGGTGGCTCCAGAATCTATCCACCATTCTATCGGATTTCCTACCAAGTTGCATTCAGACAACATGGCACACAAGTCTTCCATTTCCTCTTCAACCATGTTGGCTTGATTCTTTTTCTTCTTATCATTCTTTGGCGCACAACAATCCACTGCCTTAAGCCCATTTTTTCCACAGTTGTGGCAATTACCCTTGAACTTCTTCTTGCTTGGGTAATTCTTTGGTCCATAAGCCTTCTTCCTCTTCTTATTTTGTGGTGCCTCCTCAACAATGTTTGCCCCCATTATTGTCAAGTGTCCACGTGATTTCCTTTTAGCATTTTTGTTGTCCTCTTCTATCCTCAAACGAACAATCAAGTCTTCTAGTGTCATTTCCTTCCGTTTATCTTTAAGATAGTTCTTAAAATCCTTCCACAACGGAGGTAACTTCTCAATGAAAGCAGCAAATTAAAATTCCTCATTTATGACCATACCTTCAATAAAAATTCATAATTAATAATAAGATAAATATTATTAATAAAATTATTGATTTAGGTCATATTCAGCAAGGAGGTCATGCACAATGACTTGTAATTCTTGGAATTGAGTTATGACCGACCTAGTGTCAATCATCTTGAAATCCAAAAACCAAGCAGCCACAAACTTCTTAAGCCCGACATCCTCAGCCTTGTACTTCTTCTCAACCGCATTCCATGACGCTTTTGAAGTTTCTATGACACTATAGACATTGTACAATCCATCTTTCAAACAACTCAAGTTATTGTTTTTGCATAAGAAATCAGAATGTTTCCATGCTTCAGTTACAACAAGTCGTTCATCATCCGAAGTATTTTATGCCAAGACCAGAGGATCCTCCTTGATGAAACGTTGCAAACTCAACATAGTAAGATAGAAGAGCATATTCATTTGCCAACGTTTGAAGTCAATGCTGGTGAACTTTCCGGGTTTTTCTGGTGGTGCCATAACATGAGCAGGAGTAGAAGGCTTGATGAGGCCGCCAACCTCGTAACAGTAGCATCCGTTCCCGCAACACTTCCATTAGCTTGGTTTTCATTCGTCATATTTATGTAAAGTTGAAAATAATACAGAACTTTGTTAAAACAGTGAAGTTTTGATATCTTCAAACTGAATACCAAACCAAACATACAACACGTAACAATGGTGAAGTTTTTATATAATTCAAACCCGTACGTTTATTATTCCGGCAAAGTTTTTATGCACTTTAAACTAAACAGAAACAATTATTGGAGTAGAAAGCAACAAGGCTTTAGTCTCCAACAAAGTATTTAAACACTTTAATATATAATCAACACAGAAAAGTTAGTAATTATAAAATTCATTAAGCGTGTGAGCGTTACTATATTAAACCAAATATCAAAAAATTGTTAGAAGAATTAAAGAAAACTAGAAAATAGTAGAGAATCAGAAATATTTCGAGTCCACAAGTTTTTGGTGTGTCCTTAAGGAATTTTAACCCCCTCACACATTAACAAGGTAATGGATTAAATCCTACTAGGATAAAACAGAATAAACCTTCCTGCAATAGTGGCAATACAAACTGCATGATACTAATGAACTCAAAGAACGGAGCAAAATCACGCTTACGATTTTGAGAGAGAGAGAGAGAGACTGCGAATTAGGATGAAGTTTTTCAAGAAGAAAAAAGTTCTGGAGTGCTTTCGTATGTAGAAAATGGAGTTTTGCCTCAGAATTTACAGGGAATTATCAGAAGAGGTGCCTGGAAAAGGTGCCTTTTCAGAAGAATACACTACCTGCTGCGGTTCTACCGCGACTGCGGCAGAACCGCGGTCAGAGAGGATCTCTGAATCAGAAAGTGCGAACAATGTCAAAATTATGCCCCTATGATATACCGAGCGGGAGAACTCCTACATACCATCACCTCACCATGTCCATTCATAAAGTGGGGGATGGATTTTATCGCACCTCTCCCGGCAGGACGAGGTAAGGTACGCTACCTTTTGGTTTTAACTGATTATTTTTCTAAGTGGGTGGAAGCAGGCGTGTACACTCAAATACGCGAGCAAGAGGTCATCACGTTCATTTGAAAAAACATAATATGCTGCTTCAGCATTCCCAAAGAAATCAGCTGCGACAACGGACCTCAGTTCGTCGAAAAGAAAACGACCAAGTTTTTTGAAAAATGGCACATCAAGCGAATACTCTCCACACCATACCATTCTGCCGGCAATGGCCAAGGCGAAATCTCCAACAAAGTAATACTGAATATATTGATCGAGGGGGCCAAAAGGCTATGGCCTAAACTACTACCAGAAGTACTATAGGCATACCGTACCATACCAACCAGCACAGGCGAGACGCCGTATTCACTAGTCTACGGGACTGACGCAGTTATACCCGTCGAGGTCGGAGAGCCTAGTTTGAGATACTCAAACGAAAACGGACCAAACAATGACGAAAGTAGGCTACGAGATCTGGATGAAGTCGAAGAACAGAGAGATATTCCACACATAAGAACGGTAGCCCAAAAGCAACAAGTAGAAAGGTATTATAACACGAAGGCCAAAGTGCGACCGCTTAAAGTCGGCGATTACGTCCTCAAAGCTAAAACACAAGCAGCGAAAGACCCTAACGAGGGAAAACTGGGAAACAACCGGGACGGACCATACAAAATCACGACGGCAGCAAATAAAGGAGCATTCCAGTTAGAAACAATGGAGGGAAAACTACTCCAAAACAACTGGTATGTCACCCATCTCAAATGCTTCCACTTCTGAGAGGAGGCTCTATGCAAGTCGTAGTCTTTTCCCCTCATCCTGGTTTTGTCCAAATCGGGTTTTCTCGGTAAGGTTTTTAATGAGGTGGCAAGGGGGACATCTCGAGGTTTAAAGTATTGTTCATTATCCCACCCGTCGGCATATTCTCTGAAACGATGTAATGAAGGGAATGGATATAGATAATCAAATCTCCTTTGGGTTCTCCCAATACAAGAACTACAGCCCAACCTAGCTTAAGGCTAATGCCGTGGACTACACCCCCGTGAGAGCCCTCTGTATGCACAGAGTCAACATATGATTCTTAGAAGAATATAATTAAATCTCCAATGTGAAATGCAAAGCCATCGACGAAAATATAAGTTTGACCTCATTCGAACCATGATGGGATCCCACTTTGACGACAGTTTGAAGAAACATCCCAATGTCCAAGGCCATTAAAAATATGAGTTCGACCTCGTTCGAACCATGACGAGATCCTACTTCAGCGACAGTTTGAAGCAACATCCCAATGGCCAAACCCATTGGACTAAAGTGAGAGTTCGACCTTGTTTGAACCATGACGGGATCCTACTTCGATGGTAGTTCAATGCAATATCCCACTGGCCAAGGCAATCGCCAAAAACATGAGTTCGACCTCGTTCGAACCACGATGGGATCCTACTTCGACAACAGTTCGAAGAAACATCCCAATGGCCTATTCCATCGACAAAAATATGAGTTTGACCTCCTTTGAACCATGACGGGATCCTAATTCAATGACAGTTCGAAGTAACATCCTAATGGCTAAGACCATCGATGAAAATATGAGTTCGAACCACGATGAGATCCAACTTCGACGATCGTTTGAAACAACATCCCAATGGCCAAGGCCATTGAGGAAAATATGACTTCGACCTCGTTCGAACCACGGCGGGATACTTCAATGAGAGTTCAAAGAAACATCCCAATGGCCAAGGCCATCAACGAATATATAAGTTTGAGCTTGTTCGAACCATGACGCGATCCTACTTCGATGAAAGTTTGAAGCAACATCCCAATTGCCAAGGACATCGACAAAAATTATGAGTTCGACCTTGTTCGAACCACAATGGGATCCTACTTCGACGATAGTTCGAATCAGCATCCCACTGGCCAAGGACATCGAAAAAAAAAGAATCGACCTTGCCCAAAAGCTAAATTGACTTAACAGCCCGACAAGTATCCCGAATACCATATACATTGCAAAGAACACTAGCAAATCGACAAAATAAGTTCTATATTGCATCATAATGTTAATTACACATGTCTTTAAAAACGGGCTCAAGCATGCCCCCTACAAAAGCCCCAAAATAAAAATAAGTACAAATAAAAGATCACACATCTCTCCTGTGAGGTAAGCATCTTCGTACCACCAGTCCGAAGCAAGACGGTTTGCATCATTAGAGTTGATGTCATCCCCATAAGGTGTAAGAGGGTCGTACCCACATGCCTCACGAGTTGCACGATCTAAAGTTCTGCTTCAATTGCCTCCCTTCGGCGTGAAAAGTCTTGTACACGTCAAGCCGAGCCTTAGCAAGGACCCACAACTCATATAAGCAATAAGGCATGACTTGATCGGCCGAGGCACAAGACGTAAAAGATTGAGAGAGTTGATTTGCTTCCTCCGCTCCCACTGAGGCCACTTTCCCATTCAACGCATATAGATCCGCCTCCAACTCTATAACACACCCTTCAAGCCCCGCGATATTAAGATAGAGGCCTTCTTCTCCCCAACCTCCACCACCTTCACACTCAATTCAGCGGTAAAAATGGCCACCTTTGCTTGTAAATCAACATTCTTGGCCATCACCCCTCTGCTCAATTCAAGCTCATCCTCCTTCACCTTGAGGGAGGCCTCAAGTTCACTATTACGGGCGACAACCTTCATAAGCTCCTCATCCCGCTCCATCAGCTCTTCTATCTTGTGCTCCAATTGGTCTTTCCTCTGTTTGAGCCCTTCGCAAAACAACTGAAATTTAGGGTCCTGATTATAAATATCATCCATTGCATGGTACTTAGCATGATATCGTTGATATTTAAAACACATCTTCTCGTAGATGGCCATCCTCTTCCTCTCCCGATGCTCACGTTTAGTCCTTATAATGAGGGTCTAGAACAAAAGAAAAAGAGAAGTTAAAAGCAAAATACAGGTCGACAATCACCACACAAGCCCTACGATGAAAAGGAAAAGAAAGGCACCTACCCGTAAGGCCATACCGGCGATGCTCTGAGACAACTCCATGTCACTCATCGCCCCGAGCACCTCATTTTAAGGGGCAGCACATAGAGGAGCTAAAATAGATGCCACTTGCTCACAGTTCAACAACTAGTTGTAGTCCCTTAGGATGACTAAGTGATGATCAGATCCCTCTGTTCTGACCTCCACATGAGTATGGAGACCTACAAACTCGTTAACATCCTCCGGATTGACATTTGAACATGAGCCTTTTCCCTCGACATGACGGCACCTAATGTTGGAAAATGTGCTGCCCTTGGTAGAGCGCACAGAGCGAGCTCCTAAGTAAACTCCTTCCATTTTGGGAGATCTCCCCGATAAAATGGCGTCAGCCATAAATGTGGGTATAGGTTCCGTCTGTGACGCCCTGCTTCTATCAGCATCCATGGCGACATCCTTCCCCAAGTTCCATTCTCTACCTCTTTCTTGACAATAGCTCGTCCCCGTTAGAAGATTCGTCCAAGAGGTACTGAAGAAGCCTCTTCCCTCATAACCATGACTCGAGAGGGACCTTCCACTTAATTTGGTTGAGGATGACACTCTCAAATAGACTCATTCAAAGTAAACTGCAGTTCCCGTGGCAGCGACGACCTATCAAAATTTGGGGACCCTTTGCCTGGAAGCTCCTCGACCTGCCGTCACGAAGAAGTCGCATTAATACACGATGATATTTAAGTAACGAAGTTGTAAAGAGAAAAAAATTTGTCGGATGGAACTTTAGGGTCGTAATGCTTTATGAAGGTGGGCCAATCTTGGGTCTCTGCTGCATGGGGAAACACACGGGCTACCTAATCCCTGATGCCAGAAATAAGGCGGGGTGGACGTCCCATAGTTGCAAACGAGAAGCAGACAAACTTTAAATTAAATATAGGTGAAGGAATAATAAAGCTAGTGGCGACACTTTCCAGTCTTAATCCATCGCTCAGGAAACCTGTTGGGGTCAGAAACTACATGTTCAGTTCTGACAAAGAAGTACATGTGCCAAAACTTACAGCTTGATCGGTCGTTTGTCCCAACCACTAGCCGTGCCACGGTGCCTCAAATACACCATGGTTCTCATGAGGAAGCTGGGTGAGATAGGTGCAAAAGGTGGTGGATAGAAATATCACATTATGCCAACTTTGCATATTTGGTCAACAACAGAAGTATCTTGAATGTATGCAGAGTTGTGCCGGGCAAAGTTGATAAAACCTACATAAATCGTCTGCCAATGGGAGGAGTGGAAAAGTATTACCAATCACGAAAGGGTACTCGTAGAAAGCACAATACCCAGGTCTGTGGACCTTTACGAAATCTCTCCCCACTAGGACCATGTAAACGCGAGCAGGAATTCCATAATTTGCACGAAAGGCATCAATGTGAACTTTTTCCGTCTTAGAGAGTACGAGGACATGAGTAGAAGAGGGATCTTGGAGGAAGTCACTTCGAGACATGCGGTGTCTCAGCAGAAAATCCTCCACCGTAGGAAGGCTATCACCTTCTTCTACCACCGTATCTTCACCGCCCGAAGGGGGCACCATGGACAATCAGTCGGCCTCAGGAACCCCTTCAGGATATCGTTGTGATCTTGGCATGCTTTCAGTCAAAGAGGTATTGATACATCAGGAAGAAAAAGGAGGAAGATGTTGTGAATAGAGAATGTGAGAAGAAGAATCAGAAAGTTGTTAGTGCTCGGAGAAATAAGGAGAGTCAATCAGAAATGAAATGGACAAGAAATTTTGAAAAAAAAAACCCACCACCTATTTATAGGGTTGGGTGGAGCCAAAATCGAAGCGGAAGGTCATAGAGTGGCACCATAATAGAAGAAACAAGCCATCAACTCCTGTCTCAAAAATATGCGTAATGATGATGCACGTGAAGATGACATCACTTCCCGATAACATGCATTCCTCAGTGCCTTGCTAAGCACGCTGACTATCCACCACTAGCCATGTCGTAATGCCTCGAAGGATCAAATTTCTCTGAGGAACGCATGATGTCTGCTCATCGAGGACACACCTAGTTGCAACCCTGACAAATGGAGGGACTAACTGTACGGTTCCAAATTTGACCAACCATGACCATCAACGAGTATGACGAATGAAGAGGTCCTCATAACTTGACGTCCTATGGGGGACGACCTTAAGGCAAACAAGAGATTGTAAGAACATTGTAATAGTACATTCCCGTTAGGGGGCATTAGAAATATTCCTTATAACTTGTCTTTTACAGCTTAGAAGGGTTTCACTCCTTAGATATATGGAGAACTACAACTTTGTAGAGGGAAACTTCTGGGATAATCCATAATACTTGCTGTAAATTTGCTTACATAAACGAGTAAGAAGATTTATTGTAAAAGGTTGGTTGATCAAGATAGATAATGAGGTCTTATTAACCATATTCTTCTTATCCATCTTTCATTCTAGATATTATTTTACTTAGCTAATATTTACCCCCTCATTCCATTTAGTTGATTTGTTCAAAAAGGTTTCGATATCGTTTGAGTCAATCAGGTAAAACCATTGTTCAACCCAAATTCCAGTTGGGCCATAACATTACAAATGGTTTGATTTCATTTTGTCTTTCATTCGTTTATATAACATTCTTGATTACTTGTGTTGAGTTAATCCACATATCCTTAAAACCACGTACAAATTAATTGTTATCCATTTTAAAGGTAAACAGTATGATGCACACCGTGGGGCTAAGGATAATAGTGGTGGTTCGATACAAATCTCCATAACACACACTACTTTACACTTTTTCTTTAAGGTCTCAATTTCAGGTCAGCTTAAAAATGTCAAATTCTAGTCTGATCACTTGAACATTGAGGATGATGGGTCTGGCCATCATGGCGAAAACAACACTATGGAGTATAGCAATGAGGTGCCCCCTGCTGGATCCCAACGGGGTCCCGATCGTAGACCTAGTCGATGCTAACTCACATCCAGCCATCAATGCCAACCTTCCTACCAACCCCAAAAATAGCATTTGCGGTGAACCTCGACCAACGGCTAAAGGAGCACCCGAAGGCGAAGGAGATGGGGCTAATCTACGATTGATCTTCGAACTGCTGCATGATCAAAATGAGGCAATAGTGCAAATGCAAAACTAAAGCCTCTCCCTCAGTAGAGTTGATCCTGGCCCTCTCTGGGAAAACACTCAAATAAATGAGCAGATCATTGAGAGGCCGAGCGAAGTTGAGTCTGTTGTCAGCCCTGAAGTAATGAAAATGTTAGAGGAAGTAACGCAACAAGTGGCTCGTGAAAAGAAAATTGAGGCAAACGACAAAGAGGTAGAGACATATAGTTATTGGGCTGATCAAATCCCTAGAGCCTCTCAAATATTGAAGGGCGTGAACTGCAAGAAATTTATCCAAAAGCCTTTCCCTCCTAGTGCGGCACCTAAACCAGTCATCAATAGGTTTTGTATGCCTAATATTTCAAAGTATAACAGACTCATGGATCCAAATAAGCATGTGACCTCCTACACACGCGCCATCAAATACAACGACTTGGTAGACGCAAAATCAAGTTAGTGTTATTAAAGAAGATTAGGGAAAATCTGTCAAAAGAAGCGATGATATGGTGCCACAACTTGCCCCCAAATTCCATCGATTCGTTCGCTATGCCGGCAGATAATTTTGTGAAAGATCATGCTGGGGCCATCAAGGTCAAGACCAGAAAATCGAATCTTTTCAAGGTTAAGCAAAAGGACAACGAGATGCTCAGGGAGTTCATGCCGAGGTTTCAAATGGAATGGAAGGAATTGTCTCCGATTGCAGATGATTGTGCTATTTCGGCATTTACTCTAGGACTCAACCCCCGAAGCTCTTGGCTTCGAAAAAGCTGAAGAAAAAACTTGGTAGAATACTCGACACTAACTTGGTCCGACGTCTACAATTGGTATAGGTCAAAAATCAAAGTTGAGGATGACCAACTCGGAGCCCCTTGCGGGTCCGTTCATCCCATCAGAATCGATGACAGGCCTAAGATAATCGTCGATCACGAATCAAGGCCGTTCTGAGATCGGTATCAACCATACATCATAGATCGAAGGGGGAATGGGTCCCAATGAAACTCTATAAGAAAAAAAAAGGGAAGCAATCGAGGGCCCAATAACCGAGGCCCAATGAGAAAAGTGGTTTCGACAGGCCGCTCGGGGGGAAAGGAAGCTCCAAGATTGTCAAAGTATAGCTTCAACATTGATGAAACAAGCATCTTATCAGCCATTGGACGGATCAAGGAGACCAAGCAGCCTCGACCATTGCAATCTGACCCTATCAAGAGAGACCCTAACCTAATGTGTAAGTATCTTGGCACTCATAACTGCAAGAACGAGCAGGCGTCTCCGGAAATTCCGGAGTGATCGAGCCAAAAATCACTTCAAGAACAGGGGCTCCAACAAATAGGCCAACGAAGAGGAACCTCAATACGTCATCAATATGGTAATTGGAGGTGTCAATGTCCCTTAAGGGCCCGTGATAAAGTGCAAAAAAGTATCCATCACGAGGGAGAAGCACACCCGAGATTATATCCCGGATGGAGCCATTTCTTCCAGCGACGAGGGTGCTGAGGGCATCATGCAGCCTCATAATTATACATTGGTAATATCCGTACTTATAAACAAAACCCCGAGTCAAGAGAGTGTTGATTGATCAAGGCAGATTGCTAAATATCATCAGATCGAGGGTCGTAGAACAGTTGAGGCCACACGATTAGATAGTGTCGGCTGTCGAGGTGTTGAACGGATTTAACATGGCATATCAAACTACCAGAGCAGAAATAACTTTGCTAGTTAATATCACCAAGATGATTCGAGGTACCGAATTCTATGTGATCGAAGAGGACATGAGGTATAACGCCTTATTCAAAAGACCTTGGATTCACAACATGAGCGCAGTACCGTCAACGTTACAATAGGCACTAAAGTTCCCCACACCGGGAGGGACCAAGATGTTTTATGGAGCGAAGCTGACTGCAAAAGAAATATTCGCAGTCGACGAGGTAATCCAAGTGCCTGTGCTCTCGACGTCAAAGAACATGGAGCTGACTAGGAAATAAGAAACTAAAAACCAATCACCGATACTGGCCCCGACCGAACCGGAAGAGTGAGGAGTAGGCGAGGATGATGATTACGGAGACCATAGGTCGCTCATCGCCCCTGATGATTCCGATGCCACCTGTGAGCACGCGATTTTTTGCTTATATGTATATTACTCCCCAAAAAAAAATTTAAAATAAAATATTTTTTTATTGTTTGAAATTGTTGTGAATTTGGTATTATTTTCCATGTATTATTTGCATTTTGTATGTGCATGTCCATTTGTTAAATTAATAAAAAATATTAAAATATGTTGCATGCATGTAACATTTAATTTTACAATTAGGAGTAATTAATTTTGGTTTACAAAAAAATAAAAAATCACAAAAATAGGCATCTTTTGCATTTTTAGCATTTATTGTCAAAATTGTGCAATTGTGTTTTAATTGATGTTTAATTGTGCATAATAATTATTGTTAGGAGTTAGTTAATATTTTTTGAGTTAATTTAGTTTATAACTTAATTTAGAATTTTAGTTTTATTAATTAAAAGAAAAGAGAACAAAAATAAGAAGATAAAACTCTGATTAGGCCAATTTTCAGAATTAAAATTAGGCCCAAAACTCTTCTACCCAATCCAAAAAATACCCAATTACTAGGCCCACACCCCATAACCCAACCTAGTCCATTCCCATGCCCCAAATAACCCAAAACCCTACACTTAACTCATGTGCCGACTTACCCATTTGGTAACACATTTTGAAAGACTTCATCTTCTTCTCCTAAAAAACCCTAGAATCCTTCTCTTCTTCTTCCTCAAACACCACAGAAACCCTAGCCATGGCTGCCAATGACCACGCTGCCTCTCCCTTCCCCGTAATCTTCTTCAGCACACCCGTCGTCCCTCTCCCTCTGTCGTCTTCTGTCACGACGACCAGCAGTAACGTGCTGCTGCATTTTCTCATCCCAGCAACGAACGCTGCCTCTGCTCCGTCGCCAACTCCACGTCGAGCAGTCTTCAGGCACAACAAATGGCCTGCTTCGTCCATCTTCACCATAGCCCCGACTTCCCTAAACTTGCAAACTAGTCTGGTTGTCACCCATGGATGACGACTACTAATTGCTTCGTCTTGTTCCAGCTCGACGATGACCACTGCTGTCCTCCGAGTTCCAGATCGTCCATGAATGAGTAAACACACCCACAAATAGTCCCTCCCCGTTTACAATAGTCCGTTCAACCTCCAAGAATTCAAATCCGAGTTCGACCTGGGCTCGTTCAGTTTTCAGATTTTTCTTGCAAGATTATTTCGTTCCTTTGATCTATTTTCTGTTATTGTTATTTATTTAAAAGTTTTATTTGTAACCTTGTCTTGTTCATCACATCTTCTTCTTCTTCAAGACCTTTTATTTGGTCAAAGTTTTTCTTCTGTTCATATAAGTGTGTGTTATAAGCTATATAAATGATTTGAGTAGTTTTCGTCGATTGATCATATTGAAAATTGGAGAAGTAGGATAATAGGCCATTGTTGTTCTCCAGTATGTTCGCCATTTTTTGCTCCTTGCTTGTTTTGATTTTTGTGATTGAAATGAACGTGTTGGTTGAAATCAGTTTTCTGCTTGAATTATTTGTGTGAATTTGACTTAAGGATTGGTTATAGCTGTATAGTGATTTAGTAAATAGTAATCAGTGTAGTTGTAAATTAGAGAGGTTTAAATACAGATTGTTAAGAGTTAGTGCAAGGGCAGTTTTGGGGTATTTTGGGAATAGAAAGTGATCAGATTTGACCAAATTAGTGGCCTGTTAGTCAAGCATCAATAAGTCAAAAAGCTTATACATTAATTTAATGCTAGTGGCTAATCAATCCTTAGATCATGCCTTGATTTTGGGAAAAAAAAGGAAAAGCCTTCTTTGGTGGGATTTAGTTTGAAAATAGGCAGATTTTCTTGGAGTGGTTGGTAGGATAAGTGCAGTTTTTTAAAGAGGGTAGGTTTAGGAGTTACTATAAATAGATAGAATTAAGGAGTAATTAGGGACTGAATTTGGAGATTAGAAATTGAGAGCTTAAAACTGAATTTTAGAGAGTGAACTGAATATTTGAGAAAAGAATTTCAGAACATAAGAGGGAATTTAAGGCTGAATTTTGACATCAAGAAGTCAGTCAATTTGTGAGAGATTATGCACTGAAAGTGAGGTCTTTTGTGGTTGTTTCTCTTCTGATTTTCTTGTTTTGATTTTCTGGTATTGTTGGGTTTTAATCTAATCCTGGGATTCTTGTTACTGTTTGATACTGGTTTACTTCTGTTGTTGTTGGAACTGTTTGCTGTGTGGCTTACACTACTGCTGTACCACTGATCCTCCTCTTCTTCTTCGCTTTCCAAATAAGATGTACACAATTAATACACTAGTTTTTGTAGAATGAAAATTGAATCATGAATAAGAAATGAAGAGTTGAAATTATGAGTTTATCTTAGTTATATTCTAAATTTTTAGTTGTATATGTATGATAATTAGTTTCATCTTTTAGAATCAGGTATTTGCTTTGTTATGTATAAATAAGCATCGTGTAGTAGTTTAGTGGATAAATTATATATGAATTCTAGTTGAGAGGATTGATAGTGTAGTAAGTAATGTCATGATTATTTCAGTTTGTATGTTGAGTAGTATATTACCAACGTGCGTTAGGCACTAAACTGTCTATTGCTAGATAATTTCTCCTCATTTAAAAGGCTTCCTAGTTATAACTCACAACAACTCAATTAGATATCATAGGTTTACATTTCAGCTTTATAAATGTTAAGCATGTATAAGATAAACTAGCTAGGCCCAAATTGGAATAGAAATGGCCCAGGTCCAGTTTTCACGCCATATATGATCGGCCTGACTCCATAAGTGACAAATGGAATGATTATTCATTCATTTCAGATTTTCGTCAAACCATGTTCATAACTTAGCTATAATAAACTAATAAGCATGTAAATAATGTAGGATTTTGTCTTTCTTTTATTTTTAGAGACACAACGAAAAATAGAAAATTAGTTACTTTAGGATATCCTTTAAAATAGAATGAGGCATTCCTCGCCGAAACAAATTCTAAATCACGAGGCCCTCAATTAAAAGTATATAATAAGCGAATAGACTTCGGAATTGGCCACTTAAGGAATTTTACGGCCTTTTCCAAAACAACAAATTCGTTAGTTTCTTTAGGATGCGCCTTAATTAATTTTACCTTCCTAAACCTGGGTGTGCATTTATGCAATGCAAATCCAAATCTCGATGAAGTTGAAATGTGTCAACGACCATGCGTACACTAGTTGTGACGTGGTTCGAGATACGTTTTCAAGATGTTGCAAGTCATTATAAAAATAACAATAGTAATAATAAAAGCGGTAAAGAGTTAAAACTTGCATATAAGTTCATAATTGTAAAAATCAAATAAATAAGCTAAATATGACAATTGAGCGACCGTGCTAGAACCACGGAACTCCGGAATGCCTAACACCTTCTCCCGGGTTAACAGAATTCCTTATCCGTATTTATGGTGCGCAGACTATAATATAGAGTCATTCTTTTCCTTGATTCGGGATTCAATCGGTGACTTGGGACACCATAAATCTCCAAAGTGCCGACTCTGAATCTTAATAATACATCCCGTTTTGATTGTCCTTTAATTGGAAAACTCCCTTAATCCCCCATGCCTCGCGGTGCGGAAATAAGGAGGTGCGACAACTCTGGCGACTCTGGGGACAACAACCTAGAATCTCTGGTTCAGGGTTCAGAATTCGAGCTTAGAATAATTGTTGTGTTTAGCTTTATCTGATTTTGCTACATGATCTGTGCTTAATGTGCTAATTAACTACTTCAAGCGCTTTGATATTTCTTGAACTGTATATAAACTGTACCGTAACCCATCTCCCTCTGGAAATTAAAATTGGGCATTTGCTTGACATATCCCTCTTTCTTTGAGATAGCTGAGGTGCTTTACACCCGATGTAGGATTTTAGTCACACATGTTTTAGGCGGGGAGCGCTGCCAGTTAAACCGGAAATCAATGTTACCGGCTACACTGGCCCTCTTCGGCTCGAGTCGTCCGCTCGGGTAGGCCAGGTCTAGAACAATAAACCCAGGTTTTTAACCTAGAATAACAAAGCTTCATGCCGGATCCCAAGTAGGAACGTTTATTTGCATCATGTGCATTTAATTTAGGGGATCCAACACAGGGGTTAGGTCCGTCTAGGACAAGCAACCTGAAGTGAAAAGACAATCCTGCTGCATCCTTTTGTTTTATTCATTTATTTGTTTCAGGCTTGCATGCTGACCGACTTTCAAAAGTTGAGAATATTGAAAAACTGTAAAAAAGAGAAAAATAACAATGCAAAGAGTTAATTATTTTAGAAAAACCAATGCCCAAGTACTGGTGAAAATAAATCCCATTTTGATTGTCCTTTAATTGGAAAAACTCCCTTAATCCCCTACGCCTCGCGGTGCGGAAATAAGGAGGTGCAACAGCTATGACGACTCTGGGGACAACAACCTAGAATCTCTGGTTCAGGGTTCGGAATTCGAGCTAAGAATAATTGTTGTGTTTAGCTTTATCTGATTTTGCTACATGATCTGTGCTTAATGTGCTAATTGACTACTTCAAGCTCTTTGATATTTCTTGAACTGTATATAAACTGTGCCGTAACCCATCTCCCCTCTGAGTCTTCTAGAAATTAAAATTGGGCATTTGCTTGACATATCCCTCTTTCTTTGAGATAGCTGAGGTGCTTGACACCCGATGTAGGATTTTAGTCACACATGTTTTAGGCGGGGAGCGCTGCCAGTTAAACCAGAAATCAATGCTACCGGCAACACTGGCCCTCTTCGGCTCGAGTCGTCCGCTCGAGTAGGCCAGGTCTAGAACAATAAACCCAGGTTTTTAACCTAGTATAACAAAGCTTCATGCCGGATCCCAAGTAGGAACGTTTATTTGCATCATGTGCATTTGATTTAGGGGATCCAACACAGGGATTAGGTCCGTCTAGGACAAGCAACCTGAAGTGAAAAGACAATCCCGCTGCATCCTTTTGTTTTATTCATTTATTTGTTTCAGTCTTGCATGCTGACCGACTTTCGAAAATTGAGAATATTGAAAAACTGTAAAAAAGAGAAAAATAACAATGCAAAGAGTAAATTATTTTAGAAAAACCAATGCCCAAGTAATGGTGAAACTCTGCCGAAATTTTGAAAATTTTTAAAAAAGAGAAGAAATTTTAATTTAATAGTCTGTTTTACTAAAAGCAAAAAAAAAATAATAAAAAAATTCTTTCATTTTTGGTAAATTTTTTGCCGAAAAAGAAGAAGAAAATAGTCCTTATTTTGTTTTGGAAAAATAGGTTGTTTTATTGTCTGTTGAAACTGAAAAGAAAAAGATTCTTTTATTTTTAGCTTGGAAAAATAGGTTGTTTTATGGCTTGTTGAAAAAGAAAAAAAGTTTTGTTTCTAAATATTGTTTTTATTTGTTTATGAAATGCCAAAAATAAAAAGAGTCTTCTTTAAAAAATAGTTCGTGTAATTTGGCGAACTACGCCTGTTTGATTCTCACAGGGTGTGAGATACGTAGGCAGCTCTAATCGGGTCCAAACTCTCCTTTTGCTAAAATAGCCAAAAAATGTCAATTTTGATTTTCTTCATAAATAAGTCGGGTGATGCCGTTTTTGGTCAAAAATAGTCGAATGTTCCCGAAAGGGACGCCGGAAGGCTGACTTTGCATTAACGACTACCTTTGGTCATTGTTTAGATTTTTTACCGGTTGACCCACACAACCTTAAAATCTTCGTCCCCAAAACCTGAAAGGCCGTATTTGCAATATTGGGTCTCCAATTTTGATAAAAAAGAAAAAGAAAAGAGTCGTATATAAGTCGGTGATGCTGTTTTTGCCGAAAATAGCCAAATATTCCTGAAAGGGATGCCAGAAGGCTGACTTTGTATTAATAGCCATCTTTAATTATTGTTTTAGGATTTGGCCGGTTAGCTAACACAACTTTAAAATCGTCATCCCCGAGGTGCTGAAAGGCCGTGTTTGCCATACCAGGTCTTTTATTTCAATTTTAAAAAAAAGAGAATTAGTGGGCAAGTGAGTGACATTTGGATTTTCGTCAAAATAAGTCGAGCCTGTTTCGACGATTTCTTAAACCGTTCTTGCCGAGATAGCCTTAGAGTATCCTTCAGTGGTCGAAAGGCTATTTTCGTAAAAGAATGGACAAGTTTGTGGAGTGTCATGAAATAATTTTTCCGGCCTCAAAATTCATGAGAAATTGGAAGGGGCCCACGTTTGCAAAAATAGTCATTTTTTTTTAAATTTGTCAAACAGGGAAAGGAATCTGATTATTTGTTTTTGAGTTTGTAATTCTTTATATTAGAATATGTGGTATGTTTAATTTTCAAGTCTGTGTGTTGTCTGTTCGTCGAGTTTGTTAGTTTGGTCAGTTTTTGAACAATTGTAATTAAGTTGGTTTTACTATGAAAATTTGAAAATACAAAAAAATGTTTTATTGTCGTTTAACTTTTATTGGCACGAACTACGCTTGGTCTGATTCATGAGGGGACATGATACGCATGCGATCTACATAAGATTCAACCACTGCTAAAAAAATAAAAAACAGAAAAAAGAAAAAAGGGAAGTGAGTAAAAGAAAAAGTGAGAGAAAAAGAAAGAGATAAAAGAATGAAAATAATGGAGAGTTTTGAAACGCTTGAAAATGGCACAAACAATGTAAGTCGGGATGATGCATGCGGTCTGAGCAAAAGCATATTAGAAATGGTTTACTGCCTAAGGACATTGCATCCTTCAATGTGCAATTGCGATATTTGTTGAAACTCTAACGCTAACAAGTTTGTTGTTTTCTAAATCAATACCAGTTAGTTTGTTAGAGCGTACTGTCATCGCACCATTATTAGACAAGTTCAAAAGGGCCCATACCAGAAAGCATGATTGGATCAGACAACAGTGTTGAGTCGAAAAAGACGATGAGTTAAATGCTGAAAGAGGCCATGGAAAAGATGGAAAATATGAGGTTGGAAATGAGTGAAATGCAGTTGGCCTTCGCTAAAGCACAAAAGGGGCCTGAACTACCCGTTACTCCTACTCTCCAACCAGTAAATACACCAGAATACCCTTCTCCTGGTCCTTCAACAAGCTTCCCGAGCCATCACTACTATCAGGGAATGGATGCCTATGACCCTTAAGCTCCACCACCCAATCAAAACCTTCCTATACCAAATGTCCCTATCTTTGTGGCACCTCCCCCAGCCCCATTCCACAGATCATCCATTGATCCATTGTTTCAAGCTCACGAGGTACCATATTACCCCCATGAACTCACGTTTAAAGCACCCGAGCCACATACCTATAGTACCCACTTTGAGGTCCTCGCGGAGACTGAAAAACCAGCTAAGAGCCCAGAGCAGGATGAGGTAATGAGGAAAATCAAAAGTCTGGAGCAATCCTTCAGGAACATCATGGGTTGGGCAATCAGGTCGGCGTGGCCTACAAATATCTATGCCCTTTCCCTGACGTCCAACTACCGGCAGGGTTCAAGATGCCCAAGTTTGATTTATACGAGGGACACGGCGATCCTATGGCACATTTACGTGGTTTTTGTAGCTAAATGAGAGGAGCAGGTGGTAAAGATGAGCTAATGATAGCTTACTTTGGCCAAAGCTTAAGTGGATCGGCACTGGAATGGTATACCAGACAAGATCCCAGCAAGTGGTACACCTGGGACGATCTAGCGCAGGCTTTCGCATGTCACTTCCAATACAATCTTGAGATAGTCCCTGACTGTCTCACATTACGAAGGACTGGGAAGAAGCCCAGAGAAAGCTTCTGTGAATTTGGTTTCCGCTGGAGAGAACAAGCAGCCAGGGTTGATCCTCCTATGAGAGTGGGGGAAACGGTGGACTACTTCCTACAAACGCTGGATCCAACTTACTTTGGTCACTTGGTGACGACAGTGAGAAAATCCTTAAATAAAGTAGTAAAGATAGGGGTTATGATAGAGGAGGGACTGAAGTCTGATAAAATCCTGAATTACTCGGCACATAAAGCAACAAATCAAGCCATTCAGAGTGGAACAGGGGGTGCGCTCGGAAAGAAAAAGAGAGAAGAGGTCTCAACAATAGAGGCGGGTAACTTGCCCAGATCTAGAGGTCCTTACCCTCATCACCAATCCAGACCCCATCACCCAAATTACCCGCACACTCCAAATTATCATGCACAGCCTTACTACCCCCCGCAAGAACCACACTTCTCCATCCATCAAGCCCAGACATACACTCAACCTCCGGCTCGCCCCCAATGGCGCACGCCGGCTCCCCAAAACACATATAAAACTCCAAAGAATACATATACACCACCAAGGGCCTACAGGAACACTCAGGGCCTGGTTTTCGTGGGATGAGTCTTTCAGAAATGAAAAGGTACAAAGAACATTCACTGAGTTGGGAGAGACTTATACTGCCTTGTTCACAAATTAAGGCAGTTAGGTTTGTTGAGTCCCGCCGAGCCTAGATTGCCAAATCCCCTTCAAAAAAATATGGACCACTTAGTAAGCTGTGAGTATTGTTCAGAGGCTCCCGGACACAATACCGAGAAGTGTTGGAAGCTGAAACATGCAGTTCAAAATCTTATTGACACCAACAAGATTGAGGTTCAGACAGTAGAAGCACCCAACATCAATCAGAACCCGTTGCCGGCACACCATGAACCCCACATAATCGAGCTAGTGCACGAAGGAGGGGAGCTAAAGAAACCCTCACAAACAGTGATGATGATCCGTGCCAGTTCAAAAGAAAAGTCGAATAGTGGAAAATCGGTGGTATAGTGGGAAAGGTAAATGACAAATCCAGTTATGGTGTTGGAAAAAGGGTCCAGTGGGGCAGATATGCAGTTTGTGGGGCTTAAGGCCAATATCAACAATTGAACGGCTACTCCTCTTCTTACCCGGAGGGAGTCTTAGTAGTGGGCTCTGATATTTCTTTCTTGTTGTCTTTATTATTTCAGGGTTGTAATCCATTTTTTTTCCAGCAAAAGTGTGAAACTCTTTTATCCTTCATTTTAATAAAGTGAGTTTTTCCTTCTTATTTTGTTTTCTTCTTTTTCTCTTTCTGGACAGTTCTCTTTATACTGATTCTAATAACATGGCATGCACGATGGATATGCAACCCAGTCTAAAAAAATCAATATGATTATGAACTAATAATACAAGAGGCAGATTGATGATAATGAGTGAGTCAAAACCCGAATGTAGCGGTTAAGGAAGCCAACAAGAACATAGAAAAGATATTGAGGAAGAAGGGTCCAGGCAATGGAATGAAATGAGAATCAACTGAATCTTATTCAAGATTGATCTTTCATATCCGAGAGTCTTATCAAACTCTCTGCCACTGTAGGTGCGACACAGGTAATAGTGACTGAAAGAGCTGATGCGGCATGATCACTATTATAGGCGTCCTATTTAGTTTAGAGATTTAGGGACTAGGCCTGTTCAGGAACTCAAATGATTCATCTTAGTCTTAGTATACCGGGTATGCCTTTGGCCAAGCCCAGAGATTGACAAATCTATAGTGGCGGGTCTATCTTCGTCTGGGCGAGCTGCGGAGCTATTTTTTCTTTCTTTCATTCCATCTGTCTTGCTTGATTGGTTAAAGAGAGCGCTTTGATAAGACTATTCCGCAGAGAGTGTGGCTAAACACTTATTCACCTTTCGGCCTTCAAAGGAATGGTCGGAACTGTGATCCCGATTAGATAGTACCCTTTGCATTGTTGGGTTATCATACTACTGTTCCTACTTCAGTAGCTGCAACTCCTTATCTGTTGGTATACATAACTGAAATAGGGATGCCAACAGAGGTCGAAATTTCGTCCCTCCGGATTGTCGCTGAAGCCGGGATTGACGATGATGAATGGGTCAAAGCCCGATTAGAGCAGTTGAGTTTGATTGATGACAAGAGATTGGCAGCAGTGTGTCATGGCCTGTTGTATCCGAAAAGAATGGCAATGGCATACAATAAGAAGGTGCGCCCCATAAAATATGAAGTAGGGCAGCAAGTATTGAAACAGATCCTCCCACATCAGGTCGAAGCAAAAGGCAAGTTCGCCCCAAATTGGCAAAGGCCTTATATTGTGACCATGGTGTTATCCAATGGTGCTTTATGTATGACAGATATCGAGGGAAGATGCATCTACATGGCTACCAATTCTAACGCAATTAAAAGATATCATGTGTATTTTCTTTGATTATAATTGTTGGTTGTTTATTTGTTTGTACTTGGCATTTATTGGATAATGAAATGGCGGAGGCAATTTTTTCTATCCAAGCACTTTAATCTTTTCTTCCCCCCTTGAACCTTATTTATTCTTTCATACCTCTCTCTTGGAATCACTAAAGAAAATGATAACAAAAACAAAAAGGAAAGTCACAAGAACAACAAAGGAATCAAGTGAACTGTTTGACCTGATTCCTCAAAGAGGATACGTAGGCGCGTCACGGCTCGGTCATAACGTGAAAAGTGTCATAAAAAAGATCCCCAAGAAAAAAAACTGGGGTAGAAGTTATGTTTTTAAATTTTGAAAAGAGGTTTGATTCCAAGAGTTGTAACGTTTTACCCATCAAAGTTATTTTGAATTTTATCTCCTTTTCTTTTAAGACCTACATAAAACCCATATCGATGTTTGAGAGGTGCCAAGACAGACAAATGAAAGCCGAGAATAACACGGTGGTCCCCGATTGAATAAGGATCTTGAGCTGAAAAGAATGGATAGCCAAAAGAATTCCCAGCAGAGAGAATCTTAGCGGTAACACTCCAATCCCCAACTGAGGAAAAAAACGAGAGAGTCTTATCGGTTAAAACCTTCACAAGCACCATGAGGCAATGTAAGCTGAGAGAAGCAAAATAAGAGAGTCTTATCGGTGAAAACCTTCATAAGCACCATAAGGCGACGAATGCTGAGAAACAGAACGAGAGAGTCTTATTGGTGAAAACCTTCACAGGCACCATAAGGCGACGAAAGCTGAGAAACTAAATAAGAGAGTCTTATCGGTGAAAACCTTCACAGGCACCATAAGGCGATGAGAGCTGAGATAAATGAGAGAGTCTTATTAGTGAAAACTCCTCGAAAGACACTATGAGGCGACGAGATAAGATTGGTGGAAGGGATCCGCATTTGTCGAAGAGTTGGGCACCTGTTTATCCCCAGCAAGTGAAGACATCAGAAAGATTGATTGATACAAATAGAATGGGTTGATTAATCCATAATGCATGACATGATCGTTGGGATCAGTTATACCACCCAGATAATTTCCTTTCTTTTCTTTTCCCCAGCATTTGTTCAGAAAGTTTCTCTTTTTTCTATCTTTTCATTTGTTTGTTTAAAAGTCTTTTTCCAGAAATTTGCTTTAGAGAAAGATCTTTCAGAGCTTACTACGAGTTGCCAAAATGGTACAACGCAAAATGGGAAGAGGACAGGCCAGAGACAAGGCAAAAAGATGTTTGTTGCAAGGCCGAATAATATATTGATCTAAAATGTCAAGGAAAGTATGGAGAAAAATAGAAAAACAACAGTTGAGAAAATTGTGGACCAAATTCCAAGAGGGTCCCTAGTAGATCATCGAGATGTAGAAGTATCCCCAATAGATTTTCGACCAAGTTCAAAGAGGGTCGGACAACACAGAGTAGGGAAGGAAGAAAAGGAAAATTCATCCCCAACAAAATAATCCCCAGCAAGCTTTGATAGCGTGATGAAACACAGGAGCGGGGAATGGAGAAAGGGAAAAACCATCCCAGCAGGAGTCGCACGACCACTCACCATGTTTTAAAAGTAACAAATTTTCTTTGATCTAAAGCAGGAAAAGGAAATCTTGTTAATGGCGAAAAAACATGCCACAAGGAAGAGCACCAAAACTAGGGCAGAAAAGTTTCTGCCATTGTAAAAAATTTTCTTGGAGAAACGAGGAAACCAATTCAAGCTTTAGGGGATAGCAAGACAACAAAATTTTAAGAGAAACAGTCGGGAGTAAGATAACCTCATGTTTTGAAAACGGGTCTATCCTCCCTCGCATAGGATATTTTAGGTTCATCCGCCTTCGAATAGGATATTATAGGTTTGTCAGCCTTCGAATAGGATATTTGGATATAGGTTTGTCCACCTTCGAATAGGATATTTTAGGTTCATCAGCCTTCAAATAGGATATTTTAGGTTCATCCGCCTTTGAATAGGATAATATAGGTTTGTCCGCCTTCGAATTGGATATTTGGATATAAGTTTGTCCATCTTCGAATAGGATATTTTAGGCTCATCCGCCTTCGAATAGGATATTATAGGTTTGTCCTCCTTCGAATAGGATATTTGGATATAGGTTTGTCCACCTTAGAATAGGATATTTTAGGTTCATCCGCCTTCGAATAGAATTTTATTGGTTTGTCCGCCTTCGAATAGGATATTTGGATATAGGTTTGTCCACCTTCGAATAGGATATTTTAGGTCCATCCGCCTTCGAATAGGATATTCTAGGTTCATCCGCCTTCGAATAGGATATTTTAGGTTCATCCGCCTTCGAATAGGATATTACGGGTCTATCCGCCCTCGAATAGGATATTGTAGGTTTCTCCACCTTCGAATAGGATATTTAGATATAGGTTTCTCCACCTTCGAATAGGATATTTTAGGTTCAATTGCCTTCGAATAGGATATTATAGGTTTGTCCGCCTTCGAATAGGATATTAGGATATTATAGGTTTGTCCACCTTCAAATAGGATAATTTTAGGTTCATCCGCCTTCGAATAGGATATTATAGGTTTGTCCGCCTTCAAATAGGATATTATGATATTATAGGTTTGTCCGCCTTCAAATAGGATATTAGGATATTTTAGGTTCGTTCACGTTCGAATAGGATATTTTTGGTTCATCTGCCCTCGAATAGGATATTTTGGGTTCATGCGCCTTCGAGTAGGATATTTTAGGTTTTTCCACCTTCGAATAGGATATTTTGGGTTCGTCCGCCCTCGAATAGGATATTTTGGATTCATCCACCCTCGAATAGGATAATGATGGGTCTATTCGCCCTTGAATAGGATACGATGGGTCTATCCGCCCTTGAATGGGATATTGAAGTGAATCCTTCCTCAAAAAGACATTTAATTTATTTCGACCCGAATGGTCCTGCTTGTATAAACATTGCCAATATATATATTTCATAAATCATTGTCAAATGCTTTTTATTTTCAAAGTTGTTGATGAAGATAGGCGCCCACCTGTATAACAAGAGGAATAATTTTCATGTCATTAGATAATTAGGCGCCCACCTGTATAATAAGAGGAATAATTTTCATGTTTTAGATATATAGGCGCCCACCTGTATAACAAGAGGAATAATTTTTAAGTTTTAGATAAATAGGCGCCCACCTGTATAACAAGAGGAATATTTTTCAGTCTTTACATTTTAGGTCTTGAAACCAGTAACCTACCGGAAAGCAGAAGGTTACAACAAGAGCTCCCCAACGCAAATTCAAGCACATGAGTCAAAAGGAAGATAAGACAAAGCTCGAAAGAAGTAGCCTTTGAACCTTAGTTGTTCCCAGCACAACAAATCTGATGAAGAAAAGACGTATCCCCAGATGAACCGCCGGAAAGCTTAATGGAGGAAGCCGCATCCCCAGCGGATCGCACAAGAGGGTGAAAATTGATGTTCAGAAAAGCAAAGGGCCAATGTCATCCCCAAGTTTTCGGGAGAAAGAAACACCGAAAGAAACACATGCCGATAGGAAAGCAAGGCATCAAGAACAAGTTGAAGATAGATAAGATCTTGTGATCCATAGGCTAGCCTAGCTTCTTGTTTTCCTTTTGATATGGTGTAATAAAGAGATCAGTAAAGCAATAGCAACAACATACAACAACAGTAATAGCAGAACCAGAGTTCCCTGGTAGTCCCAGCTACCAAGACTTCCTGAACTACATTGACCTGATTCCTGTTTAGCCCAGGATATGTAGGAAACCTTTGAAGAAAAGGTTCGGTCAAATCTTTCAAAAAAACAATGCTTCACACGGAGTGTTCTAACGGGCAAAAATCGCTCCTATCCGCGCACTTTATCTTTGCACGAAAAATCTTTGTGTTTTCAGACAAAGAGGGGCACCACCAAATCAATAGTCGCAAAGCTGGAGCAAGTCATATTAATCGAATACTTGCTCAATCGGAAGGTATACCTGGGCACGGAATTAACTCCCGAGCTCAGGAAAAAACTCATTGAATTCCTTATAACTAACACAGATTGTTTCGCTTGGTCTCATCTTGATATGACAGGGATATCGCCAGAGGTGACCACTCATAAACAAAGTTTGGACCCGAATTTCCATCTAGTTAAGCAGAATAGGGGACCACAGTCCTATGTCAAGCATACCTTCACCAAGGACGAGGTATCTAAACTCGTTAAAATAGGATCCATTCGAAAAGTTAAGTATCTGGACTGAATAGCTAAGGTAGTTGTCACGACCCAAAATCTACTAGTTATGATGGCATATGGGTCAAACCTAGGGTAACCAAGACCTTGACTTTTTGGCGGGTCAAACGAAGCGAGGCCATGACTATACAGGGTCGGAATTGAAGCCTGGATGCCTCGTACCGAGGTCCGAATAGAGAGGTCACCACCGGGATTGATAAGGCATTACTTCTCCTATCCCGGAACGAGCTCCGAGACCTCGAAAAATACAATAACGGTGAGGATCGCGATATTCGCACCCCATCGGATATCATGGCAGATCTCGGCCCGTATCATCAGCTGATCAGTGATTAATGAAAAAGAAGATTTTTTTTATTTTTTTTAGAATTGTACTAGGGGTAAAATGCTCCTACTAGGTAAAGGGGAATAGTTTTTATTTAATGGACACATTGTAGACGCATACCTAGGCAATATAATTTCATATTTACTATTCTCTAGCTACATGAAAGCTGTTACATGACTGTTTGTTATTCATTATCTATGGCTCCGAACCAAGGGTACGATCAAGGGTAAAACCATTGTCCAACCCAAGTCCAAGCTATGCCATAACTGGTTTGATTATTCATTTTTCTTTCATTCGTTAATCTAACATTCTTGATTACTTGTATTGAATCATTCCACATATTCTTAAAATCACATATAAATTTAATTGTTATCCATTTTAAGGATAAACAAAATTGGCAAATCTTTGTTAGTATTCATTTAATTAAACCTCTATTTCTTTTTATCATGAAATCGAAGAAACTATACATGTGGTCTGTAGGCCTATTCACATGATATCCATAGGAATTAGGAGCTCTATGAGATAACCATTTATTTTCATTAGTAATATAATGTTATTTTGTTTGGGGATATATATAGGGAAAATATCATTTTTACTCCGAATCGAAACTATTTACATATGTTAACCGCAAAAGTCTTTAAAATTTATATATATACACATACATATTTTGGCTATACAATATTATTTTTAAAAAATATAAAATGATATATGTTCTCTGATCCTTAATACATGTTACTTCACAATTTTATCACTATCCTATTTGGATGCACAATGAAGGCAAACAATTATTTTCCTCTTTATTCTTTTCCGTCCATGTAGTAACAGTAGTATTCCACAAAAATGGGTAAGAGAGAGATGCTCTCCCCTCTCTCTAATGTTCCCGCATCCAACTATCTAAAACTATTCAAAGATCTTCATCATTCTCCAATGTACACACAAGATAGAAACAATCCAACCCAGACGAAAATGACATTCCCTTCCTCAATGAAAGAGACGAACCTCCAAGCATCAGTTAAGGAGCAAACAAACTCCATGTCAACTTCATGCTCACCCCTCACAGCCTCCCCAACATACATGAAAATTAGCATAGATCAACTCCCTAAGGAACAGTCAAAAGAAGTAAACGACACTAGCAGCAACCCCTACAAAGAGGATATCCTTCTTGGATACCTTAATTTCTAATACTAATACTAACCCAGAAGGTAGCCAAATAACAGTACAACAAAATATGGATTCTTATGAATCAGAAGACGAAATAGATAATTACCCTAACCCAAATTTCTTCATCCCTATCACCTCATCGGATAAAGAGCGTATATGCAAAAACAGGACCAATGCACTCATTATTAAAATATTTGGGCAGAAGAGTGGACTACCAATTCCTCAAAAAGAAAAAAAAAACTACATGCGATATGGAGACCAAACTGAAACCCTATCACTTGTAGACCTAGAGTGTGATTATTACCTAATAAAATTTACTAAGGAAAATAATTATAATAAGGCTCTCCATGAAGGCCCATGGTTCATAGGGAATCAATTCCTTACAGTAAAGAAATGGGAGCCCAGATTTGTAGCCTCCAAAGCTGCGCTAACGTACTCAGTGTAAGGGCAAGACTCTCGGAACTACCTACAGAATTATATGACTATGACATACTATAATAAATTGAAGGAAAGTTAGGCCAACTAATACGTATCGATGCCTGCACCAAATCTACGCTATGAAGTAAGTATGCTCGCCTTTATGGATTAGTACCCATAGAAAAACCACCAAAACCTACATTGTGATTGGCGAACACATCCATAAATTACCTACGAGAGTTTCAACCTACTATGCATAAATTGTGGAAGATTTGGGCATAGCTAAACATCTTCCAATATCAAAACCCTATAATATTCACTGGACAATATGCATACCCCAGAAGGCAGACCTGGACAACTCCCACACCCCATCATAAACTATGACCAACAAAAGGGCAGTACCATATCCAATGACCTAAGGAATCAACATCAACAAGATAAAAGCACCCCACGGGTCAAACGCCCATCAAAGACCTAATTATTAACTACTATCAAAACCTCTATACTAGGGGTCATAATAATCTATGCTCAATAATATCTACATGTCCTACAATACAAAATTTAGTGACAAAGAACATCCATACCTAAGTAGTATTCCCTCTATAGAAGAAATAAAAAGGGTGCTACACTCTTTCAAACCCTACAAAACTCCAGGACCGGATGAGATTCATCCTTTATTTTACCAGAAATACTGGAAGGAGACAAGCAATCATCTCATAAACTTCTGCCCAGGATAATTCCAATCCAAAAGAATGCTTAAGAGCATGAATAAAACCTTAGTCTGCCTCATTCCCAAATGTTAAAATGCTGAAACAGTCAGGCAGTTTAGACCCATAGGCCTAGTAACACGGCTTATAAGGTCGTCACTAAGATAATTACTAATTGCATTAACCCCTTCCTAGAAAATCTCATCCACCCTACACAAACTAGCATTATCAAGGGTAGAAGACCTGCTGACAATGCTCTAGTCATAAATGAGGTACTAGACCACCTCAGGAAAACAAAGGGTAAAAACTCCAAAATGATGATTAAAATCGACCTGGAGAAAGCCTTTGACAAAATTGAATGGTCTTTTGTTAAATTCTCTCTCACCTCTCTTAACTTCCCTCCTGACCTCATTGAGCTTATAATGTCTTGCATCTCTACCACCACTACGAATATTCTTATCAATGACTCGAGAATATGGGTATTAGACAAGGGGACCCCCTTCCCCGTATATTGTTATGATATGTATGAAAATGCTTTCTAGACTTATTGACCATGAAATAGACTGTTGCAGATGGAATCCTATCAAAATAGCTCCCAAAAGCCCCAAATTTTCCCATCTATTCTTTGAGGATGACCTCATCCTCCTAGCTGAAGTCAACCAAAAAAGCTACAACTCAATTATAGACACGATTAACAAATTTTGTGAAGCTTCAGGACAATCTATCAATTTTGGTAAATAAAAAATTGTGTTCTCTAGGAATACCCCTACGGACTATAAAGACCATATTAACTATTGCTTTTCAATGAGATATACAAATAACTTTGGAAAGTACCTGTGTTTTCCTATTCCCAATGTCAATCATACCAAAAAGGACTTTCAATCATTCTAGATCGGATGGATACTAGACTAAACGGTAGGAAAACTAAGTTTCTTAATATGGCCGGTAGGTCAACCCTCATAAAAGCAATCCTAGCCATAATCCCCAACCATGTAATACAAATGTATGACCTTCCCAAAACAACCTCAACAAGATAGAATCTATCCAAAGAAATTTCCTATGGGTAGCGCGAAGGAAAAAAAAGGAATGTCACCTTGTTAGATGGAGAGTAGTCACAATGCCTAAAAAGAAGGGGGCCTTGGGTATTCCTAACACCCATTGAAAAAACTCCTCTGTCAATGCGGCCTTAGCTTGGACATATAGAAAAGAGAAAGAGGTCCTATGGGTCAAAACTCTATCTAGTAAATATGACCATAGGAAAAGCAAAAAAATAGGCTTTCATACATGGAAAGTCATTAGGAAGCCTCTGTAATTTGCAATGCCAATACCAAATGGTTGGTAGGAAATGGAACGTCCATTAATTTATGGAACGATAAATGGATAAATCAACTAAGGGCTCTTAGAGACTATATTCTGGGTCCCATTTCTACAAGGGAGCTAGACCTAAACATCACATGCATTATCAAAAATAGAATATTTGACTTAGAGACTTGTCTTCCGAATTACCCCCAAATATAGTCTCCAAGATAAATTGCACTTACATAAAAAAAACTATGCCCACTTCTGACTCGTATGCTTAGGACTCAGAGGTTTATAGTTGTTTCTCCATCAAGGCTGCTTACGAAGCAATCTCAGATATTACTTGCGATAACAAAGACTACTCTTGGCTCTGGAAAATCAACTCCCTAAACAGATTGAAATACTTCATGTGGACTGTCATATGGGACAGATTAACCATAAAACATATGTTGGCTAAAAGAGGGATTTGCCATGACGACACTTGTAGCATATTCAATAGGGAGACTGAGAACACGTAACATGTATATGGAAATTCTGGACCTACTCCATGGTGTCAAACTAGCACAAACAGAAAAACTCTTCCCATTAGTAATAGAGACTGACTGCTTGGAACTAATAAATCTCCTAAAATCCAATAATTTTCTCTACCAAAACTTGATTGATCATTGAAGGTACCTATTGTGGAAGGTGAATGATCCACAATTGAAGCATGTTTTTAGAGATGCTAATGGAGTAGCGGACCTATTAGATAAAAATGGTTGTTGCTTGGATACTTTTTTATTTTGTAAACCTATACTCTTCCACCCGTTTTTTTTGTTCATGTACTTAAAAGAGACAGTCTAGGCACTACGTTACCTAGACAGTTCTCTAGTTGTAATAACTCTTAGTTTGTTGTTGTATGAATAAATCGTTTATTGGCCAAACAAAATCCACAAATTAGTGGAAAACGACATTCTCGGCACACTCACTTATGCAAATCAAAAGAGCTTAATTAACAATTAACTTCATCATTTGACATGAGATTATGTGGTTCAAAATACTAAAAAGTAAAAGAAATATGTAAGTGGCCATTTCGGATCAATGATTTTCTATAAAAAATAAGAGTGAATATCTTAAAACGTCCTTAATATATCACATTTTTGTCAGTTACCTACTTACACTATCCAATGTCCCCAAAACCCCTGTTAACTATATACACCTATATATTAAAAAACTCTCGTATATTTCTTAGTGATGAGTGTGATACACCTTTCTATTAATCAATCTAATCTGATATATCAATTTAATAAAGAATTTTAACCAATAAAAAATAATTAAATGGGTAAATGATTGGGGGCGGGGGGTAAAAAATCAAAGGGGATGAAGGGATAAACACATGGTTATTTGTGTTGAAATAAGAAGACCTAAATGAAGATGATGAGATATAGTTAAAGGGGATTTTGGGGACACCAGATAGTTTAAGTATGTAAATGAGAAAAACATGATAGTTTAAGGGGGTTTTAGGGTATTCACTTTTAAAATAATGAAATTTTAATATCTCTTTTCCTCTAATAGGATAGTAATCGACGAGTCATGCACTGAAAACTTTAACCTTTCAATTTGATAACAACCTCGTCGAGGCTTATTTCTCTTTAAAATAAAGTGCAAGTAGGGATTTTCTAAACCTAAATTTAATATTATAAGTGTATTTGTAAATATTTCACCACACGACCGCGGTGGAACCATAATGCTCCAGTTTTTGTTCCAAAATAATGCAAAAGAAGTTATTTCAAATGCAGCGACATCAAAGTTTGACCAGAATGAATCGGCACATGATCTTCAACTAAGCTCGGCCGTAACATCAGTTGGTGATCAAATCGCAACTACGCTGCCATCACCTAGCCAGAATCAGGATACAACAATAGAACCATTCTATAATTTGGAGGACAGGAACTTTTCGGATGCAATGACGCAAACTCTGCTTTCAAATTAGAAGCAGCAAAGGAATGCAAATACACCATCTAACTTTCCTTCTGCTGATAGCAATACAGTAGCATTTTCACAGGCGGGCAGCTCGTCATAACTGCTCCAGTAATCTCTTCTGAGGAAAGACAACTCTTGGACGCGATGGTAAATATAGATACTAAACTTAGTATTGGTCGTTGTGTCATGAGCAGAAAACAACAACAAAAAACACAGTTATGGCTAATGCACAATTAACAACGCAACAAGATTTCATGAATTGCCAAATCCTATTTTGACAGGAAGACATATATATGAAGAAGGGGAAGAAGAGGATATCTTAAAGCAATGGTGAGCAGAAGCTTCAACAAAAAGTGATTTGTTACCAATGCATAGTGCAAGAAGTAAGAAGTTCGTCAAAGGGAAAGAAGTTGGGACGGCAGGGTGTTTGAAGACATAAACATAAAGAGGCCCCCAATGAGAAATGCAAAACAAAAACAGGTCGCTCAAACAATACTTTCAAAGTCCAATCACGTGAAGAATAAAACATGAATTTTGAAAACTTTTTGAAAAATTATGTGGAAGAAGACATCATTCTACAAATTGAAGTTTTCACAAAAAAAGAGAAAAGAGGGCACCTTTATGGCTTCTTCATCTTTTTATTTTACCATCACATTAGTATTATTCTTTGTAATATCATCACAGAGCATGTTATAAACTCTGTGATGATCTTTCAATTCTTAGTTCTTGCGAGTTCTTTTTTTTTACATGCCCTTTAGTTCAGGAGGCTTTTATTTGCCTCAATATGATAGCTAAGGTAAGGTCTATGCCGGCTTTGTTATATGGGTAACAATACCGATGTAATCCGCCTTATTTTATTTCTCCTATTTGTTGTAATTTTCTTTATCCTATTATTTATGAAATCTAACCCAAGGAGCTTGCCTAGTGGACCAAAAAAAAATTGACTCTGCCCTAATCATCTTATGAAAGAAGTCAACAAAGTTGACTTTGTCTGATCGTCATTACATTCGATACAAGCAACGAGGCAAAGGTCTCCCCACGACGATAAAACTTCCCCGACCCAACCATGATAAGTCATGACAATCACAAATATTTTTTCGACTATAAATGCAAGACAAAAGAGCTGAAGAAGGGGGCTTCTAAGGAGGCTTCTCTCCCAACACTCCAATAGCCCGAAAAAGGGCGGCAGAGCTTTGATAAATGGATCCTTGTCCTACGGGAAAGGGGAAAACTCCATTTTCATCATCTAAGAAGGGGGCATAACGATTGTATTTTACTGACCCTTTCTAAGGTGAGGCAGAGCAAATTTCTATCATCAATAAAACTTTCTGATATTTTATCTGCTCAATATATTACTGCAGCTACTCTGTCTTTTGATCTAGTATTAATTATGATTGACTATGATTTACCCCTTCATTGATTTGCTTAAAAAGTATTTAACAACTATTGAGTCAAATAATTTGGCGTCGTCTGTGGGAATTTTATAGTGAAAATATCTAGTTCTTCCAGTATCGAGGTTAAAGAAACACTAAAAAAAATCCAGCTCACACCATATTTGAAGGCAGCGCATCGAGAAAAGAAAAATCGAGTGTGTTAATCGGGACTAAATTCCGCTGCCCTATCGGTCTCGAACATCCCGGACAAGGAGAGAGATGCTGCAGTCTATTCTCCCCCCTTTAAAATCACCGGGCAGAAGCATAGAGCATCCCCTCTTCATCTTTCATATTGTGCCGAGCCGGAAACCGTCTCAGGGATGTCTCTAATGAAGAATCTAAAATCGTCTTGAAAAAAAACTGAATCTCCCGGTCAGTGATATCTTCAAAGTAAACAGCCAAAGTCAGGCAAACAACTATGACACGCATACAACGCAGGTCTGAACGAAATTTTGACGCTTAGTGCGTATGTCGTTGAACCATCAATGTGAACAGTGGCCGCCGAACTAGGACTAAGGCTAAGGTTCGCCATCAAAGATAGAGAGGTTAAATCTCGTTTGAACTCAAGACGGGCTGTTATTTTGATAAGTGTGAAATAACACCCTTAAGGCTAAGGGCCTTCGCAATCAAAGAATGAGAGGTTCGACCTCATTCGAACTCAAGACAAGTTGTTATTTTGATAAGTTCGAAACATTCTTAAGTCTAAGGGCCTTCTCCATATAAGAACAACAGGTTCGACCTCTTTCAAACTTAAGACGGGCTGTTAATTCGATAAGTTCAAAATAACACCCCTAAAGCTAAGGGCCTTCGCCATCAAAGATTGATAGATTCGACCTCGTTCGAACTCCAGACGAGTTGTTATATTTATAAGCTCGAAATAATACCCTTAAGTCTAAGGTCCTTCGCCATCAAATATTGAGAGGTTCGACCTCGTTCGAACTCAAGACGGGCTGCTATTTCGATAAGTTCAAAATAACACCCTTAAGGCTAAGGGCCTTCGCCATCAAAGATTGACAGGTTCGACCTTGTTCGAACTCGAGACGAGTAGCCATTTTGATAAGTTCGAAATAATTTCCTTAAGACTAAGGGTCGTCGCCATCAAATATTGAGAGGTTCGACCTCGTTCGAGCTCAAGACAGGCTGTAATTTTGATAAGTTAGAAATAACATCCTTAAGGCTAAGGGCCTTGGCCATCAAAGATTGACAGTTCCACCTTGTTCGAACTCAAGACGGACTATTATTTCGATAAGTTCGAAATAGCACCCTTAAGTCTGAGGGCCTTCTCTATCAAAGATTAAGAGGTTCGACCTCATTCAAACTCAAGACGGGCTGTTATTTTTGATAAGATAAAAATAACACCCTTAAGGCTAAGGGACTTCGCCATCAAATGTTGGCAGGTTCGACCGCGTTCTAACCCGAGATTGGATATTATTTTGAAAAGTTCGAAATAACAGCCTTAAGTCTAAGGACCTTTGCCATCAAAGATAGAGAGGTTGGACCTCGTTCGAACTCTAGACGGGCTGTTATTTCGATAAGTTCGAAATAACACCCATAAGGCTAAGGTGCTTCGCCATCAAAGAGTGACAGCTTAGACCTTGTTCGAACTCAAGATGGGTTGTTATTTTGATAAGTTTGAAATAATACCCGTAAGGCTAAGGACCTTCTCTATCAAATATTAAGAGGTTCAGCCTCGTTCGAACTTAAGACGGGCTGTTATTTTAATAAGTTCGAAATAACACCCTTAAGGCTAAGGGCTTTCTCCATAAAAGATCGACAAGTTTGACGTCGTTAGAACTCAAAACGGGCTGTTATTTCGATAATTTCGAAAGAAATCCCTTAAGGCTAAGGGCCTTCGCCATCAAAGATTGAGAGGTTCGACCTCATTGGAACTCAAGAAGGGACCCTTAAGGCCAAGGGCCTTCGCCATCAATGATTGATAGGTTCGACCTCGTTCGAACTCAAGACGGGCTATTATTTTGATAAGTTCGAAATAACACACTTAAAGATAAGAGCCTTTGCCGTCAATGTTTGAGAGGTTCGACCTCGTTCGAACTCAGGATGGGGTATTAATTCGATAAGTTCTAAATGACACCCTTAAGGCTAAGAGCCTTCGCCATCAAAGATCGATAGGGTCGACCTCGTTCAAACTCAGAACAGGCTGTTATTTGATATGTTCGAAATAATACCCTTAAGGCTAAGGTCCTTCGCCATCAAAGATCGACAGGTTTGACCTCGTTCGAACTCAAGACGGGTTGTTTTTTTGATAAGTTTGAAATAACACCCTTAAGGCTAAGGGCGTTCGCCATCAATGATTGAGAGGTTCATCCTCGTTCGAACTCAAGACTGGCCATTATTTCGGTAAGTCAAAAAAACACACTTAAGTCCCAAAGATTACATGTTTGACCTCGTTCAAACTCAGGACGGACTGTTATTTCGATAAGTTCGAAATAACACCCTTAATGCTAAGGGGCTTTGACATGAGAAGAAGCAAAATCGGGACTCGTTTGATGAGCCCTGATCTCACGAAAAGATCATAAATCAAATGAAAGAAATATGAAATGCAAGACAAGTAGCAGAAAAGAGTTCACCCGCCCTAATCATCTTATGAAAGAAGTCAACAAAGTTGACTTTGTCTGATCGTTGTTACATTCGATACAAGCAATGAGGCAAAGGCCTCCCCACGACGGAAGAACTTCTCCGACCCAACCATGATATGTCATAACAAGCACAAGAAGTGTTTCGACAATAAAGGCAAGACAAAAGAGCTGAAGAAGGGGATTTCTCAGGAGGCTTCTCTCCCAACACTCCAATAGCTCGAAAAAAGGCGGCAGAGCTCTGATAAGTGGATCCTTGACCTACGGGAAAGGGGAAAAACTCCATTTTCATCATCTAAGAAATGGGCAATAACGATTGTAATTTCTGACCCTCTCTAAGGAGAGGCAGGGCAAATTTCTATAGTCAATAAAACTTTCTGATATGTTATCTGCTCAATATATTACTGTAACTACTCTGTCTTTCGATCCAGTATCAATTATGATTGACTATAATTTACTTCTTCATATCTTTTGATTGATTTGCTTAGAAAGTATTTAACAACTTTTGAGTCAAACAATAAGCAATGCCAAGTGCTAAGTGAATTAGATTTTCCAACTATAAATATGACTACTAGCTTGTTTTCTATTAAGCAATGAAAGACGACAGTCGTACGTATTCAATGTAATTTAATATTTCTACCCTATAAGAGCAATACATCAATTTTATATATAAGTTGTACGATATATACATTCAAAAAATTTGTACTTTTCTATAGTAGGACGAAACTTAGATCTCGTAGGAGCAATTAAATACAAGTGTAGCTCTCGTAGACAAAACCTCACATCCAATCCCATAAGGCTAACAAATAACTCTTGCGTTACCATTTTTGGCATCAGAATTCAATTAACAAAAAACTTAGGGTTCGGGGAAGGCACGTACCCAAAAGGTGTGAATATAGACAACATACCCTAATGGTTCGAACACGTAACGTACAAATCACATGAAAATAAATATACCGTTTCTCCAAAACCTCCTTCGAATTGCAACACTTGACTTAATTAAATTGAACATTCTTCGTTACGAGTCATTTTTCTTTAACAAGCTAGGTCACATTTTATTAAATATCATCCATGTCATGCAAGATTTTGTTCAAAGGGATGCAAAATTCAAGATATATTCCGTCTCTTAGTCATACCAAAGGCCATATCTGGAAAATGCAGTCTAAGAATGATATCGCCTTCATGTAAACATAATATTATCTTAACTTGTGATGGGGAAATAATAATCCAAATGCAATCACTATCACACGTAAGGAGGCCATATATTATTGGCCATATATTATCATTACATGCAACTAAAGCATTCCAAATTATGATTTAAACTTAATAGATTTAATTTGTAATTTATTACCATTAAAACCAACTCATTACATTTTTAAATTATGAATTCCAAATTTAAAATTTGTTTCACTTTTAATGATTTTTCACACACACACATATGTTTTGTGTTGACAAATGATAGAAATCAGTTAAACCCAATGATATGCTTCATCCACCTTATACTCGAGGAACAAATTTCTCAAATAGGCAAGGAAGAAAAATCTAGAAACATGGAACACTCGATAAGAGTCCTTGACCATAGGGGCATAAATAGTTCAGTTTGATCGGTTATTTTATAAAATTTATATCATACTAATTTTTTGATTATTTTATTTTGTATAACAAAAACCATACTTTTAGGAGCTATCCCAACCATCTCAATTTTTTTTTAAAATATCAGTACGATTTGGTTAATTTGTTGGTATTTTAAAAAAAAAAAAACATGTAAGAGTCTCTAGTCGGATTAAGAATGCGATAACTGCGTACTTGCACATAATTTTGGCAAAAATCTCTAGATATTTTTACTATTTTAAAAGTGATGATTTAAAGTAACATAAAAGACATCAAGAATAAAGATTCATTCCGCTATTCTATGGTAGCGTAAAACAAATTAAGCAAAGACAAGAGATATATAAATTATATGAGTAGAAAGATACTAATCAAATTGGGGCTCAAGAACAGAGTTTATTAGATGATTTATATGTAATTGTAGACATCTAAATTTTAAGGGATCAAGCCAAATCCTAAATTAAAGATACTACAAGACTCTTGAAATCCTAGGAGTCTATTAATGTTTCTTGGAGGTTACTCTACCCTAAACCCTAATTTACACATATATAAAGGGATACATATTCCCTTCAAGAGGTGTCTCAAAATACCATAAACTCCGAGGATATTAGTAAAGCGATCAAAATATGGACGGATACCTTTTGACAATCAAATGTTCAAGAAGCTGGATATCAAATAGATCCACAGGAGGTCTACATCATCCTACATTCGAGAAATATGCGGCTTCAGCCGTCGAATCACGGAGAATACAATTTCATCCCTCGAATCATGGAGATAATCAGGAGAGAAAAATCAAGAGAACAAACAGAGTTGTAACCCGCAATGTTTATCAATAAAATCACTTTATTCTTTTGTGGTTGCAGTTTATTTTTCATATGTTAAAAATTAGTTGCAAACAAATTGGCACGCCCAGTGGGACCAATTCTTCCCTTCATATCTTCCTCCTATAAATCGAAAATTCCAAGTTTCAAAAGAATTTGTTGTAATGGTAGAGTACTTCAAATCTCGTCTTAATGTTTTGGCAAACCTACACCCCGACAAACCTTGAAGTAGGGGCCATTTGTAGACATCGAAATTTTAAAGGATCAAGCCAAATCCTAAATTAAAGATACTTCAAGACTCTTGAAATCTTAATAGTCTATTAGGGTTTCTTGGAGATTATTCTATCCTAAATCCTAATGCAGACATATATAAAGGGATACATATTCCCTTGAAGACCTGTCTCAAATTACCATAAACTTCGAGAATATTCATAAAAAGATTAAAATATGGTCGGATACTTCTTGACAATCAAATAGTTCAAGAAGCTGGAGATCAAATACATCCCTAGGAGGTATGCATCACCCTACATTCGAGAAATATGCGGCTTTAGCCCTCCAATCACGGAGATAATCAGGAGAGAAAAATCAAGGAAACAAACAGAGTTGTAACTCACAATGTTTATCAATAAAATCACTTCATTCTTTTGTGGTTGAAGTTTATTTTTCATATGTTGAAAATTAGTTGCAAACAATTACAATAGAAATCTACATCATACGAGAGAAAAAATATCCAATACAGTGTGCCTTGCTATGAAGATCGCTAGACTGCCTAGTTACTTGCTATTCTATGTCACACCCCCTTTTTTTTACTTCACCAACCCTTTTAAAAATAATAAAAAGACTTGTGAAGTTCAAAATGGTTTCTCAAAATTGAGAAGTGACAAAATATTTGCTTAAAAGGGATTAAAGCAGAGTCGCCGTTTGACATATAATCTCGGTGTGCCAAGTTACCATTTAAAAGCAATTTTCCCTTAAAAACATATTTGACTCTAAACTAGTTTGCACCAGAGATTCGAGATAAGGGGGTTAATTTGACTCGGAAAGAAGGTGTTAGGAATTCCCCGAGTTTCGTTACTAGTACGATTCTACATGATTCAGTTGGCTTTTAGGATATTCAAATTAAGGACAAACACACAAAAGAAAAAAGAAAAACACAAGAGGCTCGAGGTAGTTCCACCTAAATAAATGAAAAGAGAATAAATAAGAAGAAAATATTAAAAGTCTCGTTCTATAATATCCTTCAACGCCTCCACTTACAGTCACTACAGGGCATTCTCCAGATAAAATATATAAAAAATCCACATGGCATTCCCCTGAAATAAACTAAAGGGAACAACTTCTCATCTCGAGAATAAAAAAAATAAACGTCCTAATATTGCAAACAAATATGTGATCGGCTTAATGAACTCCTAGCGAATAATATAATAAATGAAGTAAATAAAGACAACTAAATAAAAGGGGAATTAAATTCATGCTCATGTTCTTTAGGTTATTTATTTTATGTATCCAGACTAAGCCCAATTCTAAAGCATGTAGGTGAAAATTTAATAGCTGATTGGCGCGATCTTTACCGTCCCGTAATTCAATAATCATTCAAACAAATAACAAGCAAAGAAGGATAAGACCAAAATCACACAAGGGAAAGAACCTACAAAGTGACAATAAAACAAACATATGATGGAATAAATTATGAGAAGAGCCACTAGTTTCTGAATATGTCATTCAGATTTTCCTCACTGCCCAACTCCACAAAAGACAACACCGACATTTTTGAGAACCCGACAAATAAAATGAATCACAAAAGGAAAGGTGAATTTTGAATGAAACAACTTATAGGAAGACAAAATTGCAAGATTAAATCCTTACACATCATACATTTTATACTCATATACTCCTTATGACCCAACAAACTTGCATATATGAAGACACACTTGAAAAGACACATATGAGTGCTTCTGAATTCACTTAACTGAAGTACCACTATAGTACTAAATTAGAGGGTGAGTTCTTGAGGAATGGAAGGCTAATATTGATAGTTTAACTACTAATCCTACGACTCCCATTTCGAGAATCCATTCAAAAGAAGAGAAATACGTGATTTCGTGAGGGCGAGTGAGAGAGGCAATGATGATTGGGAATAATCCCTTGTCAGAGTTAGTTAGGTCACGTGGATGGAGAAATGAGGAGGAGGGGACTAGGAAATACATGGAATGTTGGACTTCCGGCAGTATAAGGTGGCTGGAGGGCGACAGAGACATGGGGAAAAGGGGGTGCAACTGATTTGGGGATTAGATTGGGTTTAGGGTTTGATGAATATTAAGTTTTTCTATGTGTTATAGGATTAATTAGTGCTGTTAGATTTGAGTGGGATGAATGGCTGGGATTGAAGAAAGGGAATGGGGCAGGCTAGTGTGATGTTGAGCTAAGGGGTTTGTGCTCAAGTGAAAGGGGGAGGGGTGTTCGAATTGGGCCTCAGTTTGGGCTAGAAATATAAAAAACAAATGATTATTTTTGTATTCTTCTCTTTATTTCTTTTTTAATATGAATTATATTAAGACAAAGATAACGATAAATATGTTAGACCATAATGGATTTGAGATAATATTAATGACTTTAAGTAAAAAAAATAAAAATGCATAATATGATTAAACTATTTTTGTCAATTTTTAATTTTTTTGCTTTATTGAATTAAAATTAATAATAGAGCGAAATCCTATAGAAATAAACTCAAATAGATATTCTAAAGATACTAAAAAAAAGATAATTTTAATGTGCGGATAAAAAATTACGTGCTTACAGCTGCCCCTCTTTCCTTGAAAAAGTATTTTTTGAGCAAAGAATCAAGTAAGTGACGTGATTGATTTCCGATCCGACACTTATTCAAAAGAAAATAATGATGGATAAAATATTGTGAACGAGCTCTAATATTTGAGCCACTTACATATTCTTGACTATAAAGGAATCATGTCACGTGTAGTTCAAATGTAGAGAAAGAAACTGAGGTAGAAAATCGAGTGAAGTACCGTAAAGGTTCTGGTCCATGGTTCCTGTCATTATATCATAATACAACAAAATAAGATAAAACTTACAAGAAAAACTACAAAATTCTATCTAATATTTTGCCTTGAATCTTCTACAGTCTTGTTGTGCATCTCGAACTGTTGACTCGCATTCTTGAGGTGAGCATCTGCTACTTATAACTTGAATTGACCATATTCTTCAGACGAGCTCCTGCAATTGATTTGAATTTCAATTTAACTCTGACTTGAATTCCCTCATTCTCTAGGTGGGTGCCTGCTACTGACTTAAAACTTGAAGTAATTCTGAAATGAATTCTCTCGTTCTCCAGGTAGGCGCCTACTACTGACTTAAACTTGAAATAACTATGAAATGAATACCCTTGTTTTCTAGGTGGGCGCTAGTGACTAACTTGAAACTCGAAATAAATTCTTCATTTTCTTGGTGGGTACCTCTAATCACAAAAAAGACAAACAAAGAAAATTTTCTGCCAAGTTTATACCGGGAAGATTTGTGAGTGTTAGTTGAATCCCATTATCCAAGAGGGTATCAAAAATTTTAAAATTAAATATCATTATCCCGGAAGGTCCTGAAAGCTAAAATCTAGATACCAATATCCAGGAGGATGTGATGATCCGACCAGCCATCTCACGCGTTTCCGTCCCATTTTCTCTGTTTTATGCTTCCTCATGTTTCAGTATATGTGCTTGGTGAATTTGAAGTGAGTCGGATAAAGTTGGTAAGAAATGAGATAATTCGTCTCTTTAAGGAAGCATTAGTCTGGAAAAGTCATTCGGATGTTGACTTGTGAGTTAGAGGGCTCGAAATTGAATTTTGATGATTCAGATAGTTTCGGGGGATGATTTAAGGCTTAGGAGTGCAATCGGAAGTACTTTTGGAGGTCCAGTGAAGAAGTTAGCCTATTTTGGCGAAGTTAGTATTTTTGTAATTTCCGGTTGATAGGTGAAATTTTTATCCAGGAGTCGGGATGGAATTTCGAGAGTTGCAGTAGCTTTGTTAGGCGATTTTGGACTTGTGTGAAAAATTTCAGGTGATTCAGAGGGGTGTAGGTCAGTTTTTAGATTGAATGTGAGTTTTGAAAGTTTTAATTTAACTTAAGCATTGATTTGATGAAACTTGAAAATTTTGATGTTAACGATCATATATGTGCTTTTGGTTGAGGTCTCGAGGGTCTCGGGGTGATTTCGAATGGCCAACGGGTCATTTTTGGAAGGTTTTGAACTGCTGTTGCTGGTATCTGGTGTTGTCCTTTGCGTCCGCGAGGTCCTACCGCATTCGCGAAGAAAAAATTGGCTTATGAGAATTTTGGGCTACGCGTTCGCGATAGTGCTTTGCGTTCGTGAAGAAGGAATTGTCATCTGGCTCTTTTGTTCTTCGCGTTCGTGACAGTACTTTGCGTTCGCGAAGAAGGAATTTTCTGTCATACAGGTCCTACTTTGGAAGCTTATATCTTTTTATCTACAAGAAATTTTGATGTAATTCAAAAACTAAGGTTGTAGATCTTTGAATCTAGTTTCCATAAACATATTATAATTGTTTTTGGGAGTTGTGTGTAAAATGGTATGACTCTTATTCTAGAGGCTGTCTGAGCAGAGTTTGGACAATGAATTTTTGGAACTTTGTTTTTTGCAAACGCGAGAGGTGAACTGCGAATGCGAAGAACATATCCCTAGGCAGCAGAATAAAGTCCAACACTTGTCCCATTTCCCATTTTTGACGATTTGGAGCTCGGATTGGGCAATTTTTGGACAAAATTTCTTAGAGAACAACAAGGTAACTGTTCTTAACTCAGTTTTGGTTGTATAACTTGAATCTATTGCATATTTTGGTGATTAATTCGAGAATTTTTGTTGAAAGGGGTAGAAAATCCTCTTTGATAGAAATGGTGATTTAAGGGGCCAAATGAACTTCGATTTTTATGAATTTTGTATGTATAGAATCGTGGCTAGATAAGGATCATATTGATATAAAAATTTTTGGATTTCGAGACGTGGGCCTGGGCTTGGTTTTGCAAATTTTGTGATTTCTGATATTGTTTGAGTATTTTCAATTTGGTATTGTCCCATTAGCATATTGTGATGTATTCGCTCTGTTTTTTAGTAGATAGGACTCGCGTGGAGGCCGGTTTGAGGTGCAAAGGCGTCGCGAGCTAGAGGTTTCACCGGTTCGAGATGAGTAATACTTATAAATGATATCCTAAGGGTTTCAAACTCCGGATTTGCAAATCATAGTGCTATATAGTGGTAACTTGCTCGACAGGTATGAGCGTGGGGTAGAACACCGTTTGGGATTGTGACTTGGTTAGTCCCGGTTGTTGATTTTACTGCGTGATTGACTGAAATTACTTGATGTTGTCATGATTTGGGGTGATTGCCATGATTTGGGCCTCGTGCCGAATATTTGAATCCTTCAGGGGTTTATATTACTATTTTTGCATTACTCTGCATATTATTTTATTTGGGTCCAAGGTTTTAAATAATTTTTTGCAAACTCAGCCATCTTTCTAAGATTTAATAACTTAAATGATATTCTACTGACGTTTTGAGATGAGAACTGCTATTTTACTATTGTCCAAGGGGCTTATGTGCATTTTTGGACTGAGCATGGATCGAGCTGCGCACCGCAATAGTGTTATGTGTGCATTCTGAATTGTGCATGGATCGGGCTGCACACCGCAGCGGTGTGATATTGATATTTCTCTTGGGCTGTAGGATCCCCTCCGGAGTCTGAACCCCCACAGTGAGCACGAATATCCAAATGGATCGGCTGTATGCCGCAACGGTCATGTGCATTGCATTGCATTCATGCATTGATTGCTGTTTGTACTACGTGGCATAACATTTAGCACTCTCATATAATTGGCATCCATGCTATTTCTTGAACCGACTACCAGATACCCTGGTGTTATTTGTTAATAGAGTGATGTTCCTAGGTGGATGATTTGTGTGCGGAATTGCACTACTTGATATCGCATTTATATGCTTAACTGTTAAAAAGGAAAGAAAGAGATATTTTCAAAAGGGGTCTTAAACTAAGCCAGATATTTTATAAAAGATTTTCATGGAATTACTGTTTTCTAAAAGGATTGTTCTGTCTTATATAGCATGATAAAGGGTTCTTACATGATTTCTTACTGCTCAGTTATTGTTTACTCTTATTACCATTGAGTTGGAAGTACTCACTTTACTCCCTGCACCTCGCGTGCAGTTGCAGGTACTGTTCACCTGGTAGCGGGTTATTAGCGAACTGAAGGTATACTGTTGTAGCTGAGAAAGGTGGCCGCCAGAGTTTACGGCACCGGACTTCTTCTTTTGCTTCTAAATGTTATTTTGTACATAATATTGTCCCTGCAGTGGCGTTAAGGTTTTTTTAGATGCTCGTGACTTGTGACACCTCGGTCGGGTTGATTTGGGTTGTAGTTGACAGTTTTTAATGCCATTAAGTTGTATATTCTATTCATTTATGTTATTAATTGTTAGAAAGGCGATTTGGGTTAGTTGGATTTCCTTATCTTCACGATAGGCGCCATCACGACCGGGTTTGGGAATTGGATCGTGATAGAGGGTCCTGAAAATTTAAAATCAAATCTCAATATCCAGGAGGATCTTGAAAACTAAAAAGCTAAATCTCATTATCCATGAGGGTCTTGAAAACATAAAACTAAATTCCATTATCCGGGAGGGTCCTGAAAATGTAAAAGTAGATATCACTATCTAGGAGGGTCCTGAAGAGTCGAAAATAAACTTACTCGAACCATGCTTTCCTCATGGAGGATCCCCGCAGAACGAGCAAAATTTCTTGCCCTTGAATCATGCTTTCCTCGTGGAGGATCCCTGTGGAACGAACAAAATTTCTTACCCCTGTTTTAAACAAATAGAATCTTGTTAGTTTGAAAACGTGATAGTTAGTTTGTTGCATCATTGCAGAAGGTGTCCGGTTCTGCCGCTATCATGCTTCGTACAGATCAGCTGCTTCGGGCTAACAAGGAATTGTTTGACCTTCTGAACGAACCTCGGCCACAAAAATCTCTGAATTATCCGAATCCCCTACACTCACTTGTCGCATTGAATTTTTATTATGATATTTTTAAGACTTTGTATTTTTTCAAAATTCACAAATCACTTGATCGTCAAAACTTTAGTTATAATCACATTGCTTATTCTGAAACCTCACTTGTGATGTGCTTGGCCAAACTTCACTTTGTGCAATTAAAATAAAAGTTGGTGGTAGGCTTTGGAATCCTTTCTTGCTTTTTTAACAAAGAGTAACTTGAAAGAGACTTAAAAGAAGAAACAAAAGAACACAATGAAGTGATTTTTGGCGAAAGAGACAAAAGGAAATTTTTTGAACATAGACGACTATTTGAAGAAGAGTGGAAAAGAGACTTATTTGAACGAATCAACTGGATCCAATGATCCTTACATGCATGTGGGATTGATAGCCTAACTCGTCCGACCAATCACACTTCAGTTTGTGTCATACTTTCATTCTTCAAACTGGAATTTCAATGATCCAATTTCTTTGTAAGGTCACAAACCTCATTCGACTTGTAGTGCCCTGAAGGGTTTTCAGTAACAAGCCTCTCTTATTTGTTTATCTCTCACCTTACCATTGTCTTACGGTATACACGAGGATTTTTACCAACAAGACTCTCTCATTTTTTATTTTTCCTCGACTCACCATCGCCTAATGGTGCCCGTGAGGGTTTTCACCAGTAAGAATCTCTCATTTTATTTATTTTCCTTGTGCCCATGAATAAAGTGTTACCCATGATGTAAATCACACCTCTATCTCGCTAGACTTGGCATCCTCAAAGATTGATCGGAAGTTCTTTCTTTGGACCGTAATGTAGGCTTTTGGACACGGTTAGAAAGAAAATATAACATGAAGGCTCAAAACAATTTAAGATGAAAAGGTTCTAAATTATTACTTTTGGTGTCAAATCTTTTGCAAAACTAAAACTGCTGTTCCGGTTTCTTTGAGTCTGGGAATTGTGAGTTTTTATTTTGATGGGATCGAATCTCAGAGTAAGGCTGCCCATGTATCCTTAAAACGAATCAGGCCGAGGGTAGTTCCAATCTAAAAATGGTTCTGTTTTTGTTGCCTTTTTTCTTTTTCTTCTTTTTTCTGCTTCTTTTCTTACTTTTTCTTTTTCTTTCTTTTTCTTTCTTTTTCTTTCTTTTTGTTTCTTTTTTCCTTTCATTTTTTATTATACTTTTTCTAACTCTATTCTTGATTCCAAAAGAGTGGTACGAAAGAAAGAAAATAAGGCTCAAAAGAGGTAACTAAGGATAAAAGTGTTTGGGTAGCAAAATAAAATGCCTTTGTCATTCCAACTTTGAACATGCCAAGTAGAAAAATGCAATTGAAGATAAGCGAACAAATCATATATAATATCTCTTGACAAAATCATATTTGATATCCATATCTATACATTTTCCTTCTATATCTACTATATACAAAGCACCATTGGGCAACACTTTTGTCACAATGAACAACCTCTACTAGTTCGGGGTGAACTTGCCTTTAGCTTCAGCCTGATGTGAAATGATGCGCTTCAATACCAGCTGGCCCACTTTAAATTTTCGAGGATGTATCTTCTTGTTGTATGCTTTTGCCATTCTCTTTGATACAATTGACCATGATATACTGTTGTTAATCTTTTCTCATCAATAAAAATCTGTTGCTCTAGCCAGGTTTTGACCCACTCAACATCATCAATTTCCACCTTCCACAACGATCCGAAGGGATGAAATCTCAACTTTCGCCGGTATAATTGCCTCAGTTTCCTATACAAGCAAATAAGGAGTTGCACCTACTGAATTGCGGACAGTAGTGCGATATCCCAGTAAAGCAAAAGGAAACTTTTCATGCCATTGCCTGTAACCTTGTACCATCTTACGAAGTAGCTTTTTTATGTTCTTATTAGCAGCCTCAACAACTCTGTTAGCCATAGGACGATACATAGTGGTTTTTCAATCCCTAATCTTTAACTATTAGCATACCTATTTCATCAAATGACTATTAAGATTATCAACATCGTATGTGATGATTACTTTAGGAATTTCAAACCGACAGATGATATTTGAATGAACAAAATCTACCACAGTCTTCTTGGTTACGAACTTGAAAGTTACAGCTACGGCCTACTTTTTAAAGTAATCAATGGCCACCTGAATAAACCTATGCCCATTCGATGGTGCCACCTCAATTGGTCCAATGATATTGATCGCAGCGGACTCAACATAAGGAAGAGCTGTTGCTAAGAATTTTACCCAATAGTGCTATCGAGGTCAATTTCCACAGGGAGCTTAGAATAGAGTCGAGTATTTGTTTGGTCTAGGAGTGTGTTTGAGCTCCTAATTGTAATTCTCACATTGTTGGGTTTTCTTTTTATTAACAACTACAATGTACCAAGTACAAATAAAAACTAAGTTATGCTATGCTATCAATTCTATGTTGTATTCAATATAGAAAAAGGCACTAGGGTCGTGGCATTTACCTAGGTAGTCAACTAACTGGTAGAGATTCCTAATACAAGAATGATGATTATGTGGCTTATGTTATAACCATTGCATGATTGCACTCACTCTCACACCTCTCAATAGAGAGAGTGATTTTTCCCAATTGACTTTCTCGAGACCAATTGGGTAGGCCAATTTGCCAAAACAACTTAGGGTTCAAGTTGGGTAATTAATCTCTCAATGTTTAATGCGTTAATTGGGACAACCATTCTCATGGGTCCATCCCAATTCCTTGTAGGGTCAATTTTGGGGTCATAGACGCTCTTTCTCAAGAAGAGTCAAGATCCACTAAGCTAGACTTAGTGTTTCCATCCACCAAACCCTAATGAAATCATAAAATTAACCCAAATAGCAAACACCCAATATCATTCAAGCATTAAACAATCACACACATTAATTACCCATATTAGGGTTGAGCCACAACCCTAGCTAATGGTTTAGCTAGACATAATAGAAATATAAATTAAAGAAATTGTAGACAAAATTGACATATCAACTAACTACAATATTAATATACAACAATTCACAATAAAGCAAGATGAAATTTCCTAAAACTTGAGTCTCACGAATGCAGTAGCTATCTGATATCTAATGCGTGACGTAAAAAAGTAATAATGTTCTATTTATAGTACACAGGAAAAATTGGACAAAAATACCCCTGTAGGTCTGGCGCGGACCGCGCATAAATACAGCGAGGCCGCATAGGGCTCTTGGTCTTCACATCTCTCTTCTGCAGCTAGGGGCGCGGACCGCGCAAAAAGGTAACGCGGTTGTGCTGGATGAGGGCGCAGATCACGCATAAATGAGGCGTGGCCGCGTGGAAAATCTTGTAAAATGGCATCTCTCAGACCATCCTTCACACGGACTGCACTATTTTGTAGCGCAGCTGCATGGACAAACATGGCAAAAGTATTACTCTTTGAACTTCATTCATGCGGACCGCACTATTTTGGTGTGCGGCCGCGTGGGACTTTGCCTTGAGTATGGTAGTCTCTGAATTCCCAGCAGCGTGGACCGCGTAGGTGAGATCGCGAACCATGCAGTTTAATATGGAATTTGCACAGTCTCTGAACTCTTCTGTGCGGCTGCATGGCAAAGCAGTGCGGACCGCGGAGGATGCCTTGTTCCCATTTCATTTGTCTTTGACACACTTGGCAGATTTAACTCCTTTTTGAGCCAATCTTTGACATTTGTCATCATGTCGATCAAACCCACAATCAAGCGCAACTTGTAAGCATTTTGGGACTAATTTATGGCAATTTACACACAAAGCTTAGGCAATAATTGGTATAAGACGTGTTAAAATCATAGCTATCAACTCCTCCAAACTTAGACCTTTGCTTATCCTAAAGTAACTTCAACAAGCATCAATTGGAACTAACAATTTTCCTCAATGCATCTTTAACACATTTAAGCTTTAAAAATTTGTGGATCAAGTGTGACATAAGAGCATCTAGAGTTGAAACATATTCATCAAAGAACTTTTTTAATTACTTTGGTCATTATGGAACCCAAACTCACACATCCTCAACTCTCCCTAAGTGCACCTCACCTTTTAGAGTATTGACACACAAACCGCGGTGGATGGACTCTCACTCATCTCTCTCAAAGAAGGCCATAACTCCAGCTCTTAGTACCATATGCTTGCCCCTTATGTAAGTATCCACGAATGTAGGCTATCCTTAACTCAAGATCATATAGGCTTTTGAGGAGTCATTGTGAAGGCTTTGGGTAAAGGTAGGACATGTTTTTGTTCAATTAGGTTCAATCTTCCCTTAAGCAATTTTTTTGATTCATTTTGGCATACTTTCTTGACTTATTTGAGTATTTCACTTCTTTCAAGGGCTTAGAGAGACACATTGTCACTCTTTCTTTCCAAGTCAAAACTTTTCTCCTTTTATCTACATTTCCACACCTTTTTCACTTTTTATTGTCCTTGGATTCCCTTTGTGGTTTTTATTCACTTTTGTCTTTTTTTTTTTAATCTCTTTCTCTTTTTCATTGCCTTCCTTTTCTTTTGCTTTTGTGCCGTTTTACCACATTGATGCCTTTTTTTTCTATCCCCCCCATAACTTAGACATTTACCATTACTCAAGGGAAGATCTGAGTGCCAAGAGAGTGTCTCATTGAGAACGGGTATAGGCTTGTAGCTTTGGTTCATGATAGAAGAATGTTTAAGGATTAAAAGGGGTGAACTAGGGATCATTTCATTGGTAGGTCATGGAAATTGTTCAAATTTGGCATTTTGGATCAATGAGGGCCTATAATGACTTCTCAAGTCAAGTTTCACCTATCATTTCGCCTAAGCAGACATTCAGGGCAAGTTCTAGACCATCGGCTCGGTACTTGGGGTCACAATTTGAATTCTCACTACACACACTCAAGGATCGCTAAAGACATCGAGTCGAGGGCCCAGAACCACCTTAGTTCTGATTCAAGCGCACAATGGACCAAAATGACCACATGATGATTGTTTGGTCAACATAAGAGTCTCAAGGCCACGACTTTCACCATCCTAAACACAACATCATGTCTTTGACCATGGGATCAAAGGCAAATGTGCTAGGCCCAAGTGAAGCTTTGCCTGAGGTACACTTAACTACAAAACTTGAAAATAAAAAGAAAAAATAAAAAATGGTCTCAAACCCTTATAAAGGTTGTCATGCCATCTATTATTGGGAAGAGCCACCCAGTTCGCACAACACTCTACCCTTGGAAAGAACCGTGTAATTAAGAAAACCAAGGACTTATTGCAAGCGCCAAAACAAAACAAAAAGGCTACAAGCCTAACTTTGCAACTAAAATAATTTTTTTTAATGAAAATAGAAAACCAAAATGAAAAACTGAATGAATATGTACAAAACGGGAGTAGAATATAAAACTAGGGGTACTGAATATATACATAAAGTTGAAAAACATCTAGAATGAAAAGTTATATACAAGCAAACTATCAACTACAAATGTGCTTAAAGTAAAGAGAATATATATAATCATCCTAAATGTCAATCAAAGTAGTAGGGCGCACCCCCACGAATAAGAGCTGGCATTGTCCCCAGTGATAGCTACCAATATAAGCATAAATGATAGGAAAAGATATAGAGTGACCCCTGAAACCTCATATATCGCCATGTGCTGATCAGCGGTCCCTAGGTCCTCTGTACTGGCGAGAACCTCAGACTGGTCTCCGGCCTACTGCTGCTGTGCTGCTGGGACAAGGACCGGGTCAGGAACTGGCTGATCAAGTGGTGCAACACTGGAGATACCCTGCTGAGCCTGTGCCATCTCTATCACAATTCTCTCAGTGCTAGGGAGTTTGCTATTCTTCCTCGGCTGCCTGGGAGCCTCCTCGTGCTGTGCCTGAACTGGTGCTGGCTATACAGCTGGGTCCCCAAATAGAAAATTAAGTGGAATCTGATCCTCCATGAGCTTATCTACATCGTCTTTCAATTTTGTCACCGACTCCTTCGAAGCCTTCTGCTTCCTTAACTTCTTGAGCTCCCGAGCCAACTTATCCAATGCCTTGCTGTGTTCCCCAATTGCCATAGTAAAGGCATCCTGCGTCGCCATCATCCTTTCCTGGTTGGCCAGGATCTTCTGCTGTGTTTCCTCAATGGAAGGAGGAATCTCAACCGTGGCAGGAGCTGGCTTTTCCTGAATGACAGTTGCCAAGTTGGACAACTTGGATGTCGTAGTTGACATCTAGTTTTTCAAACTGGATAAAAACTGAGTAAGATGGTGGGCAATGAGCCGGTGAGTCTTCGATAAAGGGAACCAGTTTCGCTGAGGTAGATTTACCAGTAACAGAAAAAGGACCCTGGGGCAATGTCTCACCGGTAGTAGGTATGGTGGAAGGCTCAGTGGAATGCTCAATAACTACTGGCTCCTTAGACTGGCCAGGTGCGATGGAAGTGGATACCTGATTCTTTTTGGACCTCTTTGGGTTGTAGGGATCTAGCTGGCTGTACCATGAGTAGGGGGCTAGTGGATCTACCTTGACATCAAACTGCTTTTTATTCACCTCCAATTCTCTAAAGTACAGGGAAAGAGTGTTCGGTAAGGGATACTTTGTGTTCGTCTCTTGCCCGACCGTAGAAATCACCCTCGAAATGATGTTACCCACACTGAGAGGAAACCCGGCCATGATAGATGCCACTAGAACTACAAATGCAATAGGAATTGTGTGATCATAGGTGGATGGGTCAAGTCTACTACACACAAAATTTAACCAACCCTTTGCCTCGAAGTTTAGAGTGTTCCACAGAATCTTCTCCCCTGCCTTCAACCATACTAGGACTGTACCCGGAGCTGCCAAGTGCTGGACCAACCAAGGTCGAACCTCTTCTTTCATTGCCAGCTTTTCTAAGTATTGGGTTTCTTCCTCTTCGTTGAACCCCAAAAATTCATTCAGTGACTTTCCACAAACACCACTACTTTATCTCGCGCTTTCGTTGCCTTTGAGTCCTGAACTACATGATTAACATTATAGTGGAACTCTATTACCATATGTTCATTGGCCCCATACAACACTACTTGAAGAAGCCCCAACCCTCTCTAGTTCGGAATTGTGCTTGCACATGTGTGTTGAGAGGAACAAGATCAGCGTCAATAAATTGCCTCTTCGGAATCAATTTTCTTTTGGGCCACCACTCTGTAAATCTGTGGAAGGATATTCCATTTACGAATCTGTCAACCCAGGCTTCTGATTCTCTAGTACACTCCACTCCCCCAAGTTATGGTTCACCCCCATCACCATACCCTCCACTCTTCCCTGATAATGAAGTTGTGGGAGAGGTGGAGTATTGTTCTTCATTTTCTGCCTCGGATTCATCAGACAAATTCGAGACAACATTTACTGGTCTCTTGGAGGTGGCTGCATGATCATGATCAGGAGAAGGGGAATCATAGAGCTACAATGATGTGGATATGTGAGTGGAGGAGGGGGGGATTCAGGGGTGATGCTCCGGGATGGTGCATACTCACTCCCCGTGGAATGGGATGCAGCTCTGTTGGCTTCCCGAATATCATGCGAGTCTTTATGATATTCTCCCGAACCTGTGTAGTGAGTTTTACAATTTTCTTTCCTCTCCCCCCTTGGGAGTAACCACTTCTCCTGGATTGATGTTCTTTTCTCCCACATTTTTGAACCATTATCTGCAAGGAATACATGTCTAACATTATTAGAAAAAGCATATGCAGTGACTTATATGATATTTTTGAGTTAACATTGCAGACACACTGAGACAGAAAGAGGGGCGCGGACCGCACAAAAGAGTCATGTGGTCGCGATAAGGTAGTATTGACCGGGTGAAACTGGTGCGCTGACCGCGCTTGACTGGGTTCCAAACTCATCCCCCTCTGAACTTACCAACGGGTGAAACTGGTGCGCTGACCGCGCTTGACTGGTAGTCTCTAAACTTCCAGCGGCGCGGACTACGTAGGTGAGAGCGCGGACCGTACAGGTTAAATTGGCAATTGCACATTCCCTGAACTCCTCTGTTGGGTCGTGTGGCAAGGCAGTGCGGACCGCGCAGGATGCCTTGTTCTCCACTTCACTTGTCTTTGACACACTTGATAGATTTCACTGCTTTTTGAGCTGATCTTTGACATTTCTCATCATGTCGCTCAAACCTACAATCAAGCAGAACTTCTAAGAATTTTGGGACTAATTTATGGCAATTCACACAAAGCTTAGGAAAGAATGGGTATAAAACGTGTTAAAATCATAGTTATAGGACATCCATGCCCCAAGCAACAACGGGCCAAGGTGCAGACATTGTGTGTAACTCAGAGGGCGGAGAAGAAATCCAATCATTGTGCAAATGGCATTGGTGACACTTGCGAACAAAGCTGATGCAATCTCGTTCCATGGTGAGCTAATAGTGACTTGGTCGAAGTATCTTACTTTCCAAGACATACCCGTAAATATGCAGCCCCCAGCCTCTAGAGTGCCCTTTGGTCATGATAGTTGAAGCTTCTTTAGCATCTATACACCTAAGTAATCCTAGGTCTGGAGTACTCATGTACAAGATTCTTGCACTTAATAAAAGTCCGCTAGCTTGCCGAATGGTTCTCTTTTGATCACCTATGGAATATATCGGATATACCCCTGACTTGATATATTCTTTAATATCATGGAATCAAGGTTCCCTATTAGGTTCCGCTTCAACCACATTGCAATAGGCATGCTAATCACGAAGTTTGATATGCAGAGGGTCGACGTAAGTCTTATCTGGGTGGTGTAATATTGATGCCAAAAAAGCCAAGGCATCGGCAATCTCATTATGAATCCTAAGAATATGCCTAAATTCTACTGACATGAATCGTTGACAAACATCATGCAGACATTGTCCATATGATATGAGCTTCAAGTCCTGGGTTTCCCATTCTCCTTGAATCTGGTGAACCGAAAAATATGAATCTCCCAGGACCTGTATTTCCTGGACTCCCATGACTACATCTAACCTCAAATCAAGAATATGCTTTGTACTTAGCCATGTTGTTGGTGCAATAAAATTGACGTTGGACTATTACAAGGTAGTGATGCCTTGTTTCAGAAATGAGTAAATCTCGTACCTCGACACCTTTCATGTTGGAAGCTCTATCAAAGAAGAGTTTCCTAACTAGCTTTTCATTATGATCAACCTCATCAACATATGTCACTTCTTCATCAGGAAAAAAAGTCTTCAATGGCTCAGATTCTTCATCCGCCGGATTCTCGTCCAAGTGGTTGGCCAAGGCTTGGGATTTAATTGTCGTCCGAGTCACATAGATAATCAAACTCCGTGAGTAAAATTTTCCACTTCACAAGTCTTCTTGTGGGCATAGGCTTCTGAAAGATATACTTTAGAGGATCAATGCGAGAAAAGAGATAAGTAGTGTAGGACTAAAGATCATTCTTAAAATTTTGTGCCACCTAAGTCAGGGCACAACATGTCCTTTCAAGAAGGGTATACTTAACCTCATAAAGAATGAACTTCTTACTGAGATAAAAAATTGCTTGCTCTTTCTTGCCCTTGATGTCATCTTGACCCAGTATGCAACCAAAAGAATTATCCAAGATCGTCAAATATATAATTAAAGGTCTCTTATGCTCCGGAGGGACCAACAAAGGTAGGTTTGATAGGTGTCTCTTAATTTTATCAAATTCTTCTTGACACTCATCCATACACTTGACTGCATTCTTCTTCAGCAACTTAAAGATGGGCTCACATGTTGTCGTGAGTTTAGCAATAAACCTGCTGATGTAATTTAACCTTCCGAGCAAGATCATCACCTCAGTTTTATTCTTTGGCGGTGGTAACTCTTAGATGGCATCGATTAACCATGAATCTCAAAAGTTTTCTGGACGGGACACCAAATGCACATTTTGTTGGACTGAGCTTGAGGTTATACCTGCGGATCCATTGGAAAAACTTCTTCAGATTATTGACATGGTCAGACTGCTTCTTTGACTTTATGATCACATCATCTACATAAAACTCAATCTCCCTATGTAGTATGTTATAAAAAATGGTAGTCATCGCCCTCATGTAAGTTGCCCCAAAATTCTTCAAACTAAATGGCATCACCTAGTAGCAATATGTTCCCTATGGTATGATGAACGCATTCTTTTCTACATCTTCCTCGTCCATTTGGATCTAATAATATCCCACGTTGTAATCCACAAAACACCTCATCTCATGCTTGCCACCATTTTCAATTAGAATGTGGTGATGGAAAATTATCCTTTGGGCTTATTTTATTAAGATCACGAAAATAAACACATACCTTGGTCCTACCATACTTCTTTGATACTAGCACCACATTAGCTAACCAAGTGGGATATTGAGTGACCCGAATGACCTTCGACCCAAATTGCTTTGTGATTTCTTCTTTAATGTTCACACTTGTAGCAGTCTTGAAATTTCTTAACTTTTGCTTGAAATTACAAGATAAGTTAGCAATTTATGAACTACCAAATCAGTGCTCAAGCTCGGCATATCATCATATGACCATGCAAATACTTCTTTATACTCAAATAGTGCTTTAATTATTTCTTCCTTGAATTGTGGTTCCAGATGCACTCTTATCTTAATCTCCTTGACATTGTATAGATATCCTAAACTGATTTCTTAAGTTTCATTCAAATTAGGCTTTGATTTTTCTTCAAAATATGTTAGTTCTTTACTTATTTCCTCAACTGTTGTTTCTTCATCATACTCTACTTATTGGATTATTATATTAGAATTAGATTAACTTTTAAAACTTGGCTGAAAATTCCTCATGCATGTCATGTCTTTGAAACTAACATAAAAAGAACTATGCAAAAGAAAAACAAAAATGAAACAATGTTAGGAATAATAGAAAACGGGAAATTGCATTTCATTGAAAATAAAAGGATAGAAGGGTTTGAACATCAAAATAAACAAACCATAAAAATCTGGATTACAACTCTGGAATAACCCATATGACATTAAGAAAAACAAAGAAAACTACAAAAACTCCATCCGGGGGGGGGGGGGGGGGGGGAGAGGAGTAGCTTCCAAATTACTAAGCTTCACATTTGTCCCCAGGAGCTGCACATCTGCCTTACTAGAACCTTCCCCAATTTCCACCATATTAACCTCATCAAATAGACTCTGGAACCTCTTGATCAACTCTTTGTCAACATTGACCACAGGTTTCGAGACTGATGATATTGTACGTTTTATGGCCGGCCCCTAGCTTGACAAAAGACTTGGAGATGTGTGGAATAGGCTTGGGGAGTGACCATACCTTATGTTTTAGATTTTTAACCCTTTTCACGTGCTTCTCTTTCGGTGTGAATCCCAAACCAAGTGTACCAAAATTTTCACACGGGCATGCCAGATGCACAATACCTTGTAAAGATGAACCCAGACCATTACCTAGCATAAAACGTTTTTTCAACATTTCATATGCTACCATGACGGACGCGGAGGATGGACTCGGCCCTGGAATACGTTCTCCCTCGGGAATCTTCTCAATAGAAACTATTTTGAAAGTTTGGTAGACCCAAGGCCCTTTATCATCTTCAACTTCAATAAATAGAACAGTTGTTTCATTATAGGCAGATAAGTCCTCATCGCTATGCACAATTATTTCCTGCTTGTCCCATTCGAACTTGACAATTTGATGGAAAGAAGATGGGACTGCCTAAGCCGCATGTATCCAAGGCCTACCCAACAACACATTGTAGGAGACAGATACAACTAACACTTGAAATTCCATAGTGAACTCAGCTGGCCCTATCTATAATTCAAGCGTTATGTCACCAACAGAATCATTACCTCCCCCATCAAAGCCTCGTACACATACATTGTTCATGTGGATTATTTCAGTGCCAATATTCAACTTTCGTTGAGTAGGCAAAAGGAAAATATTTGTAGTTTGCACTAGAGCGGTTATCCACCAGTACCCTTAGGACAACAGAATTTTCGCACTTCACTGTGAAATAAAGGGCTCGGTTGTGGTCTATGACCTCCTTAGGAAGTTCATCATCTGAAAAAGTGATCTGATTTTCTTCGAAGACCTTGTTAGCAATCTTTTCCAAGTGATTCACTATGATCTTGACTGGAACATGTCCCTCATTCAAAATCTTCATCAGGGCTTTGTGATGTTCATCTAATTCTATAAGTAAAGACAAAAGAGAGATCAGAGCCGATGTTTCCCTTAATTGCTCCACAATACTTTTATCTTTTTCAGGAACTCTTCAAGCTCTTCTTTGGTGACCGACCTCTTTACTGGGATTTAGTTATCCTTGAATTACTTGGCATTCCTCAATTCTTCTGGGGTAAACCACGTTCTAGAATGAGTCATTCCTCCGATATCATCAAATTCGTCCTCTAGTTCTTTCCCTTTATATGTCACTATCACTTGTTTATAATTGCAGGGGACAACCTTTATATCAACCACCGGCAACTGGGCTACAGATTAATAACAACAGGGCTAATAGGAGCCCTTTTCATTATTAAGATAGTCTTGCTCGGGATCCCTTGCACTATCACTTTTGGCTTTTGCTGACTTGTCCCAACATCCTTCGAAGGCCCTTTCACGACCAACGCATGTGGTTTCATCTTAAGCATGCTTCGTTTCTCTATTACACCTTCAATTTTTGAGGTAATTGCTTTTGTAGAGTCTAGAGCCTTAACTGAACTACCTTCACTAGAGCGAATCATCATCTTGGACTTGGAAGAATTCCTGAACTCCCTATCCTTATGAACTATTTCAAGCATGTGTGTCTCTACATAGGTTGGCAAAGGATTTTGGTTGATGTTTGGCGCATCTGAGCTATGTACTTCAATTCGATGTGTATCAATTCGCTCTTGTATTACTCTTTAAAAATTCCATCACTTCTTAATATCGTGCCTCGGGGCATCAGAACAATATGTACACCTTAGAGAATAATCAAGTTTCTTTGGGGGTGGATTTAGCATATTCGTCTCAATCGACCTTAACATGTCCAATTGCATCAACCTTTCAAACAAACAGGAATAGAACTCTCCAATTGGGGTGAAGGATTCTTTCCATTGATGTCTTTCTCTCTTATACTCTAGCCTTGGTTGAAAGTTCGGACCAGTAGGGTTTTGATAGGTTGGGGTGGATAAGGGTTTTGAGGAGTTGGAGCATGTCATTACGGGTAAGGAGGGTGCTGAGCATGTGATTATGCGTGATAAACATGGTATTGGGGCGGTCTGACTGAGTGTAGAGGATCTTGTTGTAGGAAATAATGTTGCGGTGGATTATATGGAGCTTGGGTTTAGGCTTGGGGTTGGGGTTGAGGCTGAGTGTATTGGTGAGGTTAACCCTTTGGGCCACGCCATGGTCCAGAGACAACCATAGTGACATCATCCTTCTTCTTCTTGCCTAACAAACTTCATGTGCTATTCTAGATTGCCTATGTGGTAATAGAAGAGTAACTCATGATTTTACTTGACTTGAGTCCCTCTTCTACCATTTCTCCCATCTTTACCACATAGTTAAAGGGTTTACCATGGCTTAGATCAAATGGCCAACGTACGTAGGCTCTAGGGCTTGAGGAAAGTACTCGACCATCTCGTCTTCTTCCATCGGAGGATTGACCCATGCAACTTCCTCTCTCCATTTGAACCTGTATTCCCTAATGGTTTCACTGGGCTTCTTTTCTACCTTGGTCAGGGATAGGAGACCCAGGACAATATCTATATTGTATTGAAAGTGTCGAACAAAGGCCCGAGCCATATCGTCACATGTATACCCCCTGCTAGCATCTTAGAGGGTGTACCATTCAAGAGCTACTCCTACTCAAACTCTGACTGAAATACTCTATGAATAACTTGTTCTTCCTACCGACGCCTCCCATCTTACTGCAATAACCTCTCAATTGAGCTACGGGATCCCCATGTCTGTTGTATGTGAGCACGTGATTTTTGCCCTATATATGAGTAATCCCCAAAATTCAAGCAAAATAATTTTTTCTATATCTTTTACATTTTTTGTGAATTTTGATGTCATTTTGTGTTAATTGTTTGTATTTTATTTGTACATTTTTATTCTATGAAACATATAAAAATATACATTTACATTTAGGATCTAATTTCATATTTTTGTATTAATTAGGGGATAATTTATTTTAGAACAAAACATGAAAAATCACAAAAAAAATTAGTTCACTTATGCATTTTAATTGCAAATTTGTCAAGAAATAGTTTTTAACCAATTTTAGGAATTAGTTAGTTTTTTCTTTGAAATGTATTAGTATTTTATGTTAATTTTGCATCTTTATATAAAATTAGAAAAATATAAAAAATAAAAAAATAATAAAAGAGAAAAAGAGAATAAGAGAATAAGAGTAGAAGGGGTGGTCTTTTATTAAAACCAATTTGGGCTAGTTTTGATTCCAATTCCCTTGGCCCAATTCTTTAAAACCCAACATTACTCAAAATAACCCAGCCCAACCCGCGTCCCAATCCGGTCGAGGACCCCACCTTCAAAAAGACGTCGTTTTGTAGACCAATTTCAGCCGATGATTTGTGATCCAATGGACGAGAAGTATCTTAGGTTTAATTTCATAAAACTATCCTAACACTACCCTACCCCCACCCTCAGACCCCTCACCCTCTTCTATCTTCACCTCTCATTAGAGAGATGTAACGTCGCCACGATCCTCCGTAAGCCTCCGGTCTGAAATCACCTTCACCGGCGGCAATGCTCCAAATAACCGCAAAATTTCACAATTGATTCTTCTCCTCATTCCCTTTCCGGACCCCAAAGCCACTTCCTTCAATTTCCGATTGATTCACTCGAATATTATATCGAAAATCAGTCAAAAAACCCTAGTTCATCCAAATGGTTTCAAATCTTCTCCACACAGTCTCCACGTCTTCCTCTCCACAAATCCTTTGTTAAATTCTCTCGAATTTCACATAGTTGGCTCAGATTTCAAATCTTGGATTCTAGAGTCAAACTTGCTTTAGGAGTTCATTTGTTTTTTATTGTAAAGTTTGAACGTCTGCCATAGTAAGTGTTCTTAAACTTGCTATTTCTATTAGTGTAGTTTAGCTTTTCATGTTCTTATTTTTGTTCCCAGTCCGGTTGGTTAGTATAAGCGTGGCTCATGGTTTAATTCTGATTTTGGGTTGAGTTTTAGTTTTTAACTTGTCATGGTAGTTTAGCTTTGTTATATTTTCATAGTTCATCAGTCTTGGGTAGGGTTTAATTATTAGTATGTGTTCCAATTTTCTTACTGAGTTTGGTATAATGGTTGGTCTAATCTCATGTCTGATCAATTCTATCTTCTAGTTTAATTTTATGATTCATATTGATTAATTGATTTTCAGATAATAGTTTAAGCGGTATAATAGTGTTATAAAATAATACAAGAACAAGAACAATATTGCAGAGCAAGGTAAGGAGAGGAGAATTCTTATTGATATTTTGGGATGGATTTACAATGGGGTAAGACCCCTCTATTTATAGGAAGAAAAATGACTTAGCATCAAAGTAAAACTCTTCTATAAGATAGACATTCACTCTAATTAGAATTCTATTCTTAACACTCCCCCTTGAATGTCTACTCAATAGATAATGTGCCTCGTTAAAACCTTAACTAAAATAAAACCCAGTGGGAAAAAAATTATAGAAAAGGAAAAAGAGTACACATGTTTAGAAATGCGCCTATTGGTTGCCTCGTTAAAAACCTTGCAAGGAAAACCCAGTGGGACAAAACCTTGTAAGGGAAAAAGAGTGCAACACGCATTAACTCCCCCTGATGAGAGCATCAATTCACATCCTTGAGCCTTCACATTCCAAACTTATGCGCCATCTTCAAGAGATCGTTGGTATAGATTAAATAAATCAACCATATTGACTTGAATGAATATTCCGCACCTTGAAATTATCATTCGTGATAGATATATAATGTCTTCACAAATATCGTGGAATGGCTCTTCAATATCTCCATAGAGATATCCTCGCTATCACATTATCTGCTTAAAGTTATAGCAAGATACATATGTGCACAAATTGCACTAAGAAAGTGGTACTTCAAGATCAAGAATTGTATATGCTTCAAGAAACTTAAATCCTTCATAGATTGACATATAAGTTAAGTCATATAAGCCATATAATATAGAGAGATGCATATCAAGTTTTCATGTCATGTTAGAGAAATAAGATATCGAAAAATGATTGCACATACCATTGACTTTATACTTTCAAGTATTTGAACTACATGTCCAAAACTACATGTCTTTCATATGGAATCAATTCTACTTGAATTGTATCTCTTCCATTTGGCCAATATTTTGTTTGTATTCGACAAACTTAAGATCCTCATCGATATTTAGCGCTATCATAGATGTCGACGACAAATATTTTATATTGGTTCCAGTAAATTTTCATAAAGACATAACATGGAGATCTCTTCATTCATATATTCAGGTACCTGAATCTCTCATGAGCTTTTATGAAGTGTTATGTCATGTGATCTTCTAGATCACTTGCCTCCTTATTATGATCACTTTGATCATTTGCTCATCTTCTTTATTAAGAAGTTCTTTTGAAACCGATTTGTCTATACGCTTTAAGCGTATCAAAGACTTTGTCCTTCTAGGACTTAATATGAGCATTTGCAGTGAGAATATAGTTACTTTCTTTGGGCCAGCAAATGCGTATGGCATGCTTTGCAATATGTTGTAATTGAATTATCCTTTATGAACTTCAGGTTCATATTATGATATTCGAGGATCTATATATACAAATGATAATTCATCCCATGTAACCTTTTCTCAAGTGTTTATCATGTCTCCCCCTCATGTTAGGAAAACTAACTTGTTTCCTCAACTCTGGGAAATCATCTTTGTGCATTATCATGTTACACAGCACATTAATAATAATAAGATGAAATTATTTGGTTCCTGACCCTGAACCACTTGTGAGGGGAGAATATAATATACTCTCGTGTATAGCGTATATCAAATTGATATAGATAACTTTGTTGTCATAAGCAATAATTTAGCTATTAAATGGAGGCACTCAATAAATTATTTTGCTAAACCAACTATGATGTAAACCAACTTATCAAGATGAACTATCTTGAATAGAAAATCTGGAAATCATGCTCGAAATTAGATTACTGAGCAATTTACCTTGCAGCACCGGCCAGGTTGCAGGTTAATAATAATCGCACATGTAACCATATCATAGATGCATCATATGTGGTATACATGGCAGGTGAATGGGCCCATATTCACCTTTGATATTTCCAGCATTCATGGGATTCAATCCCAACTTTAGTTGGTCAATTAATTAATGAGAACAAGTAATATAAGAGGATTCGTGAATGCATCAGGAATTTGATTTGCTATTCTTTGCAAATGGATAATATTTTGCACCTCTTTTTCACAGATAGAGGTATGTGGATCAAGATGAGATAATGATGGATTTTTTCACAAAATTTCCCGTTTGGTTTCACCAACTTCTCCCCCTAATTTTGGGAAAAGTGTCTTATCGAATCGACAGTCTGCAAATCGTGCAGTGAACAAATCCCTGTCAATATTTCGAGGTAGCGAATAATGGAGGGCGATTCAAACCCAACATATATTCCTAACCTTCTTTGCGGACCCATTTTGGTGCGGTATGGCGGTGCTACAGGCACATATACTGCGCATCCAAAAATTCTTAAATGGGATATATTAGGTTCATGACCAAAAACTAATTGCAACGGGGAATATTTGTGATAATTCGTCAGTCTGAGACGAACTAGCATTGCTGCATGCAAAATGGCGTGACCCCAAACCGAAGTGGGCAGCCTCGTTTTCATGAGTAATGGTCTTGCAATCAATTGCAGACGTTTAATTAAAGATTCTGCAAGACCATTTTGCGTGTGAACATGAGCTACAAGATGTTCCACTTTTATCCCAATTGATAAGCAATAATCATTAAATGCTTGGGATGAAAACTCAGCAGCATTATCTAGTCTAATAGACTTGATTGGATTCTCAGGAAATTGTGCTTGTAATCGAATTATTTGTGCCATTAATTTTGCAAACGCAAGGTTGCGTGATGACAATAGGCACACATGAGACCATCTAGAGGATGCGTCTGTTAAGACCATAAAATATCTAAAGGACCCACTAGGTGGGTGAATAGGTCCACAAATATCCCCTTGTATACGTTCCAAAAATGTAGGTGACTCAGTTCCAACCTTTGTTGGTGATGGTCTAATAATTAACTTGCCTTGATAACAAGAAGTGCAAGAAAATTCATTATTTAAAGGAATCTTTAAATGCTTTAATGGATGCCCATATGAGTTTTCTATAATCCGTCTCATCATAATTGATCCAGGATGTCCCAATCGATCATGCCAAAGTACAAAAGTATTGGAATCAGTAACCTTTTGGTTTACTGTGGAATGTGCCTCAATTGCACTAATTTTTGTCCAATACAGGCCACAAGATAAAGATGGGAACTTCTCAATAACCCTCTCTTGGCCAGAGACTTCTTTGTAATGATGAGGTATTCAAGATTATTCTCATCTATTGTCTCAATATGATATCCATTTTGACGGATATCTTTAAAACTCAACAAGTTTCTCTTAGACTTGGAGGAGAACATTGCATTCTCTATGATAAATATTGTTCCTTTAGGCAGAGTTATAGTTGCTCTTCCGGAGCCTTCAATCAATTTACTACTACCAGAAATTGTAGTAACATCTGCCTTACACATACTTAAATGAGAGAAATATTTCTTTTCTTTGAATATCGTATGTGTGGTACATGAATCAATTAAACAAATATTTTTACAGTTGGACGTTGATCCAAGTTTGCTTTGTGAGATAACCATATTTGCTTCCCATGGTTTGACATACAAAAGAAATATACGAAAATGAGAATAAATAAATTTAAGTCTATGATTCAACATAATAGTTTTAGTGTAGTCATTATGAAAAAAAAAATAATGACTTTGCTGCTGGAGCTCTCCTTTTGTCGTCTAAGGAATTATAAATTGGACGATGCAAGATTAAGCTATATCACTGGAGACTCTGTAGTTCTGTGACCATATTTATGATGTAGCTATGGATCTTAGAATAACATTCCTAGATATTGCTGTCTTTACTCATAAAGAAAAAGTTAGTTAAAACATCAGAAATGAAAAAGACTACTATTTTTACTTGTCTATTAAAAGGTGGCCCTGGTACAGCAAAAAGATATCAACAATGACATACTTCTGTGATTGTGAAACTATTAGTTATGACCTCTTAAAGAAAAATTGCGAAACTCCCAACACTAAAAGCATGCTTTGGTTGCATACAAAAGTGTGTACACTGACTTCCTAAGGAGCCAAATAACTTCGGGAATGAAGTAATTAAACTCTCAGTGCACAGTAAGAAGTGAAGAAATCATAGAGGCAATTGCTGCAAATTCTGATAGACTTTTTCGCAGATTAACATAATATGGTCTTAATGAATAAACAATTATCATATAACCAATCGCTTTTGCGTATACTTTGAAAACTGAATAAGTTTCTTTGAGACTTACTACAACACAATACCTTATTGGTAATCAATTGTGTTTCTCCAAAATAATATAATTGGCTCTTGCAGAGTTCTCAACTAATTTGGTACTACCACATATCCATGAACATTCATATGGTGAATATCTTTTAAAGAGAAAGTTATACCATTATGGTTACGGTCAAAATTATATGCAAGATATGTTTCTTGCATTAATATGATTCTTTAATATCATATGTCCAAAATATTTTGGTGTACAATAGGTACGTGACCAATGACCATTCATGCCATAATAATGACATTATTTTCTTATATCATCTCAAACCTCCTTCTAGAGGCGGGGGTGGTATATTCACTACCACTAGCACGTTCATATTCTTCCAATAATGAATATGTATTCATAAATCAGATGTTGTCACATTTCCATCATGAATGGACCATAATCATCCATATGTGCTATATAAAATCTCATGTCAAATCGATGACAAATATTACTTTCATAAAGTGAAAGATTATTTTGAGAATCCTTATTATTCTCATTATCACAATAATGACGATTATAATTTCGTCTATTACCACGTCCACATCCATTAATACCTTCACGGTAATAATTTTGTCTTCTTTCAGACTTATCACATACTGCTATCACATTCTCTATAGGGAATGAGAATGGAGCAAATTCAATTGGACGAGTTTTTAATTCTTTGCCCACAATCATACATGAATTTAATCATGACAAGTATAGAAATTTTACCACTTCGGATGGTTATAATATCTTTCAAACTCCATTAGAGTTGGAATAAAAATTTATCATCTTTACTTGTATGTAAAATCAATTTATAGAATGTCAAGAATTTGAAAGAGAAAAGTAAAATACTTACCTTAAATCCAGAATTTAATCATGAAGGAAGATCATAGAATATTTGACGATATTCCCTACAGGCGGCCCTGCACAGTGCCTTGTGTATTATGCCGCATCTCTACCAGTATATATCACAAAAGAAAAGTACACGGAGAAGCACATATATCTTAGCCTCCAATATGCAACGATGGAAGGTAAAATCCCATCCATAATAGTCAATCCCGATCAATGACTCTTCCTCTACAGTTTGAGCTTTATGAATTCTACAAAAATTAAGTATGAAATGTAATATAGATAATACATAATTACAGATTTCAATCGAACATAAAATCGATACTTATCTCTTGAAGCGTGATCACGATCGCGAGAAGCCTCCAAGCAATAATGAAACCATCTACGAGATCTTCTCAAAGAGATTCTTGAGATAGTAGAGCTTCGTGCTGATAACGTGTTATAAAATAATACAAGAACAAGAACAATATTGCAGAGCAAGGTAGGGAGAGGAGAATTCTTATTGATATTTTGCGATGGATTTACAATGGGATAAGACCCCTCTATTTATAGGAAGAAAAATGACTTAGCCTCAAAGTAAAACTCTTCTATAAGATAGACATTCACTCTAATTAGAATTCTATTCTTAACAAATAGTTTAATTTTGTCTCTATTTATTTTGATGGTTGTTCCTGATTGTTTGTGATTGTTAGACTTCGGTTTTAGCTTGACTATGGGTAACTTTAGTTATACCTTAGCTAAGAGTAAAGGGAATTGGGTGGTTTAGTAATTTCAAGATGATTTTAGGGGTAGTATAGGCATGGAAAATGGTAGTTTTACTAGGAATAGTAATTCCAAAACAAAGACAAGGGTAGTATAGGTTTTGTATAGCTAAAAGAACACCTTAGGACCTTCTAGAATAGGACTTTAGTGTAGAATTCAGTAAACTTAGGGCTGACTTGGGTAACAAGTTAATAAATAGAGGGTTAAAAATGAAATTAAAAATGGACTAAGGTTGAAAACTGAAAATCTAAGGTTTGCCCTCATTTGTGCCTATAAAAGGGCATCCCCTCTACTTCATTCACAAGTTTGGAGAGCCCAAAAATTCTCCCAAATACTCCAAAAACTTAACAGATATGAGAATTCAAATTTAAGATTCATATTCCTTTAGATCTTAGCATTCTTCAAAAAGAAAAATCCAAAAAAAAATACAACAAATAACTTGGAAAATTAAAAAGACGTACTGTTACATTGGTCTTTAGGCAAAAAGTTGTTCAATTCCACTCTCTTCTTTTAGCTGAGAATCCTTGAAGTGTATTGACTGGTTTTCCAAGGATTTTTGGTTTTATTCAACTTGACTTTGAGTTGGTGTAGTAGATCAGATTAGTTTGTGAGCATCTCTGGGTCATCTAGTTGGGATTTTAAATTTTTGTGGATATTCAAATTGGTTTTTTGAAAGTGTTCATGGATATGTTTGCTGTGAAATCATAGTGGGCTGTACATTTGCTCCTGGGCTGCTTGTTTGCTAACGTGCTCTGTCACTATTGCTGAATCTTCCTTATTCTTACTATTTCCAACACATTTCAGGTACATAGCTTTAACTTGGATAATTGTGGGCTGGAAATGGTACGGATGGATCTATATGATAAATGCAGCTTCGTTTTTGATTTAGTTTGATTTGTTGTGTCTTGAGCTCTTAATTACACGAGTGTTATTCAAATTTCGTGTGGTTTTGTACTAAAGGAACTGTATGCAGTTTACTTCTTAAACTCTTTAAACGTTTGGATATTGTTAATAATTGTAAAAGTAGGTTCAAGTGACTTTCTGCTTTCGTAGGTGGCTTTGAATTTGGGTCTTGTTAGTTTGAGTTTAAAATTAGGAATCCAAATGATCAGCATTTCGTCAGTTTGAATAGGTAATTGTGGTCATTTGATCTTATCTTGCTAAATGCATTCCACTGGAATTGACCTCAGGACGGGATTGAGTAGGCGTTAGGCAGGTTGATGGACTGCCCACGCCCAGATTCGATATGTGGCCCCTGCGCCATTCATTTTACTTTGTTTGATTTGGTCTAATCTTGGGCCCAATGCCCATAGTTACTGGCCTGAGTTAGGATTTTTCGTATTTTATATTATAGAGACAAACGATATAGAAAATCATAGTTCACTTTAGGACAAAACTTTAAATAAAATGAGACGAGCCTCGCCCAATAAAAATACAAATTGCGAGGCCCTGAATAAAGGGTTGTTAAAATGATTAGAATTTGGGAGGGCCATTTAGCGAACTTCACGGCCTTTCCCAAAGTAGTAATACGCTAGAATCTTTAGACGCGTTTTAATTAAAGTACTTTCTTAAATTCGGGTGTGCATTGATGCAACCCAAATCCAAATCTCGACGAAGTCGAAATGTATTGACGACCATGGGTGCCTTGATGGCGACGGGGTTAGAAACGTGTTTTCATGACGTCGTAATTCTTATAAACAAATATTGATCAAAAAGTGATTTAAAAATGGAGACTATCTTCACCGAACAAAAATGAATGTGGGGCGCTCAGTAAGTGATTATTAAAAAATGATTAGAATTTTGAAGGGCCGCTTAGCAAATTTCAGAGGCCTTTCCCAATACAATATTACGCTAGAACCTTTAAGCGCGATTTAATTAAATTTATCTTCTTAAACTCGGGTGTGCGTTGATGCGACCCAAATCTAAATCTCGATGAAGTCGAAATGTGTCGATGATTACGGGTGCCTTGATGGCGACGTGGTCAAAGACATGTTTTCACGACATCACAAGTCTTTTAAAATAAATATTGGTAAAAGTAGTATATAAATATAAGGGCACAAAAGTTAGCATGTATTAAAATCAGATAAAATCAAATACAACAGTTGAGCGACCGTGCTAGAACCACAGAACCAGGGAATGCGTAGCACCTTCTCCCGGGTTAACAGAATTCCTAATCTGGATTTCTGGTTCGCAGACTGTAACAGGGTCATATTTTTCTCGTTTCGGGATTAAACCGGTGACTTGGGACACCATTAATCTCCCAAGTGGCGACTCTAAGTAATTAATGACCAAATCCCATTCCGATTGTCCTTTATTTGGAAAAACTCCTTTATGCCCCTTTGCGGGGGTGTATAGATAAAAAAGGAGGTGTGACATTGTATAGATCAAACTTTGGCATCTTAAACCCGACAGGAAGTTGGACGTTAGGAAGCAAGCACAAGTCCTTGTAGCCACACTTACTTGGCTTCCTATCCCTTGCATGTTCCTCAAAGATTTCTCTAAATTCTTCACTTTCTTGAATATCTCATCTTGCTCCACATTCTTCACGGGCTTTTTGGTTTCAACAAGAGTCTCAAAATGTGGGGTATAACAGTAAGGATTCGGGACCTTGGAAGTTGGTTCTAGAGCATAGTATTGAGCATCTAGAACTTTGAACGCTGGTTCACTAGAAGATTCGTGAAGGATGGCTTGTGAAGGGAAGACAAAAATAGAAGTGGATATTGCAACGGGATATAAGGTTGTTTTGGCTGGTGGAGCATGAAATGGTTGGGATGAGGTGTCAGGGTAGTTATATTAAGGAGTAAAGCCTGGTGCATGTTGAGGGAAAAGGTCAATGGTAGTGGGAATTGCGGCTTGTGATAGTGGTAGGATGGAAGTAGGATTTTCGGTGTAGTTAGTGGGAAATGAGGGTGGAGGACGCCCCTCTGATCCAAGCCTGGTACATTTCTGCCATCTTCTATTTCAACCTTTGGACCTACTCTTTCAATTCAGACTTTGGTTCCACAATCTCCCTCGATAGGTCAACAACACATGTGCCCAATTCTTTGCTAGCCATGACTGTCATGCGCTTTGACCTAGTGTTGTATGGATGAATCATCAGAATACCAACAAACTAACCACCTTCCTAAAATTATAATAAAGATAATAGAGAAGATCAAAACAAAACCAACATGTTAGCATTAGGGCATTTATCTGATAATAATATCATGTTACTTGCAATGTACCTAACAACAATTAACATTTCTAACATGACTTTGAGGAAAGCAAGGTCATATGGCATCATCCCAATTTATGCTCATTTCAATCTTCTCTTTTTTTCTTTTCTAGAACTTTTTGGCTTACATCATATCCTGTCCACTATGTTTCTTTCTATTATCACTCTTTTCTTTTCTTTCATTTCTCACATCCACGATTTCATGTCTTTTTCTTTAATTTTAAAAATGATTCGACCAAACCCAATGTCGATTGCCTATGTATTATATTCCACATAAATCAGACCAAAGGTAGTTCTAGAAAAGTGGTGGAAAATAAAAATCTCTTTGGATTTTTCATTTATAAAGCTTTTTGGTTTTCAAATACAAAACATGGAGTACGATAATGAAAGACTAGACAAACTACACTACAACAGACTCTGACAGCATCTAACAGACTCGGTACTATTGGACAAGACTAGAAAATAAAAGACAACACAACACAGACTCAAAGCATACAAATAAAAAGCCTCCTCAAGAAGCTCTTGAATGCGGTGGCCCCGGCTAGGACGGTCCTTGGGCGTCTGTCATTCTCAAGCTCCAGAACATGCCCTGAAAAGATACGCCAATGCTGGGAACAAAGGTCTTGGCGTGTGCCCCTGCCTCCTGAAGGCCGACCCTAAACAAATATTGACCATGTTGTTCCACATTTGCTAGGAATCTTGCTAACTGAGACCCTATCAACTCAAGCCTCCCCAAAGGATCTGGATCCAAAGCCTTCTCGAAATCATCTATCCGAACTGATCGACCTCTAATTTGTGCTGGCAAGGGGGTTCTGACCCCTGGTGGACTAGATTACAACAAAATCAGGTACTCATGAGTACATTCAGTCCTGCCAATTTCCTTTCTTCTTCATCCTCTTTGCATTGTTCCAGTATTGAACGTAGTTGATCTCATCATCCTTTTTCTACTAAAATTCATGATGTATGTCCGAAGATTTAGAGCTGGCGGCCCCCCTTGCCTTCTTCCCGACTGTTGCATCATCCCACGACAACAACAACATACCTAGTAAAATCCCACTAGTGGGGTCTAGGGAGAGTAGAGTGTACGCGTACTTTACCCCTATGCCGAAAAGGGTAGCGAGGCTATTTTCGGGAGACTTTCGGCTTAAGAGAAGAGACAATATAATATCAGAAAAGAAACAAGAGAAAAGTCATATAACAACAAAAGATGCCAGAAAGAAAATAACAATACTAATAAGTGAAACACAACATAGACAGCTAACAAACCTAAACAAAACTCTATCAGACTACCCGGTAAAAAGAGGGAAGAACTCTCGACTACCCTAGCCTACCACCCTAATGCTTGACATTTATATGTTCCTATCAACAGCCATGTCCTCGGAAATGTGAAGCCGCACCATGTCCTGCCTGATCACCTCACCCCAATACTTCTCCGACCGCCATTTGCCTCTTTTCGTACTTGCCAAAGTCAAGCAATCACACTCCTAACCGGTGCATATAGGATTCTCTTCCATACGTGTCCTAACAATCTAAGCGGTGCTTTGTGCATCTTGTCATCCACGGGAGCCACACCCACCCTCTCCAAAATATATTTATTACGAATCTTATCCATCCTAGTGTGCCCACATCTCCATTTCAACATCCTCATTTCTTCTACTTTCATCTTCTAGATATGTGAATTCTTGACTGGCCAGCACTCAGCTCCATACAACATGGTCGGTCTATCCACCGCTCTATAGAACTTACTTTGAGTTTTGGTGGCAGATTCTTGCCACACAGGACTCCAGACGCTAACCTCTATTTCATCCAGCCCACCCCAATACGATGCGTAACATCCCCGTCGCTCTTCCCTTTCATGGATAATTTAACCTAAGTACTTAAAACTTTCTCTCTTGAGGAATACCTGTGAGTCAAGAATGACTTCCACATCCGCTCCCCCCATTACATCGCTGAACTTACATTTCACATATTATGTCTTAGTCCTACTCAACTCGAAACTTTTAGACTCCGGGGCCTGCCTCCATACCTCCAGTCTTCCATTGATGTCGCCTCACATCTCATCAATATAAATTATATGGTGTGCAGCGCGCCCATCGCTAGAGAAAATAAGAATGGGCTGAGCTCAAATCCTTGGTGTAGCCCCATAACCACCAGAGAAGGCTATAAGTCACCTCCCACAATCCTAAACCGAGTCATAGATCCATACATATCATTTTATCGCCCTAATGTAATCCAACGGCACACCTTTCACCTCTAGATACCTTCAAAGGACGTCCCTATGAACCTTATCGTATGCCTTGTCTAGGTGAATAAACACCATATGTGAATCCCACTTCCTATCCCTATATAGTTCCACCAACCTCCTGATAAGGTGGATTGCTTCCGTAGTAGAACGAACCAGCATGAACTCAAACTGGTTTTCCGATATAGACACCGCCCTCCTTATCCACCCTTCGACTAGCCTCTCCCCAACTTTCATGGTATCACTTAGTAACTTGACACCCTTATAGTTGTTACAATTCTGGATATCCCCTTTGTTCTTGTACACCGGAACCATTGTAATCCATTGCCACTCATTAGGAATCCTCTTTTTCTTGAAGATAACATAAACAACCCATTCAACCACTGCAAGCCTGCTCTACCCGCATATCTTCGAAACTCTACTAGAATCTCATTTGATCTTATCGTTTTTCCCCAAATCATCTTACCCATCGCACCCACAACCTCCTCAACCTTAATGTGCCTATAATATCTAAAAGTTTCTATGACTTTCGAAGTGCCCCAATTTCCCTAAAATAATGTTTCCATCCCCTTCTTCATTTAGAAGTTTATGAAAGTATGACTGCCATCTTTGCCTAATCTGGGCCTCTACTATCAATAATCGACCGTCCTCATCTTTGATACACCTCTCTTTATCTAGGTTGTGATCCTTCTTTTTTCTCGCTTTGGCCAACCGAAATAACTTCTTGTCCCCACCTTTTACCCCCAAGTTCCTTATAAAGCCGACCAAAAGCAGCATTCTTAGCCTCTATGAACGCTAATTTTTCCTCCTTCCTAGCCTCCCTATATCTTTCTCTGTTCGCACTCCTCTGATCCTCATTGGTTCTCCCTACTAACTTAATGTAAGCTGCTTTCTTGGCTTTCACTTTAGCTTGTACCACGTCATTCCACCACTAGTCGCCTCGGCGCCCGCCATAGTAACCTTTCAAAACTCAAAACACCTCTCTTGTTACCTCCATTATACATTCGGTTGTCACCGTCCACATAGCGCTAGCATCCCCACCACTCTTCTGGGCATCCATATTCATCAACCGCCTCTCCAACTCCTACGTATTATCCGTAGACAAAGATCTACACCTGATCCTTGACTCACCCTGTACAAACCTCTCCTTGCTTTTCATATAGATATCAACGTCCATTACCAGGATCCCATGTGGAGTTGCGAGGTTCTCACTGGGGATCACCTTGCAATCCTCGCACAACCCCCTATCACACCTTCTAAGGAAGAGATAGTCAATCTGAGTCTTAGCCACCATACTCCGAGAAGTAACCAAATATTCCTCCCTCTTCAGAAACTTAGAATTCACAATCACCAACTCAAAATCTCTAGCAAAATCCACTAGTGAGGTACCACCCCGTTCCTATCACCAAAGTCAAATCCATCGTGCACCACACCATAGCCACCAGCAGATGGCCTAATATGACCATCAAAATCCTTTCCTATGAATAGCTTCTCCGTAGGCGGAATACCATGCACCACCTCATCCAGCGCTTCCAAAAGCACCTTTTAACCTCATTGTCCAAGCTAATTTGCGGCGCGTAAGCACTAGTGACATTCAGAGTGCTCCCTACAACTACTACCTTAGTCGCCATCAATTTTTCATTCACCCATCTAACCTCAACCACTGATTCCGTAAGCTCCCTATCCACCAAATTGCCCACTTTATGCTTTCCCTTCATGACTCCGAAGAACTACAATTTACACCTATCTACATTCCTCGCCTTCAATCCTATCCACCTAGTTTAAAGCACACACACTATATTGAACCTCCTCTTCTGGAGAATATTCAATCAACCAGCTTATTGTGCTCATGTTGAGGAAGAAGGTGATGGGAAACCTTGGTTCCATGATAGCAGAGAATACTTCACAATAAGTGAATGCCCAGAACTTGCCAATGCTACTAAGAAACACACGCTTCGGAGGTTGTCCAACAACTTCTTTCAGCGCAGGAATCCAGTATAGGAGGACTCCCGATCTAGGATTATTAAGATGCATCGAGGAGAGAGAAGCAACCAAGCTATTGGAGGAAGTGCACGCAAGGACCTGTGGACCATACATGAATGATTTCGTTTTGGCAAATAAGATACTCCGAGTAGGGTATTTTTGGATGACTATGGAAATAGACTGCATCCAGTATGTCCGGAGATGCCATCGTTGTCAGATACATGCATACATGATAAAAGTAACTCCGAACGAGCTTATTGCAACAATCTCACCATGGCTATTCGCCGCCTGGGGAATGGATGTTATTGTACCAATCGAACCAGCACCATCAATAGGCATAGGTTCATCCTAGTGGCAATTGATTACTTTACCAAATGGGCTGAAGTAGCATCATACAAAGCAGTAACAAAGAAAGTTGTAACAGATTTTGTCCGCGATCATATGGTTTGTCGGTTCGGAATTTCAAAATAAATCATCACTAACAATGGTTCCAATCTCAACAGTGACCTGATGATGGCAATGTGTGATACTTTCAAAATCAAACATAAGAATTCTACAGCTTACAAACCGCAAATGAATGGAGCTGTGGAAGCCGTCAATAAGAACATCAAGAATATACTGAGAAAGATGATTGAAAGGCACAAGTAGTGGCACGAAAAATTGTCATTCTCCTTGTTGGGTTATCGTACCATGGTCTGCACATCAACTAGGGCCATCCCCTACATGCTGGTTTATGGTACAGAGGTGGTGATTCCCGCCGAAGTAGAAATCCCTTCCTTAAGAATCATACAAGAAGCAGAGTTAGATGATGTAGAGTGGATAAAAAGTCGCTACGAGTAATTAGCCCTTATAGACGGAAAGAGAATGAATGCAGTTTGCCATGGTCAATTATATCAGAACATAATGTCCAGAGCCTTCAACAAGAGAGTTACGCCAAGGAAGTTCACACCAGGACGGTTGGTATTGAAGAAATATTTTCGCATCAAGATGAAGCCAAAAGAAAATTCTCTCCCAATTGGCAAGGTCCATACATGGTTCATCGGGTTCTAACTGGAAGAGCTCTTATTCTCGCAGAAATGGACGGAGAAGTCTGGCCGAAGCCAATCAACTCAGAGCAGTGAAACGATACTACATTTGATCATATACCTTTCTTCCATGATGTAGTTTGAACTATGCCTGACCTGATTCCAGTTTAAGAGGGGATACGTAGACAGCTCTATGGGTTCGGTAATATTTTAATAAAATTCTTTTTTTCCCTGATATTGGAACTGGGGCAAAATTTTGAGGAGGACCCTAAAAATTCCAAAGTCAATTTATCAGTCTTTTCATCAGCGTCGACCTAGTAAACTGGGGCAGAATTTTGAGGAGGATCCTCAAAATTCTGAATCCAATCCACCTTCAGTTATTCAGCACGGCCGTCAGCAGCGCCAGCCCAGTAAACTGAAGGCAGAATTTTTAGGAGGACCCTCAAAATTTCGGAACAAGCGAGGTTGCTGTGTCTTTGAACCACGTTGCAGTTGTTGGTTCATCTAAAGTAAAAAAAAATCAAATTTATACTTACATTATACTAAATCATGCATAAATATCATTCACATTGTTTTTGTTTAGCAACGCTACACCCGAAGATGCATAATGTGAAGGGCCAGGGGATACGAACTAACAAGGGATACAAACTAACATTTCCTCTCTACTGAACTAACGATTTTTCTTTGAGTACAGGCACTGCATGTCACAAATGATTGAATACATTCACACACTCGTGCTCTTCAGGAGTGAGGAACAATCACGCATTCGCAAAGTTACTATTTACACCTAGCATCCCTAACAGTCACGATATCACAATCAGTCGTCAGCTAAGAAAATTTCATTACTATTCACTCTTTTCATCATCTGCATTTTTGCATAAGTCTACTTATCTGCCTTTCGAGACTAAGCTTTGTCTCCATCTGCATTGCATATGACTATCTTCTACCTTTCGAGGTTAAACACTACCTCAATCCTGCAAAGGCTACTTATCTGTCTTTCGAGACTAAGTCATGTCTCCATCTGCATTGCATAAGTCTATCTTCTGCCATTCGAGCTACCTCCATCCTGCATAAGGCTACTTATCTGCCTTTCGAGACTAAGATCTGTCTCCATCTGCATTGCATAAGTCTATATTCTACCTTTCGAGGTTAATCACTACCTCCGTCCTGCATATGGCTACTTATCTGCCTTTCGAGACTAAGCACTGTCTCCATATACATTGCATAAGGCTATCTTCTACCTTTCGAGGTTAATCACTACCTCCATCCTGCATAAGGATACTTATCTTTCTTTCGAGACTAAGCTCTGTCTCCATCTACATTGCATAAGGCAATCTTCTGCTTTTTGAGGTTAAGCACTACCTGCATCCTGCATAAGGCTACTTATCTACCTTTCGTGACTACGCTTTGTTTCCATCTGCATTGCATAAGGCTATCTTCTGCCTTTCGAGGTTAAGCACTACCTCTTTCTTGCATACGGTTACTTATCTGCCTTTCGAGACTAAGCTTTGTCTCCATCTACATTGCATAAGGCTATCTTCCGCCTTCCGAGGTTAAGCACTACCTCCATCCTGCATGTCGACGCCCCTTTTATCTTGAGGAGATATCAGGTTTACGACATTATGGGTGGAATGACTCTATTATCCCCTTTCGAAAATTTGGGCTATAGTGTTTGAAGAGTCGCCACCTAATGATTATAGTGCATTAGGACACTTTTAGATAAACTAAGAAGGGTTTGAAAGAAAACCAGAGTTCGGGTAAGGGCTTGAGATTATCTCGAGGGGGAGGTGTTAGGCACCCCTCAAGATCTACTAGTGTGGTTCCCGGCCTTGCTTGTTGTGACTTTAAGAAGAGTAGAAGTAGATTGCACATAAGAAATATAAACAAATTGACAAGTTTGAAAGAAGAAAGGGACAAGTGAAAAGAGAACTTAGTTTGAAGAAAACATTAATTTAAATAAAGCAAAGAAAAGGGGTCCTAGGTTTAACTATAATATGGATCATTTGGTGCAATACCCGGTAATCATTCTCACACGAGATATTAGCGCACCATCATCATCTCCATATTCTACCCTCCCCAACCCGTTAAGGTATTTAATAACAATTAGTCTCGGTTACTTATTGCGTGCTAATACCCATCCCGGCCTATCAATCTCGAGGTATTTGGACTTCTAATCCTAAGGAGGAGAAGATGGGAAGGCATATATGGAGTTTGAAAGGATAAAATACTAGGCATCGGTAAAAAAATAACAAATAAGTGGGGGTACAAAACAAACACTCAAAGGCTCATACAAACACCGTAGATCAAAATAGCAATTAGTATAGCATGACTTGCACGTACTAATTTGGTCTTTAATTAAAGAGATTATGAGGCGGACGAATAAGTTTAAATCATAAAGTTGGATAAAAAGTCTGTATCGAACCCCTCGAGTCTGATTTGTTAGTTATTGAGGTCTTAATGCAAAAGAGTTTAAAAAGGAAGTATAAATTGAAGTAAATTTTTAAATGGATTTGAAATCAGCAGGTTGTTTGAGTAGGAAAAATGCAGAAGAGTTATGCAAGAATTTAGATGCAGGAATTTCTTATGAAAAGAGTGAGTTACGGGATTTTAAAGGACAATTTCAGGGACGTTTAGGCAGAATGTTTAAAAGATGCAGATTTGAAGGGTTTTAAAAAAACACATTGGTTCACAAAGAGTTTTTATTGAAAACGTTGTATTAGGACATTTAAGGGCCAATTAACGGACTGTTATTGTTTAAAAAAATAAATTAGACATGTTGAGATGGAATCCTATAGGAATGATGTCTATATTAAATTTTAAAGCATGTTAGAGAGTTGGTAAATAGACTAACGTTCAGTCATCCTATGGTTTGCCAAACATATATGCATTCCCTATAAGCATGGTTTCTATACGCAATTGATTAGGTGAATGTTAAAGTCCTATAGGAAGGATCTTTAATGATTTGTAACATGATTAAACATTAAAACCCTATAGGCAGGTTATCTAGGTGACGCATCAGTATTAAACCCATAAACACGGTAACTAGACGATGTTAAGAATTAGAACATCCAATAGACAAGATTTCTAAATAACTGAAAGCATAAAAGATCCTATAGATATTATTTCTACCCGTTGATTTATCGAAGCAATATAAACACATCCCACACCCTTTACTAATATTTTCTCCGAGTTTGATTACATAGTTATTACAAAACTAGAAAGCAATAGGCTGAAATAAGCACATCAAAACTAAATCCAAATCCAAGGAGGCTCAATGAAACCTTCAATACCAACACATATGTTTCACCAAGTCCAGATTCCAGATTCCAAGGTCTTCTCTCAGAGTGTTTCAAAATTCCAAAGGTTTTCAGGAACCCAGGCTCTTACATTCTAAAGAATGAATGTTGTAACAGAGTAGTGCAATGTCTGGAATTACCAGCCCTTAGACATTCATGTTCAGAGGGAACTCTATGGTCCCTAAGCACGGCTTACCATAGGGGGACAGAACTTAAAGAAGTAAGAATAAGTGCAAGGTCAGGGGACAAGAAGAAACCGAGCAAAGGGTTGTTATACCCAGCCATGGGTAAGACTGGCACACCCCTCACCCTCCACTTGGTTTTAAATAGATAAAGAGCAGACTTTAAAAGTCAGACAGGGGCCTGGGTGGTGTTTAGGACACTTCCAAACCCTAGTCAAGGCTCAACACATAAAGGGCGAGAAGGGAATGGGACTGGTTTGAGTAACGCTCCAAGAGAACCTGGTCCTAGGTCAGGGATAGCACAGGGATGCTACCTTAACCTAGAACAATACTCACACATAAAGGGGTAAAAGGGAAGGGGTTCACATGGAAAAGAATGCATAGAGAAACATCCAGTAACAGAACTTAAAGGTGCAGAAACTTGTAGAAAGAACATAACAGACTAAACTCAATCACATAATGTGAGAAAGATAAACATATAGTGAAGGACATGCACAAAGGAGAATTAAACACATAGCTGTGGAGAGTGTTTAACTTAAGGGACATATCAGTTGCAACTTTCAAATAGCAGAACAAACAAAGCAAGAAAACAGCCAGAAAATCTTCAGCAAACACTAGAGGAAAGCGAGAGAGATTCCAAAGTCTAGCGTTGCCTTTCAGCCGGATAGTCAGAACAATAGCACAAGTAATAGTAAAGAAGAGACCTTTGAGTGAGTGTGTGTTTTTGAACTCAGTTGTTCGTGTCTTTTAAACAAAAGGAGTGAGGTATTTATAGTTGAAATAAGGAAGTAAACAAGGCAAGAAACAATTCAGTATCAATCATAATCAATCGGAGGAAGGGAACTCCTTTAATTAAGGAGTTCAAATCTGAATAGGAGAGGGTAGAGTTTTTATTTAAGGCAAGAAAATCAAGAACACATAGTGTAGTAAAGGGTAAATACATAAGAGAAGTTTAAAAATATATTGGTTTAGATAAAAGGTAAGAATAAAATCAATTAATACACACTAAATTAAGGAACTAAGGATTCAAACTTATTAACGAATTAAGTCAAAAAACTTCTCCAAATTAAACAAGGAAAAATTCAAATTGGCCCACATAATGGTGGTCTAAAATCAATTCCCAAAATTTGGATTATTTTGTGAGGGAAAGGACTGATAATAAAGGATGCATAAACTTAAACATGCAGAGGCTAAAATTAAACACACAGAGCGGTCATGCAACCAAAATAGAAGAACGTAGCTATGCGAGAAATCGGAGGATCTTGCAAAGTTTAGTGAGAAGCAGAGAATATGAGACGAATTTAGAGATTAGGGTTTTTGAAACCGAACAGGAAACAACACTATCGCACATGAGTGGTTTGGAAAATCCCAAATTCTAGGGTTTCTCCACAAATTGGGTGTAAAGACGGAAGCATACAAAATCAGGAAAAACAAACTCAGGAAAACCCAAAGTACACAGACATTTCATGGGAGCAAACATAATAAAAGAAATCCCTACAAACCCTAGGAAAATACAGTAAAGAAAATACACAGAAACCATAGTGAAAACACATATGAGTTATAGCAAAGTAAAAAATATAGTAAGAAATAGCAGTAGGACATGTAAAAAAATCTAGGAAACCCTAGGTTCGAGAAGACGAATAGTTTTGAAACCAAAAATCGAAAAAGATGTAAAAACTACCTTGAAAATATCAGAAGAAGCACGGATCTAAAGTAGATCATTAGAGAAAGAAAAACCTCGAAAATGGCATAAGATTTCATAGAAACCCTAGAAAATGAGAAAGGGCTAGTCCGAGTCGGAGATGAACTCACAAGCTAGGACACGCCGGAGATGAGTCGGAGATGGCAATAGAACCTGAATCGGAGAGATTCTGAGCCAGGGTTTTCAAGTTCAAACCTTGAATCTTCGAGTAAAAGGAGTATAAGGCATGTGGGGGTGAGTATATGCCACCCAGGGCTTAGGAGGCCATGGTTTCCTGCGAGATAAGGAGGAAATCGGTGGAAAAGGGACTAGGGTTTTGGCGAAGACATGAGAGGATTTGGGAATGAAAGGGTTTCAGGGGCAGCTATTTGTGATAAGTGATTAGGGTTTCGGGATTAGGGCTGAGTTAAAAAGGAAAGGGCGAACGTGGACCGTCGATTAAAACATTTAAAGGTAACGATTTTAAATGAGGTCCGGGGTGAGTTTATTTAATTAGGTCCGGGTTGGGTAAAATACAAATTGGGTCGTTTAATTATGGGCTGGGATTGGGGTCGAAATCAGGTTATAATTGAAAGTGAAATGGGCTACAATTGAAATAGCCTCTTTTCTCATTTTGAATTTTTAAAAAATAGTAATAGCTGTTTAAAATCAAATTAATAATACTAGGTTAATAAAAAATATGTAAGAATTGAGTTAAAAATATTGAGAATGATTTTGTGATAAAAAATGCTATTAAATCGAGAAATAGGGAAAAATGCAATTTCATGCAATTTTAGTTTAAAAATAACAAATCGACTTGTAAAATTATGTAAAAATCATGTAATTTATAATTTTGTGTAAATGTGAGAATAAAATAAATCATTTACCAAAATGACAAGTTTTGAGAATAATTATTGGATTTTATAGTGCAAAATAGGCCATAAGTTGGTTTTAAAAATCTTTAAAATTTTGGAAAAATTCCAAAACTTTTAGGGATGCTTATATATGCATATACATGCTATTTTGAAAGTAGTTTGAGTATAAAAATATATAAGGAAAAAATTGGGTATCAACAGCTGTCCCTTTTTACACGAGGAGGATGAAAGAGTTGTCGGGTAAAGATAAGATGGCCAACTTTTATCGGAAACGGTGATTGTAAAAGGATTTTGACCACACTATGGTTTTGAGCTGCCTACATATCCCTGGTCATACAGGAATCAGGCCATATGTAGCTCAGGAACCATCGACGAAATATGCCGATGAAAATCTGGAAAAATGGACGCGATATTAGGTCTGAGAGGGTGCTTGGAATCAGGCAGGCTGTGGAGAACTGGAGCGGGATTACTCCTGATGAGACGGCCGTGATCCGACCAGAGTACCTGCACATGAGTGATGTGCGTACATATTACGTAATTTAAATGTGATGCAGGTTCCTGTTGAACCATGAATTTTGTCTTCGGACGATTAGGGTGATGTCCTTAGACTATGACATCTTGGGCCATGAAGAGCATAAAGTAAGGGTACGCAGGACATGAAATAATGTTCTCGGCTATGCAGATGGTGCCTCTAAACTATGATGCCTTTGAACGAGTTGGCGATCTTTCACCCCATGAGAAGGTGGATATTTTTTCAGCCGAATGAATTCGAAGGGTGGCAATCTTTAAGCCAGATAAATGGAAAGGGTGGCGATCTTTCAGACAGAGTGAGAATTAAAAATGCAGGTGGCGATGTTTCAGCTAGTCGAAAAATAAAGTGCCGATATTTCAACCAGCAGGGCGGAGACAATGCCTAGTCTCGAAAGGCGGATAGGTAGCCTCATGCGATGCGGATGAAGACAGAGCTTAGTCTTGAAAGGCATATAAATAGAATTATGCAATATGGAGGTAGAGCTTAACCTCGGAAGGCAGAGAGCAGCCTTATGGAAAATGGAGGTAGAGCTTAACCTCAGAAGGCAGAGGGTAGCCCTATGCAAAATACAAATGGAGACAGAGCTTAACCTCGGAAGGTAGAGAGTAGACTTATGCAAAATGGAGGTAGAGCTTAACCTCGGAAGGAAGAGATTAGCCTTATGCAAAATGGAGGTAGAGATTAACCTCGGAAAGCAGAGAGTAGCCTTATAAAAAATGCAGATAGAGACAGAGCTTAGTCTCGAAAGGCAGATAATAGCCTTATGCAATATGGAGGTAGAGCTTAACCTCGGAAGGTAGAGATTAGCCTAACAAAAAATGCAGACGGAGATGGAGCTTGGTATCGAAAGGCAGATAATAGCCTTATGCAATATAGAGGTAGAGCTTAACCTAGGAAGGCAGAGAGTAGCCGTATGCGAAAATGGAGACATATCTTAGTATCAAAAGGCAGATAATAGCCTTATGCAATGCAGGAATGTGAAAGAACGCATAGTAGTAAGTTTTCTTTGAAGGTAGACGATTTTTGATATTAGGACTGCTGGGGAGTGTTGGGTGTGGATAGTGACCCTTTGGGGAGGATTTAGATTCTGAAGAGCGAATATACTTTGCTTCGTGGCCTGGATTCCTGCATCCAAAGAAAAATTGTGAGTTTTGTAGAGGGGAGCTTAGTTCGTATCGTCCGGCTCTTGGTGTCGCGAATCAAGGGGTAGAGTTTCTAAGCGATGGTGATGCAAATGATATTTGTCCATGACTTAGTAAATGCGAATACATATATATATATATATATATATATATATATATATATATATATATATATATATATATATATATATATATATATATATATATATATATATATATATATATATATATATATATATATATAACGTGGTTCAAGACACGACGACATTGCTTGCTCCAGAATTTTGAAGGTCATCCTCAAAATTCTGCCCTAGTTTACTGGTCTGGCGCTGCTTACGGTTGTGCTGGATAATTGAATGTGGGACGATTCCAGAATTTTGAGGGTCCTCCTCAAATTCTGCCCCAGTTTACTGTGCTGGTGCTTATTGAAAAACTTACTTCAGAATTTTGAGGGTGCTCCTCAAAATTCTGCCTCAGCTTCAATTGTGGGGGAAAAGATGGAATTTTTATTAAAATGTGACCGAACCCATAGGGCTGCCTACGTATCCCCTTTTAAACGGGAATCAGTTCAGGCGTAGTTCAAATTATATCATGAAAGAAAAGCATATGATCAAATGTAGTATATTTTCACTGCTTCTGAGTTGATTAGCTTCGTCAAGACTTCTCCGTCCATTTCTGTGAGAATAAGGGCTCCTCCAGTTAGAACCCGGTGAACCATGGACGGACCCTTCCAATTCGGAGAGAATTTCCCATTAGCTTCATCTTGATGCAGAAATATTTTCTTCAATACCAGCTGCCTTGGTGTGAATTTACTTGGCTTAACTCTCTTTTTGACGGCTCTGGTCATTCTGTTCTGATGCAATTTACCGTGACAAACAGCATTCATTCTCTTTCCGTCTATAAGGGCTAACTGCTCGTAGTGATTTTTGACCCATTCTGCATCGTCTAACTATGCTTATTGTATGACCCTCAAGGAGGGAATTTCTACCTTGGCGGGTATGACCGCCTCTGTACCTAAACCAACATGTAGGGAGTGGCCCCGATCGATGTGCGGACCGTGGTATGATACCCCTGTAAGGCAAACAATAACTTCTCATGCCATTGCTTGTGCTTTTCGATCATCTTCCTTAGTCTCTTCTTGATGTTCTTATTGCCTGCTTCTACGGCTCCATTCATTTGAGGTCTGTAATCCGTAGAGTTCTTGTGTCTAATCTTGAATGATTCACAGATTGCCTTCATGAGGTTGCTATTGAGATTGGAACCATTGTCGGTGATGATTGATTCTGGAACCCTGAACCGACAAACCATATGATCGTGGATGAGATCTGTTACTACTTTCTTGGTGACTACCTTGTATGATGTTGCTTCAACCCATTTGGTAAAGTAATCATTTGCCACTAGGATGAACCAGTGTCCGTTTGACGCGGCGGGTTTAGTTGGTCCAATAACATCCATTCCCCATGCGTCGAACGGCCATGGTGAGCTTGTTGCGGTTAGCTCGTGTGGAGGTACTTTTATCATATGTGCATGTATCTGGAAACGATAGCATTTCCAGACACACTTGATGCAGTCTGTTTCATAGTCATCCAAAAATACCCTTCTCGGAGTATCTTCTTCGCCAAAATGAAACCGTTCATGTATGGTCTGCAGGACACTGCGTGCACTTCCTCCAATAAACTAGTTGCTTCTCCTACCTCGACACATTTTAATAATCCCAAACTGGGAGTCCTCCTATACAGGATTCCTCCGTTGTAAAAGAATTTTTTGGACAATCTCCGAAGTGTGCAGTTCTGGGTAGCATTGGCAAGCCCTGGGTACTCTCATGTTGTCAAGTATACTCTGATATCGTGGAACCAAGGTTTTCCATCGGCTTCTTCCTCGATTGAGCATAATAAGCCGACTGATCGTGAATATTGACCTGGATGGGGTCAATGAAATTTGTATCTGGATGCTAGATCATAAACGGTAAATTGGCTAAGGCATCGGCGAACTCATTCTGTATTCTGGGAACGTGCTGGAATTTCGTCTTTCTGAATCTCTTCCTCAGCTCCTGTACATGGTGTAGATATAGGAGTATCTTGGAATTCGTGGTTGCCCATTCTTCTCGAACCTGATGTATGAGTAGGTCCGAGTTTTCGATCATTAATAGTTCCTGAATGTTCATGTCAATTGCCAGTTTGAGCCCTAAGATGTAGACTTCGTACTCGGCCATGTTATTATTGCACGAGAATCTGAGCTTGGCAGATACCGGGTAATGCTCACCAGTTTATGATACCAAGACTTCTCCTATACCAACTCCTTTGAAATTTGCGGCTCCGTCAAAAAACATCCTCCAACCATCATAGTATTCTGCAATGTCTTCTCCTATGAAAGCTACCTCTTCATCAGGAAAATACATCTTTAGAGGTTCGTATTTTCCCCCTACAGGGTTCTCGGAGAGGTGATCTTCTAGAGCTTGTCCTTTGACTGCCTTTTGGGTAACATAAACAATATTGAATTCACTTAAAAGTATCGGCCATTTGGCAGTCTTTGGCAGGTAGGCATGGGCTTCTGAAAGATGTATTTCAGTGGATCCATCCTGGATATGAGATAAAAGGTGTAAGCGCAGAAGTAATGCCTTAATTTCTGAGCTACCCAGGTTAGAGCACAACAAGTGTGTTCTAATAAGGAATACCGAGCCTCGTATGGGTAAACTTCTTGCTGAGGTAGTAGATGGCTTGCTCATTTCTCCCTGTTTCATCATGTTGTCCAAAAACACACCCAAATGCTCCATCCAACACTGCAAGATAAAGTAATATAGGTATACCTGGCTCAGGTGGAACCAAGACTGGCGACGTTGACAAGTATTCCTTGATTTTGTCGAAAGCCTTTTGACAATCATCAGTCCTTTTAGTAGCAGCATCCTTCTTTAGCATCTTGAAGATGGGTTCACAAATGACAGTGGACTGAGCTATGAATCAACCGATATAGTTGAGTCTCCCCATTAAACTCATTACATCTTTCTTGTTCTTTGGCGGTGGCAACTCTTGAATGGCTTTTACCTTTGACGGGTCCAATTCTATTCCCCGGCGACTCACAGTGAAGCCCAATAACTTTCCGGCTAGGACCCCAAACGCACTTTTTGCAGGATTTAGTTTCAAGTTGTATCTCCTCAGTCTGTTGAAGAATTTTCTCAAATATTCCATGTGATCTGCCTCTTTCTTGGATCTAATGATGACTTCGTCCATATACACCTCGATCTCTTTATGTATCATGTCATGAAAGATGGTAGTCATGGACCTCATGTAGGTAGCACCAGCATTATTCAAACCGAACGCCATCATTCTGTAATAGTACATCCCCCAAGGCATTATGAATGTCATATTCTCTACATCCTCTTCATCCATCCATATCTTATGATATCCCGCAAAACAATCAACGAACAACTGCAGCTCATGTTTGGCGCACTTGTCAATCAATATGTGTATATTTGGCAAAGGGAAGTCTTCCTTAGGACTGGCCCGGTTGAGATCCTGGTAGTCAATACAGACTCTAACTTTCCCATTCTTCTTTGGTACCGGCACGATGTTGGCTAACCATGTCGGTTATTCTACCACTCTGAGAACCTTGGCATTGACTTGCTTTGTAACCTCTTCTTTGATTTTCAAACTGATGTCTGGCTTGAATATTTTGAGCTTCTGTTTTACCGGTTGGCATGTAGGATCTGTTGGCAATTTGTGGGCGACGGTGGATGTGCTGAGACCAATCATGTCATCGTACGACCATGCAATGATGTCTTCATACTCTTTCAAGAACTCTATGTACTCTTTGTTTTCTGGTGGTGGAAAATGTACACTGATTCGTGTTTCATTGACATTTTCTGGGTCTCCCAGATTGACAACCTCAGTTTCTTCCAAATTGGACTTAGGCCTGTTCTCAAAATTCTCAACCTCTCGGACAACTTCTTCTGGTATTTCATCCTCTTCTGAATCTATGTCCGTTTGTCGCATTGTCTCATTGCAAGTTACAATCATTGGTTCATCATCAAGATATGTAATAGTAATACTGCGTAAAATAAAGTAGATGGTAGAGAAACATAATAAGAGATAGATATAAAGATAAACTTGAGAAAATGCTTTTAATTAAATTCATAACTGTATGAAACATCTGAGCTCTTTTCAAAAGTAAAGACAATGCGAAAAAGTAAAATCAACTAAAAGTAAAATACGATGCATATGTGTTGTTTATCCTTTCTACCCCGAGGCTCTCCAGGCATTGGTAGTCCTGATTGACCAACTGGTGAGGTGTTCCCCTTGGTTCACAGCTTGAATGGAAGGGCCTTCCTCCCCTTCCTCCTCGAAGACAACATAGCAATCCATATCATCCTCCAAAAATATGTTCTTCATTGTTGCCAGTGTCTCATCTTCCTCTGATCCATAAATGACATCAGCAGGCTAAAAGGTCTGCTATAACTGAGGTAGAGGGTGCTCCAGTTGGTAGTAGGGACCGCGCCACGGTGGCGTCCAGTGGTTGTACTCCTCCCAAGTGTATTCGTAACCCAGGTCAAAAGTGGTGACATGCTTCTTCAACGTGATAGGCTTGGTGATGCCCTGGAGATTTTTGCCAAGTCCTTTCCCGGGCTCATACCCTCTCCAATTCAGAATTCTCTCAATTTTATTATCCCACCACTTATCTTTGTCTATGGCATTGACTCACTCGATATGATGGTATGTTTCTCCATCAATTTTCCTTCTTCCTTCGATCATCAGGATGGCCTGACTGTATATAGGGTTGCTACCGTCGCCATGAATGATCACTTCCTGATGATTCCATTAAACCTTTACTGCATGTGAAAAGTTAATGCCACAGCCCCAGCGGCATCGATCCAGGGTCGTCAATGACTTGGAACTTAACATCAAACCAGGTGGGTCCCATCTATAGGCATAGTCTAATTTCTCCAATGGTGGACCTCTGAGATCCATCTAAGGCTTTGACATTGATAGCTTCGTCTTTGGTCTCGTGCAACCCATTACACAATGTCCAAAGAGTTATCAATGGACAAATATTAAGGCTGGATCCCTCATCGACTAATATTCTGCTGATAAAGTGGTCCTCGCATTGTGCAGTAATGTGTAATGCTTTGTTGTTACCAAGCTCTTTCCGTGGTAACTCTTTCTCGTGGAAGGTGATCTTACGGCTTTCAAGTATCTTCCCCACCATGTTTGCCATTTATACTCATGTTATGTTGCTAGGAACATAAGCTTCACTCAGTATTTTCATTAAGGCATTTTTATGTGCCTCAGAGCTTTGCAGAAGAGCCAGAATAGAAATCTGTGCTGGTGTTTTATTCAATTGCTCGACGACTGAGTACTCTTTAGCCTGTATCTTCCACCAGAGGTCGTCAGGTCCAGTTTCAACAGCCCGCCCGGAGGTTTGCTTGCTGGACTCGGCCAAATGTTCTGGGGTGTATACCCTGTCTGTCCTAGTCATGCCCTGTGCGACGATTGCTTCCCCAGTATATGTGTTTCCCTTCCTTCTAGCCTCGGCTGTGTAATCCCAAGGTTTAGCATTTGTCTTGAACGTGGTCATGTCTGTCATGGAGACTGGAATTGGTACTCTAGGAGGTAACACAGTAACTTCAAATGGTGCAGATGCCTTTGGAACCCCGAACTCAACCTCAATTGGTTTTGACGTCTTTGCAGAAGGTGCTTCAAACTCGAGCTGCATAGACACATTTACCATATCGCCCTCGGAGGGCTGAATCTGAACAACAATGGGATTGAGGGTAACTGTTGGCTTCTTAGGTTCGTCTCCTTTAATTATCAAACCGATCGTCCCTTTGGGGTCCCAATTGTCTTCAATCTCAATCATATGGATGCCCCCACCCTTGTGGTTGGGAAGAGGGTTGTTGTGTACATTAGGAGCGGGCTCCTTTGCTATGATGATCTTGTTGTCAATCAGATTCTGAATCTTGTCTTTCAATGAGCGACATTCATTGATGGTATGGCCCTTCATCCCGGAATGGTATGCGCAAGTCTTGTTTGCGCTGATCCATTAGGAAGGGTTTTCTGGAGTTGCGGCTGGGATAGGGGTAACGTAACCGGCTACTTTGAGTTTCTCATATAATTGGTCAATTGGCTCGGCTATGGTGGTATATTGTCTGGGAGGTTTACGGTCGAAGTTTGGTCTAGGTCGAGGAAAGTTTTGGCGGGTAGGTGGTGATGGGTAGTAGTAAGATTGGGATTTATATGTTTGGTATACAGGTGCGGGTTGGGAATATCTGGGTGATGTAGGTTGATATGTGGGTGGTGAAGGTGATTGGTAAGGTGGTGAAATTTGGTAAGTGGGTGATGGTGCTTGGTAGTTTAGGGTAGGTTGATATGTGAGTAGAGTTGAGGGATAGGTTTGGTACTTCATCGGGGAATTGTTCCTTCGTGCAGCTATCACGGAATTTACATCCTTTTTCTTTGACGAGCCGCCAGACTGTAAAGCCTTGTTGGTAGCCTACAATGCCTCGAGGTTAGCGACCATACCATATTTTATACCTTCTTCAATCCTCTCTCCCAACTTGATGATGTCGCAGAACTTCTTGCCCTCTATTAGCATCAGCCTCTCGTAGTATTGTGGATCCTGAGCACGGACAAAGAACCTGCTCATTTGCTCATCCTCCAAGGCCGGTCTAACTTTAGCAGCTTCTGACCTCCAACGAGTATACTCGCGAAAGGTCTATGTTGGCTTCTTCTTGAGATTCTGGATATAGAACACATCTGGTGTTTTCGTAGTGTTGAACCTAAACCGGTCCATAAAGTCAGACTCCATGTTCACCCAATTAGTCAATTTCCTTGCATACTCGCTAATATACCATGATAAAGCGTCACCCTTCAAACTCCTCATGAACAGCTTCATGCGGATTTTCTCGTCCCTTCTGACTCCTACCAATTTGTCACAATACATTCTCAAATGGACCCTAGGATCACCTGTACCATCGAACATCTCGAACATGGGAGGTTTGTACCCCTCCCGGAGCTCAACATCTGGCTGAACACAGAGATCTTTGTAATTAAACCCCTCAATGCCGTTTTTACTTTCTAAACCTTGAACTCGGCTAGTCAACTTCTTGATCTCAGCGGCCAAATTCTGAATGAAGGAACTTTTGTCATCTGACTCGACTGTACTTGTGATTGGCTGACTATAGTGCAGCATAGCATCCACAAAGATAGGAGTGTTACGGTCTTTTGTGGTGTTTTGTGGTTCATGAATGAGTAGTAGAGTGTGATAAGTGGGTTTCGTTGGAGGTTGTGGGGTGTTTTGTGGAGGTGCGGGATTCTGGGTGATAACATCAGGAGCGGCAAGAGTGATTGATAGGCTTGCCAGGTTTCTAAGTTGGTCCAACTCCTCTAGGAATCTTAGCAAAGTTGGCTCCAGATGAGCGGCAGTCTCCTTGGTGATTGCATCATTCTGAGAAGTTTCCTCAAGTTCCTTTCTAGCACTTGTATCGCGCATTTTGCCTTTGTTCCTGTTTCTGGTAGGACTTGGGGGAGGAGGGGTGGAGTACCCTTGGATCTTGTTGAGTATGTTGATGGTGCCAGAATAAAAAAACTAACCTTTGGGGAGGGGAATAAAAATAAAAGAAAAACAAAAGGCAATAGGTTAGTGCAGGTTCTAATAATATTGCATATTTAAACACATTATGCGGGAATGTAATTCGCTTCCTAATTTGGGTGCCTTGTTGTGCCCAAGGTAGGCCTAGCGACAAATTAAATTTGGAGAATTTATAATGCTAAATGCCTCATTTTATTGATAAAACCAGACGAGTCTTAAAACAACTGAATGATCAAAGATGTCACTAATGGCAGTGGGCTTAATACATCAAGAAAGCATGAAAATGAAATCCGAACTACTTGGCCCCAGAGGGACCTTCCCCATATTCGGTACTCTTGCCTCCTCGTGCAGCTGCATCAACTCGCGCATTCCTAAAAGCAAATAAGCTCGAGCCAGATGTCCGCCTGCACTTCCCTCTGCATTCTGACAGTTTTCAATTCTTTTCAAGAACTTCCTTTCCAATTCCACTACACCTCGCTACACATATCCCAAACGGTTATTGGCATTGACAGCCATGTCCTTTAACTCGTTGATCAGCTTCTCGTGGGCTTCCTGTATTTCCCGATATTCGTTCTCACATTCTCGCATCCTCTTGCATAGTTGATTGTATTTGACTTGCACTTCAGTTTTCTCATCAATAATCCTATGGCTGTGGATGAATCCTGAATGACCCAAACCAATGTGATCATCTTCCAACCAACCTGTGTAGTGTGGTACACTACCGACTTGATACCTGTCTGGTTCAATAGACTCCTTCCCTAAGACGAGATTGTTGTGCCACATGTGTTGCGTGTGACACCTGTATGGGCTATCATCATCTTGAAAGTCCACCCTGAAATGACTTATTTTCTCTATCCTGGGTATGATTATTTTTCTTCCAGCTTGCCTCATGGCCCGGAGGGGGACATAAGGATGAGTTCCCCTCAGACCAATGACTTTGTGGAATGGTGCGTCTCCAGAACGGACAATGAACTCCCCTGTTGGGAACCACTTTAACATCCACTAAACATGCTCTTCTTTTAGATTCTGGAACAACTCTACCCATCCACCGGCATCCTCTGGCTGAGCGAAATTGTTAGGCATGAAGTTCATTCGCTTTGGCTGATGAAAAGCAATATGGTCATCCCAATCCCTGCGTATGATTTCCTATCTGTAGTCGCCTTTCTAATGGTGTTATATGAGCCAAAGTAGAAGTAGCAAATTATAACCCTCGAAATGTGGAGCCCCTTGTTGACACTTTCCCAAGGCTCGATAGATTTCAGCGATGATCATGGGCACTATGCTGAAAGACTGCCTGTCAATTCCTTCCACTAAGGTCTTGGTCACCATGGCTAGTCTGGTGTGGATCCTAGCCTTCTTCATGGGAAAGATTATCATACCCAGGAAGCAAAACATGAACACAATGACCCTCCTATGCATGTTCCCCAAAGATGTGAGGGCGAGCTCATCAATGTAGGTGTGATAAGACTTGGAGGCATCTGTTTGGGGTTCGAGGAAACCTGATGGACTTTGGTTTAGGCTATCTTAAGGAGTCATTATATGGACAACATAACTGACTCGGCTAATGCTGACCATGATGCATGAACAGTTTAAGTGAATAAGGTTTTTGCTTTTGAGGTGCTAGACAAGGTACCCTTGAGCGAACAACTCAATAGGGAAAGGCGCGGAACCGTCGACTACACCGTTGATCGACTGGTTTTACTGCAAATATGGGCGCAACCACTTATTATAAGCGTTGCTATTGGATTTGTTTTGGCACGATTGGGATATGATGCTAAGGAATACAGTTACAATAACGAAACAAATTGCATGTATTTTGACGTTCATAAAGATTAGAATAAATACTCAAAAATTACAACGACATAGAAATAATAGTAAAGTAGTAAACGAAGAGCTTAAAGGAAAAAATGAAAACATGAAGAGCCAAGTTAGTAATTATGATATAATAACTAAAGATAGGAAATAAATGCAATTAAGGAAGCAATAAAGTCACAAAAGCAAGTAATGGTAAAAGCCTTAAAAAAATCTCCAGCAGAGTCGCCATGCTGTCGACACCCCCTTTTTCTTGAGGAGAAATCGGGTTTACGATATTATGGGTGGAATGACTCATTTGTCCCGTTTCAGGAATTTGGGCTATGGAGTTTTTTTGGAGAGTCGCCACCTAGTGATTATAGTGCATTAGGACACTTTTAGAGAAACTAAGAAGGGTTTGAAATAAAACTAGAGTTCGGGTAAGGGCTTGAGATTATCTCGAGGGGAAGGTGTTAGGCACTCCTCAAGATCCACTAGTGTGGTTCTCGGCCTTGCTTAGTTGTGACTTTAAGAAGAGTATGAGTAGTTTGCACATAAGAAATATAAACAAATTGACAATTTTGAAAGAAGAAATGCACAAGTGAAAAGAGAACTTAGTTTGAAGAAAACATTAATTTAAATAAAGCAAAGAAAAGGGGTCCTAAGTTTAACTATAATATGGATCATTTGGTGCAATACCCAGCAATCATTCTCACACGAGATATTAGCGCACTGTCATCATCTCCATATTCTACCATTCCCACCCCGTTGAGGTTTTTAAGCATGATTAGTCTCGTTTATTTATTGCATGCTAATACCCGTCCCAACCTATCAATCCCGGGGTATTTTGACTTCTAATTCTAAGGGGGAGAAGAAGGGAAGGCTTATATGGAGTTTGAAAGGATAAAATACTAGGCGTCAGTCAAAAACAAATAACAAATAAGTGGGGGTACAAAAAAAACACTAAAAGGCTCATACAAATCCCGTAGATCACAAAAGCAATTAGTACAGCATGAACTTGAACGTACTGATTTGGTCTTTAATTAAAGAAATTAAGAGGCAGACGAATCCGTTTAACTCATTAAGTTGGATCGAAAGTCTACATCAAACCCCTCGGGTCTGATTTGTTCGTTATTGATGTCTTAATGCAAAAGAGTTCAAAAAGAAAGTAAAAACTACAGTAAATTTGTAAATGGATTTGAAATCAGCAGACTGTTTGAGTAGGAAAAATGCAAAAGAGATATGAAAGATTTTGGAGGCAAGAATGTCTTAAGAAAAGAGTGAGTTACAGGATTTTAAAGGACAATTTCAGGGACATTTAGGCAGAATATTTAAAAGATGCAGATTTGAAGGGTTTTAAAAAAACACACATTGGTTCACAAAGAGTTTTTATTGAAAACATTGTATACATTAAAGGGCCAATTAACGGACTGTTATTGTTTAAAAAAACAAATTAGACAAGTTGAGACGGAATCTTATAGGCATGATGTCTATAATGAATTTTAAAGCATGTTAGAGAGTTGGTAAATAGACTAATGTTCAGTCACCCTATGGTTTGCCTAATGCATATGCACTCCCTATAAGCATGGTTTCTATATGCAATTTATTAGGCGAATGTTAAAGTCCTATAGGCAGGATATCTAATGATTTCTAACATGATTAAACACTGAAACCCTATAGGTAGGTTATCTAGGTGACGCGTGAATATAAAACCCATAGACATGGTAACTAGATGATGTTAAGCATTAGAAAAATACTATAGGCATGATTTCTAAATAATTGAAAGCATAAAAGATCCTATAGACATGATTTCTACCCATTGATTTATGCAAGCAATATAAACCCATCCCATACCCTTAACTAATATTTTTCCCGAGTTTTATTACATAGTTATTACAAAACTGGAAAGCAATATGCTAAAATAAGCACATCAAAACTAAATCTAGACCCGAGGAGGCTCAATGCAACCTTCAACATCCAACACATATGTTTCACCAAGTATGGATTCCAGATTCCAAGGCCTTCTCTTAGAGGGTTTCAAAATTCCAAGGGTTTTTAGGAACCCAGGCAATGCTTACACTCTTAAGATTGAATGTTGTTACAGAGTAGTGCAATGTGTGGAATTAGCAGCCCTTAGGCATCTAAGTTCAGAGGGAACTCTAAGTTCCCTAAGCATGGCTTACCATAGGGGGCCGAACTTAAGAATAAGTGTAAGGTGAGGGGACTAGGAGAAACCAAAGCAAAGGATGGTCATACCTAGCCATGGGTAAGACTGGCACACCCCTGACCCTCCACTTGGTTTTAAACAGATAAAGAGTAGACTTTAAAAGTCAGACAGGCACCTGGGTGGTGATTCGGACACTTCCAAACCCTAGTCAAGGCTCAACACATAAAGGGGGAGAAGGGAATGGGACTAATTTGAGTAAAGGTCCAAGAGAACCTGGTCCTAGGTCAGGGATAGCACTTGGATGCTACCTTAACCTAGAACAATACTCACACATAAATGGGTCAAAGGGAAGGGGTTCACATTGAAAAGCATGCATAGATAAACATCAAGTAACAGAACTTAAAGGTGCAGAAGCATGCAGAAAGAACATAACAGACTAAACTCAATGACATAATGCGAGAAAGCTGAACATATAGTGAGGGACATGCAAAAAGGAGAATTAAACATATAGTTGTGGAGTGTATAAATTAAAGGATATACCAGTTGCAACTTTCGAACATCAGAACAAAAAAAGTAAGAAAACTGCCAGAAAATCTTCTGCAAAAACTTGAGGAAAGCATGAGAGATTCCTAAGTCTAGCATTGGCTTTCAGCCGGCTAGTCAGAACAATAGGACAAGTAATAGTAAAGAAGAGAGCTTTGAGTGTGTGTGTTTTTGAACTCAATTGTTCGTGTCTTTTAAAGAAAATGAGTAAGGTATTTATAGTTGAAAACAGGCAAGAAACAGTTCAGTATCAATCAATCAGGGGAAGGGAACTCCTTTAATTAAGGAAATCGAATCCGAATAGGAGAGGGTAGAGTTTTTATTTAAGGCAAGAAAATCAAGAACACATGGTGTAGTAAAGGGTAAATACATAAGAGAAGTTTTAAATATACATGGTTTAGATGAATATGGTAAGCATAAATCAATTAGCACATAGTAATTTAAGGAACTAAGGATTCGAAAGTAATAATGAATTAAGTCAGAAAATTTGTCCAAATTAAACAAGGAAAAATTCAAATAAGCCCACATAATGGTGGTCTGAAATAAATTCCCAAAATTAGGGTTATTTTGAGAGGGAAAGGACTGACTATAAAGTATGCATAAACTTAAACATGCATAGGCTAAAATTAAACACATAGAGTGGTCATGCAATAAAATTAGAAGAACATAGCTATGCGAGAAATTAGAGGATCTTGCAAAGCTTAGCGAGAATCAGAGAACATGAGATGAATTTAGAGATTAGGGCTTTTGAAATCGAACAGGAAACAACACAATCGCACATAAGTGGTTTGGAAAATCCGAAATTCTAGGGTTTCCTCCACAGATTGAGTGCAAAGACGGAAGTATACAGAAGCAGGCAAAACAAACTCAAGAAACCCCAATGAACACAGACATTTCATGGGAGCAAATACAGTAAAAGAAAATCCCTAGAAACCCTAGGAAAATATAACAACAACAACAACTACCCAGTATAGTCCCATAGAGTGGGGTCTGGGGAGGGTAATATGTAGACGGGCCTTAACCCTACCCGAAAGGGCAGAGAGGCTATTTCCAATCGACCCTCGGCTCAGTGAAGGAAAACCCTAGGAAAATATAGTAAAGAAAATACATAGAAACTATAGTGAAAACACTTAGTCGCAAAACTTAATAATTTTTTATATTGTTCTAATATATCATAATAAATACTAAACAAAAGTAAAAGACAAGACTATATTTCATTCGTTAAAAGTCAAAACTTAAAACAAACTATTCAAGCGAACGTTCTTGATGCTTATGAGATATCCAACACATCATCCTCATCAAACACATTTGAATCCGCTTGTGGCAAGGCTGCCTTAACATCTTCACTTTCATCTATAATTTATATGCAATATTAATTAATTAAAATTTTAAAATAATATAATTTTAAAAATTAATACTATTTGAATTCACATTAAAAATATTACCAGTTTAAGTTTGGGAAAACCTGTGCAGCTAATATCGAGTAGTAACAAGTGTTTGGACATTTTCATAATAAATGCAACTTCTACTTTGTAAGAACACGCCACCAATGCTAAATATTGATTTTGATGCTGCAATGGTAATAAAAATACTAAGTACATCACGCACCAGCATTGAAAGATCGGGTTATTTTCTAGAATAGTCCTTCTAATACATGACAACATCCATCTCTTGAAACTTCTCAAGATCACGTTTTGATCTCTATTAGTAAAGATCCAATTCTAACTTTCCATCTCTAACGGCAGTATACTTTTTATTTTTTATATATTTTAATAAATATTTTATTAGGCCCACGGACCGGCCCCAGTCAAGCCTCACGAGTCGCGGGCTTACTCGGGCGGGGCTTAAAAGCCTCATTTTTAAACGGTCTCCAAATATTCAAACCTAGCCCTGCTAAATTATGGGTTGGACTGGGCTGGCCCAATTGGCCAAGCCCATATTGACGGCTCTAGGTACGAAGGAAAATATTTTTCCGAAAATGTTTTTCAATTTTCCCATGTTTGGTTGGCTTAAATGTTTAGGTAAACATTTTCCTTATCAAGAGAAGGGAAAACATTTTCCAAAGCTCCTTCTCAGCTTTCTCCACCCTCACCAACCCACCCCACCCCCTCTCCAAAAAAAGGTTTTTCTTCGTTTTTTTTTTCAATTTTTCCGTACCCTATTACCCCTTTTTACCCCCCTCCCAATCCCCCCCCCCCCCCGGGCACAAAGTTTTTTTACTTTTTTTAATTTAAATTTCTATTTTTCCTGTTTTGCTGCCTCCCCCCCCCCCCCCCTCCCCTCACCCGAAAAAAAATTAAATATATTTTTCAGTTTTAATTTTGTTATTTATCGGTTTAAAGGATCAAAATTTTACAAGTTTCAAAATTATGATTTCATAGGTTAATGTGTTTGGAAGTTTATGGGTTTAGAAATTATAAAGTTTACGGGTTCGAAATTCCGCGATTTTGAAAGTTTAGCGGTTCGAAAGTTTATGAAATTTGTGGGTCCAGAAGGTTGTTGGTTTGAATGTTTATGGCTTCATATTTGTTATATCTAAATTACTTATGAATACTCTTGAGAAGTCATTTTCCTTAATTTACGTACCAAGCACCGAATATTGAATAAGACTACTACTTATTTTTTAAGAAACTATTTTTTTGGAAATATTTTCCATGAAAAATATTTCTGTTATTCCAAACACACGCTTTATCTATATTTTATTTTCTGAGATTTATATAAAAATAGAAAATCCAAAATGAGCCCTAGAACCCTTTCTCTTTAAACTTTTCTCTGAAAATCTGTCCAGAAGCTTTGTCCCAAAAAAGCCAAGTTTTTCTCTTATATAGGTCAGTTCTTGAGGAATGGAAGCATAGGATTGAGAGTATAACTCCTAATCCTACGACTCTCATTAATTGAGAATCCGTCCAAAAGAAGAGGAGTGTGTGATTTCATGAGGGCAAGCGAGAGATGCAATGATGATTAGGAATATTCCCTTGTCAGGGTTAGTTACGCCACGCGTAGGGAGAGATAAGGGGGAGGGGACCAGGGCTTACGTGGAACGCTACTTTCAGGGGTTTAAGGTGGCTGGAGGATGGCAAAGGCATGGGAAAAAGGGGTATGGCTGATTAGGGAACTAGATTAGGTTTAGAGTTTCATGAATATTAGGTTTTTATATGGGGGGCTAGGATTAATCAGGGTTGTTGGATTTGAGTGGGATGAACGGCTGGGATCGAAGGAAGGGAATGGGGCGGGTCAGTTTGATGTTGGGCTAAGGGAGTTGGGCTCAAGTTAAAGGGGGAGAGTTGTCCGAATTGGGCCTTAATTTAGGCTAGAAATATAAAAAATAAATGACTATTTTTGTGTTCTTCTTCTTTCTTTCTTTCTTTTCAACATGAATTATATTAACACGAAGATATAGATAAATACTTTAGAACATAATAGATTTGAAAAAATACTAATGACTTTAAGTAAAAAAACAAAAATGTATAATAGGATGAAACTATTTTTATTATTTTTAATTTATATTCTGTAAAAACTAGAGTTAAAATTAATAATAGAGTGAAATCCTATAGAAATAAACTCAAAGAGATATTATAAAGATACTAAAACTATGAAAGATAATTCTAATGTACGGATCAATAATTACGTGCTTACATTCTAAATATTGAAACTAATTTAGTTTCAATATAAGTAGTAGAATAGGTTTGGAAGTTGGGACTTTCGATATTAATTACTTGGTCACTTGTAGTCATTTTCATAATCTCAAAGCCCAAAAAAATTAATGCTTTGTTTGTTACAAACTTAGTATACAAAATATATTTTTATATATAAATTATTCAGTACGATTCAATTTTTTTTGTTTTATTTTTATAAAAATAAAAACCTACCCATTCATATTGGCATGGTTCTAAATTTATATTAACCTACGATTTGTTAAAAGAACCCTAAAAACTGACTCGCTGCGGTACAATTTGGTCGGTTTAATTGGTTTTTAAAGCTCCATTGACACCCATGCTTGACCTTTCCTATTCTTACACCTATTTTTTAAAAAACAATTAATATACGGTTCTAAATTTATATAAAAACCTACGATTTGTTAAAAGAACCCTAAAAATCAACTCGCTATGGTACGATAAGTTTTGGTCGGTTTAATTAATTTTTAAAGACCCATTCACACCCCTACTTGACATTTCCTATTCTTAGGCCTCATTTATTTTTTAAAAATTAAGATGTCTGAATCTGAATACATATCTTTATATCAAGATCTATATTAAAATCTGAATATTAAATGATAAAGACTGCTTTTTTTTTTAACATCTGAATATATAAAACTTATCTTTATTTAAATAATAATAAACATAAAATTCAAATAAAATGTTATGTAATATATATATATATATATATATATATATATATATATATATATATATATATAAAGAGAGAAAGCGTGGTGGTGGTGATGACTAACGAATGTACTTGTGAGTGTCGATTAGAGGCGGTGGTTGGTGGTGATTTTGGTTGATGGTGGTGGTTCTAGGTAGTAGCTAGTACTGAGTGGTAGCGATAGCGATTATGGTTGAGGATGATGGTGATAGTTAATAAATGGTAGGTGGTGGTTGCAATTGTGATTGAAGAATGTAATGATAGGTGGTGGTAGTTTATAGTGGTAGGCGGTGTTGACGGTGATAGAGTGGCTATTGATAGTGATAGAGTCGCTGATTGTGGTAGTTGAGGTGGGTGGTGGTAGTTGAGGTGGGTGGTGGTAGCTATGGTTGAGGATGGTGGTGGACAGTGATGGGTGGTGGTAGTAGTGGCTCTGGTAGAGGATGGTGGTGGATGGTGTATATGGGGAAAAAACTAAATTTAAATTAAAGATGATGTGGCATGACACGTGGACTGGTCAAATAGTCAAAGTATAATAATCAAGTAAAAGGCACGGGAGATGACAGATACGGGAAGAAAAATTAATTTAAACAGGCACGAGAAAGAGTTTAGACACGAGTCTCGTACCAATTCAAGTCATTTAATGCCAGCGCGTAAAAAGGGCATTGAAGACAAGAATATGATGACAAAAAGTAGTCTAAATTCATTATTAAATACCTTATACGTTAGTGAATCAGTATTTAATAGCAATGATTGTGCAACGCCTAATGTCCTTTATTATTTAGATTAAGCCGTTACTCCTTATTAACTATAAAAGGAGGAGGTTTCATCATTTGTAAGGATACAAAATATCATCTACATCATATTGAAATATAAACTTTTTTAATATTTTATTCTTATTCTCGGAAAGCCTATTATTCTTTTTGGTCTCTTTATTATCAGTAACCCGATTTCTTTTCTTAAAATTCTAGCTTTGACCAAATAATATTTTTTGGTTAAATGAATTGGTTTTGTTATCGGGAATCTGATAATCCATCCTTTCTAAGGTTACATTCTACCATTATTTACATCATGTCAAATAACAATGACAGCAACAATCAGAAAAACCATATCCATCAAGTGGATGGTGCTGAACTCAATAATGTTATCCCTCAAGCTTCTCCATGTGGATTTCGAGAAGGAACTCCTAATGAATGTCTGAACATGCTGACGGAGAAGTTGAAACAAGAGATGAACTTTTACAGAAAATAATAGATGCACGAATTGACTAAGCTTTGGAATCTTTAGTTAATCGATTGCCCGTTGCGCCAACAACGCCTAATAACAACACGTTGGAAAACCCCCGCTCTAGTCTATTTAATTCTGGTAATGGAGCAACCGCCAGTGACTCACAAGAAGGAGAACAAGGTAATTCTCATCTTTAAAATTTAGTACTAACCTTGCAGAAACAACTCAAGGAGCAAAATGAGCGTATCGAGCAAATCCCTGGAGTTTCACATGTGATAAAAGGAGTGGACATGGATAAATACTCACAACAACCATGGAAACCAAGTGCTGCTCCCCTACGAATTCCAAAGAAATTCGAAATGCCCGATATCCCAAAATATGATGGTACAACAGACCCACGTGACCACGTAACTGTATTTACAACAGGAGTGAAAGGCAACGATTTGACCAAACAAGAAATTGAGTCAGTGTTGATCAAAATGTTTGGGGAGACGCTCACCAAGGGGGCTTTAACCTGGTATTCTCTTTTACCTTAAAATTCTATAAATTCTTTTGCTGAGCTTGCAGATTTTTTTATTAAAGCACACTCGGGAGCTTAGAAGGTTGAGAAATGATGGAGGATATCTTTCAAATCAAACAGGGGAACTCTGAATTGCTCAGAGATTTCATTGATAGATTCCAACGTGAAAGAATGGCTCCACCTCGTGTACCAAATAATTGGGCAGCGATAGCTTTCGCAAGTAATTTGAATGACAAAAGTTCAGAAAACGAGAAGGCTTAAAGAAAGCATTTGTGAGTTTCCTGCAACCACTTGGAACGATGTTTATAAAAGGTACAGTACAAAGCTTAGAATCGATGAGGATACCATACCTCAACATCATCGTGAAAAAGGAGCAGATCTAGGAGATCAGAAGCCGAAAAGAGATCAGGTAAAATAAGGTATGATCCATATATGGGACCTGCAGTAAAGAATTCACGATCTAGACAAAATACCAAATATCAAGAGACAGGGAAACCTGGTCTTCATCCAGGTTCAGAGGCGATTGAAACAACCAAGAGCCACGAGATGAAGATAGGAATTCAATGGCACGATTCGTTAGTCATAGTTTCAATGTAACTAATTCTGAGCTTGAAGCTGTTCTAAGGAGTATGGGAGATAAGGTATGGTGGCCAAAATAGATGAGGTCAAATCCAAATAAACGTAATCCAGACTATTGGTGCGAATTTCACAATGACCACGGACCGAAAACATCAGAATGCAGAATCCTACAAAGTGAAGTAGATCATCTACTAAAGCAAGGATATCTCACAGAGCTGTTTAGTGACAACGGAAAGCAAACTTACATGAAAAATAGGCAGGAGCCACCAAAACCATCCTTACCTAACAGAACAGTGAATGTCATCAGTGGAGGGGAGGATATTTACGGAGTAACGTACACGGCTTCAAATAAGGTTTCCAAAATGACGATCACACACGACAAGCGAGTACGGCAAACCTTAGAACATGAGAGCATAAACTTCGATGATGCAGATATGGAAAGAGTGATTACTCCTCATAATGATGCACTAGTAATATCCTTACTTATACAAGATGCTGATGTAAAACGAGTTTTAATTGATCCAGGAAGTTCTATGAATATCATTATACTAAGAGTGTTGCGGGAAATGCAAGGTGAAGATAAAATGATACCCAAAGGGCATGCTTTGTCAGGCTTCGACGATTCAAGCATGGTAACAAAAGGCGAGCTAACTCAAACGACTTATGCTACAGGTGTTATTAAGGAAAATAAATTTCAGGTAGTTGATATGGAAATGGCCTACAATTTAATTATGGGGAGACCATGGATCCATGATATCGATGTTGTTCCATCAAATTTACACCAAGTTATTAAGTTTCTGTCACCTTGGGGAATATGTCAAATTCGAGGAGATCAACAAACAGCCAGGAGTATATACGCAGTAACAGATACGAGTACCGCAAGTAAAGAGAAATAGCAATTACAGGAAACAGTTGGAGGCGTCAGCAATCAAACATCAACTGAGAAAACGGACGTAGATTCAAGACCTGATGTAACTCAAGAACCCAAAGAAAACGAACATCAAAACAATAATAGAGGAAGTTGATGTTGTAGTGCTATTTGAACAATGGCCAGAAAATGTTAACGTAGGAGCCAATCTAAATCCCGATATGCGAGGTATGTTAATTGAATTTTTAAAACCTAACATGGACTGTTTTGCCTGATCCCATACTGATATGACAGGTATTCCACCGGATGTGATGACTCATAAACTCAATGAAGACCCATATTTTATTCCAATCAAGCAAAAGAAAAGAAAGCAAGGGGCTTTCAAAAATCAAGTAATCCAAGATGAGGTCCAAAAGTTGTTGAAAATTTGGTCAATCCGCAAGGTAAAATATCCTGATTGGTTAGCTAATACGGTGGTCGTACCTAAGAAGAATGGTAAGTGGCGAGTTTGTGTAGATTACATTAATCTAAACAAAACTTGTCCAAATGATTCTTTTCCTTTACCCCATATAGATTAATTGATTGATGAGACTGCAGGTCATGAACTTTTGAGTTTTTGATATGCATATTCGGGGTACAACCAAATTAAAATGGACCCTAGTGATAAGGAAAAGACTTCTTTCATCACAGACCGATAGACTTACTGTTATAAAGTAATGCTCTTTGGTCTAAAAAATGCTGGAGTTACCTATCAGAGGTTAGTCACCAAAATGTTTCAAGAACATTTAGGTAAAACTATGAAGGTATATATAGACGATATGCTCATCAAAACCCGGCATTCTCATGATCATATCTGTCATTTAACTGACTTTTGAAATTTTGCGAAAATTCAATATGAAACTCAACCCTGAAAAATGTGCATTTGGAGTTGCTTCAGGTAAATTTTGAGGTTTTCTTGTTTCTAACCGTGGCAATGAGGTAAATCCTTCTCAGATTAAAGCAATTGAAGAAATACCTGATATCCTTACCAGTAAAAAGAAGGTTCAATGATTAATAAGAAGAATCGCGGCCTTAGGGAGATTTATTTCCAAATCTTCATAAAAGTGCTTCAAATTTTTCTCTTCACTCAAAAAGCAAGATCATTTAAAGTGGAATGAGGATTATCAACAAGCCCTTAAAATTTTGAAAGCTTACTTGTCAAATCTTCCTCTATTGGCAAAACCTAAGGAAGGTGAAAAGCTACTCATTTTATTTGGCAGTTTCAGAAGTAGCGGTAAGTGCTGTTTTAGTCCGTGAGGACCAAGGTAAGTAATCTCCTATTTATATGTAAGTAAAACTTTATTAGACACTGAGACAAGGTATCCGCAACTAGAAAAGTTAGCATTAGCTCTCATCATGGCATCTAAAAAATTAAGGCCTTATTTTCAGTGTCACCTTATTGTTGTTGTTACTGCTTTTCCATTGCAAATTATTTTGCATAAACATGAACTATAAGGAAGATTAGAAAAATGGGCCTTAGAGTTAAGGGAATATGAAATAATTTACCAACCTTGAACTGCTATTAAATCCCAAGTACTCGCCGATTTCGTAGCTGATTTTAGTCAAGGATGCATTTAGAAGTAGAAAAAGAGTTACAAGTTTTTAATGGTGCTAATCCGGGGACTTGGACGTTATTTACTGATGGTTCATATAATGTAAAGGGGGCAGACTTAGGGATTTGTTCTTGTACCACCTACGGGTGAAACAATTAGACAAGCTATAAAATGTCACCCTGTAACTAATAATGAAGCAGAGTATGAAGCTGTGATTGCAGGTTTAGAGCTAGCACTGGAACTTGGTATCATGAAAATCATAATCAAAAATGACTCACAGCTCTTAGTAAATCAAATGTTGGGGACTTACATGGAGAGGGAAACTCGAATGCAAGAGTATCTTGAAAAGGTACGAAAACTGATAAGATAGTTCCAAACTTAGAAGGTAATACAAATCAAAAGAGAAGAGAACGTGGAAGAAGATGCTTTAGCCAATGTTGCGTCTGTAGCAGATATAGCGAAAAATGCAAATGCATCAATCATACATTTATTCCACTCCGTTTTTGACTCTGATAAAAATGAGGTAAACATTAGTCACTTAACTTGGGATTGCAGAGACTAAATCGTATCTTTTTTGCAGCATGAAACCGTACATTAGGATAAAATAAAGGTTCATGCACTTAGAAAGAAAGTTGCTTGTTATTGCCTATATCAAGCGAACCTTTATCGACAAATATTTGGTGGACCATTAGCCAAGTGTCTCGGACCTTCTCAAATAGAATATGTGATGAGAGAAATACACGAGGGACATTGTGGAAATCATGCAGGAGGCAGATCACTTGTAAAGACATTGATTCGAGCAGGATATTATTGTCGTAAAATGGAAGAAGAAGCGAATGACTTCGTATCTAAGTGTGACAAAAGTCAGAGGTATGGCAATAACATGTATAGACCAGATGAGCTATTACATCCTGTCATACCTCTGTGGCCCTTCATGAAATGGGGAATGGATATTGTAGGTCCATTACCCCCAGGCAAAAGTTTAGGTAAAGTTTATACTCGTGCTTACTGATTATTTCACTGAATGGGTAGAAGCAGATGCGTTTAAACAGGTATGATAGAAAGAAGTTAAGGAATTCATTTGGAGAAATATAATTTGCCGCTTTGGGGTATCAAAGGAGATCATGTGCAATAATGGATCACAATTTATAGGAGCACAAGTCACAGAATTCTTTCAAAGTTGGCAAATCAAAAGAATTATGTTAACACCATACCATCCAGTGGGTAATGGAAAAGCACAATCTACAAACAAAGTAATAATCAATAATCTAAATAAAAGGTTACATGACTCAAAAGGTAATTGGCCTGAAGTATTAACAGCGGTATTATGGGCATATCGAACAATGGCAAATACAAGTACGGGAGAAACACCGTTTTCAATGGTTTATGGTGCGAATGCTTTAATACCAGTTGAGATAGGCGAACCTAGTACACGTCGTGTTCAAACAGAGGAATACTCGAACAATGAAGAGTTACGGGTAAATCTTGATCTACTCGAAGGGAGAAGAGAAGCTGCGTTAATAAGGATGGAAGCTCAAAAAAGTGTTCCAATCTACAAAGACAGCTAATTCGGGAAAGATAAGTCCAACGTGGGAAAGATCTTATAGAGTTCGTGAAATTGCAGGGAAAGGAGCATACGAGTTGGAAACAATGAATGGCAAGGTTTTACCTTCACATTGGAATGTCGTTCATTTAAAGAGATATTACTTCTAAGGAAGTACCCACGGTCAGGTATCGCCTTGTTAGAATCTTTTTCTTTGAACTATTAAAATTTTACTAATGATTTTAGATGCTAGGCAAAAACCCTAACTTGTGCCAAATGATGAGTCATGGCCTGCACGGCAAAATGGAATACTCTTAAATTCCCAGCCCAGGGTTACATTAATCTGATGGAAATACACACGAGTTAGGCAATCTTCATCTATAATCGCACCTCCGAGTCCTGTATATTTTTCTGTTTCAGGAAAAGAACCAAATTGGGAGAAAACACTCAAGTTCTCGAGGCTTCATACTTCATCGCTCAAGCACTTGGGGGACTATGCTATATACACACGAGTATGTGCAGAAGAATCGATACGAGTGAGAAAGATTTAAAATGAGCAAGATTTAAAATCAGGCTACAAGAAGTCAAGTATCAAGCAACAGTACTCCCTTCCTAATATGTAAATATAGGGTCATGACTATGTATTAAAAACAGGTTATGAAAAACCTTGTTTATTTTATGAATCTATTGAAAGAAAACAGTTACGAGAAAGTTGTAGATGTACTTCAATACATGTAATACTCAAAAAACTTGTTAAAGTTCATGAATAAAATCTTGTCAAAGGTTATTTCATACAAAACATGTATGTTTCTATTTCTTTCATCGTATTATAACACCATTATGAAGTTGAGACGTCTTCTTCATTAATTGTCGACAAATAAAAGGGCCTTCTTTTATTTTCCTCATGATGATAATCTATGAGAAGAATCATAAAAGCATTTTCTTAAAGGATAAAAATGTTAACCTATTGTGTAAGTCCTAAAAAGAAAAATAGGCAAGAATGGGATAAGTTGAAAACTATTCTATAAGTCCTAAGTAAGTAAATAGGCAAGGATAAGAAATATAAAGAAGTACTCATAAACCTTCTTAACATAAAAGACTAAGAAAAAACTTAGTCATCAAAAATAGTTTTTTTACAAATACCCCATTATAGTAACTGGGGACTTCGTCAAAAGATCCTTTAAAAGATTGTCAACGGATAACATCAACCGTACGAAAAAACAAAAAAAAACGCAAAAACTTAATTGTTCACTGAAGGAGTTGGAGCTTCAGAAGTTGTAACCTCACTTTCAGAGGCAAGAATAGACATGGTAACAACTTCTGAAGCAGCGGTAATAGGAATAGATTCAGCTAAGCCTGAAGTTTCAGCAAGGGAAGTAGTAGTCACGGGACCTCAATTCCCACAGGTTGTGTCATGTCACACCCCTTTTTTAACCAAACTCTACTTAATCCTCTTAAATTAATAAAAGATTTAGTAAAAGCTTGAAAAGAGTTTTTCAATTGAAAAATGACAAAAAATTGTGTTTAAAAGGAAATAACTCATAGTCGCCACCTGGTATTTGATTTCGGTGTGCCAGGCCACCGTTTTCTTAAAAAATATTTTTCATTTTAAAACGCTTGAGACTCCAAAAGTAAATCTACACCAGAGATTCGGGTAAAGGGGTTCATTTGACTCGAAGAGAATGTGTTAGGCACTCCCAAAGTCCTGCAACTAGAGCGGTTGCGTAATCAATCAAGTTGGCTATTAGAAAATTCGAGTTAAGGTAAAAAAAAGCACATAATAAATAAATAAATAAATATATACACGCGAGGCTCGAGGTCGTCCCAAACTAATAAAATAAAACAAAAGTAAACATAAAAAATATTATTCTATGCTTCTTCGAAGTGTTCCATCACTGGCTTTCAAATACATATACTATGGGGCATATCCCTGATTAAATATATACAAATCTTTCGGGGCATTCCCCACATAAATTTAACAAAGGGAAAAACAAACAAAATCTTAGAGTTTGCCTACATGAATATTAACGGCCTAAACATGCTCCTAGCTATTAAAGCAATAAAATAAAAATTAAAATAGTCACTTAAAATGCAATTCCTTTTTTTTCAGTTCCTTGTTATATCCAAAATACTGTGACACATTCGGCTAAGACAACATTCAGTTCTTCTAGATCAATTTGAACTAAAGAGGAGAATTAGGCCTTAATTTTCATCACCTTCTTATTAACTCAACTACACTAATTCCAGTGTCTTTCCTCAAACAAGACCAAGCATGAACCCATATTAGCGAGATACTCACTTTAATTAAATCACATACCTACATAAAATTCAAGGAATAGAAGACTAAAATATCACGTTCTATCTTCATCAAACGTCAAAAATCAGAATAATAATATAGCCACGCTAAAAAATTACCACATGTATAGAAATTTATAAGGAACAAATAGATAGGGAAAGAGATTGGAACTTTATTGCCGCATATCTTCACAATTACAGTAAAAAAAAATTTTCCAAAAACAGCAAACCACATACGACCTACTGACCCAAGCTTTGAACCAGTGACAGAACCTCGGATCGGAGACCACTGATGCACCCTCGTTAAACTTTACTCAACTTTAGTTCATACCTGAATAAAACTGAAATTCTGATCTACTCTTAGATTTTGATTTTGGTTATAATGGTTTACAAAGCTTTTCTGGTTCCTCTCTCATTTTCGGCGAGCTGGAGAATGGGGCTAATGACAGGAGATGGGTGAAGGTCGAGGCTAAACTAGAGAAGAAGAAGCAGTGGCAGAGAAGATGTGACTAGGGTTCAGGGGTGTGGAGGGATGAAGCTCGTTTTTCCGGCGAGATTGAGAACAAAGAATATGGGGTCGCGGCACAAGGTTAGGGGTAAGAGAGTGGCGAGAAGGGTGTGGGGTTGAGCTTAGGCGGCTAGGGTTTTTGTAATGTTTTTTCCATTGTGCGTTAGGGTTAGGATTTTGGAAATAAGGGTTTTATATGGATGTGGAAATTAATCTGGTTCGTTGGATGAATTGGACAGAGGGCTAGGATTTGAAGGGGGTATTGGGCAGGTCGGCGGGTCAGGGGATTGGGCCGCCAGAATTGGGCCTTGTCTTGCCTAGAAATGGGCCAAAAAATTAAATAAAATTTAACTCTTTTAAATCCACACAAATGAAACTTGAACCTTTCTTTTGAATAAAAATAATTTAAAATTAATTATGATTAATAAAAATAAAATATGCCATGCTATGAAATTATATATTTTATATAAATTATCATACTCAAACTAAAAGTGAAAATCATGGTAAAACAAAATAGATTACTATAAAAACATAAATAACCTAAACTAGATAGAATAAGATAGAACATGAAACTATTGTTTTGTATTTTTCTATTATTTGTTTTCTGTATTTTTCAAGGATTTTACTAGAAATAAAAATATAGAAACCATGGCAAACTTAGCATAATACCACTATAAAAATACTAATGAACTTAAATAAATAAAAATAAAAACAAACACATCAAATAAGATAAATTGAAACTTTCTTTCTTTCTTTCTTTCTTTTCTCTTTTTTTTAAATCTTTTGACTTGAAATGAAAAATAAAATAGGCTAAAATTATATAATAACTCAAATAGATATTTTAAAACATAAAAATATTAAAACTAACTTTAAAACTAGGCAAGTTAAAAATTACATGTCTACTGCTGCCCCTCTTTGACGGGAAACACAAAGTGTTTTCAAACAAAGAAAAAACAAGACATGTTTTTGACTTGACCCTTATTTAGAGAGACAAAAACTAAAAGGAAAAAGAGTGACCGAGCCCCAGCATATGAGCTGCCTACATATCCTTTGCTAAAAAGGAATCAGGCCACGTGTAGTTCGAAGGTGAGAAGAGCGATGGAGTACCGAGGTGGAGAGTCGAGTCGAGTGCCGTCGAGGTTCCAGTTCGCGGTTCCTGCCATTACACCAAAATAAAATGGAAAAAAAATAGCAAAATTAAAAGAAAAATACAAGATACTATCTATTTCCCTGTCTTAAAACATCCTTGAATCGCTACTTGAACTTCAAAATGCAACTGAAAAATGGACCCTGGTCTTCGAGTGGGCTCCGAATGCTTCTTGAATTTGTGAGTTGAAGTAACTCTGAAATTAACTCCATTGTTCTTCAGGTGGGCGCCTGATTGCAAAGACTTGAAATGTATTCCCTCGTTCTCAAGGTGGGCGGCTGATTGCGAAAATTTGAAATGTATTCCCTCGTTATCCAGGTGGGCGCCTGATTGCGAAAACTTGAAATGTATTCCCTCGTTATCCTGGTAGGCGCATGATAACGAAAAACTTGAAATGTATTCCCTTGTTATCCAAGTGGGCGCCTGATTGCGAAAACTTGAAATGTATTCCCTTGTTATCCATGTGGGCGCCTGATTGCGATAACTTGAAATGTATTCCCTATTTATCCAGGTGGGCACCTGATTGCGAAAACTTGAAAGGTATTCCCTCGTTATGTAGGTGGGTGCCTGAGTGCAAAACTTGAAATATATTCCTTCGTTATCCAGGTGGGAGCCTGATTGTGAAAACTTGAAATGTTTTCCCTCGTTATCCAGGTGGGCGCCTCATTGCGAAAACTTGAAATGTATTCCCTCGTTATCCAGGGGGCGCCTGATTGTGAAAATTTGAAGTGTATTCCCCCGTTATCACGGTGGGCGCCTGATTGCGAAAACTTGAAAGGTATTCCCTCGTTATACAGGTGGGCGCCTGAGTGCAAAACTTGAAATATATTCCTTCGTTATCCAGGTGGACGCGTGATTGAGAAAACTTGAAATGTATTCCCTCGTTATCAAGGTAGGCGCCTGATTGCGAAAACTTGAAATGTATTCCCTCGTTATCCAGGTGGGCGCCTGATTGCGAAAACTTGAAAGGTATTCCCTCGTTATACAGGTGGGCGCCTAAGTGCAAAACTTGAAATATATTCTCTCGTTATCCAGGTGGGCGCCTGATTGCAAAAACTTGAAACGTATTCCCTCGTTATCCAGGTGGGCGCCTGATTGCAAAAACTTGAAATGTATTCCCTCGTTATCCAGGTGGGCGTTTGATACTGCAACAAAACAGATAAAACAAAAGAATCTTTTTCTGCCTTAGTTTCGGATCTGGGCATATTTTTGAGTGTTAATCGAATCATATCACCTATAGAACTCTAAGAATTTAAAAGATAAAACCCATTATCCATAAGGGTCTTGAGAATTATAAAAACTAGATCCCATTTTCCATGAGGGTCCTGAGAATTTTAAAAACTAAATCTCATTATCCAAGAGGGTCCTGAGAATTTTAAGAACTAAATCCCATTATCCAGGAGGATCCTGAGAATTTTTAAACTAAATCTCATTATCCAGGAGGGTCCTGAGAATATTTAAAACCAAATCCCTTATTCAGGAGGGTCCTGAGAATTTTAAAGACTAATCCCATTATCCAGGAGGGTCCTGAGAATTTGAAAAACTAAATCCCATTATCTAGGAGGGTCCTGAGAACTAAAACGAACTTACCTAAGACACGCTCTCATCTTGGAGGATTCTGAACAGAATTTCTTGCTCCCTGAACCATGCTTTTCCATGAGAGGTCCCTGTGGACTTAAAAATTTCTTGCCCCTGCCTCGGACAAATAAAATCTTGTTAGTTTGAAAACATGGTGGTTAATTTGCTGCATCATTGTTGAGCGTCTGCTTCCGCCATTGCCATGCTTCATTTTGATTAGCTGCTTCGGGCTAGCAAGGAGTTGTTTGATCATTTGACTGACACTAGACCAAGAAACCTCTGCGTGACCTGAGTCCCTCACACTCACTTGTAGAATTGTATTTTTATTTACAAAGTTGTTGAATCCTTGTATTTCCTCAAAATTCAAGATTCACCTGATTTCCAGAACCTCAGTTATCACCATATTGTTTATTCTGAATCATGTCAATTTTGATGTGCCCGGCCAGAATCGCTTTGTGCAATTTAGAAGTTGCTAGTAGGCTTTGAAATCCTTTCATTCTTGTTTAACAAGGGCTAACTAGGAAGAAACTCATAAAGATAGACTCAAGGAGTAAAATGCAATGATTTTTAACAAAAGGAACAGATGAAAATTTGGAACACAGATGATTATGTGAAGAAGAATGAGAAAGAGAGGACTTATATGAGGGAAGTAGCCAGCTCCAATGATCATGCCATGCATTTCGGACTGATCAGCCTAATCCATCCAACCAATCATATTTTCAGTTCATGCCATGTCTTCATGCTTCAAAATCAGGCTTTCACTGATCCAATTTCTCTGTAAAAGTATGAGCCTCATTCGAATTGTAGTGCCCTAAAAGGGTTTTCACCAATGACCCTCTCTCATTTGTTCATCTCTCGTCTCACCATCGCCTTATGGTGCCTGGGAGGGTTTTCACCAATAATATTGTCTCATTTTAAATTTTCTCTCAGCTCACCATTGCCTTACGGTGTCCGCGAGGGTTTTCACCAATAAGACTCTCTCATTTTAAATTTTCTCTCTTGCACCCATGAACAAAGTGTTACCCATGATGTAAATCACATCTCTGCCTCGCTTGACCCGGCATCCTCAAAGATTGATCGGAAGGTCTTTCTTTGAACCATAATGTAGGCTTTTTGACAGGGTTAGAAAGAAAAGGTAACATGAAGGCTCAAAATAATTTAAGATGAAAAGGTTCAAAATTACAACTTTTGAAATCAGGTCTTTTGACAAAACTAAAACTTTTGCCCCAGTTTCTTTGGGTCTAGCGAATTTTTATTTTTTATTATGATGGGACCGAACCATGAGGCTGCCTACGTATCCTTAAAAGGAATCAGGTCGAACGTAGTTCAAACGACAAAGTTGCTTGCTTTCATTTTTTCTTTTATCTCATTTTTTCTTTTTTGTTGTTTTTTTTTCTTTCTTCTTTTTTTTCTTTTTGTTTTTCTCTTGTCTTTTTTCATTTTTATTATTTTCACTCATTCATCATCATCTTTATTTTTTACTTCTGCTATTGATTCCAAAAGAGGGGTGTGAAAGAAAATAAATAAGGCTCAAAAGGGTGCAAAGAATGAAAGTGTCTAGGTAGCTGAACAAAATGCCTTCGTCATTTATACTTTGAATATGCCAAGTACAAAATACAACTGAAGGTAAGTAAGAAAATCATACATAGTACCTCTTAACATCATCAGAATTGATGGCAATATCTGCACATTTGCCTTCTATTTCTGTTAAATACAAAGCACCATTGGGCAACACTCTTGTCACAACGAATGGCCCCTGCCAGTTCGGGGCGAACTTATTTTAGCTTCAGCCTGATGAGGAAGGATACGTTTCAATACCATCTGGACCACTTCAAATTTCCGAGGATGTACCTTTTTGTTATATGCTCTTGCAATTCTCTTCTGATACAATTGACCATGACACACTGCAGCTAATCTTTTCTCATCAATCAAACTCAATTACTCGAGTCGGGTTTTAACCCACTCATCATCATCAATTTCAGCTTCTGCAACGATCCGAAAGGAAGGAATATCAACTTCTGCAGGTATAACTGCCTCAGTTACATATACCAGCAGATAAGGAGTTGCACCTACTGAAGTGCGAATAGTAGTGAGATAACCTAGTAATGCAAAAGGCAGCTTTTCATGCCACTGCCTAGAACCCTGAACCATCTTACGAAGTATGTTCTTAATGTTCTTATTGGCAGCCTCAACAGCTCCATTCGCCTTGGAGCGATACGGGGTGGAGTTCCAATGCTTGATCTTGAATTATTGGCATACCTCTTTCATCAAATTACTGTTGAGATTAGCAGCATTGTCTGTGATGATCACCTTGGGAATTCCGAATGGACAAATGATGTTTGAATGCACAAATTCCACCACTGCCTTCTTGGTTACGGACTTGAAAGTTACAGCCTTGACCCACTTGGTAAAGTAATCAATGGCCACCAGGATGAATCTATGCCCGTTCGACGCTGCCGGCTTAATTGGCCCAATAACATCCATGCCCCAAGCAACTAAGGGCCAAGGTGCAGACGTTGTATGCAACTCAGACGGGGGAGAATGAATCAAATCTCCGTGCACTTGTCATTGATGACACTTGCGAACAAAGCTGATACAATCAAGTTCCATGGTGAGCCAATAATAACCTGGTCGAAGTATCTTCTTTGCCAAGACATACTCGTTCATATGCGTCCCGCAAACTCCAGAATGCACTTCGGCCATGATAGTTGAATCTTTTTTAGCATCTATGCACCTCAACAGTCCTTAATTCGGAGTCCTCTTGTACAAGATTCCTCCACTCCAGAAAAATCTACTGGCCATACGTCGGATGGCTCTCTTTTGGTCACCTGTAGCATGTACTGGATATATCCCCGACCTGATGTATTCCTTGATATCGTGGAACCAAGGGTTGCCATCAATTTCCTCTTCCACCACATTACAATAAACATGTTGTTCATGAACTTGTATATGCACGGGGTTAGCATAAGCCTTGTCTAGATGATGTAACATTGACTCCAAGGTAGTAGGGCATCAACAGTCTCATTATGGATTCTGGGAATATATCTAAATTCAACCGACCTGAATCATTGACAAAGATCGTGCAGACACTGTCGGTACGGTATGAGCTTCAAATCTCGAGTCTCCCATTCTCCTTGAATCTGGTGAACCAACAAATCTGAATCTCCCAGAACCAGTATTTCCTGGACTCCCATGTCTACAGCTAACCTCAAACTCATAATGCTTGCTTCGTACTCAGCCATGTTGTTTGTGCAATAAAATGGAAGATGGGCTGTTACGGGGTAGTGTTGCCCTGTTTCGTAGATATGTACAGCCCCTATTCCGACCCTTTTCATGTTAACAGCTCCATCAAAGAAGAGTTTCCAACCCGTCTTTTCATCGTGCTCAACCTCATCAACACACATGACCTCTCCATCAGGAAAATAAGTCATCAATGGCTCATATTCATCATCCACCATATTCTCGGCCAACTAGTCGGCCAAGGCTTGGAATTTCATCGCAGTTCGGGTCACCTAGATGATGTCAAATTCTGTAAGTAAAATCTGCCACTTTTCCAGTCTTCCCGTGGGCATAGGCTTCTGAAAGATATACTTCAAGGGATCCATGCGAGAAATGAGGTAAGTAGTATAGGAAGACAGATAATGCTTCAGCTTTTGTGCCACCCAAGTCAAGGCGCAACATGTCCTCTCAAGCAGAGTGTACTTAATCTCATAGGAGTGAACTTCTTACTGATATAATAAATTGCTTGCTCCTTTTTCCCCGTGATGTCATGTTGACCTAACACACAACCAAAAGAGTTATCCAAGACTGTCAGATAGAGAATTAAAGGTCTTCTAAGCTTTGGCGGGACCAACACCAGTGGATTCGACAAGTACCTCTTGATCTTATCAAATACTTCTTGACACTCGTCAGTCCACTTGACCGCAACATTCTTCTTCAGCAATTTAAAGATAGGCTCACAAGTTGTCGTAAGCTGAGCAATTAATCTGCTGATTTAACTTAACCTTCAAAGCAAACTCATCACCTCTGTTTTATTCTTTGGCGGCGGCAAATCTTGAATGGCTTTGATCTTTGACGGATCTAACTCAACACCGCGTCTACAGACCACGAATCCCAGCAATTTCCTAGAGGGGACACCAAATGCACATTTCGCTAGATTGAGCTTGAGGTTGTACCTGCGGAGTCTTTGGAAAAACTTCAAGTCCTTAACATGGTCAGACTGCTTCTTTGACTTTATGATCACATCATCAACATAAACCTCAATTTCCCTGTGTATCATGTCAGGAAATATGGTGGTCATCGCCCTCATGTAGGTTGCCCCAGCATTTTTCAAACCGAATGGTATTACCCGGTAGTAATATGTCCCCCAGGGCATGATGAACGTCGTCTTTTTTGCATCTTCCTCATCCATCAAGATCTGGTGATATCCTGCGTAGTAATCCACAAAAGACCCAATCTCATGCTTGGCACAATTATCGATCAGAATGTGAATGTTCGGCAATGGACAATCTTCTTTCGGGCTTGCTTTATTAAGATCACGATAATCAACACAAACCCTGGTCTTACCACCCTTCTTCGGTACCGGCACAACATTTGCTAACCAAGTGGGATATCGAATTACCCGGATGACCTTTGCAGTAAGTTTCTTTGTGATTTCTTCCTTGATCTTCACACTCATATATGAACTTTCGCAACGTTTTCTTGACAGGAGGGAATGCTGGGAAGTTGGCAATTTATGAACGACAAAATCAGTGCTCAGGCCCGGCATATCATCATATGACCACGCAAAAACATCTTTCTACTCAACCAATGTTCTGATTATTTCCTCTTTAACTTGCGGTTCTAAACGCACACTTATCTTTGTTTCCCTAACATCATCCTGGTCCCCTAGATTGATTGCTTCAATTTCACTCAAGTTAGGCTTTGCTTTTTCCTCAAATTGTTTTAGCTCTTTATTGATTTCCTCAAATGCTGCTTCTTCACCATATTCTATTTCATCATCACATTTTACTTCTTGGATTGTTATTTCAGAATTAGATTGGCTTTTAAGACTCGGCTGAAAATTCTTCATGCATGTCATGTCATTGCAACCAGCATAAAAATAACTGTACAAATGAAGAAAAGGAAAAAAATAAACACTATTAAGAATAGAGGAAAACGATAAATTGCATTTCATTGAAAACAAAAGGATAGAAGGGTTTGAACATCGAAACAAGCAAAAACTAAAAAACTAAAAATCTGGATTACAACCCTGGAATAACCAGATAAAAGAAAGGAAAACAAAGCAAACTACCAAAACTCCTTCCTGGTGGGGAGGAGTAGCTTCCCAATTGCTAAGCTTCACATTTGGGCCAACGAGCTGCACATCTTCTTTACTAGAGCCTTCACCAACTTCATGTTGACCTCTTCGAACAGACTTTGGAACCTCTTGATCAGCTCTTCATCAACATCGACCACAGGTTTTGGAATTGAGGAGGTTGGAGGTTTTCAGCACCTGGCTTGACAAAAGACTTAGAGATGTGTGGGACGGGCTTGGGGAGCGACCATGCCTCCTGTTTCAGATTTTTAACCCTTTTCACACCCGTTTCTGTGGGCGTGAATCCTAAACCAAACATTCCAGGATTCCCACTAGGGCGCACTGGATGCATAATACCTTGTAGAGATGATCCTAGACCCTTTCCCAGCACAAAACCATTCTTCAACATTTCATTCGCAACCATGACAGACGCGGAGGATAATTTAGGACCCGGAATGCATTCTCCTTCAGGAATCTTCTCAACAGACACTGTTTCAAAAGTTTGATAGACCCAAGTCCCTTATCATCTTCAGCTTCGATAAATGGAACAATTGTGTCATTACAAACTGACAAGTCCTCATCACCATGCACAACTATTTCCTGCCTGTCCCATTCAAATTTTACCATTTGGTGAAGAGAAGACGGGACTGCCTTAGCAGCATGTATCCAGGGTCTGCCCAGCAACAGATTATAGGAGACAGCCACATCTACAATTTGAAACTCCATGGTAAAATCGACTGGCCCTATCGACAATTCGAGCATTATGTCTCCAACAACATCTTTACCTCCCCCATCAAAGCCTCGAACACACACACAGCTCGAACGGATTCTTTCGGTGGCAATCTTCAGTTTCTACAGAGTAGATAAGGGACAAATATTGGCACTGGAGCCATTGTCAACAAAGACCCTTGAGATAACAGAATCTTCGCACTTCACCGTGAGATAAAGACCTCGATTGTGTTCTGTACCCTCCATAGGAAGTTCATCATCTGAGAAAGTGATCCTATTTGCTTCGAAGATCTTGCCATCTATCTTTTCCAAATGGTTCATTGTGATCTTATCAGGAACATGTGCCTCATTAAAAATCTTCATCAAGACCTTGCGATGTTCGTCTAAATGTATCAGCAAAGACAAGAGAGAGATCTAAGCTGGTGTCTTCCTTAGTTGCTCTACGATGGAATATTCCGGCACTTTCATCTTTTTACAGATTTCTTCAGCCTCTTGCTCTGTGACTGATTTCTTTACTCGCATTTGGATATCTTTGGACATCTTGGCTTGCCTTAGTTCTTCTGGGGTGAAACATCTCCCAGATCGGGTCAATCCTCCAATTTCATTAACTTCTTCCTCTATTTCTTTTCACAACTATAACAGGCTTACTTGGAGTCCCTGGTATCACCACTTTTGAACTTTCCGAACTTGCCCCAATATCTTTTGACAACCTTTCAGGACCAATACTGGTGGCTTCGAGCTCTGCTTTTCTGTCACCTCTCCAACTATCCAGGGTGCTGCTTTGGTAGAGTCTTGAGCTTTAACCAAATTGTTTTCACTAGCCCGGATCATCATGATGGACTTAGAAGACTTTTTGGACTCCCCATCCTTGTGAACTATTTCAATCATATGCGTCTCCTCGTGGGCTGGCAAGGGGTTTTGGTTGATGTTTGGCGCATCTGGGCTTTGGACCATAATTTGGTTTGTGTCAATGAGTTCCTGGATTGCTCGTTTCAAATACCAACACTTCTCTATGTCATGCCCCGGATCATCAGAACAATAGGCGCATCTTAGGGAATGATCGAGATTCTTTGGAGGGGGATTAGGTATAGATGACATTCATCATGTTGTGGGAAACCTACTACTATCGGGTCATGCCAGTCGATTTGAAAATGCTGGGGCAACTTATATAAGGGCAATGAATAAAATATTCCATGATATAATACATAAGGAAATCGATGCGTACATAGATGATGTAATCGCAAAGTCTAGAAGGCATTCTGACCATGTTAGAGATCTGAGGAAGTTTTTCCAAAGGTTGCGCAGGTACAATGTTAAGCTCAATCATGAAAAATGCACTTTCGGGGTGCTATCTGGGAAGTTGTTGGGATTTATAGTCAGCCGCCGGGGTATTGAACTAGACCCTTTGAAGATTAAGGCTATTCAGGAATTGCCACCTCTGAGAAACAAAACTGAGGTGATGATTTTGTTGGGGAGATTGAATTATATCAGCAGGTTTATTGCTCAACTCACGACAACTTGTGAGTCGATCTTCAAATTATTAAAGAAAGATGTTGCAGTCAAGTGGACAGATGAATGTTAGCGGTCTTTTGACAAGATAAAGGGGTATTTGTCGAACTCACCGTGTTGGTCCCACTCGAATCGGGAAGGCCTTTGATTCTATGTTTGACAGTTTTGGATAATTCATTTGGCTGTGTACTAGGGCAGCATGATGTTACTGGTAGAAAGGAGCAGGTTATCTATTATGAAGTTCACATCTTACGAGGTTTAAGTATACTCATCTTGAGAGGACGTGTTGCGCTTTAACTTGGGTCGCATAGAAGTTGAACATCATTTGTCATCGTACACTACATACCTCATATCTCGCTTGGATCCATTGAAGTATATTTTTTAGAAGCCTATGCCTATGGGGAGGCTTGCAAGTGGCAGATTTTGTTACATTTCGACATTGTTTACATGACTTGGACTTCGATAAAAGCACAGGCCTTGGCAGATCATTTGGCCAAGAATCCAGTTGATGAAGATTATGAAACTTTGAAGACTTATTTCCCTGATGAAGAGGTGATGCACATTGATGAGTTGGAACAAGTTGAGAAGCTGAGATGGAAACTTTCCTTCGATGGGGCTGCAAATATTAAAGGCGTGGGAATAAGAGCGCACTTATTTTTGAAATAGGGCAGCACTACCCTGTTACAGCTCAACTCTGTTTCTATTGCACTAATAACATGGCAGAGTATGAGGCCTGCATCTTGGGCTTGTGTTTAGCTGTAGATATGGGTGTATAGGAAGTCTTGGTTATGGGTGACTCGGACCTACTGGTACACCAAATTCAAGGAGAATGAGAAACACCAGACTTGAAACCTATACCGTTCCGGCAATGTTTGCATGATCTTTGTCAACAGTTTTAGTCAATAGAGTTCAGGCATATTCCAAGGATTCATAATGAGGTTGCCGATGCATTGGCTACTTTGGCATCAATGTTGCACCATCCGGATAAGGCTTACGTGGACCCTTTGCAAATTAAGGTTCGCGATCAGCACGTATACTATAATGTGGTGGAAAAGGAACTTGACGATGAGCCGTGGTTTTATGACATCAAGGAATATATCAGGATATGGGTGTATCTGGTACATGCCACGGGTGACCAGAAACGAACAATTCGATTGTTGGCAAGTGGGTTTTTCCTTATTGGAGAAGTGTTGTACAAAAGAACTCCAGACCTCGGGTTGTTAAGATGCATTGACACAAAGAATGCTACATCTATCATGACTGAGGTATATTCTGGAGTTTGTGGACCAAATATGAGCGGATATGTTCTGGCAAAGAAGATTCTCCAAGCGGGATACTATTGGCTTACTATGGAGTGGGATTGCATCAGCTACGTATGCAAATGTCTTCAGTGTCAGGTGCATGGAGATTTTATTCATTATCTACCCTCGGAATTACACACGATGTCCGGACTGTGGTCTTTTGTTGCATGGGGCATGGATGTTATTTGGCCAATTGAGCCAGCAGCGTCAAATGGGCACATGTTCATTTTGGTGGCTATAATTATTTTACCAACTGGTTAGAGGCTAAAACGTTCAAGTCCGTAACCAAGAAAGTTGTGGTAGATTTTTTGCATTTAAACATTATCTGTTGGTTTGGGATACCAAAGGTGATATATTACATACAATAGAGCTAACCTCAATAGTCATTTGATGAAGGAGACATGTGAGCAGTTCAAGATTACCCATCGCAAATTCTACCCCGTACCGCCCTAAAGCAACTGGTGCGGTTGAGGCAGCCAATAAGAATATAAAGAAGATACTTCGCAAAATGGTTGAAGATTCTAGAGAGTGGCATGAAAAGCTACCTTTTGCATTGTTGGGGTACCGCACCACAGTTTGTACTTCAGTAGGGGTGACTCCTTATTCATTGGTGTATGGCACCAAGGTAGTAATACCCGCAAAGGTGAAAATCTCGTCCCTTTGAATTTTTGCGGAGGCCGAGATCGATGATGATGAATAGGTGAAAAGCCGATTAGAATAGTTGCATTTGATCGAGGAGAAAAGATTAGCATCAGTGTGTCACAGCCAATTGTACCAACAAAGAATGGCAAGAGCATACAACAAGAAAGTGCGTCGTAGGAAATTTCAAGTGGGACAGTTAATGCTAAGGCGTATTTTACCGCATTAGGTCGAAGCAAGAGGAAAGTTCGCTTCGAACTGACAGGGGCCATTTGTTGTAACCAAAGTGTTGTCTAATGGTGCACTATGTTTGACAGATGTGGAATAAAAATGTGTAGAAATGGCCATCAATTCCGATGCGGTTAAGAGATACTATGTATGAGTTCTTTATTTTGATGTACTGTTTGTACTTATTTGTATTTGGCATATTTTGAAGATTGAAATGAGAAAGGCGTTTCGTTATGCTATCCAAACACTTTATCCCTTGTCATCCCCTTTGAGCATTGTTTATTTTCTTTCATAATCCTCTTTCAGAATCAATGGCATAATTCAGAAATGCAAGTGCGGAAGAAAAGAAAAATGAAAAGAAAAGGAAAGAAAAAAAGAAAAGAAAAGAAGAAGAAAAATGAAAAGTGAAAATAAAAGAAAGAAAAGAAAAGAAGATGAAAAATGAAAAGTGAAAAGTGAAAAAAAAAAAGAGAAAGAAAAGAAAAAAAAATGAAGAAGAAGAAAGGAAAAGAAGAACAGGAAAATAGAAAGAAAAGAAGAGAAACACAACAACGTAGTTTCTATGACGTGAACTACGTTTGACTTGATCCCGAAAGGGTACATAGGCAACCTCTCTGAGGTTCAGTCATATCAAAATAAAAATCCAAAAGTCCCAAGCAAGAAACCGGGGCAGAAGTTGTGGTTGTTTCAAGAAATCTGGTTCCGGAAGTTGTATTTTTAACCCATTTTGAAATTGTTTTGAGCCTTTCATACCCTTTCTTTATAACCCCATCTAAAGCCCATAGTACGGTCGAAAGAAAGACCTTCTAATCAGTCTTTGAGAAATAGCAAGTTAAGAAGGTAAAGGTAATTCATTTCTGGGGCAACACTCTGGTCCAAGCAGGAAAAGTCAAAAATGAGAGAGTCTTATTGGTGAAAACCCTCACGGGCACCATAAGGCGACGGGAGATGAGAGAAATTGAAATGAGAGAGTCTTATTTGTGAAAACCTTCACAGACACCGTAAGGCGACGCGAGATAAGAGAAATTGAAATGAGGAAGTCTTATTGGTGAAAACCTTCACAGGCACCATAAGGCGACGTGAGTTGAGAGAAATTGAAATGAGAGTCTTATTGGTGAAAACCCTCACGGGTACCTTAAGGCGGACATGAGTTAAAGAGCAAACAAACGAGAGAGGTCTGTTGGTGGAAAACTGTTTGAGGCATTGCAGGATGAACAAGGTCAAGGTTTGGGTAAAGTAATCAAGCGATGGAAATTCTGAAGCAACCAGGTATGGCAAATGGAAGTTGATTATTTGAACAGGTTGCGCCGATTAGTCCGAAATGCATGTCGTAATCATTGGTACCTGCTGTTTTGGTCAGATAAGTTTCTTTTCCTTCTTCTTAGTAGTCATCCGGTTTTGGATTCTTTGTATCCTTTACTCGAAAATTATTCGATTTTATTTTATTTTCGGGTTTTATTTGTCTAAACTTTTTCAATGTCAGTCGTGTTCAAAGTAAGTGGAGAGGGATTTCAAAGTTCAATACCAGCTTCCGAAAATCGCAAAGCACAACGTGGTCAGAGCATGTAAAAAATAACATGATGTAAGGTAGAATACAGGGAATCACAGGAAATTTCATTGGTGGAATTATTGGGAAATGTCATGGGAAATGCAAAGGTTCGGATAAAGGGATCAGAGGTGTGAAATAACAGCATGGGTATAGAACACTCTAGTTGTCAAAGGTTAGGAGGTTTGAAAGTTAGTTAGAAATTCAAGCGGTTCAGGGCCAGTTCGGGGAAGCCGATCAACACAAAGCAAGGCGGCGAAAATATTTTTAGCAAGAATGCCATCAACTAACCACCATTTTAAACAGACGAAATTTTCTTTGATTGAAACATGGGTAGAAAGGTCGGTTGTTCTAGAGGAACTCCCATAAGGGAAAAACAAGCATTAATCGGTTTGACCGCAAAGTATGGAATGAAAGTCTGCATGTTTAGGATAAAATTCAAGTAGGAGTTGTCAGGACCTTCCTGGATAATAGAATGTAGTTCAAAAATCCTTATAGATAGCATGACATAGTAAAAGTAATACCTTTAGAATATATAACTTAGATTCGTAATTGTTAGGAATTGTCAGGGCCTCCCCGGATAATAGGACTTAGCTTTCAAACTCTCAGTAATAGTTGGTATAATGATTCACTTAAAAATCACCCATATACCTAGCTTCCAAACTGGGGCAGAAATATTTTCTTGTTTGCCTATTTTGTTGAAGTCAGGAGTCCGGTTGGAGAACAGAGACATGCATTTCGAATTTCAGCAGTCAGGAGGCCGCATGGAGAACAGAGAAATACATTTCAAGTTTCAGCAGTCAGGAGTCCGCCTGTAGAACAGAGATATACATTTCAAGTTTCAGCAGTCAGGAGCCCGCCTGAAGAACAGAGGTGTTATAATTCAAGTTTTAGTTTTCAATTGATTTCTTTGTCTATTTTGAGGTCAGGAGTCCGCCTGGAGAACAGAGACATACATTTCAAGTTTCAACAGTCAGGAGCTTGCCTGTAAAACAGAGGTGTTACAATTCAAGTTTTAGTTTTCAATTGATTTCTTTGTCTATTTTGAAGTTAGGAGTCTGCCTGGAGAACAAAGACATACACTTCAAGTTTCAGCATTCAGGAGCCTGCATGAAGAACAGAGGTGTTACAATTCAAGTTTTAGGTTTCAATTGATTTCTTTGTGTATTTTGAAGTCAGGAGTTCGCCTAGAGAACAGAGACATACAATTCAAGTATTAGCAGTCAGGAGCCTGCCTAAAGAACAGAGGTGCTACAATACAAATTTTAGTCTTCAATTGATTTCTTTGTCTATTTTGAATTCAGAAGCCCGCCTGGAGAACATAAGTATATAATTCAAATTTTAGAAGTCAGGAGTTCGCCTGGAGGCATACGTATCACAATTCAAGTTTTAGTTTTCAAATTCTCATATCCGGTAATATATACCTAGTTTCCAAACTAGGGCAGAAAGTTTTCTTTGTTTTGTCTATTTTGTGAAGTCTGGAGCCCACCTGGATAATAGAGGAATACATTTTCAAGCATTGAAGCCAGGAGCCCGCCCGTACAACAACGGAATTTCAAGCTTTGAAGTCAGGAGCCCGCCTAGAGAATAGAAGTTTTACAATTCAAGTTTTAGCTTTCAAATTCTTATTAGTATTCTATAACATGATGCCTAGTTTCCAAACTGGGGCAGAAATTTTTCCTTGTTTTTACTATTTTGTGAAGTCACGAGACCGCCTGGATAACAGAGGAATACATTCAAGTTCAAGTTCAGTAGTCAGGAGCTCGCCTGGATAACAAAGGAATACTTTCAATTTCAAGTTCAACAATCGGGAACCGCCCGTACAATAGAGGAGATACATTCAAGTTCGATAGTTTGAAGAGAAGGGACAACATCTCAGTTTACAATCCGAAGCGGCAACAGTGGATTTCACCAAGAGAACGCAAGACAATGAGGCAACACGAAGTACAAGAGAAAGTTTGAAGAATTTAGATAGGGCTTTTGTATTTCATAGTTTGTAGCTTAGCCTAGATTTTTTCATTTTGATGGTGAAATAACGGAGGTCGGAAAGCAGTGGCAGCAGCAATCGCAGTGAAATCACAGTTACTGGTAGCCCAGCTACCAGACACTCCCGATCTACACTGACCAGATTATTTTTTATCCAAGGATATGTAGGCAACCTCCGGAGCAGGGTGCAGTCAACTCTTTTCAAAATTGCTTCACACGAAATATTGAAACTGAAAAAAATCGCTCGTTTTCGCTCACTTATATTTGCACGAAAACTCTTCATGTTTCCGGGCAAAGAGGGGCAGCTGTGAGTACGTGATTTTGCTCTATATGAATTATTCCCAGAAATTCAAACAAAATGGTTTCTTTCATTATTTTACAATTTTTGTGTTATTTTCTGTTAATTATTTGCATTTTCTTTGTGTATTTTAATTCATATAAAAAATACACTTGGAATTTTTTTAAGATTTGATTTTATATTTTAGGATTAATTAGTAGTTAAGGGAAAAATAAAGAATATAAAAAAATGATCTCTTTGCATTTGTAGTCTTAATTTGTATTTAATTAGAAATTAGGGTATTTAGGAATTGAATAATATTTTTAGAAATCAATTTGGTTTTATTTTTAATTTAGCATTTCATAAAAAATTAGGAAAATATAAATAATGAATAAAATAGATAAATACAAAAAACAAGAAAACATGTATAAAGAATTAAAAGGTTGAACTTGGACCAATTCAGTCCAAATGACTTTAAAATCGAACCAATTACCCGTCCAATAAGCCGGCCCAAACACCCAAGAACCCGTCCTGCCCCCTGGAACTAAACGACACCGTTTTGGATCCAAACAGATCCTAGCCGTCGAGGATTCTTAATCCAACGGCTGGGAAGTGGGGGTATTTTTGGTATTTAACGGTCAGATAACCCCACCCACCCCCAGATTTTTGTCTCCGATCGCCCTATTTACAGACCTAGTAACGCCACCTCCGAAAATATTCTCCCGGTGGCGGTCGGCCTCCTTTCCCACCCAAAAAATATACCCTAGAAACCTCTTTCTCTTCTCTTTCCAACCCTCAAAACAATTTCCTTCGAATCCATACCAATCTCTTCGAATCTTCAATCGAAATTCTCCGGTCAGAACACCACATTTCCCAAACTCGACCAAATTAACACCACAGCACCGTCTCAACCCCCTCATCCTAAATATCTAAATCATTTCCCTAGAATCCGATCGGAACGTCTCGAATATTAATTTGAAATTTCCGATCCTTCGATATCTTGTCAAAATCGTACCCATAGTCCCCTGGGCATCCTCGTTCCGAATCCCTAAATAAAACCTCTCGAATCTGAGTGGAATTGAGCGAATTTCAGATCTAGGGTTTTTTGCCTACTTCTTTGGAATTTCTAGAATTAATCAAGGGCTCAATTGGTTGCAAATTATATTACGTTATTGTTCTTGGAGAGAACAAGCACATAATATTATTTGATAACCAAATGAGAAGTTAGTCGAGTCGAAGGCTTGAAATCATTAAGTTTTCTTTTCAATTTTATTATTCTCATTAGTTTAGTCCTTATTAGTTCAAATCATGCTTTCATTGATAGTTAGTTTTGTTGTGTTGATTTTTTTTTTTTTGGTTTAGTTCAATTCTGATCTAACCTTTGTTTTACTTTTGTTAGTTTAAACGATTAAATGTCAGTCTAATTAGTACAAGCCATCAATGGTTAGTTTAATTGGATTTCCTGTTAATTTTGGTGTATTTGTTTTCTTCTGCTAATAATAGTTTTCTCGTCTGGTTGTAGTTTTATTAGGATTAGTTGGGCTTTTAATAATTAATTTTGTGTTAGTTGTTTAGTTTAGTTTATTTAAGTGTTTGAATTAATTAATGGATTTGGTAAAGTTGAGTTAAGATTAATTTGTAGTTTTGTTTAGTTTTGATAATTCAATTTAGAGTCTTGAACTTGGTTGGATATATCTGAATAATCTAGTCTATTGATTAACCATAGTTAAATTTAACTAGGGTAAAGGAGTTTGAAGTATTAGGGTAGTAATTTCAAAATAAATTCAGGGGTAATTTAGGAATTTTAAATGGGTTAGAATGATGTAGGTTATGCTAGAATCTTCTACAATAGGACTTTAGGTAGATCTTTAGAAATTTAGGGTGTTAACTTGAGAAACAAGTCAATAAGCAAGAGGACTAATATGAAATAAGTGAGGGATTAAAAAGGAAAACAGAAAATCTGAAAGTTGCACCTCATTTTGCCTATAAAAAGGCATCACCAATGCCTTAAATCCCAAGTTTTGAGCTCCAAAAACTCCCCCCCAAAAATCATTCTGCAGATCTGATCTTCATAATTTGAATTTCAAATCTCAAAACCTTCAAAAAACCAAACAAAAAAAGAAAAATAGAAGAAAAACTCAAAAATACTATTCCATTGAATTTTTAGGTCAATTTCGAATGTCAGTAGTTAATTTTGATCTTTTAGCCTAATTTTGATATGCTGAAGTTTTTTTTTTTTGAAGTCTATTGGTCCCATTTTGAGTGACTTTGATCTTCTAGCCTAGTTTTGATGTGCTGGAGCTTCTTCTGAGATCTATTGGTTCAATTTTGGGTGCATTCGAATTCAATTGAGTTTGTTTTGTGTGTTTGCTGTTGCTATTGATTTTTGCAACTCCTTCTGGGCCGCTTGAATGTGTTTCTGAGTTGAAAACTGGTTGTGCCACAGATTTAAGTCTGACTTGCTGCTGGTGTTACCTTTGTTGCTGCTGACTTCTCTTTTCTCCCTTCTTATTTGTAATTTCCATGTACTTAATCATGAAACTCAATACTATGTAAACATTCAGCTGGAAATGAAATGAAGTGGAGGCCTATCTCTGTTGAGTTGGTCTTTTTAATTGTTCAGTGACTATATTGTAGTTCATTATAATAACTATGGACTGTTTTAACTTGAAGAGTATTAAACTAATTAAATGTATCCCTGGGAGCATGAGAACTCTGTAGTTTAGCAGTTTGGTTTAGTTTATGCTGCTAGTATAGTTTGGGATTTCAGTAGGTTTTCATATGTACTTAACTAGACTTTTTTTTTTGGATTGTTTAAACTTGTGATCATCTAGCTATGGTTTTCGTATAGTTAGTACATGTTTAGTTTAGCGTTTATTTCTGTTTTAAAGGGAAGAATAAGAAACAGTTGGATTTGGATTTGATTTTGAAATCAAGTTTAATGTCAAGCTGAACCTGTGTTATACTGCAAAAATTCACATCTGCAGATTAGTTCTTAATATATAGGTGTTAATAATTTTAGGTTAATTGCACAGATTAGTATTTTGCTTGAATTAAACATGCATTATTAGTTAGACTATTTTGAACTATTTAACTTGTTCGTGTTAGTGTTAGTAGAATTGTATGATCAAGCTGTTTAGTCTAGTCCTTTACGGTTTATGATATGAACTGTTGTTGTTAAATTTAGGCCACATTTTAATTTACCTTTCACCTTTAGTGGTGTTTAAGAACTAACCAATAGTTAAATAGATAAAATAATCTAAGCCTCAAACTGGAGATCAAACAATCAGTTTCCTGTTCATTTGAGTACAATAACTTGGGATAATTTTAGCGGATGCTTGGTTTGATATTTGATTTAATTGAAATTGTGTTTGGTTTAATAGTCAGCCTAATTCCAGGTCATTTGGGCCTCAGTGCTTTAGCAAATGACCTAGGTCCTACCCTGATTGTGTGCTCGCTTGAACCTGAGCCCAGACCAACGATTGACTTGCCTTTGTGCCCACCTGTAATGGTTTCTTTATATGGGCTATGTTCCGGACCCCAACTTGTTAAGGATAAAAATTCACACGAGTTCATGGACCTAAATATAGTAGTATTTAAACCATAATAATTAATTAGGACTTTTTCTTTTGTTATTAGAGACAAATAGTAAGTAGAAAACTATAGATTGCTTTAGGTTTAGGTTTGCCCTTTTAAAATAATAAAACGAGTTGAGCCACGCTAAACAAAACACATAAATTGCGGGGACCTCGATAAATATTTATGTTAAAATATTTAGATTTCGGGATGGGATGTTTAGCGAATTTCACGGCCCTTTCCAAAGATAATAACGCGATAAGTCTCTTTAGGCACGTATTTTAATAATATTACCTTTCTAAACTCGGGTGCGCATTTATGTGACCCAAATCAAATTCTCAACGAAGTCGAAATATGTCAACAACCACGGGTATATTTATGTAACGTAGTTCGAGACACGTTTTTACGACGTTGCAATTCTCATAAAAAATAATAATAAAAGCGGTTAGAAGTAAAAGTACATAAGCTAAACATGTATTAAAATAAGATACATAAGCCAAATACGACAGTTGAGCGACCGTGCTAGAACCACGAAACTCGGGAATGCCTAACACCTTCTCCCGGGTTAACAGAATTCCTTACCCGAATTTCTGGTTCGCGGACTGTTAACAGAGTTATATTTTCCTCGGTTCGAGATGCAACCGGTGACTTCGGACACCATAGATATCCCAAGGGGCGACTCTGAATCTTAATAATAAATTCCGTTCCGATTGTCTTTCAATTGGAAAAACTCCTTTACGCCTTTACGAGTGTAGTGAAAAAGGAGGTGTGACACCCACACACACATATATATTATCTTATTTTCTATCTTATCGATAAAATTTTCTTTTCATCTATCTAATGTTGTTAATCATGCTTAAAAATATGGAAGAAAATCTTTACATGTGATTCTTGGAGAGAAAAACCTTTATTTATTTGGATTTTTGAATTTTTATGTGCTTGGCTAGTTTTGATAAATTTATGATTACTAGCTAGAAGTTAGTAAGTTGAGATTTAAGTTGGGACATTTATATAAATTTTCCTAAAATATAGTGCAAATAATTCTTGGAAAATTATCCTTTGGAGTCGGTCTAATCTTTGCTCATACAACTTTCAAAATGTTAAACTATGGTCTAATTTGCAATAACTTAAAAACAAAAATTAACTTGTTGTCTAAACGTTTTCTCGTAAGATTTACAATTTACTCAAAAAGGTCTTTTATTACCCGTGATCTAAAAGGTCCACCAGTGCAAGAAAAATATAGCAGAACTCATTTACTAAATAACTGTACGAAAAGGGAACATGGGCAAAATTTTGTGTTTGATTAATCTACAAGTCCACTTTGTTATGGATAGGCTCATATGCCTAGATCCTACGGTGATAGTAGTGTTAGATAATGGTCCAAGACATATCGTCATAGATACGGGAGTTTTTCAGTCATATACGCTATTGGAAATTTTGTTACCTTAAATGTTTATGTTTAGTTTATTACCCGGCATGAACAAATTTTATTTATAAAATATATACAATTCACCTTAAAAAGTTCTTAATTCATTATTTATGCCTTCAATCAAGAGATTTAGTTACACTTTGTTTTTCCTCTTCTCTCTCCCCTCTTCTCTTCGGTGTCTCTCTTCATATCCCTGGTTCCTCTGTGACCGACCTTAAACTAAAAATAGCATGCTGACTGAACCAACAAATATTCCAGTATTCGACATATGAACAATGGCGCAATCCTATATTAAAAGCCAGCATCCTGAATGGTCTTCCTTCTACATCAAAATTTCGATTTTCCTCCATCTAACCTTCTATATTCATCCTATATTAAAACTAGCAAGGAACGCCCAACATGATTATTTAGGAAAAGTCTGTAGTGAAAGCATGTGAATAGCATATGGCAACTTTAATACGTTATACATGTCAGTGATTGAATAATATCAATATATACAAATATAAAGTATTTTATGTACCTCTACTTTAGTTATATAAGTACAAATTACAACAACAACAACTACCTAGTATAATCCCACACAGTGGGGTCTGGAGAGGGTAATATGTAGACGAGCCTTACCCCGACCCGAAAGGGCAGAGAGGCTGTTTCCAATCGACCCTCAGCTCAATGAAGGAAAGAAAAAACAAAAACAAAGATAAAAGATCATTAGTATCACCAGCAGAAATATCGTAAATAATTATCTAAATATAAGAACCATAAATAAAATAGCATGCAATAATATCAGACAGTAACTACCATAAATAACTACCATAAGGGAGACACAATCCAATACACAAATCATCTATGGATAGCTCTGCCAAGCATCACCCAACCCCGGGCGAGGTAAAAACTCTAGGGGCCCCTATCCTACGACCCTGATACTAGACCTCCAGACTTTCCTATCAAGAGTCATGTCCTCGAAAACCCGCTTACTAGCCATGTCATGCCTAATCACCTCTCCCCAATACCTCTTAGGCCTCCCTCTGCCTCGCCGAACGCCAACCATCGCCATCCGCTCACAACTCCTCACCGGGGCATCAGGACTTCTCCGCACATGCCCGAACCACCTCAGCCTCGCTTCTCACATCTTCTCATCCACCGGGGCTCTCGAATAACTTCATTCTTAATCTTATCTAAGCTGGTGAGCCCGCACATCCACCTGAGCATCCTCATCTCCGCAACCTTCATTCTCTGAACATGAGAGTTCTTCACTGGCCAACACAAATTAGAATTTAGAAATTAAATATATCCTCTAAATTTAATGCAAATTCATTTTTACCTTCTTTTCGAAATTTGCAATACATGCGATGGAGACCTTTGAGGGTGAAACCACTTGAACTTTTTCTCGCTGAAGCAGCCTGCAAGGTGTTAAAGCAGAGTACAAACACTGAAAGATGTAATTGCTAGTTTAAAAAACTGCAGGATATAAAGTAGACGCAAAAAAAGACGACACAGAAGAGTAGTACCTCAGATTATTCAGCATTTACCAGCTAATGCTCCTTGCACCATTATTTTACATGCTGCACTTCAGAAAGTATCAAAGAGTGGAAAAAGTAAGTACTTAGTGATTATAAATTGAGAGTTAAATTCATGGGCATGAAAGGAAGTTAGAGAGAGAAGCTCTTGTGCCTCTCCAAACCTTTTTCACACTGCCTCACCAAAGTCTCTTTCCAGTACAAGATTAAACATCCACCACAAGAGCTATGAATACAGCTATGGAGATAGACCAACTCCAGCCTAATGAAGCTCCTAATGAACCTCCCAACAGCAGCTCAAAACCCTCGACAATAGACAAGGAAACTCACGACCAAACAAGCTCATTTTTGCACAAGTTGAAAGGAAACCTGGTGGAAACACAACATCAAAATCAAATAGCCGTGCAAAAGTCAGTGGAGGATCTTGACACCTCTGATGAAACTAAAAACCACTATGAATCCGACAACTTCATTCCCATTACTCAAACAGATAAGGAAAGGATCTACAATAACTGGACCAAAGCTATTATCACAAAACTCTTTGGTAGGAAAGTAAGCCATGTCTTCTTACAAAACAAAATAATGGCTATATGGAAACCAGCGAAACACATTACCCTCATAGATCTAGGGAACGACTACTATCTAATTAAGTTCATAAACTCTGAAAACTATGACAAATCCCTTCATGGAGGACCTTGGTTCATTGGCAACCAATTTCTTACCGTTCGAAAATGGGAACCAAAGTTTGTAGCGTCAACCGCTTCGCAAACCTATTCAGCCATCTGGGCCAGGCTACCAGAGCTACCAATGGAATTTTATGACTATTAAATACTCCAAAGAATAGGATCCAAGTTGGGAAAGTTACTTAGGATCGATGCATGCACGGCTTCAACCACTAGAGGCAACTTGCATACTAGTACCTATAAAAAGACCCCTTAAAACACATGTTATTATTGGACGCCATTACCAAAGGATCGCTTATGAGGGTTTCAACATGTTATGCACACATTATGGTAGATTGGGCCATACATTGACAAAATGCCCACAACCTTCGAATTCAAAAGGCAACGTAATAGAAGGAAACCAAAATAATGAAGCTGGGATCGAATACTTAACGGAAGAAATCGACCACTGGACTATAGTTACTCATAAAAAAACTAAAGCTAGGCATGATCAAATGGAAAGACTTCACTTTCCTCCTCAAGGACAGCCCAGTACAAGCCACTCAAGACTGGATCCAAACATGGAAAACGAACACCAAAAAATCGATGAACAAAGGAGTAAAGTCGCAGACCAAACAACTCACAAACGGATGGAATTTAGGAAGACGAATACATGTGATAACCCACTGGATAATAGCACAAACATGGACATTACTAAAATCAACCAATTCAGGGCATTAAAGCTGGAACAGGAACACAAGGACACGGTACAAATCAACTCAACCCAAGTTCTGAACCTAGCTGACAAAGACCAACAAACCCTAAGCCACACCAATTTGTTACACTCTTTCAATAACCAATAACCTAGACCTCTAAATGAACATGAAAGCACAAACATAGCTGCTTTGTCCAACAGTCCAAACATAGGAAACTCTCATCCTCGTACCAACTCCCCAAACCCATCGGCAGTCACAGACAAAACTAAGGACATTATTAACTATGATAAGGGATCTATGTTAGTTGACCTTTGCTCCACCCAAGGAGAGGTCAAGGAAGCATTAAATGGTGACAAAAAAGAATCTGAATACCCCAGATCCTTTAGCAACCAAACATCAACTCATTCCAAACACCCTAAGTACAAACCCCACACCCCTCCTCCTTTACGTTACCCCTTATGCTTCTAAACGCCATGCATCTCCAACTACAAAATACAAACTCCTCTAAACCCTTCCGCCAGTGACATCCAAACAACAAATCCAAATATCAAAATACAACAAACCCCACCTCAAGAACTCATCAAGGATGCCAAGGCTACCCACCAACAACTTCTACAGGAGGCATCAACGAAACCACAGGAGGAACGTATGGTCTCGCAACCAAGCTGCCCAACCAATGAACAACCAAGCCCTAGACCAAAGCCAACCAATAGTGTATGCAACACCCCCACTCCCACTGAACCACACTCCACTATCATGGCAGGTATACGGACAAACGAGATTCTCACTAAACATGAATCTTCATCTAGAGGGGAGGAGCATCATAATCAAAATAGAGAACCCAAGCTATCTATCATAGATTGTAACAGAGGGACTAAGGATTGAGTTGGACAATGTAGCCTACCACTAAGTTGCTCGGACACGTGTGCCGGTGTCCGACACGGGTGCGGATCTAGAGGTCGGATCCTTCGAGATGTAAATTCTAAGATTCGGGAATACGGATCCTAATATGGATACGGGTGCGGGGATCCGGATAAAATTAATTCAAATATATATATATATATATATATATATATATATATATATATATATGTATATATATATATATATATATATGTATATATATATATATATATATATATATGTATGTACATATATATATATATATATATATATGTATGTATATATGTATCTATATATGTATGTATATATATATATATGTATATATATATATATATGTATGTAAAAATATCTCTAAATATGTAACAAATTTAGTGAAATACTTACGTATAGCTTGTAAAGTGTGGATTTCATTTTTATTCTCAAGTTATAAATAAGTAAATGATTGATATCGTAGATAAGGTATGTTGTTTTCTTCAAATTTATCCTAATTTTGGTTTTGATTTAGAGAATCAAATTGTATCTTGTATCGAATTTTTCCGTCCGTTGTGGTCAAAGTGCCCAAAGGATTTTGACCAAATCCGGTACGGATCCCATACCCACACCCATGCTAGTATCGTGTCGACACGGGTGCGACACCTAAACTGAAGTGTCGGAGCAACTTAGGCCAACCACCCATGGCTATTTCTCATGAACCCACAACCCCAACCCTTTCATCAACTACCAACCATAGGGGCCAACCCACCCCCATGGACCATTGAACACCCCAATCACCCCCATTCCCCTAAGCATGAACTTACCACTATTTCACAACAACCCTCCTCACATGAGCTACTCCAATGCTGAGCAAACACAGAATACTACTGCCCAAAACAACACAGTGCAACTGATGGACGAGGAAGGAGAAGGGGAAGGAACATAAACAACAAGAAGAATGGAATACGCCATGCTACGCACGCCAATAGTATTCAAGGAAAGAATAGAAAAAAGAATAATATTACGTTGCCCGCTGAATTTAAGGAAGTGCTCGATCAATATAAGGGTCTTGACAGCTCCCACAATCTTCAAGTACGGCATAGTAATGGTTCCGACAATGTTCGCCAACATGAACATGGCAAGTCCACCCCATGCGCAAGCGGAGGAGAACACCCCACCCCCATCTAGACCAATGAGTATGATTGTATGGAATTGTAGGGGAGTAGGGAACGATGAGTTTAGAAGAACCTTTAGGTCGATGCTAGATTATAACAGGCCTTTTCTAGTTGCTCTTTTGGAAACAAAGTTGGCGGACCATGCAACCCTTATGAATAGTTTTGGCTTCACTAACATGGTACAAGTTGCAGCACATGGGACCTCGGGAGGTATGGTCATGAAGTGGAACGCAGGAGACATTATGGTGGATCAAATTGGAATAACGGACCAAGAAATTCATGCCATGATCAAGGTAAATAATTCTAACTTAGAACCTTGGCTTATATCTATTGTTTATGCTAGTACTCTATTAGAAGATAGAATTATACTTTGGAAGAATTTAAAATCAGTAGCAAATAGTTTTAAGGGGGCCTGGCTAGTAACAGGTGACTTCAATGAAGTCACTAAGTTAAACGAAAAATTTGGAGGACTCCCGATTAGTTACCCTTTTCAAAATTCCTTAACTGTTTAGACTATTGTGGACTTGTGGACCTAGGGTATAAGGGCTCAAAATATTATTGGACTAATAAAAGGAAAAAAACTAGAACTCTAATAATGGAAAGGCTAGATATATATGTAGCAAACGCAAACTGGATTAATCTTTTTAAGGAGGCTCATGTTACCCATTTAACTAGACTCCATTCTGACCACTGTCCTATTAAATTAGACCTTTTTAAGAACTTCTCCCATAGCAATAACATCTTTAGATTGGATCCAAGTGGCTATCTCACCCCATCTTTAAAAATCTTGTTAAGGAATCATGGATCAACCAGGATAATATCTTAGGCGCAATTGAATTCTTTACTAAAAATGTAAAAGAGTGGAATATCAGTACATTTGGCAACATTTTTCACAAAAAAAAAACATACTAGTTGCTAGAATCAAAGGGATCCAAAACTCCCCAAATTATACAACTAGTCAATTTCTATTAGATCTTGAAATAAATCTACCAAGAGAATTAAACGATATCCTAAAATTGGAAGAGGAATTTTGAAGACTCAAATCTCGAATAAAGTGGTTAAATTAGGGAGATACCAGCACAAATTTTTTTCATATTACTACAATGAAAAGAAGAAGAAAAAATAGAATCCTTAGCCTAAAAGATGAAGTGAGTAATTGGTTTTACGAACCAAAGAAAGTAAAATCTATAATTTACAATTATTATAACAAACTCTTCACCACTAGCCATAACAAGTCCAATAAAACGAGCCATTATATGTCCTTCTATGCAATCCTGAATATCACAAACCAAAAAGACTTGTGCCAAAATGTCACGGTCCGTGAAATTAAAAGCGCTTTGGATTCCCTTAAAACCTACAAAGCTCCAGGGACGGATGATCTACATCCATTCTTTTATCAAAAATTCTGGAGAGAAACTAAAGATGCACTAATTAATTTCTGCCAAAATACTTTTAAGGAAAGGAAGATGTTTGAAGAACTGAATACCACCTATATATGTCTAATTCGTAAGTGCCAAAATCCGGAAACAATAAAGCATTACCGACCTATAAGCCTATGCAATACTGCCTATAAAGTAATTACCAAAGTTATTGTAAACAGAATAAAATCCCTGCTGGCCAAAATAATCCACCCAACCCAGACTAGTTTCATGAAGGAATGACGCTCTTCAGATAATGCTATTATTGTTCACGAGACCTTAAACTACTTTAAAAAAATAAAAGGTCATAAAGGGAAAATGCTGATTAAAATAGATTTGAAAAAAGCCTTCGATAAACTGGAATGGTCCTTTATAAAATACTCGCTATCCACCCTAAATTTCCCCCAAGAGCTAATTGAACTAATCATGTATTGCATATCTAGCACGTCTACCTCTATCTTAGTCAACAGCTCCAACTCTGATTTCTTTCAACCAAGTAGAGGTATACGGCAAGGCGAACCACTATCTCCCTATATTTTCATCATTTGCATGGAAATGTTATCACGATTAATCCACCATGAAATCGACTGTTGCAGATGGGACCCTGTTAAGATCTCCCCATCCAGCCCCCCTCTATCTCACCTATTCTTTGCAGACGATTTGATCTTCCTAGCAAATGCTAACCAGAAAAGTTGCAACTCCATAATAAATACCCTCAATAAATTCTGCAATCACTCAGGACAATCTATCAATTTCAATAAATCGAGGCTTATTTTTTCAGAAAACGTGGCTATCAACCTAAAGAATGATTTCAGCAATTGTCTTGCTATAAATCACACTAGAAAGTTCGAGAAATACCTAGGGTTCCCTAAAGGACTCTCCAATCCTTCAAAGAAAGATTTCTAGTACATTATTGATCGAATGAATACTAGGCTAAGAGGATGAAAAATAAACTTTCTCAATATAGCGGGGAGGACAACACTCATAAAATCTACTCTAGCTGCAATTCTTAACCATGTAATGCAAATTTATAACCTCCAGCAAACTATCATAAAGAACATTGATAAAATACGAAGGGACTTTTTATGGGATAGCAAATAAATTGGGGAACGACCACCAAACAAAAGAAAAGTGGAGGGTTGGGGCTATATAAAACAAAATGGAAGAACCAATCCTTTAGTGCTAGCCTAGCCTGGAGATATAAAAAAGACAATAATAGTCTATGGAGTAAGGTGCTACATAGCAGGTACGATAAAAAAAAAAAAACAAAGCTGGAATATCCAAGAGGGAAACGGCTCCCATACTTGGAAAAATATAGTCCGGGGCTCTCAAACCTGCAAAACAAGCATCCATTGGAAAATTGGGGATCGAAATTAATTAGAACTTGGCAAGATAATTGGTTAGGAACAAAGGAATCACTAAGAGCTCAAATTCAAGGTCCTTTAATGAAACATGAACAACAGCAAACGCTAGCTGACATCATTAACAATAGATCCTTCAACCTGAATAATCTATCTTTCCAACTCCCCACCGAAGTAAAAAATAAAATATATAGCACTTACATAAAGCAAGCTCATCCTATTCAAGATAACTATAACTAGGGAATGAACTCTAACGGATCCTTCTCTATCAAATCTGTCTATGTTATGATATAAGGTAAAGATGAGGGGGGCACCAATGACTATAAATGGCTTTGGAGAATCAAAACTCTCAATAAGATAAAGTTCTTCCTTTGGACAGCTATCCACAATAAACTCCCAACGGCACAAAAGCTCTTCAATAGAAATATAATCAACTATCCAAATTACTATATATGCAACACTGAGAGGGAAGATACAACTTACATGCTTTTTAGATGTAAGCACTCCAAATTCATTTAGGCTCAAGCAGGTTTTAGCAAACTACCTCCGGAACCCCCCCGATAAATACACATTACACCACTGGCTAAGAACTCAAAGTGAATCTTCAACTGTTTTTAATGAATATCTCGTATGGTCTAAAGTTATTCCCTTTATCCTCTGACACATCTGTCTGTACAGAAATAAGACGATATTCAATAATAATAACAAACATCTTCTACTAAAAAACATCTTAAATAAAGCCATGGAATATAAACTCTTAGCAACAAATCAACCCTAGACTGTTATGCTTAGGGACACCATCTTCATTAAATGGAATCCACCTGAAGAAAACTGCAATAAATTGAATGTGGATGGTTCGTGTATTGGCAACCCGGGTAAAGGTGGAATAGGGGAAATCATACGTGAACATAATGGGGATTGGGTGTTGGGATACAACATGGGTATTTCACATGCTACCAATATATATTTGGAAACACTAGCACTACTGCATGGTTTGAAGTTAGCTATAGAAAACAACTACCTACCCCTTATTATTGAAACGGATTGTAAAGAGCTCATCAACTTATCCATAATAAGAAATGTGCCTTTAATCTAATTGGTGATTACAGATTCCTATTGAGTTAGAGCAGGTGATCCACCATTACAACATGTCTTCAGAGAGGCAAACCAGGCGGCTGATTCAATGGCGAAGAATGGAAGCAACTCAACTACTTTTGGAAGCTTAACAAATTATCTTAGTCCTCCTACTTTTGTTAACTCTATTCTAAAAAGGGACAAGCTAGGAACTTTGTGTCCTAGAACAATTCCCGTTTGTAATGAACTATGTAATTGACTCTTAGTAAGTTTTTTTAAATGCATGTCTTAATTACAAAAAAGAGTACTTAATTATTGACGCACTCTAAATTGCTACAATGTAATTTCTAATTTTGAGAACTTCCTGAAAGTTGCCCTGGAGACCAGTTAAGTTACTATGTAGCGCTCACTGAAATTTAGCATGGATCCGGTCACCTGTCTTGGTATTCTTTTGGTCCATCATCTCGTTATATAACCATTAATATTTTTACAGAGCATGTTTTGTTTCCCTTAACGAGAAATCCAACTTCAAACTTCACATCTTAAAGCACTATCAAGTTTTAAAAATTTAAGTCTTCTTTTTTTAGAGTTTAACTAAAATAAGACTCCTATACAATCAAAAGTTCAAAGCATTGTCAGCTTACTTTAAATAAGTCTAACCAAGTCTGTGAATCATATGTGCAATTTGCTGCTGTAAAGCAAAATGTAGCTATCAAGACTAAATCTTTAAGTATATTAGATACTAAAAAGCAGTTACACTAAGAGAGGATAAGTCCAAAGGGCAGAATGGACTAATCATGAATATTTATTATCAAACACAGGATATAGGAGTGAACATACCTCGAAAGATTTTTGTACTTTTAAGCCATTCATACACATAAAAAGCGAAGCATAGATGATTACTCAAACTGCGATAAGCAATGGAAAAAAAAGGGTTATCAAGTTCAATGGCAAATAAAGTATGACTTTTTTGTTTTGCATTAGTTATTACTTGATGCAGTATGACTAAAGGGTAAAGTAAAGTATACAAAGTGTCACGACCCTAGTTCACCAACCGTGAACATGTAATGACGGCACCTAGTCCCCATGACCAAGTAAGCCTGACAGTGCAGAAACATCATAATTTGCAGAAGTAATTAATTTACTAGATAACTTAAGGAAAATTGTATATAAGTACCGCCTGGCAAATACAATCCAACATTTACAAATACTAAGCAAAACCCCAAAACCCGAAAATTCACGAGCAACACAGGCTACAGAAATGTATAGTAAAGGCTCCAAACTCCAAAATATCCAACAAACGGAAGGAAAGAGAACTAAGTACTGAAGATAGGATAAAGAGGGAGACTCGTCTATCTGCGGACGCAGCAGATCTACCTCGAAGTCTCAGAACTAAGTACTAAAGATAGGACTAAGTGTCCCAAAATGCTCCGAATCCTAATACTGAACGTCCCGGCAAACCAAAATAACATAAATAAACATAGGGAAGCAGTAAGTGGGGGATCGGGGCATAAATTCCAAAAACGAATTACCGAATCGTTACACAAAGATACTTATTATGTGGCTACTGGTGCGATATTTATACATGATAAACAAGCATTTAGTTTAATTTTACTACTTCCTACACCTTTTCAAGTCGCTATTGAATTTTCTTGCTTTAGCATGTTGCTCCAAGTCAACAAATTTGATATTAGAAGCCTAAATCTTTATACTTCGCTATTCAATTATATAATATTTCTACGAGTGTCAATTTTTGGAATTAGCTTTTCATCTCATTGCTTCATCATGCATGATAGTAACAAATAAAGCAACTAATTAGTGATATCTAAACCAACCTAAAGCTTAAAGTTAATAGACAACTTTTCTTATCGATCATATTCACCGTAAAATATAAGCATATAATCTTCTTCATTTCTCACATTTGCAAAATCTTCTCGATTCATAACATAGAAATGCTTGATGACAAATTCAATCAAAGTGCAAATTATCATTTACCGATAGATGTCAATAGTTCCTTTGCTAAGAAAATAGTACTCCATAGTTAATTTCAGAATGTCTTATAAACGGGAAAGTATGGACTTCAGCTTCACTGTGATAAAGCATTTATAAATCCAAATATGTAAAGCAAGAGCTGCATTCTTTCATTTTTGAATGGGTTGTAATTTCTTTATTTATTGCATACACCTTTATGGTTCTCCAGCTAAACCTCTTAAATTCCTTCTTGTTGCCTGCCCATAATTAAAGAACGACAATACCAATTATGAAAAAAGAATTGGCTTCAAAAGAAGAACTACAATATTTGAATTTCTTCTTTTTTATACTTCAAGAGCTGAGATATCACCCAAGTTAGATTAGGTTAATCGAAAAACTATTTAGTGCTCAACTTTCATAATAAATAAATTTCAATGACACTAAACATGTAAAAAAACTTTGGCAAAAATCATAAACAATCCCATATCCCAAGGCCACAAGTTAAGAACACAATCTAATACTGAATCCAAGGCAAAAAAAACATCTTCTACTCATTAGTAGCTTCTCATATTGGATTGGAACTTCAAAAAGTGAATCGAACACATATGAAACAAAATGTAAACTCAATTTCATTTTCATCACGATTACATGCTTGCTGCCATTCAGAGTAATACATATTGTGGAGAAAGTTATCCCTCATTTGAAAACTAAATTTCACTACATAAGTAGAACTCACCAGTAAGTCTAATAATAGACACTTCTGTATGGTATTCAAGCCAATAATCAAGCCTAATGAAAAAGGCCAATGACATAGAGAAGGAATAAAATTGATCATTAGCCTTTTTATCAAAGGAACTCTCTTGAATTGTATTATGATTTTCCAATCGACCAACTCATTTAACTAAATCTTAAATAACAAAATTATCTTAAAAATTAATATGAAAATTAAGTAATCGCCAAAGATAGTTCTTACAGTTTTAAATGGATGTGAAAAGTTCATTCTTATCTCTTAATATGAACTACTCGAAGATCACATTCGTAGCTTCTTTGCCATCCTTGCCCGTTTATTCCACTTGAACTCTAAAAATCCCTATGTTCAACTGGAGACTATTTGATTATTTGGACTGAACGAATAGGTTGATTCCTCTTTTAACCCTAATTTCAAACTTTATGTAAAAATTCTTACAGTTTTAAATGGATGTGAAAAGTTCATTCTTATCTCTTAATATTTTATCAAGAAAAATATTGATAAAAATACAGAAGAAATTCACGCCATAAAACATCATCACAACCCCTTAATTGAAAAATTTAACAATTTGATAGGTGAATAATAGAAGAAGAAAGTTGAGATACTCACCCCACAAAGATGGCACTTGAAAGCATACAGTGGAGGTGTGAAGGAGAAATGCAATACACGTGTCCATTCACCAATATAATAGCTCCAAATTTAATGTACAGTTGACGCTGCATTTCGTACAACTATCCGCAACCGTGTTCGTCCACCCTAGTAACGACCATACTAAACAAGCAATCAAGTAAATAAATGTGGGATCAGATATATAAGATATTCAAGAAGAATGAAACTAACATTGAACTTGGGTTTTCCAACAATATTCTCGGTTCTGTTGGATTTCCCAATAATTTTTCACTTATTATTTCTATTTAGTTATATACAATTACAATATTATAATATTTAAATACAAAATTTATACAATATATCTTTTGTATATTTTGATCCGCTACTGATACAGGAATTTATCTGTTGGATATTAGTGTACCTTTCATCTTTTTGTATTTTCTATATTTCTTATAATGTTGTTATTTTGTTATTTTATGTTATGTTATGTATTTTATGTTATTTTAGTATTATTGATAGTACTAATATATTGTCTCTTGTTGCTGTCTTGAGCCGAGGGTCTCCTGGAAACAACCTCCCTGTCCACCGGGGTAGGGGTAATGTCTACATACATATTACCCTTCCCAGACCCCACTTGTGGGATTACACTGGGTTGTTCTTTTGTATATGATTTATACATAGTAAAAATAAATTTCATACAACTACTTATATGTTGTATAATTTATCTACAACTTATCTACAATTTTCATCCAATTTAAATATAATTTTATACAATATTATATTATTTAACTTTCATTTCTTCGAGTTTCAATCTGAAATTCAGCCAAAAATAATTCTAATCATTACCAAAATACCTCAAAATTGAGATATATACTCCAAACCATATTTTCAATTGTTAGCAACAACACACAATCCAAACAAATAATGGTTTTTAAAAATCCAAATTCAAATTCAAAAGCTTTAAAGCTTTTTAATGGCTGTCAATGATGGAATTATTGCTCTCTTTTCCTCTGCTTTACATTACTGAAATTAGATATTTGAGAGATATAGAGAGACGTAGAAAGAATTTTCGGTTCTTTGCAACAAAACCAATTCAAACAAATAATATTTTTTAAAAACCTAAATTCGAATTCAAATTTTCAAAGCCTTTTAATGATTGTCAATGATAGAATTGCTAATCTCTTTTCCTTTGCTTTACTTTACTAGACGGGATTGAGAGACAGAAAGATGTAGAGAGAGAAAGAGCTCAGGAGAGAGAAAACATATGAGGGAGAGAAAAAAAAAAGGAAATAATCGATTCCTAATATAAAGGGATAATTATTTAATTCCTAAAATATATATAATTAGTAAAGTTATATATAGAAGTAATTAAAATTGAAACTTGAGTGGGAAAGATAATAAAATTTTCAATAGTGTATAAGTATATAAAAATCCCTTTTTAGTTATTAGCTCTAATTTAAGATTCATAGAAAATGATAATCGATAATGTAGATACTATTGATGCCTCTAGTATGAACCGTGAAACATAAAAGTGTAGCTAGTCTTCAACGGGTAGAATGAATAGAATGTTCATTTAAGAGTTAAAATAAAATAGCTTAGTACAAATCAACTCTTCTGCTAGTGGCTTGATAAGATAAACTTGGATTGTATTATTAGTTTAAATCAGTTCCCAAGAGGGTTTTGCATAATAGATATATAAAGTATATGCTAAGATACGCTTTAAATTGTTTTCTACTGTTTCGCATTTTATTTTCAAGTAAATTTTACCTCTTATAGCAAAACTTTACATCTTATTTATTACAAAAAAATATTTTCTTAAATTATTATTTTCTATAGCTACCTTTTAGATGTTATAGAAAATATATTTTTGTGATCACTTCTTACTGTTTAGCCATTAAATACGTTGAATAATGTTTTTCTCTAACTTAACTAGAGCTGTCAATATGGGCCGGGCCGGACTAGCTCAGTCTAGCCCGTGTGTACTTTAGCAATTGACAGGCTAGAATGGGCTAGTCCACCATTTTGATGGCCTTATAATTGTCAGCCCATCCATATTATATATGGGCTGTGGGCCTCACGAGCCGGCCCATCATTAAAAAAAATCTAATTTTATAGTTTTTTTTTTAATTCTGACCTAAAAAGGATAATTATTTAAACGTTAAAAAATATTTTATTGCAAGAAATTCGCAAATTTTAATAATTCTTTATATTATTCCAATATATCGCAATAAACACTAAAAAATGTAAAAAACAAGATTATATTTCATTCACTAAAAGTTAAACCTCAAAACAAACTATTCAAGAGACTGTCCATGATGGTTATGAGATATTCAACACATCATCTTCATCAAACACATTTGAATGTTTGTGAGGAGATTGTCTTAACATCTTCACTTTCATCAACATCTACAATTCATATGCACCATTAATTATTTAAATATTAAGCATAATTAAAATTTTAAAACTAATAGTATTTATATTCACATAAAATTTACCACGATCTCTCTCCACCCCATCCCTCTTTTTAGCGCCAGTCTCTTCTCCATAAATACAACCACGATATTCCATTGATTCCTCTCCGTCATCTTGCTAAATTTTTAATTTTTTTGCTCCAAAAATTATGGTAAGTGTAGCTGATAGATTTTCATTGGTATTTGAATTAAATGGAAAAGACAAGACAAGACGAAATAGAAAAAGATAAAAAAGAAATAAAGATATGGAGAAATACTATCACGATCTGGATTTTTCACCCTCGAGAGTCGTAATGACACCTACTAATGTGAGCTAGGCAAGTCAATTATTTGATCAATTTATCTTTTTATCTATTTTATATCCTTTACCAATTAAGAAAAAATAATATTTAAATAGCGGAATTTAACGTAAATGGAAGAAATACAATAAGCTATCTGAACATGAATATCTGATACAACTGTTTGAGTCTCGACTATTCAGAACTGGTGTTACAATTTCACAGACGGTCTAGGAATACTACAAATAAATATTTGAAAGAAATGAATACAACACTATCTCTGAAAATGCGTAAAAGAAACAGGGATAGTAGATAGAAGAAGACGCCAAGGCCTGCGGACACCTGCAGGACTACATCGAATCACCTGATGAGAAAGAAACATCAATCTCACTGTGGTCTGAAGTTTACAATATTGGGGTTAGTGCAAAAGAGTGTAGAGTGTTGTACCAGCACAACCGACCCCATGTGCTGGTAAGTGCCTAGCCTAACCTCGACGAAGTAGTGACAAGGCTAGGACCAGACTATCAAATAAACCTATGCAATTTAACTATATACAACAGAAAATAAGCACAAAACGAAAAAGTCACATACAGTCAAGTAAGGAACGGGGAAACATGTTGCGGGAAAACATTGAATAGTAACAGAAAGCAACAAATAAATATGAGGATCGCTACATCTCAATTGAAAATAGGAAGGGGGAATCATGCTACGGGGTACAACAAGTATCAACAGAAAATCAACAATTTAGTGTAGAAAAATCGTAACACAGTTATCAATAAAAAATAGGAAATTAAAAACAAGTGCATGTCATCACCCTTCGTGCTTTTACTCTCTCTCACCAAAACAATGCACGATATCACCCTTCGTGCGTTATGCTCTTCCTCATCCAAACAACAATCACAAGGCAAATATGGTAAGGGAATCTATAACATCGAGATAAAATCAAGTGACAACATAAAATCCATAAATAAACGTGAGGGACAACATAACTCAATTATCATCAAGAATAAGGAAAATCAAAGACAAGTGCACGACATCACCCTTCGAGCTTTTACTCTCGTTCTCACCATAATAATCAATATAAATTGCACGGCATAACCCTTCATGTTTCTACTCTCCCTCACCATGAAATCAATATAATAGACACGGAATGATACATCGGCACGACATCACCCCTTCGTGCTTTACACTCTTTTATCACAAAAACAAACAATGCACGGCATCACCCTTCGTGCTTTAACACTCTTCCTCACCCAAATAACAATCACAATAAAGGAGAAAGGGAATAAACCAATAATAATAAAAATTCCGGCAACGGAACACAATTAAACAATTAAATTGTGGCAACAGAACAATAATTAAATAATTAAATCCCGGCAAAGGAGTAATATCAATAATCTCAAGAACTTATAATGCCCCCATACCAAGTGCAAAATGTTGTCTTATGGACATCGGATGCCCTAATCCTCAACTGATGGTAGCCAGATCTCAAATCAATCTTTGAAAATACCTTGGCACCCTGATACTGATCAAACACATCATCAATCCTTCGCAATGGATACTTATTCTTGATTGTAATGTTGTTCAACTGCCGGTAATCAATGCACATTCTCATCGAACCATCCTTTTTCTTAACGAACAACACTGGCGCACCCCAATGCGAAACAATAGGTCTAATAGAACCCTTCTCAAGCAAGTCCTGCAATTGCTCCTTCAACTCTTTCAACTTAAGCGGGCTCATGATACGTCGGAATAGATATGAGCTGAGTGCTCGGAGCTAAATAAATGCAAAACTCAATATCCTTGTAGGGTGGCATACTTGATAGGTCTGAAGAGAATACCTCAGAAAACTTACGAACAACGGGCATAGAATCAATAGTAGGAACCTCAGCACTAGAATCGCGAACATATTCCAAATAGGCTAAACACCTCTTCTCGACCATACGCCAAGCCTTCACATAAGAGATAACACCACGGGTAGAATGACCAGGAGTCCTCTCCACTCTAAACGAGGTAAACCTGGTAAGGCTAAGGTCACAGTCTTTGAATGACAGCCCAAGATAGCTTGGTAAGGTAATAACTAGTCTATCCCTAATATGACACTGAAATCAACCATATCCAGAAGAAGTAAATATACACGAGTCTCAAGACCTCCAATCACAACTATACATGATCAATGAACAAGATCCACCACAATAGAATCACCCACCAGCATCGACACATAAACAAGGGCACATAAAGAACCACAGGGCATGACCAGATGCGGCGCAAAATAAACTGAAGCTTTTCTGCTATAAGCCAGAACGGTACTTGTACCTCCACCTCTAATACCTTTACCTCCACCTTTAGCATTTCTATCTCCACCTCTAATACCTCTACCTCCACCTCTAGCTAACTGAGCAGGCTGGACGAGTCCCTCAATGAACCTCCTCACTCTCTCTCACAGTGGGAAGTATGATAACAGCATGACAATCCAACTCGATGAATCTGATCTCGTACTGAGTAACAACCATAGAACCCTACTGGAGATGCTCAAACTGCCTCTGATATACTGCTCTCTGAGTGATGAGGAGAAACTTTTTCAGAAATAGCTGCATGAACTATTCTCAAGTCGAAACTGATGAACTAATTGCTATAGCCAATCAATAGTATCTCCAATAGGTCTTGGCAGATCCAGAAAAGCGAAAAGTAGCAAAATTGACCCCATTAGTCTCCAAAATCCCCATGTTCCTGAGAACCTCATGAAATTTGTCTAGATAATCTTGGGGATCCTCAAAAGATGCACCAGTGAAAGGAGTGGAGAGCTTGGTAAAACTTATCCAACCTCCACAAAGCCTCGAAAAACATAGCTGATCTATCACCGGTCTGTGCTGCTGCTCGGCTGAAGAAGCGGTACGTGACGTCGCCATTCGCAAAAGAATAGAGTAGAAATTCAATTACTACTGGGAAACAGAACCGCACAACAAGAAAGAACAAATGTGAAGTGTAGTCTGTGAAAGGATAAATAAAGACGTCTCTGTACTGATACCTTAGACTCTACTAAGCTTGTCTGTGAACTGTGAGACCCATGTAACCTAGAGCTATGATACCAACTTATCAGGACCCGAATTTTCCACCACCGTATTCGTGATGACGCCTACTAATGTGAGCTAGGCAAGTCAATTATTTGAATAGTTTGCCTTTTAGCACATTTTATATCCTTTACCAATTAAGAAGAAATAATATTCAAATAGCAGAATTTAACGTAAAAGGAAGAAATATAATAAGCTATCTAAAATGAATATCTGATACAACTGTTTGAGTCTCGATTACCCAGAACTGCTGTCACAGTTTCACAGATGGTCTAAGAATACTACAAATAAATGTCCGAAAAAATGAATACAACACTGTCTCTGGAAATGCGTAAAAGAAATAGGGATAGTAGATGGAAGAAGACGCCAAGGCTTGCAGATGCCTGTAGGACTACCTCGGGTTGCCTGATGAGAAAGAATCAGCAATCCCACCGCAGTCCGAAGTCTACGACATTGGGGTTTACACAAAAGAGTGTAGAGTATAGTATCAGCACAACCGACCCCATGTGTTGGTAAGTGCCTAGCCTAACCTCGGCGAAGTAGTGATGAGGCTAGGATCTGACTACCAAATAAACATGTGCAATTTAACTATATACAACATAAAAGTCGTACAGAAAGAAATAGTCACATACAGTCAATTATGGGATGAGGAAACATGCTGCGGGAAAACATCGAATAGTAATAGAAAGCAACAAATAAATGAGGATCACTACAGTTCAATTGAAAATAGGAAGGAGAATCACGCTGCGGGGTACAACATGTATCAATAGGAAATCAACAATTTAGTGTAGAAAAAGAGTAACACAGTTATCAATAAAATTTAGAAAATTAAAAACAAGTGCACGACATCATCCTTCATGCTTTTGCTCTCTCTCACCATATCACCCTTTGTGCTTTACGCTCTTCCTCACCCAAACAACAATAACAAGGCAAATAGGGTTAGCAAATCAATAACATCAAGACAAAATCAAGTAACAACAGAAAATACATAAATAAACGTGAGGGACAACATAACTCAATTATCATCAAGAATCAGGAAAATCAAAGACAAGTACACGGCATCACCCTTCGTGCTTTTACTCTCCCTCACCATGAAATTAATATAATAGGCATGGAATGGTATATCGTGCGGCACGGCATCACCCTTCGTGCTTTTCGCTCTTTCCTCACAAAAACAAACAATGCACAACATCACCCTTCATGATTTAACACTCTCCCTTACCCAAACAACAATCACAACCAAGTAGCAAGGGAATAAACAAATAATAATAGAAATCCCAGCAAAAGAATGCAATTAAACAATTAAATTCTTACAAGGGAACAATAATTAAATAATTAAATCTCGACAAGGGAGAAACATCAATAATCTCAGCATTCCGGTGTCACGACCCATATTTTCCACCCTCGAGAGTCGTGATGGCACCTACAAACAGGAGCTAGGCAAGCCGAATTAACTACTTTTTCTTAGAACATAATAATAACATAAAACCTTTTTCATTTAAAATAATAATGTGGAAGACTTAACATTTAAACACAACTGAATAAAATGCGGAATTTTAACACAATACTACCCAAAACCCGGTGTCACATATCTAACAAATCTCTAGGCGTATTCTAAATATAGTGTTAAAAAGGTAAAAATGCTTGTCCTGATAAAAAATGGGATAACAGCTAAAACAAGATACGGGAGACGATGGGCCCGTGAATGCCTACAAGGCTACCTCGGTATTTCGCTCTGGACTGAAGATCAGCTCATAAATCCACTACTGCTGTCCAAAAGCTGCTGCTACGATACTATGAACTGTGCAAAAGGATGCACAGAGTGTAGCATCAGCACAATGGACCCCATGTGCTGGTAAGTGCCTAGCTTAACCTCGGTGAAGTAGTGACGAGACTAGGCCAGACTACTAGATAAACCTGTGCAGTTATGAAATATATTGCAGAAAATAAACAGGAAATAACAGTTTATAAAGGGAGGGGAACATGTTGTGAGGAGGCAATAGTTATAAACAAGAACCCTGAATTCAAAGATAGAACAACCAATAGAAACTTAATCCTGGAATGTACACACTTAACCTATAATTTGTTGGGGTTTGCATCCCGATCCAATCGCATAACAATACTGTTGCGACGTGCAACCCAATCATCAATTATCATTGTTGCAGCGTGTAGCCCGACCCCAATTGTCATTGTTGCGGCATACAACCCGATCCATAATATATAAGAACACCTCACCCAGTTAACAAGCACAAATAAGAGATAAGGGAGTAACAACTAGTGAATGAAATCCCGGCAAAGGAATATAACAACACAACTAAAACCCGGCAAGGGAGAAAAAATCAACAAAACCAATAAAACATCCCGGAAAGGGAATAACAATCAACTCTTGGTCTTTTTTACACTTCTCACTCTACAATTCACTTTATCATCAATCCATCGCTCCAAAGAGTCATTTTATATCATATACCTTCTCAGTCCATAACATAACTCGAGCCAATGGTCCACAGAGTTTAGCAATCATAATCTCTTCCTCATGTCCTTTATAGTATATAGAAATCATCAAAGTAAATAAGACTCTACTCCTATTACCTCAAGTCAAAGTTAGACCAAACACTTACCTCGAATGCTCCAAACTCCACTCAAGCTTCTTAGTATAGCTTTATCCCTCGAATTCACTATAAAACCGCTCGAATCTAGTCACAAATTACTTGAATGTATCAAAAAATGCTAATTGAATAAATTTTAATGCATAAGAATGAATTTCACAAAGTTTTGCTCAAAAAGTTCCCAAAATGCCCCGAGGCCAACGGTCTCAAAACCCGAGGTTCGAACCAAAACCCGGTTACCCCTTCCCCCACGAGTTCATATCTATGATTTGTTTTGAAATTAGACCTCAAATTGACGTCCAAATCCCCAATTTTAAGTACACCTAAGCTCTACCCAAAATCCCCATTTTCACCTATGAAAATCCTTGATTTTAAGATGAAAACATGTTGAATGATGTTAAAGATTGAAGAAATTAAGCAAAAGTTGACTTACAAATGATTTGGAGAAGATAGATTTCTTGGAAAATAGCCTATGGAGTTTATGTTTTGAATGAATGAAGAAAAGAGGTTTAAAATTCGTCTAAGTATGAAATAGCTGGGCCTCAGATACGGGAAATGCGAACTTAATGCGAACCCAAAAGAAATTCCTCACTTTTGCATTTGCGGACACTGTGTCACTTTTGCGATATCGCATTTGCGAATTTCCCATCACATTTGCGAACCCTGACAAGAATGAGCATCTTCACACATGCGGAGCAAATCATCATATTTGCAATAGGGGGCAGGTCTGGCAATCTCGCATTTGTGATAAAATCTTCGCATTTGCGGATCTCGCATTTACGAGCCAGATGCGAAGTCTGCAGGTCAGTTCATACCAGCTATTTTCCAAGATAAAAAATGCAACTCGATACCTATTCAAAACTCACCTGAGCCCTCGGGCTCCAACCCAACCATACACACAACCTCATAAACATCCAACGGACTTACTCATGCGATGAAATCGCCAAAATAACATCATGTACATAGAATAAAGCCTCAAAACACATGATTTCTTCCAACTTTTCATAAAACACTAATTTTTCCATTTCAAGTCCAAAACACGTCAAACGAAGTTCGTTTTCAACCAAACTTCACAAAAAGAACATAAACCACATATAAGACCTATACCGGGCACCAGAACCAAAATACGGCCCGATACCAACACTTTCTAATCCATTTTCATTTCAAATTTCCATATAAGTTTTAGAAAAACAATTTATTTTAAAAATTCGTTCCTCGGGCTTGGGACCTCGGAATTTGATTTCGGAGATACGCTCAAGTCCCATCCTCTGAGACCGTTAAATCAAGGGTCCGGGTCTATTTACCCAAAATATTGACCTACATCAATATTAATCATATTAATATAAAAAATTATCATTTTTCACATAGAATTCAAATTTAAGCTTTTTGGCTACGTGCTCGGACTGTGCAAGTAAATCGTAGCAACCCTAAATGAATTTTCCAAGGCCTCGGAGACACAACACGAGTGAGAATATAGGTGATGAACCTTTGGGTCATCACATTCTCCACCTCTAAAACAACATTTTATCCTTGAATGAACAAAAGAAAGAAGTACCTGAGTTGGGAAATAGATGAGGACAACGACTCCACATATCAGACTCGAGGTCGATGCCTCAAGAAGCTGACCTCTTCACTGAACATGCGCTGAAGGAAAACTCTTTGACCTCAACTATTGAACCTGCCGGTCTAGAATAGCCACCGCCTCCTCCTCATAAGACAAATCCTTATCCAATTGGACAGTGCTGAAATCAAACACATGTGCTGGATAAGCGTGATACCTCCAAAGCATGGACACATGAAAAATTGGATGCACGACTGACAAGCTTGGCGGCAAGGAAACTCTATAAAGCCACCTCTCCCACATGATCGAGGATCTCAAATGGGTCAATGAACCTAGGGCTAAGCTTGCTCTTCTTCCCAAATCTCATCACGCCCTTCATAGGCAACACTAGGAGCAATACTCGCTCACCAACCATGAAAGCCACATCTCGAACCTCGCGATCTGCATAACTCTTTTGCCTGGACTGAGCTGCTCGAAACCTATCCTGAATGATCTTGACCTTATCCAAGGCCTCCTGAACTAAATCTGTACCCAATAACCGAGCCTCTCCTAGCTCAAAATATCCAACCAGAGACCGACATTGCCTACCATACAACGCCTCATATGATCCATCTAAATGTTGGACTGGTAGTTGTTGTTGTAGGCAAACTCCGCTAAAGGCAATAACTGATCCCACGAACCTCCAAAGTCAATGACATAGGCTCGGAGCATATCATCTAGTATCTCAATAGTCTGATCGGACTATCCGTCTATCTGAGGATGCAATGGTGTGCTCAACTCAACCTGCATGCCCAACTCTCGCTAAACCACTCTCTAGAAGTGCGAGGTAAGCTGCGTACCCCCGTCCAAAATGATAGATACCACCACCTCATAAAGGTGAACAATCTCCCTGATGTAGATCTCAGCTAACCTCTCGGATGAATAAGTGGCTGCAATAGGAACAAAATGTGCTGACTTTGTTAGCCTATCAACAATGACCCAAATCACATCAAAGTTTTTTCGGGTCAATGGGAGTCCACTAAAAATATCTATAGTAATCCTCTCCCACATCCACTCGAGAAGCTTAATCCTCTGAAACAGTCCAGCATACCTCTAATGCTCATACTTAACCAGCTGATTGTTCAAACATCAAGCCACATACGTAACTATATCTTTTTTCATTCTACGCCACCAATAGTGCTTCCTTAGATCCTGAACATCTTCGCGGTGCCCTGGTGAATAGAATACCAAGAACTATGGGCCTCCGCTAAGATCAACTCTCAAATCCCATCAACATTGGCCACACAAACTCACCCCTGCAATCTCAAGATACCATCATCACCTAAGGTCACTTTCTTGGCACCTCCACGCTGCACCGTGTCTCTCAGGACGCACAAATGGGGATCATCAAACTGCCGATCATGGATACGCTCCAATAATGGAGAACGAGCGACCGTGCAAGCTAACACTCGGCTAGGCTCAGAAATATCTAATCTCATTAATCGATTGGACAAAGCCTGAACATCCAAAGCAAGCGGTATCTAGCTGATCGGAATATATGCAAGACTACCCATGCTGGCAAACTTCCTACTCAATGCACCGTCCGCCACATTGTCCTTCCCCGGGTGGTACAAGATAGTAACATCATAATCTTTCAATAACTCCAACCACCTCCTCTGTCTCAAATTCAACTCCTTTTTGCTTGAACAAGTACTGGAGACTATTGTGACCAGTGTACGCCTCACACCTCACACCATATAGATAATACCTCCAAATCTTCAAAGCATGAACAATGGCTGCCAACTTTAGATCATGAATCAGATAATTCTTCTTGTGGATCTTCAACTGCCTCGAAGCATAGGCAATGACTCTGTCGTCCTGTATCAGTCGCGAACCCAACTATATTTCCTCCATTGTTAAGCAACCAAGGGAGCTTTTTGAGCGATTTGAAGCGTGTTTTCAATGGGTATTGATTGGAGGTAAGTCGTCTGACTTAAAAACACCATTTCTAGGAAGAATCAACCCTTAATTCCATGAAATTGGATAGAAATTGTGAAGAATTAGGGCTTAGTTTTTAGAAAAGAATTTTGGGGATTTGAAAGGTCAAAGGGACTCCATTTTTGGTGAACCTTATATGTACGGACTCGTGGCAAGACAAGGAATCCAAAGATGTAATTTTCAAAATTTTTCGAGAAGTGGACCCGGGGCTCGAGTTTTACCAACTTCGTGATTTTTAGCATATTTGGAATAATTTCAATTGGATCATGCTTATTTAGCCTATAATAACGTATTCGTTATGGTTTTGACTAGATTTGATGCTCGTAGAGGGAGATTCAAAGGTAAAAGGCATTGCAGACCAGTGTACGACTGGTTAGAGGTGAGTAGTTTGTATAGATGATGGTTTGAGGGTTTGAAACCCTTGTCTATCACATCGTGACGCTATGTTAGGGCGTGACCCGCACCCCATGGCAGGTGCGGGATGGCATATGATTGGGGGTTGTGCTTTGGTCCAACCCGAGAGCTGACTATAAATTATTGACAGCTGATACACACATTGTATTGTTGATAATTGGGCTTACTGCCATGTTTGGGGCCTTGTGCCGATCTGTAGCATCCGTCTAGGATGGATATCTGTATGATAACATGATTTGCATAATCATTGATCTCAGTCATGTGCTTAATCACTGCATTAAATGCTAACTCACCCTACTTCTGATATTAACTAATTAAATTATATCCGCCTCAATTACTGGAACTGAGAAGTTAGATTGAATCTGTTATGTGACTAATATTGTATATTGTGGACTGAATCTGGGTCACGCTACATGCCGTAGCGATTATTATATATTGATATTAACGTCGAGAGCCTGTTCTATTCGGATACCTGGCCGATATTGTTGGGCTAAATGAGCCCCTTCGAAGTCTGTACATACCCCCAGTGAGCGCCGTTGGCAATAAATAAATATGGATGGCTCGGGCTGCACACCGCAGTGTATTCGTGTACATTGCATTGCATTTTTTATCTGATACTTGATTGCTATTTTGATATTGCATTGCTGTTAGTTTGTAGCTAAGGAATAGGACTGATAGATTTAGCTTTGCTTTATGACATTTCATGGATTTCTTACTTTCAGACATTTTTCTGCACTTAGTATTCACTGAGTCGGTAGTACTCACCCCTACTCCCTGCACCTTGTGTGCAGATTCAGGTACACCGGAGGTTTAGCTAACACTCATAGTCTCCAGATATTTCCAGAGTGGTTGAGGTAGCTGCATGACGTTCGCAGGACCTGGCTGTTTTTCATTTTTCCAGTTTATTATTATTACATACATTCCAATTTTTTATTATTTCCATTTAGATATTATTATCCAGTTTTATTTAGAGGCTCTAGACTCGTGACCCCAGATCTTATGGGTGTTTATCGGTTTCCGTATTTGTCCTTATTACTCTATTAATATTTTTGGATTATTATTCTAAAATTACTATAATATTCTAAAATTGTCGGTTTTGAGACTTAATGTTAAATTAGAAGCGATTGTTGGTCAGGCTTACCTAGCTTTACGGCTGAGTGCCATCACGATTGAGTTTGGGTCGTGACAAATATGTATCAGAGCCTAGGTTACTAGGACTCACGAGTCATGAGCCGGTTTAGTAGATTCTTGTTTATGGGTGTGTCGTGCACCACATTTATAAGAAGGAGGCTACAGAACCTTTAGGAAACACTCCACTTTCTTGAAATTCATATTGTGCGGTTTGATAACGTGAAGACTAAATTTCTGTATTCTATTCTCTCGCAGATGGTGAGAACCTGTGCTAATGGACGTGGAGGACGACCACCAGTACCACCTGCTAGAGGGCGTGGACCCGGTCGTGGTTCTGGACGAGGCAGACCAGCAGGGGCTGCACCTGCAGACCCACCAGCTGCCCAGGTCCAAGATCAGCCTCCAGCTGTAGATGCTTCAGCAGCACCTATTCAGGCACCGACAGTGCCAATCATGATTCTTGGTCTTCAGGAGGCTTTGGCTCAGACTTTGTCCATTTGCACTGGCCTGGCTAAGACGGTTTCAGCCACTACAACAACGGCTACTTCTCAGAGCGGGGATGGTCATCAGACCCCCGATGCTCGCACATCCGAAAAGGTGGTTCAGGGCTTACAAACACCTGAGGTAGCTCCAATTCAGCTAGTTCAGCCAGTTGCTCCAGTATGAGGAAAAAATCGGGATGAATTTGAAAGAAACAATTTCACTAGGAAGCTCTAAATTTGAAAGGTTTGACCAAGAGTTGACTTATATTTATATGAGTTCGGATCAGAGATTGTATGATTTTGTTAACTTTGGGGTATGATTTTTTATTTAGGAGAATGATCGTAAGTAAATTTGGAGGTCTGGTATAGAATTAGGCTTGAATTGCGAAGTTAGTATTTTGGTGAATACCGATTGAGGGGTGAGATTTGGATCCGAGGCTCGGAATGGAATTCTAAGAGTTGTTGTATCTTCATTAGTTTATTTGGGATGTGTGTGCAAAATTTCAAGTCATTCGAACGTGGTTTGGTTGGGTTATTGAATAATGCGTGTTTCGGAAGTTTTAAAAGAACTTAGGCTTGAATTCGGTGGGAATTGATGATTTTTGTGTTGTTGGATGTGTTTTTATGATTAAAACAAGTTTGAATAACGTTATAGGATGTATTGGAATTTTTGATTGAGGTCCCGGGGGCCTCGGGATGAGTTCAGGTGGCTAAACGGGAAGTTTTGGACTTGTGTTGTGCATTTCATTGCTGCTTCTGGTATTTTTTCGCTTCTACAGATTTGGGACCGTAGAAGCGGTCTCGCGGATGCGGAAGAGGAGGTCGCAGATGTGATTTTTGGCCTTTGAGAACTTTTCCGCAGAAGTGGATCTTGGTTTGTAGAAATAGAAGCCGGAGAAGCGGGATTGTGATCGCAGAAGTGGATTTCAGGCTTAAGTGGAATTTCCACAAAAGAGGAAAATGGGCTTCAAAAGCAGAAGTCGCAGAAGTGAATATTTGACCACGGATGCGATTTCGCCTGGTCAGAAATATTAATGTTCACCTTCGCAAAATTTTGAAGGTCTTCTCAATTTTAACTTCGGGCTTGGAGTATTTTTGACGATTTGAAGAAAGCTTTCATGGGGAAATCGATAAGGTAAGTATTTTTGGACTCTAAACATAATTCTATGGTGATATATCATGAATTAGGAGTGAAACTTAAGGAATTAATGGGTAAAAATGGTGGCTTAGGGCTTGAACCTAAGAGAAAAATAATTGAGAATTGGAAGGGTCAATTGAACTCCAATTCTTGTCATTTGATATGTATAGACTCGTGGTGAGATAAGGAATCCAGATAAGGAATCCATTGATGTAAAAAATTTTGAATTTCGAGAAGTTGGATCAAGGCTCAGGTTTTGCAAATTTAGGAATTTTTGATATTTTTCAATCGGGTTTTGTTCCCTTAGCATATTGTGACGTAATCATTTTAGTTTTGGTTATATTCGATGCACGAGGAGGCCTATTTGAGAGGTAAGGGCATAGCGGGCTAGAGCTTTGGCCAGTTTGAGGTGAGTAATGTTTGTAAATGATATCCTGAGGGGTTGAAACCCTGAATTCAACATCGTAGTACTATATTAAGGTGAGACACGCACTGAAAAACGAGCGTGGGGTCTGTTACTACTGAGGATTTGTGACTTAGTCCATTTAGATTGATGATTTTGCCGCATATTTGACTGAAACTTATTTTTTATCATTTTGATTTGGGCTGATATTCATATTTGGACTTCGTCCCAATTATTTGAAACCCCTTCAGGGAGGATTGTTGATATTTTCTCACTTTTTTGATTTTATACTTGGACTCAATCATTTTTTTCACTACTTTCAAAACTCAGCCAAAGTTAGTTTGCTTTAAAACTTAAAATGATATTTTCATTACTATTTTGGTCTGAGCAGCATGTTTACTGTTGCCCGAGGGGCTTATGTGATTTTTGGCTGAGTAAGGCCGAGGGCCTGTGTTGTGAGGATACTTCTAGATCAGGCTACACGCTGCAACAGTGTTATACTAATACTGATATGAGGTCAAGGGCCTAGACTTGATGTCATGAGATGGATTGATATTTGCGCTTGCGATTATGTGAGCAAGTGTTTTGAACTTATATGTTCTGTATTGTCCTTAATAGTGGGAAAGAAAGCTGGATAGCTTTGTAATGAGTATGTTAGCACTGTGTGATGTTTCTATATAACTTGGAAGTATTGAGGGAGATCTGTTGGATGATAGGTAGACTACTAAGTGTATGTTTTCCATTGTGAGTGGAAGTGTAACTCTGAGTTATGGGCGGTGAAGAATCTTTTCAACTCTCCTAGTTGGGAGTGAGGTAGATTGCATGTTGCGGCATGAGTTCAGACTCAGGAAGGTTTAGTGAATGTGTAATGTGTATGTCAGTAGAAGGTATACATAAAAGTTATATTGAGGCGAAGCAGGTGGGTTATCTCATGTGGAGTGTTCTGAAGTGGCATGATCCTTATGTGTATGTTAGAAGATCTCATGTGTAATTTAAAGGTACGTGTTGAAATTTAAAATTTCAGGCCGCTTAAGAGAGTGGGATTAACTGTTGCAGGGATGTATGCGGGATTTGAAGATTTACTGTACTGGATGATCTGTGTTTTCACAAACTTATAAATGATTTGAGTATAATTTCACTATGGTATTGTGGAATCAATAAAGCAAAAGTGTTATTAGTTATTGAGTGTATCTTGATCTATGTCTTTGTGCGAAGTGGGGGAGTATGTTGTGAGCAGGTTATTGCACGGTTAGGTGCTATGTTGGTTCCAGTTTGGGGGCGTGCGAGTGAAGTAGCTATGGCTAGAGTAAAGGAAGAGTTTGACAAAGGTTATATTCTGCTTCATATGGTATGAGAATCACGGAATGTCTAGAGTGGTGTTGGTAAAGAATGCTCGGCGCATAGAGCGGGAAGTTGTTTGGTTGTTGAGCACTCCCAACTATGTCCTCTAGAAAGGACTCATGGACGTTGCAAATATAACCCGAGTATTACACCCAGGGTCGAATCCACAGAGAGTTAACCTATCAGCCACTATCTTTAGATCCACTAAACTCTTCAGAACCAGCTTCCCAAGACTTTCAAATCACAGTTGGAGGTTTTTTTATGAACTAAGATTTCAGTAAAATAACAAGTTGTAAACTAAATAACTAATGTTGTAAACAATGATGAGAGAAAGCTAAGGTAATGATTTCCCTATTGATGGAATCCCTTCTGTTTATGCTTCGTACGAATTTACCAACACACCTCTATCAATCATGAACACTCTTCTTACCGTAAATCTCCCCCGAGTAATCACAGTAGTATACTATTGCACTCTCTCGAGAAACACTAGCTAGCTTTAATTAACTTAGTTCACTTAAGATTGCACCGAAGGCTTCGATATCCCTAATCCCGCCTTTAAACCCACAGTTATAGATTCCTCTTATACTTTAGGAGTGGTGTTATTTAACAATAACCTAAATATGCACTCTCTTCTGATTTGTGCACGCTAAATAGTCACAACTAAATGAGGATCCTGTCAATTAACTACAACAAGAACATAGTTGAATAAATAAAGATTGAAACTAGCAATTTGTATACACATATACAAGAAGTTCATCCCCCAATAGGTTCCATCAAAACCTTAGACAAGGAATGTAGCAACTCATGGCTATGGGTAAATAAACTTAATTAATATTCACCATAAACTACCAATAAAAATCAAAAGAAAAGAAGAAATATGGTTTAAAATAGGGTTTCGGGCTAAAAATCCTGTGTTTGCACTTTAGTCCTTCAAGTTTTTCGCGCCCACCGCGGTTCTGCCACGATCGCAGTAGAACCGCGACCGAAGAGCCCATATGATACTCATCTTGTCCACGACCGCGTTTCACCTCGGTTCTGGCGCGATCGCGGTGGAACCGCGACAAAATAGTTCCTCTGGTACTTCAACATGTTTTTGGCGTGGTTCAATTAGGACTTTTCACGGTTGGCCTCTTTTACTTTATTTTTGACTCCAAAAACACTCCTGAGTCTTTCCTAGTTAAATATAACCTACAAATCATAAAAAGCACTCAGAAGAGCATTTTGTTATCACTTTTATTACCAAAACTATGCAAGAAAGTGGTTATTTGGGCCTGAATATAGTCAAATTCACCTATTATCAGTTGTATTGGGATGAGGATTTCATTTTGCGATATCGAAGTGCCAATAAGACATGGGTGGTTCTATTCGTTAGGTAAGGTAATTTGTAGTTTGAATAATAGTGAATGAGATTCGAGAATGTCTCGAATGTGTTAAAAATTCCACAGGAAATAATCGGGTATCTTAAGGTTGTGTATGTGGTTAGAGACTGTGTTTTTATGGGAAAAAAGGCCAAGACTTGTGGTATTTTCATGTTAATTATGGGATCCTATGTATAAGTATGTGGAAGGTAAAGCTAATAAATTTGGATTCGCAGGAAGTTCTTCAGAGTAAAGTATTTTGGAATGTACTGTTTCTGGGGACATTTGAGAGAGTATTCAATGGCTTATGGCTCTTAGATAGTGTGGTCTTGTGCTTGGGTCTCGTGCGGTAAGCGTTTGTTGAGAATTATGGTGCTACATCAAGGAGAAATATCAATCTGAAGATGAATCAGAAGGAAATTTAGATAGATGAAGAAGCTTGATAGTAGACCGGATCGACGTGGTAAGGATATGATTAATTATTTGTATGTGTCTGAGTTCATACAAGTAATTTGTAGCAATGCTCTTAGGTTTCGATGTCTTGCTTAGCTTGGTCCAGTTAAAAGGATTCAGTCCTGGCAGTTTAGTGTGTGCAAATGGAATTAGGAGAGTTATTGTTGATTTCTATTGTGGTTGGAGATGTGTATTTCCTACGAGTGTTAGAAGAATGGGATGCGTAATGTTTTTATTCTAGATGGGGTCAATGGAAGTTCTTGGCTTGATGGGTTACAATTCAGTTCTGAAAGGGAGTTCGTAAAACTCCTAGGCAACGGTTAGCCTCAGATGGTTAAGGTAATCATTTTTCTAATTGGAAGTGATTTAACGATAGTATATGTTCAGAAAAAGGGTAATGTGATTTGAGTGATGGAACTGCGGTGGTATTGCGGCACTTTCTTGTTAGATCGTCGGGTGATTTGGCACAAGGAGATTTTAGAGTATTTATCGTGGAATGATTGGGTATTGGAGGTGTGGTATATATTCGAATGGCAAAATTGGATATGGTATGGTGATTCATGTGCCATGTGGATTTGGAGACGGAAGTTCTCATATTCAGGCTAAGTTGTGATAATAGATCGCGTGTATCGGCACTGTTTAGCAACTACTGGGATTTGGAGGCCGCGTGGATGTTTCTTTCTTGGTATGTTAGATTTTTGGATATGGTATTGGAGTTTAGACTGGTTGTCTCACTGTTGGTTTATTCTCGACCATTGCACCCTGGGCTATGCCGGGATGCCACAGATTGGGTGGGGAGGTGCGTCGGAGTATGTTCTAGAAGAGTAATTTGTGTTTCGAAGAACCAACGGACTATTGGGAAGGATTGCTTTTCTTAATTCGACCTTCGTGATGGATGTCAGTAAAGAGGTTTCTATCATTGATCCGGTTCTGGTGTTGAGGGACTTTTCGGATGCATTTCTTGTGGCCGGGCCTTTTGCTGGGTGAGCTTGTGGATTTCGGTATTGATTTGGTGCCGGGCACCATATCGAATGGCACCGGCAAGAGTTATGGTAGTGGAAGGAACAACTCCAGGTTTCCCTTGTAAAGAGTTCATTGGCAGGCCAATGTGGATGCGTGCTCCAGCTCGAGTCGGTTCGGTTGGCTCCAAATTGTATTGTTGAGGGATAGGTTGATTCGACCGTTATTAAGCTTATCGATGTTATGGAGTGATTTATGAGTTGCTTTTTTTCCCTGTGTTGCGAGGCGTTATGATCTACTGGTTATGGGTGCATATGGTGCGGTTCTATTGGAGGTTTATAGTGGAAGTCGATCTGGAAGAGTAATTGGGTGTTGCTAGGTGGATGGCATATCTATTATGTCCTATCGGGTTTGAATGGTATATGATATTTGTTTCACCATAGGTGTGATGATTTGCTTTGGTCTCAGACATCAAATGATGCGTGGTTGTCATTTTCGAGCATAATAACTTAAGGTGTTTCATTTGGAGCAGTTTTTGGATATGTGGAGGTATGATCTTGTGGGTTAGATTCATGTGTTCGGTTTCTATGGTGTGTGACGGGTTCTCAGCATTGTATGTGCTGGTACTGGTGTGCTGGAGGTACGGCTAATTCATTTGAGTCATTTCCACAATTAAATATGTTCAGACCGTTGCTTATTGGTGGGCGTATTGTGCTGGTAGTGGCTTAAGCCTCTATTGATGTGTCATGTCACAAGAGGGGTGTATTAGTTTAGAGGAGTGTGAGCATATGATTTTTGCCTTGTTATTTACTCCTATAAAATTCATTAAAGTTAGGATTTTCCTTTATTGATTGAAATTTTAGTGATTTAATTGCACGATTTTATGTTTTGTTTGCATTTCTGTGTGTGTTTTTAGTTTGACATAATCCATAAAAAAATACTAAAATAACATATTTGCTTTTAAAAGTCCAATTTTTTATTTTTAGGCTTACAAGTTAATTAATATCACAAAATAAAAGAAAAATTAACAAAAATAGTCTTTTTACATTTTTCGTTTAGTTTTTCTTTTAAGTTTGGATTTAGTTAGTTTTAGGAGAATCAATTAGTTTATTTTGAGTCTAATCCAGTTTTTGTTAGTTTTAATTGTGCCTTTAATAAAAAATAAAAATATAAATTAGAAGAAGAAAATTGAAATTGAGCTATTTTTTTTAAAAAATAAAAGGAATTGGGCCATGTTTTGTTTAAACCAAACCATCAGCCCCAAAAACCCGTTTCGAACCAGGCCCAAATCCCGTCACAACCCGGCCCCCCTTCAAGTTAAATGACGTCGTTCTGTCATAAAACTATCCAGCCGTCGATGATCTTCGATTGAATGGTTCGGAACCAGATCAATTGTGGTATATAACGGTTGGATCCTTTCCCCTCCACCCCCAAAGTCTCCTTCACCAAGACACATACATGTAATGTCGTCATGCTCCGCCGCCGGAAATCGCCTCATGGGGGCGGCTGGTCTCCATTCCCACCCAAAATTACACCCCTGAATCTCTTCTTCCCCCTCTTCTCAAATCCAGCCGTAGTTTCATTCAAATCATAACCAAACTTCACGAATCTTGAATCAAAATTCCGACCAAAATGCAAGTTCGGCCAAATCCAACCAAACTAACACTCCTGAACCGCCTCACTCTCCCCTCTCTAAACCCCCAAACCCCGTCCCTCAAATCTGATCAGAACTTCACAAATATTAAATTGAAATTTCGGTCAAAACTCTAAGTTCTTAAAACCCCACCAAATTGATACCACATGGCTTCCGCACTCCCTTCATGAGGAAATCACCGTCAGTTTTGTTCGATTCTCGCCCAAGACGCTCGAATTTTGATTCAAAGTGGCGGTAAAAATGTTTGAATCTAATCATGAGTTTTCTGATTAATCTTTAAATTTTGCTTGATTTCTGCTTCTGCGGGTTCAATTTTTGTTCATGTTTAAGTATGCTCTCATGGATTTTTGATTTTTGCTTTTATTTATAGTTAAATCCTGTCTTGTTCTCTACTCTATTTTAATTTTTTTAGTAATTTCAAAATCCGGGAGTGTTTGTTTGGATTGTTTAGGATTAATTTAGGGTTCTAAGTTGATTTCTGTTCACATCGAGTCAGTTAAATTCATGATTCAATAGCGGTTAATTAATTCTTGTGTTAATTTTTTGTTGATTTTAGAATTACCGCAGTACTTGTTGTTTTAGATTTTTAATTAGTTAATTCAAGTCTTAACTAGAGTTGTTCGAATCCCTCAAATCAGATATTGGGACTGTTTGGTTATAGTTGATTATCTTGACTAGGGAAAAAAGAGTTGGAGTTTTGTTCATACTAGCTTAATAAATCTCGAAATAAATCAAGGGTAGTATAGGCATTTCTATGTAAAGAAAATGTTGTAGATAAGGTTAGAATTCCCTAGACCTTCTAGAATAGGACTTTTGTTTAACCTTCAGTAAATTTAGTGTAGCAACTTGAGTAACAAGTCAGAAAATAAGGGATAAATAAGTAAAACTGAAAAATTTAAAGAGGGACTAGGGGTATAAATGAAATTTGAAAACTTCCCCTTAGCTTTGCATATAAATGGCAGTCACTATTGCCTTGATTAACAAGTTTTCAGATGTGAAATTCCCAAAATCTTCCAAAATCCAAATTTCCCTCTCAAAGCACTTTCAGCAAAGTTTAGCTTTAGAAATGTGAATTTCAAATTCCAAATCTCCAGAAACCAAACAAAAAGGAAAAATACAGAAAAACTCAAAAATGTACTGTTACATCGATTTCTCTAGACTGATTTTTGAGTTCTAATCACTGATTTTCATATCTTAGCACAGCTGCAATCATTGAAGTTTCAGAGAGTTCTGGATTCCTATTTGAGTAAGTGTTGGTGTATTTTAGCTATTTTGTTTAATTTTGAGTTGAAACTGGTCAGTCGAGTCTGCTCTGGTTGATTTCACTAGTTGATTGTCATCTGTCCTTTGTTCCTGGGTCTTAGTGGTGCAATTTGGCCTTCAATTGATCCTATTTGTGGTGATACTGCTGATTTCTGTTGCTTTTGCTGTGTACTATTATTGCTGATCACTTCCTCTTTTCATTGTATTTACACTTCCAGGTACATACCTTGAAGCTAGTTCAATGTAGCTTTCACCTGTTAAAAATGGAATGAAACTAAGCTGGTTCTGCTGTAGATTTGCCATTCTAAATAGCCTTTAATGTTTCAAATGTTCTTCTGTAGTTTAGTTGATCTATTAACTGTAATTAGACATGGACATTATTATAATTGTGTGAAACGATTCGGAATCAAAGTCAGTTTGTAATTGTTTGAACTAGAATCGGTCAGGACTGTTTGTATAATCTTGGCTATTTGGGATTGTTTGAACACTTGTGAATTTCACCTAATGTTTGTTTTAGAATAAGAATAGCTTAATATCTTGTTTAGCTTGAATTTGTTTTTCATTAAAGTGTTAGGACTTGAAACTGAATTGTGAATCACAGATTGCTTTTATATTTGGGCATTCGAATTGTTCAGGAAATTAGTTGTATATAACTAATCCAGAACCTGCTAGAAGTTATGCAAAGGGGAAATTGAATCCAACACAAACCATAAATTGTTTGACTAAAATCACGTCCCAAATTAGCAGTCCAATTCGATTTAACCCGGCCCCTGACCCGTTTGACTAAACCCGTCCATTTTGACCATTTAATCATGGCCGTTGATCATTTTGATAAACGACCCACAACCGCCCTTTCCTTTTTTAATTTACCAAATCCCCCAACCCTAATTCACTTTCCTTCAACATCCGCCTTTGAACCCTCTGCTTCTCTCAATCTCTCTATATAACACTCGAACCCTAGCCACCCCCTATCGTCTTCTCAGACCAAATTCCGTCGGCGTCCATGGCTTCTCAGGCCATGAATGGCCTATGCTATCTCTCTTTCACCCCAAATCGTGGTTGTTCGAGGTTTTGATGATCAACTTTAACAATGCCTGTCCAGGTCCTCCGCCGATCTGAGTTCTTGTGGCTGCTCTGGCTCCGTTCTGACGTGTTTGAGCCTTGAAAGGCCTAGCTATGGTCCAGACCTATTCGAGACCAGATCCTTTCCAAGGCTTCTCATCTCTAGGGTTCTTGAGAAACCCTAAAAGTTGTTCGAGGTTCTTTCTTTCTTTATTTCCTTAGATCTGTGATTGATCTGTGGTATACTCGAAGTTTCAACGCTTTTCCCCAAACTTCTCTTTTCAAAATTAGTCTGTTTCGATTTAGGGTTTTCAGAAAACTCTTAAAACGATTTCTATTTCTTCTTCTTCTCCTTGTTTCTTTATGTGGATCTTCCTGTATATGCTTCATTATTATGTATTTTCACTTGTGTATATCTTCTCTTATGTTCTTATGTTTTTTCCATTATTATGCTTTACGTGTCTATCTTATGTGTGTTCCTTTACTATTTTTCTTACTGAGTTTATTTGAGTTCTAAACCTATTCCATATATTGTCGCTTAAGTGCTATGTCACCTTTTTTTTTCTCTCCTGAACTTGCTTGAGTTTTGAGCTTTTATTAAACCTGTTCTTTATGATTTTTTCTCACTCTCACTACAAAAAAAACCTCAATTGCCAACGAATTTTACCAACCAACCGACTTTGTTAGTATATTACCAATAAATTGCTAACAAAATCGTAACTGATTTATTTTTCATAATTTAGTAACATATTCCTAATAAATTGCCAACCAAAATTTTACTAACGGAATAATTTAGTTGGTAAATATAGCGGAAAATTGGCGGCTAATCTTGCAACCGCCTACTAACGGATTACCAACTGAAACATTACCAACATATACTTTTCATTGGTAATATTACCAAGGGAGTACATATCCTGGTAAATATGGTAGAAAAAATAAAATATAGTTTATTAACAGATTGGTAGCGAATTATCAACCAATTATTTACCAACACAAGAATTTTGTTGCTAAATTTACTAACCAATTTAAAATGCGTTAGTAAATTACCAATCGAATAATATCTTTTAGTAAACTTTCCAACGGATACTAAATCGGTTGGAAATCTTTACTAATAGATTAAGATTGTGGTTTGTAATTTATTAACATATTAAAATTAGTTATTAATATTACTTACATTATGTAAACAATAAATTGCATCGAAAAAATAAAATCAAGCTAAGACCGAGAAATATCGTGACAATCGTGAATATATATATATATATATATATATATATATATATATATATATATATATATATATAGTAATATTTGATTTAAAATAACATGAGTATACAGTCTCTATGAATCATGTAATTATTCTTTTCAATAGTAAATAAATTCAATGGTCTTTATATGAGTGTACAATCTCTATGAATCATCAGATTCTTCTTTTCAATAATAAATAAATTCAAGGGACTTTAGTTTGATCTTGATCTTGAATATGCAGTTATTGCCACAAACGATCGATGATCTTGTTCTTGAGTTTTAGCTTGATTGCTTGAACTTGACCTTGATTTGTTCTTAATTTGTACTTGAGCTTAAACTTGATTGCTTGAAGCTTGAAACGTACAGAAAAATTTGCGGCATTTGATCCACGATCTCTCTCTTGCTTCTTGTTATAACTTCTAGCTAGTGTCTTTCCTGAGTTATGAAGACCCCTAGTTATAGTTATATATGGAAGGGAGGAGTTGTGATAAGAATAAACTATTTTCGACCAATCAAATTGAAGTATGACATGGCCGCATTCAATTGGCCAGAACATGTCACTTGCACACGTGACGCGACTTTATTAGCCTTTTAATGTGACTTGACATGCTTTGTCATTTTGACATGTAATGTGGTCCTATAATTGGTTCTTCCCTTTAATGTGACTTGGCATGCCTTTTAATAGTACACTTGAGACACCGGATTTTGAGAATGTTTAGCAGATGTTGGTTGTATTTGCTATACATTATTTTGTTTTATGTTTTGTTTATATTCCGTAGGTTGATGAAGATATTATAGTATGTTATCGTCATCCCATAAGCTACTACGACTTTCTGAAAATCTGTTTCTTGCAAAGAAAGTGTTTTCTGCAAAAAAAATATTTTCTTCAAATCTTTTATCATTTTGGAGGCATTAACAAATTCACCATACAGTTCATTATAGGCACTTTGTAATTCTTCAAAAGAGTGAGAGTTAGAAGTACTTACCTCTTCTCCTTCGTCGGCCATGAGGCATTTGGCAGTTGGTTCATCACATGAACTGTCTGCTTCTTGAGGCGCATTTTCATAAGTATCCTCAAGCTTATCCCACATCTCTTTAGCCGTTTTGTATTGAGAAACTTTCCGATAGTCCTCCTGATTCAAAGCGCTATACAACATATTTATCGCCTTGGTATTGTATTTACTTACCATGGCTTCCCCAACTTTAGTCGTCATTTGCTCACCATGCTCGATAATTTGCCATAGACGAAAGTTGCTTGATTTGATGAAGATTCTCATTCGATCTCTCCAATATGTGTAATTGCTTCCATCAAATATTGGAGGCAAGAAGGTATAGTGACCTTCACCTATTCCTGCAAAAGCATTACTAGTAGAAGCCATAGAAGGATTCTCTCAAACTGTTAAGTCTTTCAGAGAGTTAGGCTCTGATACCAATTGTTAGATAATATGCTTAACGCTAGAGGGGGGGGGGGGGTGAATAGCGTTATAATAAAAAATAACGTAAACTTGCGGAATTTAAAAATTACAGGAAATAAACAAGTGCGATAAGTAAATAAATAAGAATGAACGCACCGATATATTCTGGTTCACCACAACCCGTGGCTAGTCCAGTCCTCGAGAGACTCTCTCGAGATTTCCACTAACTTTGTCAAGCTTACGGGTGCTTAACAAACCGTTACAGTTGCTCAAGGATACCCCACCTTAAGACTTCACTTGCTCAAGGATACCTCACCCCAAGACTTCACTGTTAAGCTTACGGGTGCTTAACAAACCTTTACAACCTGAGGACACAAGCCTCAACAACCTTTGCTCGGAGATACAACACTCCAAGACTTCAACCAAGGAAACACAAGTTCCTTCTTACAACACAAGGGACTAACACTTCCCTTCAAGTGTATAAAACACTTAACACTCACTTAACAAGACTCTCTTAATAGAGTGGATATGAGTAAACAAATACGCTCAAGAACACAATAATAAATTCAAGACCTTGGCTTTCAAAATATGATAAAAATGATCAATAAATGATATTGGAAATGTATAAAAGCTTATGAATGTTTTGGTCAGAAGCTGTGTGTTTAATGAGTGATTTTGAGGTATATTTATAGCTCCAAAATCACTCCTAGCCGTTGCTATGATCATAAATACAGATTCTGAAAATCTGTTAGATAGTCGACTATCCGATATGGTTATTCGACTATCTTGGCAACGGTCACAAGGATAGTCGACTATCTGATATGGATATTCAACTATCTTGGCAACGGTCATCAGGATAGTCGACTATCCAATATCAGATATTCGACTATCTGACCCTGCGGAAATGGTCCGATTTTAAAACAACTAACTTATTGAAAATAAGTTATAAAATGTTTTTCAAAGCTTTGTTTGAAGATATAAAATATTATAAATATCTTAAACATGAAAAACAATTGTAATGACCATTCCGAATCAATAAAAACATTTAAAATCATTTTGTTTTAAATGTATTGAAAATATTTATTATATAACATTTAAAACCAATTTGTTTTAAATGAAATAAAAATATTTATGATATGCATATATTGTAAAACCATTTATGATATGCATATATTGTAAAATCATTTATGATATGCATATATTGTAAAATCATTTTATGATATGCATTGTAAAATCATTTTATGAGAGAAGCCAAGACTCAAACTTAAAGTCGGATCAAGATCACAATAAAGACAATATAAATAAGACTCAACAAAAGGTCTTCATTTATTTTCATTGCTTCTCTCGATCTTGTCTTGAACTTCTTGGACTCCAATTCTTGTCCGCTCAAATAACGTTGCATAGCCTTTTCTTCCTCTATGCTCATTGTAATTTTGCATATCAATTCTTTATCTTCCTTTTGCATATCTACAAAATGAATAGCACTTTAGTTAAAATATAAATTAAAGTGTATTCAATAATAACTCACATTTATTTGGCATATATTATTTTCCATTAAATTGGTTTGTCAATTATCAAAACATATAAGTATGAACATATACATATGTTCCAACATGTTCGACAATCTAGGATAGGGTATGGAGAAAAAGAGAATTAGATTATGTTTGGAAGATGAAAAAAGAATGAGAGTTTTTGACAGCTTGAGAAAGATGAAGTAAGAAATAAACTAAAGCCGATCAATATACAGAGAAATAATTTGGGGTAACTACAGCTTTTCAGAGTCTTAGAAGTTTAGTCAAACTGAAATTCAGTGTTGAAGAGATGTTGGAGTATATCCCTAAAATCTAGGTACTTCCATGCGATTGGGACTCTTTTAAATGGGACTGTTTCACTTATAATGGATAAGTCCAAAAGAAGTTTGGTATTTGGTAGGACTCTGCTCATGATCAACATATAGTAATTTCAAATTATGCAGAGTGTAGAAAACATACCGTGTTATCTTGATGAACCAGGTTCTTCCCTGAAAATTCTCTTGTGTAAGTCTAAATTTGCCAAAATAGAGAAAATATCATTAGTGATTAATGAGTCATTTTAATACATGGCACAAAAGTATACAATGTAATGTATGAGACTGAGCAAGATTTAATCTAACTATACACAATTTACAGACTTTTTAACCAAATAATTTTCTTTTCATTTTTTTTTCGTTTAGCCTTGAACTGGTCCTTTTAGGTGATCTTAATCATCCCTAATTCCAACCTGTTCCTCTCAAAGTGATCTCTACTTAAACATTTTGTGAAGATGTCAGCATTTTGCTTGTCAGACGCACAAAACTCCACAGTAATCAAGCCTTTTTAATAGTTGTCCCTCAAAAAATGGTGTCTAACATCTATGTGCTTAGTTCTCTTATGATGAATCAGATTCTTAGACATACTAATAGCACTAGTGTCATCACATAAAATAGTGATGCAACCAACTTCAATACCAAAAAACCATCAACTGCTGCTTGATCCACAACAATTGAGCACAATTATGAAGCAACATTAACATACTCAGCTTCAACAGTCGATAAAGCCACTGAATTTTCTTATTAATATCCTATGATACAAGACACAACCCAAGGAAGTGTCCCATATCTGAAGTGCTCTTCCTATCCACTAGGAAACATGCATAATCAGTGTCAGCATATCCCAATATGTTAAAATTACTACCTTTTTGATACTCAAGGCAAAGGTCAGGGGTGCCTTTCAAGTATCCCAATGTTCTCTTTACATTTGTCAAGTGGGTCTCCTTTGTATTTGTCTGAAATCGAGCACAAAGACCTACACTACACACAATTTCAGGTCTGCCAGTAGTAAGATATAAAAGAGAACCAATCATTCCCCTATACAACTTCTGATCAACAGATGAACCAGGTTCATCTATATCCAATTTCGTGGATGTTGCAATAGGAGTGCCAATTTATTTGGATGTTCCTTCTTGTTTTTGTTAATGAGGGATAGGTTCAAGGACATGTTTCCTCGAGATATGAGGATCAGTTACTCTCTTGTCAGTTCCCCCTGTCATGTTGCTCAGGTGGAATAACCTGTTCCATCACCTGTTCCTTCCTATGATGCATATTCAGGTGGATTGTGGTTTCACCATTTGAATTTCTTATCAGCCCAATCTCTTCATTATCTTGCTCCTGCCTCTCAGAAAGAATGTTAGTTTTTCAATAAAATAACATATACATTTTTTCTACACACATAGTTCTTTTACTGGGTATCATATAAGCTTTACTATGTGAAGAATATCCCAAGAACACTCCTCATCACTTTTGGGATTATACTTACCTAGGGAGTCTTTGCCATTATTGCGCACAAAACACTTGCATCTAAATGCCCTAAGATGGGATATATTTAGCTTTCTCCCTTTAAGTGACTCAAAGGGATTTTTCTTAACAAGAGATATAGTCATGCAACTATTATAATGTAGTATGCAAAATTCAGCAAACTTGGCATTTTCAAATTCAGTTCCATGACCAGACCTAATTGATGCAAGTTGATTACCTAGTTATTTCTATTTTTTTTCGAACAAAAGAAGTAAACATGTCAAATGCTTCATCTTTAGATGTTAAGAACAATGTCTCCTAGAGTAATCATCAACAAGCACCATCAAAAATATTTTACCACCTCCACTTAATGTTCTCATTGGACCTCAGAGATCCATATGGACCAGTTACATCATTCTGGTGGTGCTTACCATTTTCTTGCTTTTGAAAGAGGATCTTACTTGCTTCCCCCTTGCACAAGCCTCACAAGTTTCATCTTCCTTGAACTTAATGTTAGGCAGTACTATCACCAAGTCCTTGAAGACTAGTTTGTTGAGTTGACATATACTGGCATGTCCAAGTCTGTTGTGCCAAAGGAGGGGATCATTGTCTAACACACTTATGCAAGTGAGTGCGTTTTCTGAAAGTGTGGACAAATGTACAATGCATATATTCTTTACCCTTTTTCCCTGCAAAACAATCTTGTTAGTGGTAAGATTAATCACAAAACATATGGTAGAGGTGAATGCTACCAAGTTACCTTTATCACACAATTGTGATTGTTTTATTAGGCAGTATTTTAGGCCATCTATCAATTAGACATTCTCAATAGAGTGAGAATAAGTCTTACCTACCTTTCCAATCACAATAATCTCATTTTTTTCCCATTTCCAAAGGAGACATTACCTCCTTTGAGGTTCTCAAGTGAAAGGAACTGGTTCTTGCTTCCTATCATATGTTTTGAGCAGCCACTATCCATGTACCACATTTGGCTGCTCCCATTCACTTGGACCCGCAAAAGGAAATTAGGGGTTAGTCTTAGGAAGCCAAACAAGTTTGGGTCCCTTTCTATAGGGAAAAGGGTGAATCAGATTCTTTTTAACCTAACATGGTAGCCTTTTTTTCCCTTGAACAAATTCTTTATTCTTTTGATTAGCCTTTTCTTTTGTAATGCATTCAGATTTATAGTGACTAGTTTTACCACAATGTGTGCAAATTTTATTCTCAGGAAGTGTGAGGTACTTGCTTTTGGAATCTCACTTAGGTGCAGGGGTTTCGTAGCCAAGTCCTCTATTATTGCTATGGTGTTCATGTAACCATGAAAGTGCATTGGAGGACCTACTTCATTCACATGTTCTATCTAGATGGTGCTTAACCTTGTTTTGATCCTCCTTAAGGACTCTTATATGCTCATCTCTTTTGTACAACTCATCTTTCATTTTTCCTACACTTTCTTCTAAAGTGAGTTATATGTGATCAGATTCCTTTTTACCAGTTCCTAATTTCAATTTCAAATTTTTAGATCTAAGCTCTAGGACAGTGGTGTCAACTTCGTGAACCTGGTTCTTTAACTCAGCATGTTTACTATCTTTTTCACTAGCCCTAAGTTCCAGATTTTTGCACTTACTTTTCAAAATCTCACATTCCTTAGACAACTGTTCCTTTTCATTGTCTAGATCCTCATATTCATCAATAAAATCTAGGAGTAATTCAGATATCCTTTCTTTAGACAAAAAATTTAATCTTGTCTTTGAGATGATTTATACTTACCTCAGATTCCTCATCGGATTCTCCAATTGCCATACGTGCTTCTTCATCTCCATCTTCACCCTCTGAGTCCTCATCTGAGCTTTCTCCCTAGGCAGCAACCATAGCACTTGTTGATCCTTTGTTCTTCTTGAGTTGAACCTGTTCCTTCTTCTTGTTCCTTAGTTCAGCTCTTTCCTTCTCCTATTCAATTCCCATTGAGGGTAGTTTCTGATGTGGTGATCAGTCTTCCCACACTTGTAACTCCCCTCATTGGTTTGTTTTTCCAGGAACCCTTGGTTTGCTATAGCTTCCACTTCTTGAAGGACCATTTCCTCTCATTAAGTACTTCTTTAATTCCTTTGTGATCATGGTCAATTCATCCTCCTCTAGATCAGCAACTTCAGTGAATCTGAATTCCATGCTCCTTTCCTTCTTGGGTGCATCCATCTTCATGGTTTGCCTTCTAAGTTCATAGGCTGTGAGATTTCCAATTAGCTCGTCCAACTTAAGAGTGGCAATGTTATTTGATTCCTGAATGGCAGTGATTTTTCTTTCCCAAGTGACTGGCAGAACCCTTGTCAAAATTTTCTCAACTTTGTCCTCTTCAAGAATAACCCTTCCAAGAGACTTAAGTTCATTTGTCAGTGTGGTGAACCTTGTATACATATCCTGGATGGTTTCCCCTTCCTCCATGGTGAAATTCTCATATTGAGAATATAGCAGTGTTCCTCTTGATCTCTTTACTTGAGGAGTTTCTTCATGAGCCACTTGTAAAGTGTCCCATACTTTCTTGACAGTGGTACAACTTTGAATTCTACGGTACTCATCTGGACCAAGTCCACACACAAGCCAATTTTTGGACTTAGCATTCTTTTCCCATTGTCTCAAGTCCTCAGCATTGCAGTCAGCTCTTGTTTTTGGCACATCTACTCCTTCAACATTATTCTTCATGGTAGCTAGGGGACCATCAGTGAGAATGTCCTATACCTCATAGTCTTCTCCGATGATATGGTCTCTCATTCTATTTTTCCACCAAGAGTAGTAGTTGCCATTAAAGAGTGGAGGCCTATCCGTGGATTTCCCTTCCCACTTATAAGGTTGTGCACTCATCTTGATCTTTTCCTAAGGTGTTAGCCTCTTCAAGGATAACCTGCTCGGATACAAATTGATGTTATAAACGTCAATACCACACAAGGGGGGGGGGGGTGATTTGTGTGGTACCCAATTTTTGCTTAAACTGCTTATGAAAGACCTGTTTCTTCTATGTGTTCCAACTACTGCTGTTGCAGAAAAATAAATATATAAAATAAAGAACACAGAGATTTTACGTGGAAAACACCTGGCTCAAAAAGTGAAAAAACCACGACCTACTAATCACTAGGATTTTCCCAAACTCCACTAAAAAGCAATGAGACAAACAACATTTACAAAGACTCTTTGTAAACCTAAGGGTTAAACTCTAATCCCAGTGTGGCAAACAGCCTTAACTGCTGCGACACTATCAAGTTAACTCTAACTTGAATACTCAAAGTACCTAATACAAATGCTTCTAACTAAGCTGAAAGGTACAATATGAAAACACCTACTACAATTGAACTAGAAATAAAGAAAGACACATAAAACTTTTTATGGAACTTTTCTTCAATCTGGTTCATGTAGCTTCTGGTTGGAACTCTTGAATTACACGCGAACTGCTTGCAAAAAGCCTTGCTATTTTGCTCCCAATTCACGTTTAACATCTGCGTATTTGTGCAACAACTTTAATGTGAGAACATCCTGCAATTTATAGAGTTATTAAATGAATAAACAACTAGAGTTCTGATGTAACTCGTCCTTGGTGAAAGAGTTCTAGTTGATTTCAACTTCTATCTCCTTCCCTATCTTGGATAGTGTTCTCTTTGATTAAGGACTCCTTCTCCTTATCAATTATGCAACTTTTTTGATCAGGAGATAATAAATACACCAAGTTAAGCTTACCTCCTTCACGTGAAACCCGCATGCTTGAATCTGCCCGTTTTATGAACCTGAGGGATGGAACTGGTTCATCCTGAGTTCTTTTGTCAATCTTCAAAACTTGAACTTTACTTGGGCCAACAAGTAGCCACCAAATCTTGTGCGAAAAATCAACCGCATTTGTGGTTTCACCTAACAGAGCTGGAGTCCGCTTCTGCGGTCCTTTCATCGCATGTGCGATTCCATATGTGCGGATAACTAACCGCTTCTGCGGTCTCAGGGGAAAATGGGCCAACTCGCTTTTGCGGTTCGAATGCTACTTATGCAGTGCCGCTTCTGTATTTCGTAAGCCGCAGAAGCGAAAACAATAGAATGCCTGCTGCAAATTTCCTTCTAACTTCCTAAACTGACTCGTCGAGCATCCGAAACACACCCGAGGCCCCCGGGACCTCAGTGACAACACCAATACCACCTAATATCTTATTCAAACTTACACCAATACGTAAAATACCTAAAATAACACCGAAACCTCGATTAATTAAAGATTCCAGCTTAAGAACTTCAAGTTCATTCAAAACACGCTTTCGATCTAAAACCTAGTTAACACTCGCCCGATTGACCTGAAACTTTGAACACACGTCCAAAATAACATGAGGTGCTACATCAACTTCCGGAATCATGTTCCGACCCTCGGATCAAAGTTTCACTATCGGACCGGAAACTTCCAAATTCTAACTTTTGGCATTTCTAGCCTAAATGAGCTACGGACATCAAAAATAAATTCCGAACACCCTACCAACCCCGAAATCACCTAGCAGAGCTAACAGAACCATTGGATTTCCTATTCGAGGTTGTCTTCACACTGTTCTAATTACGGACCATTTTCCAACACTTAAGCTCTCATTCAGGGACTAAGTGTCCCAAAACACTCCAAATTCTAACAGTAACGTCTCAGAAAACCAGAGTAGTATAGAGGAACTTAGGGAAAATAGTTAATGGGGAAACATGGCATAAATTCCAAAGACGACCGGCCGGATCGTCACAGGTGGCAATTACTATAACTGTCACATAGAATCTCTTAAGCTTAATGTTGCTCACATTTCTTGCTTTAGGGAAGCGTCTTCCTGAATGACCATTCTCTGAATTTCTCATAAATCTTCTTCTGTTGTCTGTTTTATTATCATCGGAACAAAATATAAATTTCTCAGAATGTTGACCATTATCAAACCACTCAGTCCCTAATTCATATTTAGTTTATCTTGTTCGCCAATCTATCTGATTTCTATTACTATGGGGTCTAACCTTTCCTTCTGGTAGTCGCGTTGGAGTCACAAAATTATTTCTCAAAATGAGGATATGACTTTATGGCCTATACTCTTTTGTTGTCTCAGGGCCTGTCACCTCTCATATTTTCCTTCACTTGACTATAGACTTTCTATTACTGTCATTTTTTGATCTACCATTGTCATCCGTGTATCATGTATTACCTATAATGCTCTATTAATTCTCTTCTTATTTCCTGCTAACATTGATGTCTATCACCTTATTCTAAAAACTTCAACAAGATATTCTTTTGCTTTTAGTTCCCCTTGATCCATCCCCTGGCTCTTCGGGTTACCAAGTATTCTCGATCCACTAGGGACGGGAGTAATACTGAGGTAATATTTATCCCTTCAAGGCTTCTAGTGCCTATCTTTGTAGTACTCATATCTAGCTGCACTATTTTAGAGTACACCATCTGGATGTCTCAGAAGGAGAATTATTACCACATTTGTAATATCCTTCGAAAATGTTCACTAACGCTATCAATCCATCCAACATTTTTGGTCACTCTAACCACAGCCAGAGCTTGATATCCGTTCCTCTCTTATACTTCTTTTTTTAGTCCTCATAGGACATAAAATGAGATGAGTCCGACCAATTGTACATACCTCTGTTATTGTTGAAGGTAACTCAAAATGCTTATATCTCTCTTTCTGGATTGTATATAATGTTCATCTCTACTAATTAGGTACCTGGTACCCTTCTTCACCTTGCTTCTTTTATTTTTTGAAACTTGCATTTACATTCTGAATATCTCATTGCCTTACATCGTATGGGTGGATAGATATTTGATAAGTAGGATTTGAACATGTTTTATGCCCATACTTGTCTATGCTTTGAGTATAATTTTCTACAAAATAGTCCCAAAAAGCTTACAATTTGTACTTGATAACAGGTTTTTGCGACAAAGGGACGAAATATCAATGATTGGCTCAAAAAGGAGTGAAACCTGCTCAAGTGTCAAAAGACCAATGAACTGGTGGGAGTTAGAGCTTAATGCGGACCGCACAACTCTGTAAGCGGCCGCACCAAAGATTCCAGAGAAGGCACAAGTTGGGACTAAGTCCACGTGGCCACGATTGAGGTCATGCGGCCGCACCATCTTGTCATGCGATTCATTCCATAGAGTTCAGAGGAGATGCATTTATGTACAAGCTCAGCCACGCGGCCACGGTCATCAATATGCGGTCCGCGCCAGACCCTCATGCGGCCACGCCAAATCATTACGCGGTCCATGCCAGTCACTTCAGAGAAGGAGGCAATGGAAGTTAAATAGCCAGTGCTGCTACGGTCATGATTGTGCTGCCCGCACTGACCCTGCATGGGAAATTTCGTGCAATTTTTCCAGCCCACTATAAATAGAACATTTTACCATTTTTAGGTTAAGGTTTTTATTATGAACAAGAGAAGCGCTCGTGAGAACCGTGTTTTAGACTATTTTGGGCACTTTAACATTAATTCTTCCATAGATTCTTGTAGTTTAACTTTAGCAATTAATTAATATGCTTAGTTGTTCATCTATTTCTTCTGTTTCTTCTTTAATTATGTCTAGATTAACCCAATAGCTAGGGTTATGGCTCAATCGTAGTGTGAGTAATTAATGGGTATTGCTTTTTAATGATAGATGTATATTGGGTGTTTGTTATTTGTGTTAATTTTATGGTTTAATTAAGGATTGGTGGTTGCAAACACTGATTCTAGCTTAGTGGGTTTTAACTCTCCTTGATAAAGAAAGTGTATGACCCAAAAATTGACCCAACAAGGAATTGGGATGGACCTATGAGAATTGGTAGTCCTAATTAACGCGTTAAAACTCGAGAGAATAATCACCCTACTTGTACCCTAGTTGCTTGGTCTAATTGGCCTACCTAATTAATCTCGAGAGAGCCAACTTGGCAAAATCGCTCTCTCTACCGAGACGTGTGAGAGTGGGTACAATTGTGCAATGGTTATAACATTGATCCCAAATATGTCAATCTATTATTAGTAGCTTCTACCCGTTAGTTGGCCACCTAGGTGATGCCACGACCCTAGTGCCTTTATCTATATAAATTACAACTTAAAAATATCCCTTTAACATAATTTAGTCATAACCCTTAGCTGATAATAGTAGTTGATAATATAAAAACTAAAAATGTTAGGAGTGCAATTAGAAGCACAAGCTCAATCCTAGTCTAGACAGATACACAGCTCCATTCCAATCTCCTTGTGGAAAATCGACCCAATACCACTATTCAGGTAAAAGCTGTTGGCACCCGCTCTTCCTACCATTGTGTAAGGTTGAGTTTGCTGCGATCATTTTTTGGCGCCGCTGCCGGGGAGCTTACAGTGTTGACTATTTATGTATCTAGATTTGTGTTTTGCTTCTCTTTACTTCTTTTTTCTAATTTTATTTGTGTCAATCACTCAGGTACACATGGCTTTAAACGCAAATGACCCTCTTGGAAACGTGATCATGGGGGAGGAGGTCGAGGATCTTGAACAAGAAGATGTATTACCTCAAGCTACAAGGAGAGGTTGAAATGCTAATGCAATTGCAAATGAAAACAAACCAGACCCTCCTCCACCTCCACCAAGAGTGGCCCCAAGTGTTCTCCCCAATCAAGGGTACGTAAGTGCAGTAGTTCCTCCCTTAATCCGGGTGGGGAACTTCCAGATTACAAATGTGATGCTCACCTTGCTCGAACAACGAGGTTATTTCTTTGTTGCCTCCGATCAGAATGCTTATAAACATTTGAAAGGTTTTGTGGATACTTGTTGGGGTAGAAAGCAGACAAATGTCTCGGAGGATGCATTGAGACTTAGACTTTTTCCGTTCTCACTTTAGGGAAAGGCGTTAGATTGGTTGGAGACGTTCTACATTCATTCCATCACTACATGGGATGAGTTGATGGATAAGTTCATCGCTAAGTTTTTCTCTCCAAGTCATATGGCGGCTCTACGGGACGAGATTCTAGCCTTCAAGCAAGAGCCAACAGAACCGTTACACAATATATGGGAGAGATTAAGAATGATAGTGAAAGAGTGCCCTTACAATGATATGAATGATGTGATGATCCAACAAACGTTCTATAGGGGCATCAATACAACCAACCAATGTAATGTGAACCAATTAGCGGGAGGAAATTTTATGAAGCTTCCATACAATGAAGCTTGTGATGTGTTAGATGAAATGGCCGATACATCTTTGGCATGACAAAGTCAGGATAATGTTCCTCAAGGTGATCCTAATGTCATACATTTGCATAAGGAGTTACATGATCATGGCCAAGCCATTCCCGAAAACAACAATGAATCATTGGCGAAGGCGCAACTACAGCAAGTCCAAAACCCGCGCCAAGTCAATGCCATGGAAGGAGTGAATATGATGAAAAAGAGGCAAAGAGGGCAACAACCTCAAGGAAATTTTGATAACTATGATGATGGTGGTGGCTATTTGAATGAATGCTATTATGATCAATGTGAGGAATTCCAATACGTCAATAACTATCAAGGGAATAGAGGTAATCAAGGAAACCAAAAATGGAGACCCCAAGGAAATTAGGGCAATCAACAAGGTGGTAATTGGAACAATAACAAGAACCAAGGTGGAAATTGGGGGAATAACAATTCGGGTAATCAAGGGAATTAGAACGGAAACAACAACAACAATGGTCAAGGTGGGTGGAATAACAATAGTTGTCAAGGCAATCGGGGGAAAGGCTTTCATAGACCTCCGATGTTTCAACAACCGAACAACCCGCTACTGTTTCAATCTCAAGGGTCTAGTTCTTCGGGAAATGAATTTGGGAGAATTGAAGTTATGTTTGAGCAAATGATGAAGAAGAACCAAGACTCCGATGCTCAATTGGCTTCCCACAACACTTCTATCCGTAACTTAGAAGTACAACTTGGCCAAATTTATCAATCTTTTAATACTCGCCCAAAGGGTGCTCTACAAAGTGATATGGTAGCAAACACTAAGGGTGGGCACAAAAATCATGTAATGGTGGTGACAACGCGAAGTGGAAGAGGCGGTGATGTGAATGGCTCAACAGGAAACCAAGTTATGGTTGGTGAAGATGAGTTGAGAGACGATGATATGCCTTTGGTGGTTGAAGATGTAGTTGAACCAAGTGTGAGGAATGATGTGAGAATTGATATTCATGAGGTTGAGGAGGAGACACAAGAGGCCGTGAACCCATCTAGGAAACACGTGATTGATATACTCGAGCCGGTGGTGCCCAAAGTCAAGGAACCGTTGCCTAGGCCTCCTCCACCCTATCCTCAACGGTTGGCCAAGCAAAAGGGTGACAACCAATTCAATAAATTCATTGAGATGATTAACATTTTGAATACCAACGTGCCTTTGGTGGAGGCACTCGAGCAAATGCCACGGTACGGAAAGTTCATGAAGGATTTGGTTACAAAAAGAGATCAACGGAGTGTGAGACAATCAAGATGACCCATCAAGTGAGTGCAATTGAACATTCGATGGCTCGAAAACCTAAGGACCCTAGTGCATTCACTATCCCGTGTACCATTGGAAGTGTCGACTTTGCAAAATCCCTTTGTGACTTGGGGGGCAAGTATAAACTTAATGCCATATTCGGTCTTCAAAACATTGGGAATCAGACAACCTCTCCCAACTTCATTGAGGCTTCAAATGGTGGATAGGTCAATGAAGCAACCTTTGGGTAGAATCAATGATGTCCTTGTTCGTGTTGATAAATTCATCTTGACGGCCGACTTCTTGATACTAGATCGTGAGGTGGACTTTGAAGTGCCAATTATCCTTGGAAGACTTTTCCTAGCTACCGAGAAAGCTCTGTTAGATGTTGAGGCAGGAGAGTTGACCTTCCGTGTTGGTGATGAAAAGGTGGTGTTCCATGTGTGCAAGTCTATGAGGCAACCAAATAGCACCGAGGTGTGCTCGTTTGTTGACATTGTCACGGCGGTGATAGTGGATTACAAAAGCACAATGATTAATGTTTAAGATCCACTTGAAGCTGTGCTTTTGAACATGGATGTTAATGATGATGTTGGGAGAGTTGAATGTGTAAACGCTTTGCATGGTATGGGCTCGTATTCTTATGAGCCTAGGAAGTTTTATTTAGATTTTGAGAATCGCAAAACTTCCCCAACCAAGCCATCTACTGAGGATCGGCCAGTGTTGGAGTTGGAACCACTCCCTCCTCACCTCAGGTATGAATATTTGGGCCCTAATTTCACTTTTCGTGTTATTCTTTCATATTGCTTGACCAACGTGTATGTGGACTCCATTTTGGCGGTTCTACAAAAGAACAAGAGGGCGATTGGATGGACATTGGCGGATATTCGGGGTATACACCCCGCCTTTTGCATGCATAAGATCATTTTGGAGGAGGATGCGAGGCCTTCACTTGAACACCAAAGGAGACTCAATGAAGCTATGCAAGAAGTGGTTAGGAAAGAAGTTATCAAGTGGCTTGACGTCAGTGTGGTGTATCCTATTTTTGACAGCTCATAGACTTCTCTGGTACAATGCGTACCGAAGAAGGGCGGGAATGAATGTGGTGACCAATGCTAACAATGAGTTGATTCTGACTCGGATGGTGACATGATGGAGAGTATGTATGGATTATCGAAATCTTAACAAGGTGACTTGAAAGGATCATTTCCCATTCCCGTTCCTTGACCAAATGCTTGATAATCTTGCGGGTCGGTCGTTCTATTATTTATTAGATGGGTATTCGGGGTACAATCAGATTCTCATTGCCCCTGAAGACCAAGAAAAGACGAACTTTACTTGTCTTTATGGCACATTAGCATTTTTGAGGATGTCTTTTAGATTGTGTAATGCCATGGCGACCGTCCAACGATGTATGATGGAAATTTTCACCAATATGGTGGAAGATATATTGGAGGTCTTCATGGATGACTTTAGCATGGTGGGGGATTCGTTTGAGGAATGCTTGAAAAATTTGGACCGTGTGTTGGCCCGATGTGAAGAAACAAACCTAGTTCTCATTTCAAAGAGAGGTATTGAAGTTGACAAATCCAAGATCGAAGTCATTTCGGCTACCTCCCCCTACTTCTGTCAAAGGGGTGAGGAGTCTTCTGGGGTCCACGAGTTTCTACCAAAGGTTTATCAAAGATTTTTCTAAGGTAGTTAACCCATTGTGCAAGTTGTTAGAGAAGAAGGCCAAGTTTGTCTTTGATGAGAAATACATGGAGGATTTCGAGCTTCTAATACACAAGTTGACAACAACCCCTATAATTACCGCACCCAATTGGAGCTTGCCTTTCGAGCTCATGTGCTACGCTAATGATGTTGCTGTAGGGGCGGTCTTGGGCCAAAGAATCAACAAGATGTTCCATTCGACGTGCTACTAAAGTAAGACGATGAATGAAGCTCAAAGAAATTATACAGTCACCGAGAAGGAATTGCCAGCTATTGTGTTTGCCAAGGAAAATTTCCGACCATACATTATGGGGGCCAAAGTAATTATCCATACCGATCATGCCACTCTTAGGTATTTGATGACCAAGAATGATTCCAAGGCAAGGTTGATAATATGGGTGTTACTTCTTCAAGAATTTTATATTGAAGTTGTGGACAGGAAAAGAAGTGAAAATCAAGTGGCGGACCACTTTTCCTGCTTAGAGAAAGAGGGGAGGCCTTCTGACGGCCTTGATATCAATGATGCATTCCCAGATGAACAACTCCTTGCGGTGTCTATGCATGTTATGTCATGGTTTGCTGATGTAGCCAATTATCTTGTACCGGTATAATCCCGTATGAGCTCTCTTCTAACCAATGGAAGAATCTCAAGAGGGATAATTAAGATTATTATTGGGATGAGCCATACGTGTTCAACATTAGCACCGATGGTGTCATTCACCGATGTATCCCAGAAGAAAAACAGTTGAGTATTTTAGAGGCTTGTCATTCCTCTCCTTATGGTGGACATCATGGAGGGTGAGGATGGCCTCTAAGGTGATTAGTTGCGATTTCTATTGGCTCTCCTTGTTAAAAGATACAAGTGATTTTGTTAAGAGATGTGATGAGTGCAAACGAGCCAGTGGGATTTCTAAAAAGGATGAGACACCTCTCAACACAATTCTAGAGGTGGACATTTTTTATGTTTGGGGTATTGACTTTATGGGTCCTTTCGTGAGCTCTTGTGGGAACACTTATATTTTGTGGCGGTGGATTACGTTTCGAAATGGGTTGAAGTTGTGGCTTTTCCCAACAATGAGGCCCAAAGTGTGGTGGCATTTCTGAAAGAGTGTATCTTCACAAGGTTTTGCACCCATCCCCCTGGTATCGTTAGTGATGTGGGGTCTCATTTTTGCAACAAGGCTTTTGATTCATTGCTTGCCAATTATGGAGTAGATCACAAAGTTACCACCCCCTATCATCCTAAAGCTAGTGCTCAGGTGGAAGTTTCCAGCCAAGAGATTAAGAGTCTCTAGTCCAAAATTGTCAATGCCAATAGGACCGAATGGTCGAAGAAATTACATGATGCTCTTTGGGCCTATCAGACGGCTTACAATACCTCAATTTGTATGTCTCCGTACGGTCGTTGTTTGGTAAAACTTGTCATCTTTTGGTGGAATTGGAGCATAAGGCTATGTGGGCTTTGAGGAAGTTGAACATAGAATGGGATGTCGTAGCGAATCTCCAGGTTGAACAACTCAATGATCTTGACGAGTTTAGATTTCATGCCTACTCCATCTCATCCTTGTACAAGAATAAGATTTAATACTTTCACGGCAAGTATGCCCGGGGAAAGGAATTTAAAGTTGGTGATATGGTTTTTCTTTTCAACTCCCGGTTGCGGTTGTTTCTGAGAAAGCTAAAGTCTAAGTGGCGTGGTCCATTTGAAGCTGTTGGTGTAACCCCATTTGGTGCCATTGGTCTCAAGAACAAAAATGGTGAAGTTTTCCGGGTCAATGGGCATCATGTCAAGCATTATTTGGGGAAGTTTGTTGATAACCACATGGTGGCACTCATACATTTGAAGTGATATTGATGGTAACATGCATCGTGCCGCGATGTTAAATCAGGATCTTCTGTTGTAGATTAGGATTTTTGAGCTAAATGTTTGTGAGATGTTGCAGGACTTGTGTTGAACCAGTTAAAAAAAAAGTGCAAAAAGTGCCCAGTCTCTGAAGATAACCTGTGCGGCCGCGTTCCTACTTGTGCGGTTAGCATTGGTTAAACTTGAAAATGAACAGTCTCTGAAACTGAACCACGTGGCCGCATCCATGTTCGCTCGGTTCGCGTGACCATTGGTTTGCAACTAGTGTGATGTAAGACATAGCGTGGCACGTGGTCAAGTTTACGCGGCCGCACTGGAGGGTAAGTGACGGGTCCTACCTTCTTTTCTGTTAATAGGACCCTACGGCTTCAGTTAGAACTTTTTGCCAAATCGATACCCTGAGCCCTAAAAATTCACTGTTCACCCCGAGACTATCGTTTGTGCTTGAATCAAGAGTACTTTCTTCACATTCCCGGTAACAAGTTCTAACATTAATCTTTACTTAGTATTTAATTTCAATTTTTATTACTTTTCAGTTGTCATAGCATCTTCGTTTTTTATTTTCTTCTTTGTTTAACGATTACATTAGTTATTTGTTGTTCTTAAAATGCTGGTCATGATTGTTAATGGTGGTTAATCGAGTATGGACAACATATGATGCACAAACATGAACTAAATAAGCATTAATGTTAAACCCTAGTTCATTCCCAGCTCATACCCTAGCGCGGCCCACAGTCATGATCTCGCTGTCCGTGTGGCCGTGACGCAGATGCACCATCTGTCCTCACGGCTCGCATTTGCCCTAGTACTGAGAACTTAAAAGCCTCTAGCGCGGCCGCGTCCCATCTTGTGCGGTCCACGCTGGCCCCGCACGGCTGCACCTCTTTTTCATGCAGCCCGCATTGGTGAACATCAGAGAGGTCAACTATTTGTTAGATGATTTGTGCAGCTTGCGGTCGTGATCTCACGGCCCGCGGTTCCTTTCACGCGGCAGCGCCACAGCTTGTGTCGTCCGCGCTGACCTTGTTTGAGGCATTCTTCTTTAATCATTCATATGATATGTGCTACTATTTTTCTCACATAATACTCTGCAATTGCCTAAACTAACAAAGTTAGTCGTGTTTGCTTGCAGAAAATGGTCAAACAAAGAGGACGAGGTTCCAAATAGCCCGGGGAGGAAAAGCTAAACTGATCAAACTCACTCCCCAACCAAAACCAAAAGCAAGGAAACAGGTTGTGAGTGACGAGGAACAGTCGGGGAATGAGTACCTTCCCTTTCAGGACTGATGAGCTGATTCGAAGCAAGACACCTCAGTCCCAGTTCAAGATCCATAAGTTATACACTCTGAGTCTTCTGATAGCTCAGCAGTGGGTAGCAGTGAGTACTTCTCCTCCCCCACAACTTCAATATCTGGGGAGAGTGTAGAAGGTGGTGCTGACAGTGATGATGAGGTACCGGATAGTGGGGTGTCCAAAGTTGGTGGTGTCGAGAGAACAACAAAAGCGGAAGTGTGGGAGGACCGCTTTGTTAGTCAAGTGGCCTTCCACAAATTTCGGGAAATGTTGTCCAAAAGAAAGTTAATCATGGAGAGAAGCATAATAACCCGAGATTTATTGCCATTCCTACCCAAAGTCTATGAACAGTTTCAAACCAGTGTCGGGTGGGAAAACTTTAGTGATGGGTAGATAGACACAATAGCACATGGTCAAGGAGTTCTTTCTGCAATTTAGCCTATACCAAAAAGGACTCCACTGTGACCAAAGTGAGGAACAAGAATGTGTGTTCTTGAGAAAAATATTTATTGAATATTTGGGTTTCAATGATGAAGACGTGACACAATACTTGGAGAAGCTGGCGATGAAGGAGGAGGTTTGCCCATGGATGGTAGAGTATTTGGCTCATCTGGATGTTGTTCCGGATTGGGTAGAAGCGGGGGTAAAAATCTTGAGAAAGAAATTGAACTTCGAGGCAAGAGGGTGGCTCACCTTTGTTTGCAACAGGCTTGATCCCACATCACATGACAAGACTATCCCTCTCCCATGCGTTGTGCTCATTGCTTCTATTATGGCGGGGTTCCCTATCGATGTAGGGAATGTTATGTACAGGGTAATCACTGCCATGGCGATTGAGAGTGTGTGGAACTACCCATTCCTTAACACTCTGACTATGTACTTTAGGGACTTTAAAGTGAAGAAGAGGCCCTATGATGTCTTTGTATGCGCAGTGGCCCCGTTCTCATGGTTCAGTGTTCAGGGGCAAGATAACCCAAAGGGAGGAGAAAAAGCAAAGCATCCAACTCTTCCCCGACTGGCCAGTCTGAGGAGCTAGTTGAGGTAAAGCATACTGACGAGCCTTCCACTGAGCTTCCCTCTATTCCAACTGTCTGTGTCCTAGTTGATGTGCCTTCCTCCTCTGCGGGTCCTATTTCTTCAGCTGGCCCTATGGTCCTGACTTCCTGGACCAACCCATTGATAGCCCAGCAGTTAGTTATGACCTTGGCCAATTTAAACAACTGGATGCCAGTTGTGACATTCTAGTTTTCCACATTGGCCACTTAAGTTAAGGCCCAGTCTGCACCAGCCACTGTCTAGATTCCTCAGTCTATCGAGGAAACATTGAAGCCGCTCCTTGCCAACTAAGAGAAGATGATTGAGACTCAGACTGCCTTGACTAAGGAAGTTAGTGCACATAACATAGCTTTGGAGAAGCTGGCCCGCGAACACAAGAAGATGAGGAAGTCCATGGCATCAAAGGAGTCGGTAAAGGTGCTACGAGCAGATGTGGACAAGCTAATGGCGAATCAGCTTTGTTAGACTTGTTATTTGGGATGTCAGCCCCTCTAGCAGTAGCATCAGTACCTGAGCCACAGGAGGAGCAGGCACCCAGACAACCGAGGAAGAAGAGGAAGCTTCCCCAGCACTAAGGGATTACTAATTGAGCTTGCAGAGATTTAGGAGACTCCCTCCAGTGTTGTACCAGATGTTCCATCGGTCCAGCAGCAGGACCCTGTCCCAGCAACCAGCCCGAAACCAGTCTGAGGTTCCCACCTATACAAAGGACTAGGGGACCACTGAGGATCTGATGCAGGCGGACTAGGCCTAGGGACCCCTCTATATCCTTTATATGTTTTTATACTTATTTTGTAGTTGGAATTGGGGATAAAGGCAACTATTATTCGTGGGGGTGCGCCCTACAATTTTTATTTGATACATTTGTATGACCGTATATATTTGATTTTTAGTTTATGTTATTAGATTTGATAGTTGGCCTGTATATAATTTCTCATTTTGGCTATTTTTCTACTTTATGTATATATTCATCCCCCGTTGTATATTCTACTCCCCTTTGTACATATTCATTCAACTTTTCTATTTTTGTTAATTTTTTTTGTTTTTAGCTTCGTAGATAGGCTCGTAGCCTTTTGTTTTGGTTTTGGAATTTTCAATAAGCCCTTGGGTTTTTTAATGCCACGGTTCTTTCTAAGGGTAGAGTGTTGTGCGAACCAGGTGGCTCTTCCCGATGATAGATGGCGTGACAAAATTCTTAAGGGTTTGAGTCCGTTCTTGATTTTTTTTTCTTTTGATTTTGATATTTCGTAGTTAAGGTTACCTCAAGCAAAGCTTCACTTGGGCCTAACACATTAGACTCTGATCCCATGTCAAAAACATAATGTTGTGTTTACGATGATGAAATTCGTGGCATTGAAACTCTTTTGTAGACCAAACAATCATCATGTGGTCGTGTTGGACCATTTTGCGCTTGAATCGTAACTAAGGTCGTTATGGGTCCTCGACTCGATGTCTTTAGCAATCCTTGAGTGTGTGTGGTGAGAATTCGAACTGTGAGTCCAACTCCCAAGTCGACGGTCTAGAACTTGCTCTGAATGTTTGTTGAGGTAAAATCCTAGGTGAAATTTGACTTGAGAAGTGATTAAAGGCTCTCCTTGATCCAACACTTTAAGATTGAACAATTCCATGACCTACCAATGAAATGATCCCTAGTTAACCCTTTTGAGCCTTTAACCTTCTTCTTTCAAGAACCAAAGCTACAAACCTATTCATGTTCTTAATGATTCCCTCTCTTCGCACCCAAATCTTCCTTTGATTAATGGAAAATGTCTAAGTTTGGGGGGAGAGACAAGAAAGAAAATAATGTGGTAAAAGGTACAAAAACAAAAGAAAAAGAAGGCAATGAAAAAAAAAGAAAAGACAAGAAAAAAAGGAAAGACCAATGTGAATTAGAGCAAAAAGGGATTCAAAGAAAACAAAAGTGAAAAAGAGTGTGGAAGAAGTAGAAAAAGGAGAAATGTGTTGAATTGCATAGGAATGAGTAACAATGTGTCTCTCTAACCCCTTGAAAAAGAGGTGAATACTCTAATGAGTCAATAAAGTGTGACAAAATAAAACAAAATAAGTGTTTAGGGGAAGATTGAACCCTGTGTCACACCTCCTTTTCACCTACACCACGTAAGGGTATAAAGGTGTTTTTCGATTTAAGTGACAATCGAAACAGGATTCGTTTATTAAGAGATTTAGAGTCACCGTTTGGGAGATTTATGGTGTCCCAAGTCAGCGGTTGAATCCCGAATCGAGGAAAATATTGACTCTGTTAAACAGTCTGCGCACCAGAAATCTGAGTAAGGAATTATGTTAACCCAGGAGAAGGTGATAGACTTTCCTGGGTTCCGTGATTCTAGCACGGTCATTCAACTATAATACCTGGCTTAGCTATCCAATTTTAATACATTTTGAACCTATGTGAAAATTTTAGCTTTTAACCTCTTTTATTCAATTTTAAAGAATGTTGAACGTCGTTTAAAACATGTCTTTAGATCGCGTCACATGAAATGCACCCCCAATCCTGAACACATTTTATTCCACGTTTTGGGATTTGGATTTGGGTCACATGAAATACACACCCGAATTTAAGAAGGTAAAATTATTAAATGACACGCCTAAAAGCAACTAACGCATTATTAACTTTGCGAGGGCCATGAAAATCAGCTAAATGGCACGATTCAAGTTCTAAATATTTTAACGACATGATTAAGGAGGGCCACAAATTTTGTCAATTTTGTTTGGCGTGGCGCACCTGAATTTATTATAAAAGGACGTCCTAAAGATAAAACAATATTAACTATTAAGAGTCGTCTTTATTCTGAAAATGTAACTTTTTAACATTGTGAATTGACCAACATCTGGGTATTCGAGGAAATTTGGGCGCCGAGCTCACGTACAAACTCGAACAAGGATGATCCCATTATTGATGAAATCCTTAGTTCGAGTCTGCTACATAACTCAAAAAGTCCAAAGCCTACTAATTAATTATTAATGGGCCAGTCACTAATCTAATCTTGGGCCGGAAAGGGCCCAAATTTATTGCAAACATGGGCTCACTTTAGAGACATGGCCTTTTAACAAGACAAGGACGAACCCCTGCAATAACTGAAAAGCAAGCAAACTCTACTGCCAAATCAAAATTAAACAAAAACATTGCATTTTTTTGGGATCGAAGGGGAAGGGGACCAATTTGAACAGAATCCGCCTACGTCAAGTACAAAAGGGGAGGTGGGATAGAGCCCACAAAAATACACTCGGTTATTTTTGTATCACCAAGCCAGATTTGAGTTATAATTGTAGCAACAATTGCTAATCCCTGATATACTGATGTTGATTTAAATAAAACCACTTATGTCTGCCACAGTCATACAAAAATTATACAGACATCAAGACTAAAAAAACTAACTAGATGGACATTCTCCATAGTTATGTTCAAGTGGATGAAATAGTAGCTTTAATACCCAGAATTCACCATAGAAAATCTAAACACAAGGCAACCTAGCAACTCACTAAGTTCTTTAAACTCACATCAAAACTAAGTGTAAATTTGAGAGTCTGTTTATTACAAAACGAGTAGCTGACTACAGAAATGAACTACAACAATGAGAGTCCTTGTTAAGTATCATGTAAACATAGGCGCACAACTACAACTTAATCAAAGTTTAACAACTAGCAATCTACATATGAAAATCAGAAAAGGGCAAGGAGATTCGAAGCCATTAAACATTTTTGTATTCCAAGATCAACACTTCATGTTACACTTAGATGATATTCATAAGAGCCAAAATATAACTGAAAAGTGGAAAGCAAAAGAATAGAGATATGAGAGGTTCAGCAGTGGCAATCAGCAGCAAAACATCCAATAGAATAATAACTCAAGATCAACAACCCCCAAATATCTAACTTAGCTCAAGACCAAGTCCTAATTTTGAACCCACAGTGAATAATATAAGGATCAGAACAAAAATCCAATCGAAAGTGAACCAGAAAACTCGAAGACTAGCAGATTCATCTCATTTTCTAGCCTCTTTCGTTTCAAGCAGTCCCAGAATCAATGTTATAAGAATTCCCCAAAACATTTTCAATGGAAGAGTATTTTTCCTTATGTTTTTAGATGCTTGATTTTCTGATATTTTTTAGCTCTCCCCCCTTCTTTAGCTGGCAGTAGCACTGCCTTTATATGCAAGCTACTAGGGCAGACTTAAAGGTTTTGTTTTTGTAATTCAATCCTTTTCAAATTTTTCCTTTTTGCTAAAGAGTCCCTTGTTTTGTGACTTGATGCCCAAGTTTAAACAGCTTACAGCCTGAAATTACCCTAGAACCTCTATTAGAGACTTCGAAAATTAGCTACTAAAGATTCCTAATGAAATATTACCTATACTACCCCTCCAATACCCCTAAAATTACACTCAGCACTAAAACGGGTCAAGGTGACCCAATGGTTCTGGGATAGGCTTTAAGGAAAATGAGATATACCCTCATTGGGCTTTCGAAATGTCCTAAAAGGAAAACAGGCAAAAGCATTTAGACATCACAAACAGACTCCTAATCAAATTTGGATCAAGAACTAAATGAGAAATCACACAAACGATAACAAAACTAGAGGGAATACTAATTAAAATTTAACCCAGATTAAAGGGACACATGCAGAAGTGACTTTGAGGAAAATCAAAGAAAAAAAACATAGAAGAAGATAAGGAAAAGAAAAATGAAGAAAAAGGGTCCATGATAATACCCGATGTAAGTCAAACAGATAATAGCCCCCTGAAAGACCCATTGGAATAATCCGATTTTGGGCCGAGTAAAACCTTAATCACATGTTCTTAATGAAAACACAAGACTAAAGTCTAATCTGAGCCCAAATCTTTGTCCAACTGGATGACCCACATTTTTTGATTTAGGGTTCTAATTATAGATTTGATATTTGAGGAGTTCAGGTGTGATTTGAGAGAAACTGACCATGGATTAAGAGAAAGGGGGTTGTGGTGGTCAAGGGGTGTGGATTTGGCGGTGAAAGGAGGTGGCGCCGCTACCGGAGAACTCATGACGGCTCTGGGGTTAATAGATTAAAATCTATATTTGAGGGATTTGGGAAAAAATGATGATATATTTAGGTTGAGGAGGTCGAGGTGGGCCTATGGTGTCAATTTAATGGTGATTGAACTCCAGCCGCCGCCGTAGGCGCTTTCCGACGAGCGGAAGGTGGCGGTTTTAGAGTTTGTATCTGAAGAGGATGAGAGAGTCAATGGGAGAGGGGTTATGGGGAGGGGAGGGCGGGTTAATTCTGACACATTTATACAGGGACAAGGATCAATTCCCAACCGTTAGATCGCCTTAGATCAACAGTTAGGATCAAACACAATCAAAACAACAACGTTTAGGGGCATTGGGGAACCAAACCGAGTTGGCCGTCAATTTGGGCCTGATTTAGTGGGTTTGGAGGAGGAGTCCATTTGGGCTGAGGAGATATCAATGATATTGGCCCAAAAATGCCTTGTTCTATTTTCATTTTCTAATTCCTTTTGTTTTCCCTTTTTTCTTTTCTTTTTCTTTGAAATTAAAACTAAAAATCCTAAATTGAATTAAAAACCAAACTAAATCATTAAAAATACTAACTATTCCTGAATAATTAACACCATTAATAAATTAAAGAAAATTGCTCGAAAAATCAAAAAACTAAAATTAAAAGGCGTAACATAGCTATTTTTTTGATTTTCCCGTTTATAAAATAACCAATTAATCCTTAAACGTTAAAATAATTTCTAAATGCAAATGCATATTTTTTGTACTTTGCGTGAATGAAAATGCACAGACAAAATGCAAACAATTTACAAAAAATGTCACAAAATCCACAAAATTGCAAACACTTAAAGGAGTTATGTTCTTTTGAATTTCTGGGAGTGATTCATATATAGGGAAAAAATCACGTGCTCACACCCACTTGAAAAAAAACATATCCTACCCTTACCCAAAAGCTGTCACAATGAATCCACAAAATCCCTATATGATTTTGAGTTGAGGGAAACCTATTAGAATATACGCTTAACGCTAGAGGGGGGGGGGGTGAATAGCGTTATAATAAAAAACAATATAAACTTGCGGAATTAAAAATTGCAGGATTGAAATAAGTGCGGTAAGTAAATAATAAGGAACGAACGCACCGAAATTATCCTGGTTCACCACAACCTGTGGCTAGTCCAGTCCCCGAGAGACTCTCTCGAGATTCCACTAACTTCGTTAAGCTTACGGGTGCTTAACAAACCGTTACAAACTGAGAACTTGAGTCGCACAAGCCTCAACAACCTTTGCTCGAAGATACCACACTTCAAGACTTCAACCGAAGGAATGAAAACGTTCCTTCTTACAACCACAAGGGATTAACACTTCCCTTCAAGTGTATACAAACACATAGCACTCAAGACAAGACTCTCTTTAAGAGTAGATATGACTAAAATAAATACGCTCAAGAACACAACAACTTTCGTCAAGAGTTTGGCTCTCAAAAACTTATTAACTGAATAAAAAATGATGAATATGAGAGTATGCAAGCTTTAGCAAGAATATAATCAGTTGTTGTACTTAGAAGACTGATTTTGAGTTGTATTTATAGTGTTCAAAACCCTCACAACCGTTGCCTAATTGCTAATCAAGAATTGCTGATTTTGTGCTAAGATAATCGATTATCTGATTTGCATAATCGATTATTTTCCAATCGTTCAAAAATCATTCCCAGATTTTAAGCAGAATAATCGATTATCCAAATCGTATAATCGATTACCTGACAACGTTCAAAAAATCATATTCAGATTTTACTTAACATAATTGATTATCAGATTGTGTATAATCGATTATCTTACAACGTTCAAAAAATCATATGCAGATTCTACTAAGCATAATCGATTATCAGATTTTGCATAATCGATTATCTTTCAGAGTTTAAAAATACTTTGGTAACGGTCATTTGCATAATCGATTATGCTATAAGGATAATCGATTATCTTTTATATTTTGAAAACTTCGGACTACACTGTCTTAACATAATCGATTATCATAAAGTACATAATTGATTATTTTACAGTCTTGTACAATTTGATAGACACTGCCTCAACATAATCGATTACCATAATATGCATAATCGATTATTTTATAGCTTTGAAAAATCTGATGGACATAGCCTCAACATAATCGATTATCATAAGGTACATAATCGATTATCTTGTAGCTTTGAAAAATCTAATGTACACTGCCTTAATATAATCGATTATCATAAGGTACATAATCGATTATTGTTCAGCTTTGTAAATCTGGTGTACATTGTCTTAACATAATCGATTATCATAAAGTACATAATCGATTATCTTTGTCCAGATTTGAGAGGCATGTTTAAAAATCATTTTGGCTAAAATAAAATGTTTGATAATCATTTTGCTTTAAATTAAATATGCATGATTTGATAAAAATGATTTTACGAGAGAAGCCAAGTCTTGAGTTAATTGTCGGATCAAGATCACAATTAAAGAAAGACTCATGTATAACTTTATTTCTTTGCTTGATCATGATCTTTGTTCGTCTTGTGCTTGAACCTCGTTATGCGTCAATTTCGCACTTGTGCTTGGATCTCGTCACATGCCAATTGCGCGTCGTTTGTCATTTATCAAAACCTGCAAATATGAACACACGTTTAGTTTAGTGCCTTGAGAGCGTGTTTCAACAATTTCCCTCTTTTTGATAATGGCAAACCAATATCGGGATATGCATATTAGATGATTCATAATGACGATCCAAGACAGGTATATGGATATGCAATTAGTTCCCCCTCAACATATGAATTCCCCCTCAATTTATGCCAATAAATATTAAGTGCATAGCCCTTATTCTTCCCCCTTTTGACATTAGCAGAAAAAACATTAGTAAATAACTTGTTTATTGATTAACCAAAAATCCGAGTACATAAAAAGAGACAATGAAGCATAGGACAACAAGCTAGAATAAGAAAGAAATTATTCATTATCATTATTAGTTTCCGGCTCGGCATCCGGTACATCTTCCCGAAGGACAATTTGGGCATATGGATAATTGACATGGTCAAAGTATCCATGAAGTTCATGGGAGAGACGAGTGACATTCATATCGATGCGATTCATGGAGGTGGACAGAGACGCAATTTGCTCGGAAATGGTATTGAGGGATACATCGGACGGGGCCGGAGGACGACGTCGCTGAGTTGGAGGAGGAGGTGGATGCTCACCGCTATTGGGAAATAAATATTCTTGTATTTCCCAATGTTTCGTCGCCTTTTTGAGAGGGCCGACGGAAGTGTCGACAACGGATGCAACAAGAAGGGTCCTAACGACAAAAGCATAAGGGAGAGGCTTATCTTCCCCAATAGCATCAAACATATGAATCTTGACGAACTTGCACCAATTGATGCGAGCTCCGGTGATGATGGCATGCATGAGTTTTGAATCCTCATGAGATATAGTTGTATGATTGAATTTCCGCGGTTTTAGAACGCGGGTGATGAAATAAAAAATTATACGGTATTCGGGGAGCATGTTTGTGATGGTGGGACGACGATGGTCCGGAGTTGGAGAAAATTCACCGATGCCGATTTGAGTAAAAAGAAGTTGTTCATCAAACAGAGCGCCTTCTTCCCTAGTATAGCGTAAAATGTCTTCCCCATTGCGCGGAAGTTTAGTGATGGCTTGAATATTTGCCTAAGATACGGGGATGTGAATTCCATTGACGGTCGAGAAGAGTTCATCATCTTCGTCTTTCTCGAGGTTTGAATAGAAGGCCTGAATTAAGGAAGGATGAATGTAAGGGGTGTGAAGGTATAGGAGATCAAGGAGTTGGCTTTGTAGGAGCATATTTGCTGTGGATGGAGGGGCGCTTTGAGTAAGAAATCGATTAGTGGAAAATCGAGGAGGGAGGATTTCTCGATTTTCAAACTTTTCAATGAAGCGCATAAGTTGTTCTTCCCTGTTGAATCGTAAGAAGGAGCCATCTTTATAACAATAAACTGGTGGACGAGTGGCGGAAGATTAGGCAACATTTTTGCCGGCACGAGCACGTTTGGAGTTTCTGCCTGACATTTTGAATAAGTAGTAATAGCTTTTGATAGAAATTTGAGAAATTTTGAGAGTTTGGGAGATAAGTTTGATGTTTGAGTGAAGAAATTGAAGGCTTATAGCACCTATTTATAGTGAGAAGGATGGCATTGCATTGAAGATGAAAATCTGCAGAAATATAAGAGACAAAACGGTCCGAAACTGTAACAATTTTGAAATACTGACTGAGGATAATCGATTATTGTAATATGGTAATCGATTATTCTGACACAGAGTGCACAGTAATTTTCTGACTCGGCAGATAATCGATTATACTTTTGAGATAATCAATTATTTTAGGAAGTGCAGTAATGAATAGCCGAGACGGTAATCGATTAAACAGTTTTAAGAAATCGATTATTGTCACAATTAACACCTAAAAAATAATGTCAACAAAATCGATTATAAAACTTGATAATCGATATTTATATTTACCATCCAAACACCTGCAAAGCAAAAACTGTTAGATAATCGATTGTAGTGTTGCATAATCGATTATGTTAATTTTCCAGCATAATAAACATAAAACGTAAATAATCGATTAGTGATACTTGCTAATCGATTTTCAGGCATAGTAAGCATAAGACAAAAAGAAGTGATAATCGATTATCGACTTTAGAGAAATCGATTATTCTACAACATCGCCTTATAATTCCACCTGCCTTTAGGGCGATACCTGCAAAAGAGAATTAGGCGCCTCCGACGCTCAAGTTAGTAATGAAAAAGAACTCAATGTATGACTTAGATCACTGTGGAGTCAAGAATTAAGAATTCTTTCTCTAAGAGCTTTGTGAAGATGTTGACCAATTGAAAACGTGATCTCATAAGAAGTGTGTCCTAAGGTGTTCTTAAGAGTATTTTGAGTACTTACCTTTTGTTCAATGTCGCCAATTACCTTGTCGAGAGGATGGTCTTTGATTGTCCTCCACGCGTTGGGCAGTTTCGTTTCTTTCTCCGATGGTGGCGCTTCCTCCGATAATTGTTTCAAGATTTCATCTTCAATTTCCTTTGGATTTTCCACTTGTACTTTGTCTTGAGGACTTATTGTGTTTAAAATACCTGCAAGATCAAAACCAGAATCCTTTCTCGCCAAGCGAGCATTATTTTCGGAAAACACAATATGAGGGGATTCCGCAACAGTTTCGGTTCTATTATTGAATACTCTATATGCTTTGCTACGTGATGAATAACCAAGAAAAATTCCTTCATCCGATTTGGCATCAAATTTTCCAATATTATCTTTTCCGTTGATATGAATAAAGCATTTACAACCGAATACTCGAAGATGGGAGAGATTCGGTTTCCTTCCCTTATAGAGTTCATAGGGAGTTTTCATGAGTATAGGCCTTATGACTACTCTGTTTAAAACGTAGCATGCGGTACTCACGGCATCCGCCCAAAATTGTTTGGGAATCTTTGCCTCATCGAGCATGGTTCTAGCCATCTCTTCGAGACACCTATATTTCCGTTCCACCACTCCATTTTGTTGTGGTGTACATGGAGCAGAGAAGATGTGCTCAATATCGAGTTCGTCACAAAAGTCCGTAAAGAGATTGTGATCGAACTCTCCCCCATGATCACTTCTTATGGAAGTGACGGTTGTGTTCTTTTCATTTTGAACACGTTTAAGAAAGCATTTAAAATTTTGAAAAGCCTCACTTTTGTGAGCAAGAAATAGTGTCCATGTAAATCTAGAATAATCATCAACAATAACAAAAGCATAACGATTTCTACTAAGACTTTCAATGCGAGATGGTCCAAAAAGATCCATGTGAAGAAGTTGCAAAAGTCTTGTAGTTGAAACAATATTCTTAGATTTAAAAGATGCTTTTGTTTGCTTCCCTTTTTGACAAGAATCACAAATAGTGTCATTTTCAAATTTCAAATTTGGAAGACCAATAACTAAATTTTGTGAAACCAATTTGTTTAAAAGATGCATGTTGATATGAGCTACTCTACGATGCCATAACCACATATCATCTTCTTTACTCATAAGACAATTCACATACTCTGATGAAGAGTTTTCAAGATCAACCATATAGATGTTATCAATTCTAAAACCACGAAGGATAATTTTAAAATCACTACGACGAAAAACTAAGCATTCTTCCGAATCAAACAAAACAAGATTTCCCTTGTCACATAATTGACTTATGCTCAAGTGATTATGTTTTAGACCTTTAACTAGCAATATATGCTTAATGGAAGAAGATTCATTCTTACCGACCGAGCCAATGCCGATAATTTTTCCCTTGTTGTTATCTCCAAAAATAACGTTTCCTCCTTCCTTGTGTTCTAGTTGAAGGAACTTGGATGCGTCTCCGGTCATGTGTTTGGAGCATCCACTATCAAGGTACCAAAGTACACTTGATCCCTTCAAACATACCTACAAGACAAATCTATGAGTTTTTGGTACCCAAGCTGTTTTGGGTCCATGAGAGTTAGGTGTAAAATGCTGTTGTGCTTGACATGCAGTTAAGTGTCTGTGTCTAGTAAAACAAGCAGGAGCAATATGTCCTATTCGACTACAATAGTGATAGATGACATTAGGATTATGGATTCTTCTAGGTTGGTAGTAGTTGGAGGTACGAAAATCGTTTGCTCTATTTTTGACAATATGGCTATTTCGCAATCCTTGAAAATCATTTCTCCTACTGTTTATTCTAGGGTATGCAGCGTTTTTAGAATAATTGTTTCTAGGTCGAGAATGTCTAGGTTGCGATTGTTGAAGGCCATTTCTAGGCGTTCTAAAATGTTCAAAGTTTCTTCTAGTGTTTGGTCTAGGATGCATGATGATTCTAGGATGGTTATTTCGAGGATGAATGTTTATTTTGTTTATCCTAGGTTGAGCCTTGGGTTGTTGGGGGATGGCTTCAACTTTTTCTTTAGGCTCGTATTTGAAACCTATGCCATGTTTGGTCGATTTCAAATTGACAAGAACATCATTCAAATTTTTATGAGAAGAATTGAACTTATCTAGGGTGCCCTTAAGTCTTTCTACTTCATCTTTTAGATGCATGCAAGAAATACAATATTTACTAGAACTCTCGGGTTTGTCGGCGCTTCTCTTGCTGAAAAATTTGTTTTCTTCTTTCAACTTCTCATTTTTCAAAATCAATTTTTCCAAATCTTTTTCTTTCAAAGAGAGTTGTTTTTCAAAATCTTTTTCTTTCAAAGAAGAATTTTTCTTTACGTCTCTAACAGTTTCGGAAGCTCTAATGAATTCACTATACAATTCATCAAAAGCATTTTGCATTTCCTCAAGAGAAAAGAAATTTTTTGAAGAAATTTGACATACCTCTTCTTGATTGTCTTCGTGTGCCATGAGACATAGATTTGCGGCTTCGTCTTCTTCATCGTCGCTTGATTCGTCTCCGGAGTCACCTCCCCAAGATATGTATGCTCGTTGTTTCTTGAAGAGTTCTTCTCCTTTTTGACATTTGGGCAATATGATTTAATGTGCCCGATTTCTCCGCATCCATAGCACTTTACTTGATCTCCTTGTTGTTTGCCTTTCCGTTCATACTCTTTTCGCATGAATTTTTGAAACCTCTTAATAATGAGTCCGAACTCGTTATCTCCGTTGTTTGAGTCCTCATCATTTTGAGTTGAGCTGTGCTTGCCTTGAGGGCGATTCTTTGTTTCCTTTGATCATTAAACGGAGGGTTAAGCATAGTAGATTCATAGGTTTTAAGATTACCTCTTAGACCGTCGATGGTGACATTTGAAACGCCGATAGACTCTTGAATCGCGTCGGCCTTGGAGCGCCATTCCGGAGTGAGACTTCGGAGAATTTTTCGGACAAGTTCCTTATCCGTGAAGGTCTTCTTAAGAGCATGCAGGTCATTGACGATTTTTGAAAATCGTTCGAACATGTCATCGATCCTCTCGTTTTCCTTCATGTGAAACAGTTCATATGCATGGGTTAGAAAATCAATTTTAGCTTCTCTTACCTGGTCCGTACCTTCGTACGTGATTTCCAGCTTATCCCACATTTGCTTAGCCATTGTGCAACATGATATTTTTCTATAATCATCAGCATTTACAGCACAATATAATAAGTTGATGGCTCTAGCGTTGTTCTGCACTTTTCGGATATCATCCGCATCGTATTCATCCTCGGATTTTGGAACCCATTCATTTTCAACCTTTTTGGTTGGAATTTGTTCTCCCTTCGTTATAACCTTCCATAGATGAAAATTATCCGATTGGATGAATATTCTCATCCTCTCCTTCCAGTACGAATAGTTTGTGCCGTCGAACAGTGGTGGTCTGGTGGAGCATTGTCCTTCACCTATTCCTGCATTAAAGTCACGAGTAGAAGCCATGGATTGTTTCTCTCAAACGGTTAAGTCTTTCAGTTCTGATACCAATTGTTAGAATATACGCTTAACACTAGAGGGGGGGGGGGGTGAATAGCGTTATAATAAAAAACAATATAAACTATTAGAATTAAAAATTACAGGATTGAAATAAGTGCGGTAAGTAAATAATAAGGAACGAACGCACCGAAATTATCCCGGTTCACCACAACCTGTGGCTAGTCCAGTCCCCGAGAGACTCTCTCGAGATTCCACTAACTTCGTTAAGCTTACGGGTGCTTAACAAACCGTTACAAACTGAGAACTTGAGTCACACAAGCCTCAACAACCTTTGCTCGAAGATACCACACTTCAAGACTTCAACCGAAGGAATGAAAACGTTCCTTCTTACAACCACAAGGGATTAACACTTCCCTTCAAGTGTATACAAACACTTAGCACTCAAGACAAGACTCTCTTTACGAGTAGATATGACTAAAATAAATACGCTCAAGAACACAACAACTTTCATCAAGAGTTAGGCTCTCAAATACTTATTAAATGAATAGAAAATGATGAATATGAGAGTATGCAAGCTTTAGCAAGAATATAATCAGTTGTTGTACTTAGAAGACTGATTTTGAGTTGTATTTATAGTGTGCAAAACCCCCACAACCGTTGCCTAATTGCCAATCAAGAATTGCTGATTTTGTGCTAAGATAATCGATTATCTGATTTGCATAATCGATTATTTTCCAATCGTTCAAAAATCATTCCCAGATTTTAAGCAGAATAATCGATTATCCAAATCGTATAATCGATTACCTGACAACGCTCAAAAAATCATATTCAAATTTTACTTAACATAATCGATTATCAGATTGTGTATAATCGATTATCTTACAACGTTCAAAAAATCATATGCAGATTCTACTTAGCATAATCGATTATCAGATTGTGTATAATCGATTATCTTTCAGAGTTTAAAAATACTTTGGCATTGGTCATTTGCATAATCGATTATGCTATAAGGATAATCGATTATCTTTTATATTTTGAAAACGTCGGACTACACTGTCTTAACATTATCAATTATCATAAAGTACATAATCGATTATTTTACAGTCTTGTAAAATTTGATAGACACTGCCTCAACATAATCGATTATATAATGTGCATAATCAATTATTTTATAGCTTTGAAAAATCTGATGGACACTGCCTCAACATAATCGATTATCATAAGGTACATAATCGATTATCTTGTAGCTTTGAAAAATCTAATGTACACTGCCTTAGCATAATCGATTATCATAAGGTACATAATCGATTATTGTTCAGCTTTGTAAATCTGGTGTACATTGTCTTAACATAATCGATTATCATAAAGTACATAATCGATTATCTTTGTCCAGATTTGAGAGGCATGTTTAAAAATCATTTTGGCTAAAATAAAATGTTTGAAAATTATTTTGCTTTAAATTAAATATGCATGATTTGATAAAAATGATTTTACGAGAGAAGCCAAGTCTTGAGTTAATTGTCGGATCAAGATCACAATTAAAGAACGACTCATGTATAACTTTATTTCTTTGCTTGATTATGATCTTTGTTCGTCTTGTGCTTGAACCTCGTTATGCATTAATTTCGCGCTTGTGCTTGGATCTCGTCATATGTCAATTGCGCGTCGTTTGTCATTTATCAAAACCTACAAATATGAACACACGTTTAGTTTAGTGCCTTGAGAGTGTATTTCTACAAAACCTACATTAGTGGATACATACAAAAGGGGCAAGCATATGGTACTTAGAGTCGGGCTTGTGACCTTCTTCTTGTGAGAGATGAGTGAAAGTCCATCAACCTCGGCTTGTGTGTTAATACTCTAATAAGGTGAGGTTCACTTAGGGAGAGTTGAGGATGTGTGAGTTTGGGTTCCAGAATGACCAGAGTAATTGAGAGAAGTTCCTTGATGAAATGTATCAACTCTTGATGCTCTTGTGTAATACTTGATCCACATGTTTTCAAAGTTTAAAATGTGTTAATGATGCATTCGTATTAAGAAAAATTGTTAATCCAAGTGATACTTGTTAAGGTTAGTTTAGGATAAGCTGGAATTACTTGGATGTTTCCTTTGAGGGGTGAGTCTTATTTTGTTTGCTTGAGGACAAGAAAAGGTTTAAGTTTGTGGGAGTCGATAAGTAGGATTTTAAAATGTTTTATGCACATACATGCCGATGCTTTGAGTATAATTTTCTACAAAATAGTCACAAAATACTTACAGCTTGTGCTTGGTTGCAGGTTTTAGCGATAAAGTGACGAAATATCAAAAATTAGCTCAAAACTGAGTGAAACCTGCTCAAGCGTCAAAAGACCAATGAAGTGGTGGAAGTTAGAGCTTGATGCGGACCGCACAACTGTGCATGCGGTTGTGCCAAAGCGTTTAGATAGGGAAAAAGTTGGGTCTCAGTCGACGCGTCCACGATTGAGTTCATGCTGCCCGTGTCCATTTCATACGGTTGCACTATCTTGCCACGCGGTTCGCGCTACCGAGTTTAGAGGAGATGCATACTTGGACAAGCTCATCCACGCGACTGCGGTCATCAATACTCGATCCATGCCAGACCCTCATGCGGCCGCGCCACATCATTACGCGGTCCGTGCCAGTCACTTCAGAGAAGGAAGCAATGGAAGTTAAAAAGCTAGTGCGGCCGTGATCATGATTGTGCAGCCCGCACTGACCCTTCAGGGGCAATTTTATTCAATTTTTCCAGCGCACTATAAATAGAATATTTTACCATTTTTAGGTCAAGTTTTATATTTAGAACAAGAGCTTCGCTCGTGAGAACCGTGTTTTAGCCTATTTTGGGCACTTTAGCATTAGTTCTTCCATAGATTCATATAGTTTAACTTGAGCAGTTAATTAATATGCTTAGTTCATCATCTATTGCTTCTGTTTCTTCTTTATTAATTAGCTAAACCTATTAGCTAGGGTTGTGGCTCAACCCTAGTATGGGCAATTGATGGGTGTTGCTTTTTAATGATTGATTGATATTGGGTGTTTGTTATTTTGGTTACATTTATTGTTTAATTAAGGATTGGTTGTTGAAAACATTGATTCTAGCCTAGTGAGTTTTGACTCTTCTTGAGAAAGAGAAATTTACCCAACAAGGAATTTGGATGGACCCATGAGAAATGGTAGTCCCAATTAACGGGTTAAACATCGAGAGAGTAATCACCCTACTTGAACCCTAGTTGCTTGGTCTAATTGGCCTACCCAATTGGTCTTGAGGAAGTCAATTGGGCAAAATCGCTCCCTCTCGTGAGAGGTGTGAAAGTGGGTACAATTGTGCAACGGTTATAACATTGATCTCAAATATGTCAATCTGTTATTAGTAGTTTCTACTCGCTAGTTAGCCACCTAGTTGATGCCATGACCCTAGTTCCTTTCTTTATATTAATTACAACTTAGAAAATATCCCTTTAGCATAATTTAATCATAACCAGTAGTTGGTAATAGTAGTTGATAAAAGAAAAACCAAAACTGTTAGGAGTGCAATTAGAAGCACAAGCACAATCCTAGACTAGACAGATACCCTACTCCATTCCAAACTCCCTGTAAATCGACTCTTATACCCCTATTCGGGTAAAGCTGTTAGCACCCGCTCTTCCTACCATTGTGTAAGGTTCATTTTGCTGCGATCAATGTTCCTACCTTAAGGTTCCTTATCAAATGGCTTCCACGTCTTAGTACGCACATGATCTACTAAAGACCTCACATTTAGTCATCATAAGAATTATGCAAAATCAAGTTCCTCTGACTTAACTCTTCCATAGCCATATTCAATATCTTACCAACTTTCTTTCTGGATGTAGGTATCGTCTTATTACGAATAACGTATAGTTTAGGAGGTTGACTTGTTACAACTGAGCTCTACCATACGATCTAAAGTAAGAAGAAAGAGTGACAATCCTATATTCCCTATAGATTTATACTTATAAGTGTTGTGCATGACACACCCATGCACAAGACTCTACTAGACATGGCTTGTAAATTTCCTAGGATGGAACTGATCTGATACCACTTGTCATACCCCAAACCTGGGGGGGGGGGGGGGGCCAGACCAGAACCCAGTGCCTCATATATATTTGTGTACCAACTTGTGACTAAGGGACTCAGAACATCTAATGTTATCTTTGGCCATGGGCCATATTTTAAGAAAATTTGCAAATGCTGACTAAACATCAATATAAAGGTGGGCCGACAAGGCTGTCATGACTATTAGAGATGGAAAACCAATCAAGAGAGTTATTGCACTTGTGGAGGAAATGGAACAACATCAGTCCCTAACAAGATAGGGTGAGTCACCTTTATATAGCAGGGGAAATCGGCTGTAAGTACAAGGAGATTAATTATAGATTAGTGAAATGGGATGGCTTGACGCAATGCCTCAGCATAGGCCTTGGATAGGGCGGCCTTGTCAGACTTAGCCATTTGTCTTGGCAGCTTCCACCTCCGTCCTAGCTTCGATCTTAATTTTCTGATTCGGGCCTCGAAGAGCCCAGATTTTTGAACTCGGTAGTGGTCTCCCGTCCTCGGGGTCTCGAGGAATTCTTCCAAAATGTCTTAACCGCTAGAAATCAAGTCCTTTGATTTTGCTGCGTACAATATATATACAAGTTTCTACTAATGGATATAATGCAATTAGAATAGGGCCCCGACCTACTAAAAACATATATATATATATATATATAGACACACACACACACACACACACACACACAAGATGTACGCATAGCTCTATACCTGGAGATGCATCTTCTCCATAGGGCTGGATTGGCCTTCCTCGGTACGGGGTGACTTATAGTTAGTGATGTATATGTTGTGGGATGGATCTATCCTGGGCTGTATGGGCCAAGTACAGTACTGAGTGGTTGAGCATTTGAGAGTGGGAGCACTTGAGGCGAACGGCGTGGTGCATCACATATAGCTTGTGCATTGAGATGTAGATGTGTCAAAGTTATATTCATTATACTGTTAAGATCCGTTTTGTTGAAACACGTTCTCAAGGCACTAAACTAAACATGTGTTCATATTTGTAGGTTTTGATAAATGACAAACGACGCGCAATTGACATATGACGAGGTCCAAGCACAAGCGCGCAATTGACACATAACGAGGTTCAAGCACAAGACGAACAAAGATCATGATCAAGAAAAGAAATAAAGTTCTACATGAGTCGTTCTTTAATTGTGATCTTGATCCGACAATTAACTCAAGACTTGGCTTCTCTCGTAAAATCATTTTTATCAAATCATGCATATTTAATTTAAAGCAAAATTATTTTCAAACATTTTATTTTAGCCAAAATGATTTTTAAACGTGCCTCTCAAATCTGGACAAAGATAATTGATTATGTACTTTATGATAATCGATTATGTTAAGACAATGTACACCAGATTTACAAAGCTGAACAATAATCGATTATGTACCTTATGATAATCGAATATGATAAGGCAGTGTACATTAGATTTTTCAAAGCTACAAGATAATCGATTATGTACCTTATGATAATCGATTATGTTGAGGCAGTGTCCATCAGATTTTTCAAAGCTATAAAATAATCGATTATGCTCATTATGATAATCGATTATGTTGAGGTAGTGTCTATCAAATTTTACAAGACTGTAAAATAATCGATTATGTACTTTATGATAATCGATTATGTTAAGACAGTGTAGTCCGAAGTTTTCAAAATATAAAAGATAATCGATTATCCTTATAGCATAATCGATTATGCAATTGACCGTTGCCAAAGTATTTTTAAACTCTGAAAGATAATCGATTATACACAATCTGATAATCGATTATGCTAAGTAAAATCTACATAGGATTTTTTGAACGTTGTCAGGTAATCGATTATACACAATCTGATAATCGATTATGTTAAGTAAAATCTGAATATGATTTTTTGAACGTTGTCAGGTAATCGATTATACGATTTGGATAATCGATTATTCTGCATAAAATCTGGGAATGATTTTTTAACGATTGGAAAATAATCGATTATGCAAATCAGATAATCGATTATCTTAGCACAAAATCTGCAATTCTTGATTGGCAATTAGGCAACGGTTGTGGGGGTTTTGAACACTATAAATACAACTCAAAATTAGTCTTCTAAGTACAACAACTGATTATATTCTTGCTAAAGCTTGCATACTCTCATATTCATCATTTTCTATTCATTCAATAAGTTTTTGAGGGCCAAACTCTTGACGAAAGTTGTTCTGTTCTTGAGCGTATTTATTTTACTCATATCTACTGTTAAAGAGAGTCTTGTCTTGAGTGCTAAGTGTTTGTATACACTTGAAGGGAAGTGTTAATCCCTTGTGGTTGTAAGAAGGAACGTTTTCATTCCTTCGGTTGAAGTCTTGAAGTGTGGTAACTTCGAGCAAAGGTTGTTGAGGCTTGTGTGACTCAAGTTCTCAGTTTATAACGGTTTTTTAAGCACCCGTAAGCTTAATGAAGTTAGTGGAATCTCGAGAGAGTCTCTCGGGGACTGGACTAGCCATTGGTTGTGGTGAACCAGGATAATTTTGGTGCGTTCGTTCCTTATTATTTACTTACCGCACTTATTTCAATCCTGCAATTTTTAATTCCGCAAGTTTATATTGTTTTTTATTATAACGCTATTCACCCCCCCTCTAGCGTTAAGCGTATATTCTAACAATTGGTATCAGAGCCCAACTCTCTGAAAGACTTAACCGTTTGAGAGAAACAATCCATGGCTCGTGACTTTAAAGCAGGAATAGGTGAAGGACAATGCTCCACCAGACCACCACTGTTCGACGGCACAAACTATACGTACTGGAAGGAGAGGATGAGAATATTCATCCAATCGAATAATTTTCATCTATGGAAGGTTATAACGAAGGGAGAACAAATTCCAACCAAAAAGGTTGAAAATGAATGGGTTCCAAAATCCGAAGATGAATACGAAGGTACGGACCAGGTAAGAGAAGCTAAAATTGATTTTCTAACCCATGCATATGAACTGTTTCACATGAGAATCGATGACATGTTCGAACGATTTTCAAAAATCGTCAATGACCTACATGCTCTTAAGAAGACCTTCACGGATAAGGAACTTGTCCGAAAAATTCTCCAAAGTCTCACTCCAGAATGGCGCTCCAAGGCCGACGCGATTCAAGAGTCTATCGGCGTTTCAAATGTATCCATCGACGGACTAAGAGGTAATCTTAAAACCTATGAATCTACTATACTTAACCCTCCGTTTAATGATCAAAGGAAACAAAGAATCTCCCTCAAGGCAAGCACGGCTCAACCTCAAAATGATGATGACTCAAACAACGGAGATAACGAGTTCGGACTTGTTATTGGTTTCAAAAGTTCATGCGAAAAGAGTATGAACGAAAAGGCAAACGACAAGGAGATCAAGTAAAGTGCTATGGATGCGGAGAAATCGGGCACATTAAATCAAATTGCCCAAATGTCAAAAAGGAGAAGAAACCCTTCAAGAAACAACGAGCATACATATCTTGGGGAGGTGACTCCGGAGACGAATCAAGCGATGATGAAGAAGACGAAGCCACAAATCTATGTCTCATGGCACATGAAGACAATCAAGAAGAGGTATGTCAAATTTCTTCAAAAAATTTCTTTTCTCTTGAGGAAATGCAAAATGCTTTTGATGAATTGTATAGTGAATTCATTAGAGCTTCCGAAACTGTTAGAGACGTAAAGAAAAATTCTTCTTTGAAAGAAAAAGATTTTGAAAAACAACTCTCTTTGAAAGAAAAAGATTTGGAAAAATTGATTTTGGAAAATGAGAAGTTGAAAGAAGAAAATAAATTTTTCGGCAAGAGAAGCGCCGACAAACCCGCGAGTTCTAGTAAAAATTGTATTTCTTGCATGCATCTAAAAGATGAAGTAGAATGACTTAAGGGCACCCTAGATAAGTTCAATTCTTCTCATAAAAATTTGAATGATGTTCTTGTCAATTTGAAATCGACCAAACATGGCATATGTTTCAAAAACGAGCCTAAAGAAAAAGTTGAAGCCATCCCCCAACAACCCAAGGCTCAACCTAGGATAAATAAAATAAACATTCATCCTAGAAATAACCATCCTAGAATCAACATGCATCCTAGACCAAACACTAGAAGAAACTTTGAACATTTTAGAATGCCTAGAAATGGCCTTCAACAATCGCAACCTAGACATACTCGACCTAGAAACAATTATTCTAGAAACGCTGCATATCCTAGAACAAACAGTAGGAGAAATGATTTTCAAGGATTGCGCAATAGCCATATTGTCAAAAATAGAGCAAACGATTTTCGTACCTCCAACTACTACCAACCTAGAAGAATGCATAATCCTAATGTCATTTGTCACTATTGTAGTCGAATAGGACATATTGCTCCTGCTTGTTTTACTAGACACAGACACTTAACTGCATGTCAAGCACAACATCATTTTACACCTAACTCTCAAGGACCCAAAACAGCTTGGGTACCAAAAACTCATTGATTTGTCTTGTAGGTATGTTTGAAGGGATCAAGTGTACTTTGGTACCTTGATAGTGGATGCTCCAAACACATGACCGGAGACGCATCCAAGTTCCTTCAACTAGAACACAAGGAAGGAGGAAACGTTATTTTTGGAGATAACAACAAGGGAAAAATTATCGGCATTGGCTCGGTCGGTAAGAATGAATCTTCTTCCATTAAGCATGTATTGCTAGTTAAAGGTCTAAAACATAATCTCTTGAGCATAAGTCAATTATGTGACAAGGGAAATCTTGTTTTGTTTGATTCGGAAGAATGCTTAGTTTTCCGTCGTAGTGATTTTAAAATTATTCTTCGTGGTTTTAGAATTGATAACATCTATATGGTTGATCTTGAAAACTCTTCATCAGAGTATGTGAATTGTTTTATAAGTAAAGAAGATGATATGTGGTTATGGCATCGTAGAGTCGCTCATATCAACATGCATCTTTTAAACAAATTGGTTTCACAAAATTTAGTTATGGTCTTCCAAATTTGAAATTTGAAAATGACACTATTTGTGATTCTTATCAAAAAGGGAAGCAAACAAAAGCATCTTTTAAATCTAAGAATATTGTTTCAACTACAAGACCTTTGCAACTTCTTCACATGGATCTCTTTGGACCATCTCGCATTGAAAGTCTTGGTAGAAATCGTTAATGCTTTTGTTATTGTTGATGATTATTCTAGATTTACATGGACACTATTTCTTGCTCACAAAAGTGAGGCTTTTCAAAATTCTAAATGTTTTCTTAAACGTGTTCAAACTGAAAAGAACACAACCGTCACTTCCATAAGAAGTGATCATGGGGAGAGTTCAATCACAATCTCTTCACGGACTTTTGTGACGAACTCGGTATTGAGCACACCTTCTCTGCTCCACGTACACCACAACAAAATGGAGTGGTGGAACGGAAAAATAGGTGTCTCGAAGAGATGGCTAGAACCATGCTCGATGAGGCTAAGATTCCCAAACAACTTTGGGCGACTGCTGTGAGTACCGCATGCTACGTTTTAAACAGAGTAGTCATAAGGCCAATACTCATGAAAAATCCCTATGAACTCTATAAGGGAAGGAAACCTAATCTCTCCCATCTTAGAGTATTCGGTTGTAAATGCTTTATTCATAACAACGGAAAAGATAATTTGGGAAAATTTGATGCCAAATCGGATGAAGGAATTTTTCTTGGTTATTCATCACGTAGCAAAGCATATAGAGTATTCAATAATAGAACCGAAACTGTTGAGGAATCCCCTCATATTGTGTTTTCCGAAAATAATGCTCGCTTGGCGAGAAAGGATTCTGGTTTTGATCTTGCAGGTATTTTAAACACAATAAGTCCTCAAGACAAAGTACAAGTGGAAAATCCAAAGGAAATTCAAGATGAAATCTTGGAACAATCATCGGAGGAAGCGCCACCACTGGAGAAAGAAACGAAACTGCCCAACGCGTGGAGGACAATCAAAGACCATCCTCTCGACAAGGTAATTGGCGACATTGAACAAAAGGTAAGTACTCGAAACACTCTTAAGAACACCTTAGGACACACTTCTTAAGAGATCACGTTGTCAATTGGTCAACATCTTCACAAAACTCTTAGAGAAAGAATTCTTAATTCTTGACTCCACATTGATCCAAGTCATGCATTGCATTATTCTTTTAAAAATTTACTAACTTGAGCGTCGGAGGCGCCTAATTCTCTTTTGCAGGTATCACCCTAAAAGCAGGGGGAATAATAAGACGATGGTGTAGAATAATCGATTTCTCTAAAGTCGATAATCGATTATCACTTCTTTTTGTCTTATGCTTACTATGCCGGAAAATCGATTAGCAAGTATCACTAATCGATTATTTACGTTTTATGTTTATTATGCCGGAAAATTAACATAATCGATTATGCAACACTACAATCGATTATCTAACAGTTTTTGCTTTGCAGGTATTTGGATGGTAAATATAAAAATCGATTATCAATTTTTACAATCGATTTTGTTGTCATTATTTTTCAGGTGTTAATTGTGACAATAATCGATTTTTTAAAATTGTATAATCGATTACCGTCTCGGCTATTCATTACTGCACTTCCTAAAATAATCGATTATCTCAAAAGTATAATCGATTATTTCCCGAGTCAGAAAATCACTGTGCACTCTGTGTCAGAATAATCGATTACCATAATTCAGTAATCGATTATCCTCAGTCAGTATTTCAAAATTGTTACCGTTTCTGACCGTTTTGTCTCTTAAATTTCTGCAGATTTTCATCTTCAATGCAATGCCATCCTTCTCATTATAAATAGGTGCTATAAGTCTTCAATTTCTTCACTCAAACATCAAACTTATCTCCCAAACTCTTAAAATTTCTCAAATTTCTTTCAAAGGCTATTACTACTTGTTCAAAATGTCGGGCAGAAACTCCAAACGTGCTCGTGCCGGCAAAAATGTTGCCTCCTCTTCCGCCACTCGTCCACCAGTTTATTGTTATAAAGATGGCTCCTTCTTACGATTCAACAGTGAAGAACAACTTATGCGCTTCATTGAAAAGTTTGAAAATCGAGAAATCCTCCCTCCTCGATTTTTCACTAATGATTTCTTACTCAAAGCGCCCCTCCATCCACAGCAAATATGCTCATACAAAGCCAACTCCTTGATCTCCTATACCTTCACAACCCTTACATTCATCCTTCCTTAATTCAGGCCTTCTATTCAAACCTCGAGAAAGACGAAAATGATGAACTCTTCTCGACCGTCAATGGAATTCACATCCCCGTATCTGAGGCAAATATTCAAGCCATCACTAAACTTCCGCGCAATGGGGAAGACATTTTACGCTATACTAGGGAAGAAGGCGCTCTTTTTGATGAACAACTTCTTTTTACTCAAATCGGCATCGGTGAATTTTCTCCAACTCCGGACCATCGTCGTCCCACCATCACAAACATGCTCCCTGAATACCGTTTAATTTTTTATGTCATCACCCGTGTTCTAAAACCGCGGAAATTCAATCATACAACTATATCTCATGAGGATTCAAAACTCATGCATGCCATCATCACCGGAGCTCGCGTCAATTGGTGCAAATTCGTCAAGACTCATATGTATGATGCTATTGGGGAAGATAAGCCTCTCCCTTATGCTTTTGTCGTTATGACCCTTCTTGTTGCATCCGGTGTCGACACTTCCGTTGGCCCTCACAAAAAGGTGACGAAACATTGGTAATAGTAGTTGATAAAAGAAAAACCAAAACTGTTAGGAGTGCAATTAGAAGCACAAGCTCAATCCTAGACTAGACAGATACCCTACTCCATTCCAAACTCCCTGTAAATCGACTCCTATGCCCCTATTCGGGTAAAGCTGTTAGCACCCACTCTTCCTACCATTGTGTAAGGTTCAGTTTGCTGCGATCAATGTTCCTACCTTAAGGTTCCTTATCAAATGGCTTCCACGTCTTAGTACGCACATGATCTACTAAAGACCTCACATTTAGTCATCATAAGAATTATGCAAAATCAAGTTCCTCTGACTTAACTCTTCCATAGCCATATTCAATATCTTACCAACTTTCTTTCTGGATGTAGGTATCGTCTTATTACGAATAACGTATAGTTTAGGAGGTTGACTTGTTACAACTGAGCTCTACCATACGATCTAACGTAAGAAGAAAGAGTGACAATCCTATATTCCCTATAGATTTATACTTATAAGTGTTGTGCATGACACACCCATGCACAAGACTCTACTGGACATGGCTTGTAAATTTCCTAGGATGGAACTGATCTGATACCACTTGTCATACCCCAAACCTGGGGGGCGAGATCAGAACCCAGTGCCTCATATATATTTGTGTACCAACTTGTGACTAAGGGACTCAGAACATCTAATGTTATCTTTGACCATGGGCCACATTTTAAGAAAATTTGCAAATGCTGATTAAACATCAATATAAAGGTGGGCCGACAAGGCTGTCATGACTATTAGAGATGGAAAACCAATCAAGAGAGTTATTGCACTTGTGGAGGAAATGGAACAACATCAGTCCCTTACAAGATAGGGTGAGTCACCTTTATATAGCAGGGGAAATCGGCTGTAAGTACATGGAGATTAATTATAGATTAGTGAAATGGGATGGCTTGACGCAATGCCTCAGCATAGGCCCTGGATAGGGCGGCCTTGTCAGACTTAGCCGTTTGTCTTGGCAGCTTCTACCTCCGTCCTAGATTCGATCTTAATTTTCTGATTCGGGCCTCGAAGAGCCCAGATTTTTGAACTCGGTAGTGGTCTCCCGTCCTCGGGGTCTCGAGGAATTCTTCAAAAATGTCTTAACCGCTAGAAATCAAGTCCTTTGATTTTGCTGCGTACAATATGTATACAAGTTTCTACTAATGGATATAATGCAATTGGAATAGGGCCCCGACCTACTCAAAACATATATATATATATATATATATATATATATAGACACACACACACACACACAAGATGTACACATAGCTCTATACCTGGAGATGCATCTTCTCCATAGGGCTGGATTGGCCTTCCTCGGTACGGGGTGACTTATAGTTAGTGATGTATATGTTGTGGGATGGATCTATCCTGGGCAGTATGGGCCACGTACAGTACCGAGTGGTTGAGCATTTGAGAGTGGGAGCACTTGAGGCGAACAGGGTGGTGCATCACATATAGCTTGTGCATTGACATGTAGATGTGTCAAAGTTATATTCATTATACTGTTAAGATCCGTTTTGTTGAAACACGTTCTCAAGGCACTAAACTAAACGTGTGTTCATATTTGTAGGTTTTGATAAATGACAAATGACGCGCAATTGACATATGACGAGGTCCAAGCACAAGCGCGCAATTGACACATAACGAGGTTCAAGCACAAGACGAACAAAGATCATGATCAAGCAAAGAAATAAAGTTATACATGAGTCGTTCTTTAATTGTGATCTTGATCCGACAATTAACTCAAGACTTGGCTTCCCTCGTAAAATCATTTTTATCAAATCATGCAAATTTAATTTAAAGCAAAATGATTTTCAAACATTTTATTTTAGCCAAAATGATTTTTAATCATGCTTCTCAAATCTGGACAAAGATAATCGATTATGTACTTTATGATAATCGATTATGTTAAGACAATGTACACCAGATTTACAAAGCTGAACAATAATCGATTATGTACCTTATGATAATCGATTATGCTAAGGCAGTGTACATTAGATTTTTCAAAGCTACAAGATAATCGATTATGTACCTTATGATAATCGATTATGTTGAGGCAGTGTCCATCAGATTTTTCAAAGCTATAAAATAATCGATTATGCTCATTATGATAATCGATTATGTTGAGGCAGTGTCTATCAAATTTTACAAGACTGTAAAATTATCGATTATGTACTTTGTGATAATCGATTATGTTAAGACAGTGTAGTACGAAGTTTTCAAAATATAAAAGATAATCGATTATCCTTATAGCATAATCGATTATGCAAATGACCATTGCCAAAGTATTTTTAAACTCTGAAAGATAATCGATTATACACACTCTGATAATCGATTATGCTAAGTAAAATCTGCATATGATTTTTTGAACGTTGTCAGGTAATCGATTATACACAATCTGATAATAGATTATGTTAAGTAAAATCTAAATATGATTTTTTGAACGTTGTCAGGTAATCGGTTATACGATTTGGATAACCGATTATTCTGCTTAAAATCTGGGAATGATTTTTGAATGATTGGAAAATAATCGATTATGCAAATCAGATAATCGATTATCTTAGCACAAAATCAGCAATTCTTGATTGGCAATTAGGCAACGGTTGTGGGGGTTTTGAACACTATAAATACAACTCAAAATCAGTCTTCTAAGTACAACAACTGATTATATTCTTGCTAAAGCTTGCATACTCTCATATTCATCATTTTCTATTCATTCAATAAGTTTTTGAGAGCCAAACTCTTGACGAAAGTTGTTGTGTTCTTGAGCATATTTATTTTACTCATATCTACTCTTAAAGAGAGTCTTGTCTTGAGTGCTAAGTGTTTGTATACACTTGAAGGGAAGTGTTAATCCCTTGTGGTTGTAAGAAGGAACGTTTTCATTCCTTCGGTTGAAGTCTTGAAGTGTGGTATCTTCGAGCAAAGGTTGTTGAGGCTTGTGTGACTCAAGTTCTCAGTTTGTAATGGTTTGTTAAGCACCCGTAAGCTTAACGAAGTTAGTGGAATCTCGAGAGAGTCTCTCGGGGACTGGACTAGCCACAGGTTGTGGTGAACCAGGATAATTTCGGTGCGTTCGTTCCTTATTATTTACTTACCGCACTTATTTCAATCCTGCAATTTTTAATTCCGCAAGTTTATATTGTTTTTTATTATAACGCTATTCACCCCCCTCCCTCTAGCGTTAAGCGTATATTCTAACACGTTTTACTTTACTATTTAAGTCGTTTATCTAATTTGAAAGCATGACTACATTTTTGCACAATTACTTCTATTTTATCTACACTGATTGAGTTTCCCACTACCTTTCAGTCCAAATTTTGGACTTATTACTTACTAATTTGGTGTACTCATGTTACTCCTTGCGCCTCGTGTGCAGATCTAGGCGACTCTGTTTACACAGGCGGTTGCTGATTGAGACCTCAGAGTTAGGAAACTATCAAGGTAGCTGCACAACGTTAGTAGGCCTTCACTCTCTTCTTTTATAATCAGTTGTATTTTCAGTTATTTCTCTAAATACTGTAGAGGATTGTATTCTGAATAGACGCTCATGTACTCAGTGACACCCCGATTTTGGGCAGAATTGTATCACACTTTGGGATTTATTATGTATTTAAAGGGGTTTCTTTAATGTTAATTGATTCCGTCATGATATTAAACTTATTTTACTATGTTGGGTTGTTGAGTTAAGGCTGGCATAGTTCCACGATAGGTGCCATCACGACGGTTGATTTTGGGTCGTGACAGGCCTAAAAGTCCAAAATTTTGATATCGCAATTTCAAGCGTATATGAGCTATGGACCTCAAAAATAAATTCAGACTCGTCCCTAAGCCCAAAATCACCCAACAGAGCTAACAGGTTTGACGAATTTCCATTCCGGAGCTGTCTTCATACTGTTTGGACTATGGTATAAATTCTAAATTTTATGCCTCTCTTTAGGGACTAAGTATCCCAAAACACTTCAAAAACCAAAACGAAACATCCCGGAAAGTAAATTAATAGGGGACCAGGGCTCTAACTCTCAAAATGACCGGCCAGGTCGTTACATCCCCCCCCTCTTTAAGCAATCATTTGTCCTCAAACGAGCATAAAGACATCTATAAAGTGGTGAAAAGATGAGGATATCAGCTACGCATATCCTGCTCGGTCTCCCAAATCGTCTCCTCGACCATTTAACCCCACCACTGAACCTTTATAGATGCAATGTTCTTTGACCTCAGCTTTCAAACTTTGATGTTAAAAATAGCCACAGGCTCCTAAACATAAGATATATCTTTGTCCAACTATTCTGAGTTGAAATCCAACACGTGAGACGGATTGTCGTGATACCATCGAAACATGAAATACCCGATGAACTCTTTCTAGGTTGGGAGGTAAGGCAAGCTCATAAGAAACCTCCCCAACTCAATGTAACACCTCAAATGGACCATTGATCCTAGGGCTCAGCTTTCCTTTCTTTTTTGAACCTCATAACTCCCTTAATAGGTGGAACTTGAAGTAAAACCCGATCTTCAACCATGAATGCAATATCGCAAACCTCCCGGTTCACATATCTCTTCTATCTGGATTGGAATGTGTGAAATCTATCCTGGATCACCTTAATCTTCTCCAAAGCATCCTGAACCAAGTCTGTGGCCAATAATCTAGCTTCCCCCAGCTTGTGCGAACCCACTAGGGACCGACACTGCCTACTTTATAGAGCCTTATATGGTACCATCTGAATGCTGGACTGATAACTGTTGTAGTAGGCAAACTCTGCAAGTGGCAAGAATTGATCCTAAGAACATCCAAACACCATCACACATGCACAGAGCATATCCTCAAGTATCTGAATAGTGCTGTGGGATTGCCCGTCCATCTGAGGGTGAAATGATGTGCTAACCTCCACCCGAGTACCCAAATACCGTTGTACGACTCTCCAGAACCGCGATGTAAACTATTTACCCCAGTCAGAGATGATAGATACCGGCATGCTATGAAGTCTGACAATCTCATGGATATAAACTCGAGTAGTTTCTTGGAAGAATGCGTAGTCATCATAGGAACGAAATGAGCCAACTTGGTCAGCTTATCCACATTTACCCATACTACATCAAACTTCCGCCGAGTTTGTGGAAGTCCAATACGAAATACATAGTGATCCGCTCCCATTTCCACTCCGAAATCTCTGAAGCAATCCACCTGGTCATTGATGCTCATACTTCACCTGTTAGGAATTTAGGCACCAAGCAAAATACTCCACTATATCTTTCTACATCTTCCTCCACTGGTAATGCTTCAAAGTCCTGATACATCTTCGGGACACCCGATGACCCAAGGCATCAGCCACCATATTGGCCTTCCCCGTATGGTACAAAATGGTGATATGATAATCCTTAAGTAGATCTATCCACTTCTTTTGGTGTAAATTAAGATCCTTCTGCTTAAACAAATGCTGTAAACTCTGGTAATCAGTGTAGATATCTCAAGGGAGACCGTACGAATAGTGCCTCCAAATCTTCAAGGCATGAACAATTGCAGCTAACTCGAGGTCATGGATAGGATAGTTATTTTCATGTGCCTTCAGTTGTCTGGATGCGTAGGTAATAACCTTACGGTCATGCATCAACACCGCGCCGAGTATGACTCGTGATGCATCACAATAAATTGTATAAAACCTCGAACCTGAAGGCAACACCAATACCGCGGCTATAGTCATAACTTTCTTGAGCTTTTGGAAGCTCTTCCCACACTCCTATTTCCATCTTAACGGAGTGCACTTATGAGTCTTCTTGGTCATAGGCGCTACAATAAAGGAAAATCCTTAAACAAATCAACGCTAATAACCTGCCAAACCAAGAAAACTCCGAATCTCTGTAGCCGAGGACTGCCTGGGCCAACTCTACATTGCTTCCACCTGCTTTGGATCTTCCTTGATCCCGTCACTTGACACTAAATGACTCAAAAAGGCCATAGAATTCAACCAGAACTCATATTATGAGAAATTTGCATATAACCTCTTTTCTCTCAAGCTTTAAGCACTATCCTCAAGTGCTGCTCATGATCTTCCCAACTTCGGGAGTACAGCAGAATGTCATCAATAAAGACAATGACAAACGAGTCAAGATATGGCCGTAATACACTGTGCATCAAATGTACAAATGTTGTTAGGGCATTGGTCAACTCAAATAACATAACAAGGAACTCGTAATGACCATACCGAATCTTGAAAGCAGTCTTCGGGATGTTGACTCCCTAATCTTCAAATGATGATAACCTGAATGCATGTCAATCTTGGAAAAAACTAGAGAACCCTGTAACTGATCAAATAGTTCATAAATACTAGGAAAAGGATACCGGTTCTTCACTGTATCATTTGTCAACTGGCGATAGTCACTGCATATACGCATAGAACCATCTGTTTTCTTTACAAACATAAGATGAGCACCCGAAGGTGACACACTGGGTCAAATGATGCCTTATCAAGCAATTTCTGTAATTTTTCCTTCAACTCAAGAGGGTCCATACGATAAGGAGGAATAGAGAGGGGCTGAGTGCCCGTCAACAAATCAATGCCAAAATCAACATCTCTGTTGGTCGGCATGCCTAAAGATCAACTGAAAACACATCAGGACAGTCTCTCACTATGATGACTAAATAACCAATATGGGTATCAATACTGACATCTCTCATATAAGCCAAATATGCGTCACACCCCTTCTCGACCATTTGTTGAGCTCCAAGAAATGAAATAACTCTGCCGGGGGTGTAATCTATGGTACCCATCCACTGTAATCGAGGTAAACATGCCATAGCTAGGATCATGGTTGTGGCATGACAATCATGAATAGCATAATAGGATAAGAACCAGTCCATGCCTGAGATAACATCAAAATCTACCATGCTAAACAGTAGCAAATCGGCTCTGGTCTTAAAACCACTAAGAGTAATTAAAATACGACTGATAAACATGGTCCAAAACAAAAGAATCTCCTACAAGAGTAGAAACATAAGTAAGGGAACTAATATAATCTTGAGATATGCCCAAATTTAAGGCAAAATAAGATGACACATAAGATTAAGTGGAGCCTGGATAGAATATAACTGATGCATCTGTATGACAAACTAGAACAATACCGGTTGGGACAAAATCAAAAGCAACAACCTCTGTACGAGTAGAAGGGAATAATATCTATAATGGACTCAACCTTTAAGGTGACCTCTACCACCCTAACCTCCACCTCGGGCTGGCTGAGTAGGTGGAGTGGTAGATAGTGCTGTAATCATAGCCTGAGGACTCGGTGGAGCATGTTGTGGCTAACAATTTTGTGGAGGTGTACCCCTCCTAAGTATGGGGAAAACACTCACCATATTTCAAGTGTCTCCATACTCAAAACAAGCTTGGGGCAGACGTCGACATTGTGATTGGATCGAGCCAAGTCTGCTGGACTGACTGCTGATAGCACCCCATGAAGTAGGCACACTAGATAATGGAGGTGCATAATAAGGCTTCTGAGTCTACAGGGAGCTGGAATATCACTGGCAGTTGGAAGAGTTGAATGAACTGCACAACTTTCATAACCCCTACCATGATGAACTGGGGCTGGGGTACGGGCACCAAATAATGGCTCGACTCTCGATACCTCTTGGACTCTCTCTCATCCATATCCCGAGCAAGCATGCCCTCCACTCTCCTAGCAATACTCACCACCTGCTTATATGCAATATCCATCTCTAACTCCCGGGCTATTCTAGTCCTGATGCTAGGAATGAGTTCTTCATTAAATTGGCGAGCTTCTCTAAAATTGTAGAAACCAAGGCCGGTGCATGTCTAACCAAGTCACTGAAATAGACTACATACTTTGAAACAACCATAGCACCCTAGCGCAACTGCTTGAACTTCACGCGTATGCATTCCTGAGGCTTTGAGGCACATACTCTCTCAAAAACATCTTCGAAAATGGAATCCATGTAAGAGAAGGTTCCTAAGACGGACTTTCCTACTTATAAGTACGCCACCACTGATAGGCTGCTCCTTGAAGCTAGAAGGCAGTAAAAAAAACCCTACTCGACTCTGCTATGCCCATAGTGCAGAGGATATAATGGCACTCCTCAAGAAATTCCTGAGCATCCTCTAATGCTAGACCACTAAATGTAGGAGGGTCATACTTCTTATACCTCTCGAGCCTTCGCTGCTCCTCCGAAGTTGCTGCCCCTACCCTATAACCTCTAGAACTTGATCAACCTGAACCCGCTGCTTTGGTGTGTGGGCGATAGGAGTATGGCTTTTCCCCCGACCTGAGATATCGTTGCAACAAGAAGAATCAACACAGCCTGAGGTAGAGTGTTGTACATGCTCATGAACTATGCAAGGGTCTCTTGGAGAGCTGGAGTAGTAGTAGTATTGATACCCAATTTTTCCTGTATTTTTTATATGAAAAATACCTTTCAAAATAGAATGTATATGCCTATGTAAGTATACCCCAAGGCTACATTATCTTTCCTTAAATTTTCAAACATTTTAAAATTAATTTACTGCCATTTTATCAAAAAATCCAGTAATTATCCCCAAAATTATTATTTTTTGGTGATTCACTTATTGGAGCCTCATGTTTTATATTAAAATATCGCTAAGTCATTTTTCAAAAAAATGTTTACAAATTTATTTGGTATTTTAAGGATAGAATTGCATAATTTCAATATTAGCCATTTTTAGGTTTAAGTTTGTCTCATATTCATAAAATGAGATTTCAAAATTTTAAATTGATAATTATGTATTATACATAATTTTGGTGCTTTCAATTTATTTTCAGAAAAGAATTTACTATGTTTTTATCATTTTAAAGTGAAATTGGGTATTTAAATAATAGCCCAATTAATTTCAATCTTTGCTTATAAATCTGACCCTAAATTTGACCCCAATTTCAATCAAATCCTGACCCACACCTTTTAACCCATACCCAATACCCAGAATTCCCACCTACCTATTTAATCTCGACCGTTGATCTCCCAGATCAACGTTCCCTATTAACCCTTACCATTTTTAATTCCAAACGATCCCCCAACACCACTTATTTCCTCATCCATCTCTATCTCTCTACTTCTGGTTCTCTTTAAAACCGTCCCCCTTCCTCTCCTATCCGCTGGGTTCATTTCTCCTTCTTCGTCCACTTTTTGACATGAATCCATGGTGGTTTCACCACCACCAAGCCACCTATGACTCATCGCATTTGGTTACTGAAGCTGCATGACTCGACCACGAAGAGTTGTGTCCAAACCTCTGTTGACTGAGTTCCACGGCCATCTCCAGCTTGCTCCGGTAATCCATGCCTTTTTGAGCCTGGCCTCGACTCCTCCTTTTTAGATCGAAGCCTTTCTCATCGTTTAGGTAGCTCTGAAAACCCTAGTTTTGAGGTTTTCCTTGATCTCTTTAGATCTCTTTTAGATATATGCTTTCCTTAAGATTTTAAATGATTTTCTTGATTTTTCTTTTAAAAAACTACTTTTAAAACTGTTTCTTTTCCGACCTAGGGTTTTTCTAAGATATTTAAATGTTTCTCTGACTTTCTTTTTCTTTTATGTGTTTCTTCTACTGCATTTTCCTCTACTATATTCTTGTATGTTTCTTCTACTATATTTTCCTCTACTGTGTTCTTGTGTGAGTTTCTTATTAAGTGTTCTAGTTAAGTTTCTCCTAATATGCTTCTCCTATTGGTCTTAGTAATTTTTTCCATTATGTTTCTTATTAGTTCTTCTACCATGTTGCTTTGAGTTTCTCTACTGTGTTTCACATGCTATTCTTTACTATGCCGTTCATGAGTTTCTGCTACTGATAGACGGTTCAAGGGTCTCAGTTTTTTTTGAGACCCCTAAACCTGTTTTCATGTAGTATCTTTTCCCCTTAGTCACCTGTACTTTCGTCTCTGCACTCGGATAATGACAAGAACCCTGAATTTTTGGGTTCAGTGGAGTTTTGAGACCCCTGGATACGTGATTTGTTGGATATTCATCTTTGAACTTGCCTGGTTTCGAAAACCCTAATTTTTGGACCTATTTGAGTTCCTGGAATTGTCATTTACTGCTTCATTAAGCTTCAGAATCATTGTTTCAGTGTTGTTTCTTCATATGAATCTGACTTTTTCCGAACTCTACAAGACCTTTTTATTGATCCCTTCTCGCATGCCTGATACTTGTGTACTCTTTATATGTGCTGGACTTCCCCTCTAAATGGCTTTCAAACCTTTATTATTTTAAAATTTCATTCTATATAGGTTGATTGACTTCTTTCCTTATTTGTTGATTTCCATATGTCTCGATTTAAGTTACTTAACTTTTCTTAACTTTTTTGACTTGGTGCATTCATGGACCAATGATTACAACATTTTTGGTCCTTGATTTACTAGCTACTAATTGATGTTCTTACCTTATTCATGCAACCATATATTTCAAAACTCTTCCTTTAAAATAAACTTCTATGTACTTGCCCCTAATTGTCTACTTTGCGCAAAGTGTTTGTTTGATTTCTTTCCTTAATTAACTCTTACCGTTTGAATATGAATTCCTTAATTAAAGGAAGTCTTGTCTGATTGATTTTTAATTGATATTAAGTTTCTTAACTGTCTTCTTACGTTAATTCAGCCTGATTTTCACAATATAAATGCGTGAATCTTTCATAAACATACATACTCATTCATAGTCTTTCTGAAAAACACACTCACACGTAATAGTATTCTCTCTTATTGTCTGCAATGTGGCCTGTTTACAAGACCTAATGATTTTCTCTATATGTTTCTTCGAAACTGGTATGTCCTTATTTAAGATTTAACACCACAATAATATGTTTATTTGCTGCTTTTGTATCTATGTCTACTTACTGTTTCTGTACTCTAATCAGCAAGCTGATTTCTTTCTACTTGTTCCTATTATGAATCCCAAAACCCCTACCTCAATGTGTTTGAGCTATGGTTTAAGGCATGGCAATATTCAAATTATTGTCCATGAACTGAACTTGATCCCTTGAGATTCTAGCCTTTAATAATGTATTCTAGAAGGCTTATGGGTGTAGTAGCACTCTCAATTGCTGGGTATGACCACATCCTGCCTTGCCTCTTTCTAATTTCCCTTTCCTACTGAACCGTCTATGTGTACTTATTTGAACTACTTCCCTTCCTTTTCTTCTCTCGGAATTTTGTTCATGCACTTGCACTCTCTCCTAGTCTTTAAGTTTTGCCCCCCCCTCTTGTGAGCCTTGACTTGAGACCTTGAGTTCCCTCTGAGCTTGGATACTTGAGGGCTAGGCTATTCCACACTGCACTTGTCTTAATTTGGTGATACAATTTGGTGTGAGTACTGCCCGGAGTTCATAACACTTTCAGGGAACTCTGACACACTCAAATATGAGAAAAGCTTTGGATCATGACCTCTTGGAGTTGGTTCACCTTATATTTCAGACATGAAGTCTGATCAGGTTCTTTTTGTTTGCACTTTTTAATTTCTCATATATTCTTTTACTTTATTCTGGTCTATAATAATTTTGTAATAGCTCTTGAAAATGGATACTGAATAAGGGAGGGACAACTATGTATGCAAAGGGTAGATATCATACCTATAGGTTTTCTGATTTCTGGATTTTCACATAGATGCCATGTCTATAGGGTTTTCTGAATTCTGCATTCTCACATAAAGGCCATGTCAATTAGGTTTTCTAAATTCTGCATTCTCACATAGATATCATGCCTGTCATTTCTGAATTTTGAATTCTGCATATGCATGTATAAAATATGCCTATAGCTCTCTCTGAATCTTATATATCCATTTTCATATAGCTGTCATGTACATAGGTCTTAAATAATGAAATGCTATTATGTATCATGTTCATATACTTTAAACAAAATTCAACATCTAGATACCATGTCTATAGGGTTTCTGTATTTTTACCATGTCTATAAAAGGGTTTGAAATCAACAAAATCTAAGAAGCATATCTATAGAGACTACTAATTGAATCTGAATCGCTCCGCTCGCATATAAGGCTAAAAGCTATAATAAAAATGTATCATCACTTGTAGAGCTTAGTACCTTCGTAAAAACTTACCTTTCTTCATTAATCTACCAACCTTTCATAATCAGTATGTATTCAGTTTATTTCAGTGCTTTTTGAATTCATTAGGTACCATGACTATAGGATCCTTGTCCAATACTTAGGCTAGCCTTAGGGAAAAAATTATAAACTGAATCTATTGTTATTAACTACAACTATCAGGCAAGTCCGATTTGGGTTTCTTATCTAAGTTATGTAATAAATCAATCTTTCTCAACCTTTAAGTTCTTAGTAAGACCTTAAACAATATGTGCAAGTCATGCTAAATTACGTGCTTCTTTATTTAAACGTGGTCTATCTCAGTCCTTTACTTGTTATGCTCTTTCTCCCAACTTGCTATACATATTTTTGTATGTCGTCTTAGAATTTTGCCTTTGTAACTATAAATAAGCCGATATCCCTTCCTTTTAGGATTAGTAGTCCTAAAATGCCTCCAGGACTGATAGGAATGGGCGGGTAACAACATGCAATAAGTAAATGAGACCATTTCGCGCTTTAATACCTTAACAGGGTGGGAATGGTAGATATGGATATGATGAGTACACGATAATGCCACGTGCAACCCCTCATCGAGGAGTGATTACCGGGCATTGTGTGGGGTGATCCATATTATTAACAAACCTAGGAACCCTTTTCCTTTATTTTTTCTTTCTTCTAAAGAATTTCAAGCTGTTTCTTTTAAGAAAAATCGAACTCTTTTTTTAGTCCTTTTTAACTTTGCTTATTTGTAACAATTACGTGAAAATTCCCTCTTATTTGAAATTCTACTTCCCTATGTGTTATTTGTACCTAAAGTCACACCAAAATTTGGTCGGGAACCACACTAGTGGATCTTGAGGGGTGCCTAACACCTTCCTCTTGGGATTCAAGCCATTACCCAATCTTTGGTTGCTCAAATCAAACCCTTCTTTGTGTCCTAATGCACTTAAATCATTAGGTAGCGACTCTTCAATTCAAACCCAATTCCCAAAAGGGAGCGAGTCATCCTCCTAAATGTCATAAACCCTATTTTGCAAGAAAAAAGTAGCTCCTCTTCAGCAGCTTGCGCGGGTGCATTAGCTGCACCACATGTATGTCCTCGGCCTCTACCTCGACCCCGGCCTCTGGTATGTTTACTAGGGAAAGCAGGTTCCCAATCATCTCTGGTAGCACGTGTCCTCTCCATATGTGAAAGGATAGAAGAGATAAGTTTAGAATTTCGAAAACAATAATCTTGCACAATAAGGAATCAAATGAAGTGGAATTTTCCTATCAGTTCCATAGCCACCCGAAGATAAGTATAGACGTCTCTGTGCCGATCAGCGAGACTCTAAATAAACTGTCTTGTGACTCATGACTCCTGTGAACCTAGAGCTCTGATACCAACTTGTCACGACCGAATTTCTCCCTTCGTAAACTGTTGGGATGGCACCTAGTCTATACGACTAGGTAAGCCTACTAATGTAGAATAAAATGAAAACACAAAGATAATAGCTAACAGATATTTTTCATATGCAGAAACTATGCCACTCGACATATACAATAACTATTTTTCCAAAATCGAGAAACTCGCAAGTCACTAGTTACTAAGAAGTTTAAATTGTTCTATACATCATTTCTATAGAAAGAAAGAGAAATGAGCGTATGGGATAGATGGGGACTTCGAGGATCCATAGATGGTGGCAGATGTACCTTTAGGTCTCCAACAAGTAGCAGCGACTGCAACTAGTGATGAATCTGGTACAACGAACCTGGATCTGCACATGAAAACATAGGCAGGAAAGGGCATAAGTACACCATAGTGGTACCCAGTAAATGCCAAGCCTAACCTCGGTCGAATAGTTACTAGATCAAGTCAGGACCCTACTGGTATAAACATAATGAAATGAGACAAAATGACATATTACAATAAAAATAAATACGAAAATCTTACAGGTATAGAGTCAATGAAAGACAACATCTCAAACACAAAGATAAAAACAAGGGATCTCCCAGGATATCGTCCTGTTGTCCCAAACGTAAATGTGCAGAGGGATCTCCCAAAACACCATTCCATAGTCCCCATGTACATATGCAATGCCGGGGGATCTCCAAGAATACCATTCTGTAGTGCCAAAGTAAATATGCAGTATAGGGGGATCTCCCGGAATACCGTTCCATAATCCCAAAGTAAATATGCAACTCAACCAAAAGAAATAACAATTACAGCAAGGAAACCACAATTTCGGATAAGTCCGAGTCAAGGAAGAATTGGAAATTTTACTAAAACATGTTGTACAGAGTTAAGATAGGCAACTAAGGCAGTTAAGGCATGTAGGCATGCTTTTCTAAACTAAACAAGGTAATTACATATGACAGTGTATCTGAATTAAAGGAAAAATAGATATTTGGCTTAATCAAAACTGATTTTTTCAACAAATAGCCCGTGTATGCACTTGTCAACTCACATACACGATGCTCATATATCAAATAGTGCCAAATCCTAAGGGGAGTTCCTCCGCACAAAGTTAGGCAAGTCACTTACCTCGAATTGAGCTCAAATTAATCTGTCACAATGCTCTTTTCACGAATATCCGACTTTGAATGGCTCAAATCTAGCCAAAACCAATTACATAACATAAATATAGCTACAAGAAACTAATCTGGATAACAAAATCAAAGCTAAGACAAGAAATTAGAAAAATACCCAAATCCCGTGTCCACGTCTCGGAATCGTGTAAAATTCACAAATTATGAAAAAGCATTCACTCATGAGTTCACTCATACCAAAATTATTCAAATCCAATGTATAAATCCTACACAAACTCAGAAAATCGATTGGGGAACTTTTCCTCCATTTTCCACACTTTCTCACTCAAATTCCTTGATTATATGAAGAAGCAACAATAGATTAATGAAATGTAACAAAAATCTAGTAAGGAATTGTTACCCCAACGCTCTCTCTTAAAATCCCTGAAAGAATTTCCAAACCCTCGATTTTGCCCCTTTTCTGCTAGTTAAATCGCACCTGAAGAACCTTCGTCGCACCTATGGCGCCGCATCTATGGTAAATTCTCCGGTTCTATGTAAATCACTTACTCACCTTATGTCTGCTTTGCACATGTCGCAGGTGTGGAAATTATATCGCACCTGCGGGTACCAGCTCGCACCTGTGGGTACCAACTCGCACCTGCGCCAAGATCTTCACTTCCGCAACCATCATCGGTGTGGGAAAATCTTCGCATTTGCGGACACTGGTCCACTTACTTCAACTCGCTTATGTGATCCAAGACCTTCTTCTGCGGGCTTGCACCTGCAACGACCACTCCGAAGGTGCGATTACACCAATACTAGAAAATCTTCAACAACAACACAACTTCAACCTCTGGTCTGTCAAGCACCCAAAGCTCACCCAAGGCCCCCAGGATATCGACCAAACATAACAACAATCCTAAAACACCACGGACTTAGTCTAGCCCTCAAATCACATCAAATAATGCTAAAAACACAAATCACCTTCCAATCCAAATCTAATGAACTTAAAACTTCCAAGTTCAACAATCAATGCCGAAACGAAACAAACCATGTTCGATTGACCCCAAAATCTTGCAAACAAGTCATAGTCAACACTACAGACCTATTCCGACTTTTGAAATCGAAATCCGACCCCGATATAAAAAATTTCGCTACTGGCCCAAAACTCCAAAAATTAGACTTTCGATATTTCAAGCTGAAATGAGGTACGGACCTCAAAAGTTCAAATTTGCTCACATCCCTAAGTCCAAATTTTCCCAACGAAGCTAGTGGAATTGACGAAATTCCAATTCGGAGCAGTCTTCATATTGTTCCACATACTGTCCAAATTTTAAGTCTTAAGCCTCTATTTAGGGACTAAGTATCCCAAAACACTTCAGCACCAAAATGAAACCTCCCGGCAAGTCACAATAGCAGAAACAGATATGGAGAAAGCGGTTAATATGGGATCGAGCCTCTAACTCTCAAAACGACCGGCCGCATCGTTGTAGTGCTTGTAGAGTGCGTTCACATATTTGGGAACACTTTCAGATGGTAGAAGAAAATAAAAAAGTTCGCAAAGCATAGTACAAGAACTACGGCCGAGTTTTTAATGCTCGTCGAAAGTGGAAGGGCGCAACTAGTTTAAGGAGACATATCAAGGGTTGTCTTGAAAATCCTCCGGGAATTTGTATTTAAGTTGATTTGAGACATTTGTGTTATTCTGAATTTGTTAGACTTATTTAAGTTTAATGTGTTAATTATTAGACAAGTTAATTTGAAGTATTATTATGCAATGAAAATATGATGTGAAAGTCTTTGAGATTGATCCTTACATATTGGTCTTATTCAATAATTTTATGTAGACACATTAATTTAAATTCTCAATTTTTGGAATTCAAATTTCAAACTTTAAACTTTAAAATTTAAAAGTATAAATTTTCTCCTTAAAATAAATATTTTATTATTTAAAAATTTGCAAGCACATAAGTAATAATTACATTAAAAAATTAACCCAGTCCGGTCGGACCCGATAAGCTCGAACTCATATGGGACCACAAAAACCCAAAATACCTAGCCCACTACTAGCTGGGAACCACAGCCTACTAATCAGCCTATCCCACTAACTGAACGAGTTATTTTTTCCCATGTCTAGCTCGGTCAAGTCCGTTCAGTAAATACCTTTTGTTGAGATTAGCTGAGGAATAGTAGATTGATTGCTTGAATGAAAAGGGAAAATGTGCTTGATTTGCTGATTACCTCGTAAATAGCAATAACAATTGGATTTGATTTTGTTGTTCTAAAAATACTTAATTTATTTGTATGCTAGTTATTAGGCAGTATATGCTAAGTGTGAGACTAGAAAATAAGATAAGAGCTTCAAAAATAATATGTTATGCCAATCGAGTATCCGAGAGTCGGGGTCTCACGCTAGTCTATGCGGGGCCTCAGGGTCGAGCTAAGCGTTAGGCTGTGGATGGCCGATGAAGAACTTAATAGTTTTGAGAGCTATTTATGATCAATGATAAGTAATAAATAGAGAACAAACAATGAGATACAATATATGTAAGTAAAAAAATCTGAGGAAAGACAATAAAGAGTGTTTAAGTTAGAGAGTAGAGAATATTCTTGTTCTTGTATTGAAAATCATGTGCGAAAAAAATAACAAAGGTCCTCTTTATATAGGAGGGGGAATCCAAACATAGTACATATTTATTTATTACAAAGATATGTGGCTGGTTCAACCATTTAATTCCACGGTACAAGCTTGTATTATTCCTATGGACTTGGCCATCTCTAGCCACTCACCTTGGAAATCTCTACCTCGTTCATCAAAGCCACCGATTTGCTCTACCCCGAGGTCGAGCATAGAGAACACTCGGGGTCGGGCCTCAAATTGTGCCTCAGGTCTTTTATGGATGAGCTATGGGATGTCATAATGATCATAAAATTGGGATCTCTAATTTTAGCCATATAAGGATAGTCCCCGCATTTCTTAGAATAGAATGATAAGAAACATCATAGAATTTGCTTCTTCGATACTCCAATTATGGCATCAGTTCATCAGAGCACTAAATACCATGACTCAAAGACTGCACAGATGTTGCTATAAAATAAACTATCAAGAAGCCCATGAACCATTATTGGTTCGACCTTTTCACTCCTCAAACATCTCCCAAATGGATTCTTTAAGTATTTCAATTTGTTTTGCAATTCACACTTTTGCAACATCATGTTTTTAGTGCTACGTTCATAGCTTCTTGCATCCATCATCTTCCTAGGCTTACTTCTTCATCCTCTTCCTTAGAAATATTTTTTTATAATTATGGATAGAACCTCTAGAAGAGTAACTCAGAAGGAGGGTGCCACTTCCTTTCACACCCATCCAAGGGAAAACCAAAAATACCTCTGACTGTTGAGCAATGTACTCCCGGCCACTTTGATACAGTTTTTGATTTTGCCATCGAAAATCACCCTTCTATCCCAGGCCGATGTGAGCCCGTATCTCGGTACATTAGCAAGGTGACCAATACAGAGAGAGTGAAGAACGACTGTCGATGGGAGGCAGCAATTGAAGTAGAGATCCCCAAGCCTGAGGAAAGCATAGTTGATTAAAAAGCTAGCTTCCTCAGTGTATATACATACCCATTCACCCTAGGTCCCGTAGATACTTCTTCCCAGAAGATAGATTCGGTGATTCTTGATTTTTGCGGTGAGTATCGAGCGGAACTTGATAAAATCTATCCTTCTTTTTGAAGGATCGGTTACATGCTCCGATACTTCTCTAATCAGGCTGAGGGGATGACCTACACCGTCGATCACTTGGTCAGGTTGTACAATCCTCGTCTCTGCTGAGGTTTGATCAAGCTTCATTCTTGATCCATGAAGAAGGTCTTTTCGAGAATAAATGAGGACAAATCTTGGGGGTGGATGAGCTGGTTTGTCAGAGTGAGGACATCAGAAATTATCCCGCCTAATAGGACGTCATTCCCGGGGAATGGAATATGCAGCGCAAGTGCCCCTACTTCGAGTTCATTTTATTGCCCATTCTTTCCCCTTCTGAAATGATCTTCTTTTGACAATATAGCCACCATTTAGTAACCCGCTCAGACAGCTAGGCTCTACCTTTCCTTGTAGTGGGTGTTCTTGGCGTGATTTGGCGAAGACACGGTGGCAGGCTAAGAACCATGGAAAACACTTCTTTCTGTTGTTGCCAAATTTCTTATGAGTGTTCTTTTTGGCAGTGATTTTGATATGTAATGCTTGTGTAGGCCTCGGGGGTGGTTCTTTAATGAGGCCGGCTCTCGTTGGTGAAGAAGGAACCTCGAAACCCGGCAAGGGTAAGAAGAGGAAGAATGAAGCTTCGATTGGGTCTTCAAATAAGCTCGACACCATGGTCTCGACTTTGGCAGTTGTGGAAAGTCCCCATATTAAAGATGAAGGTCAAAATGATGATGGTCACCCTTTGGTACAAAGGGCAATACGAGGTGCCGATGTTCTGCAAGCTGCGTAGGCAAGGCTGTTAAGCTGGTAATGGTCAATATGGACCTAACACGTGCCAAAGAGACCCTCGAGGAGGGTTCGGGTGCAATACCCAAGCTTCAAATCGGACATGGCACAGTCCGTATCAATGAAACTTCTGCTGGAAATTCCATAGGGCTTGAATCCAAAGTTTCCCGGGTTCAAGAAGATATCCTTACATAAATTAATGCCCTAGGTGGATTTAAATTGGGCCCTTTATTTTCACCGAGGGAGATTAGGGATGCCTAGGATACAAGCACCACCGATGTAGGTGCCTCTCACGGAGAGGAAGGTTAGCTCGAGGACTACCTCATTGGAATATACACAAACCTCGATGCTCCTATTGCTCTTGGGGAGGCTGAGAAGCTTCAACAACAGGTATATTCTCGACATACTACTGGTTCTTTAAAATTTTACCTTGCCTTCTCAACTTTTCTTCTTTTGTTCTGGTCAAGAAATTGTATCACATTGCCTTCTCTAAGCTCTAAGATGAGCTCTCATGCCGTGAGAAGGAACTTAAAAAGCTCGCCTCGAAGCTAGATAAATTAGAGGCTTCCTTCGCCCAACAAGAAGAGGAGTTGGATGAGCTTCGGGCAAGCCTGGAGGGGGTGCACAAGGAAAGGAATAACTTTTCCAAGCAGGTAACACGACATTCACGTGCTCATCCTATTAATTTTTTGACTTGATACTTATGATCTTGTTTCACCTTTGCAGATTGGGCAAAAGGATGCCCTGATAGGGCAACTTTGGGAAATATCACAGCCAAGGATGTGAAGATCCTCAAGCTGAAGAGGCAGAATCGGGTCATGACCTCGAAAAACGTCCTTCTACAGGGAGAGTTGTCCTTGACCCAGGAACTTCTTTAAAATGCTCATAAGTAGGTCACTAAGGTTGTGGCTGCTAAGTTGTGTCCTCATACAAAAAGGATATCACTACTACAAACGCTCAAGCCAGGGAGACATCTGAAATGCCTAGCAGAAATTGGCTCGGGACGTTGCTTGTGCTTGTCTACGAGCTCAGAGGCAGGCCCTTGAGGAAGCAAACGCTGAAGGTGTCGATCTCTCTATTAAGATTGCGAAATCCAAAATCTTCAAGAAAATATCAACCCCTTGAATTGCCTCGGATGCGAACTCTAGCAGATTCGGACGTTACCGAGGGTGAAGAGTAGTCTCATATCATCCTTTTTGTTTCTTCTTTTCTTCCCTTTGTGTATGGGCTCCTTGAGGAGTTTTTCAAAGATAACTCTGTAATACATTTTTTTGAAGTGAAAAAGATTTCTTTGCTTTATGTATTTATTTTCCAGTGCACATGAAAATTTAATATTTGAAATTTTACAACAGCTATTTGGAGCCCATATTTGGAGTAACTGAAATCCTCGAGATCGGGTACCATCTCGAGGCTAAACCGTTAGATCTTTTTTAGAACCCATTTATAGAGACAGACGTCCTCGAATTTAGGCACAGTATCGAGGCTAGATAGAAATTGATGGCTCCTTATAACCCATATTTATAATGACAAAGACCCTCGAGATCAGGTACCATCTCAAGGCCATAGTGATATTGATAGCTCCTTAGAGACCATAGTTATAGTAGTAGATATCCTCAAGATCGGGCACTATCTCGAGGCTAGATTGGTATGTGAATCTTGGCCCCTCGAACGATGTATGATGGCACCATTCATATGGCATGGTCATGAAGTGACCGAGGTGGTCCCACCGATACACTTCCCAAAAAAGTTATAATGGCCTAGTCAGAGTTAATTGGCCTTTAGTGTAGGTGGGCAGTCGCTACTTCCTCTATATATGAGCTTGATTTCCTTTCATCTGACGACTTTTCTAATTTTGTAGAAATTTTACTTATTGCATTATTGCTTTCATCGCTTTAGTTTAAAGATTTCATTTAAGTTTTCATCTCCTTCTTGTTGTTTCACTGTAGTTATGTCTGTTGTGCCCAAATTTGTCCACCAAGATGAGGAGAGTTCCGCCTCTGATTCTCGCTTGGTCGGTGGTACACCACCGATGTTTGGTGAGCTAACCTCAAGGTGATTTTTCTCTAGGAGGGACTTTTCGTTGGAGAGACCACACAATATTCAGGCCACTGGGAACATGCATCAAGGTTTATCTCATCAATAGGAGAAGAACACCTCGAGGCAGTTACGAGAGACTGCGGATGGGGAGAAAATGTGGTATTCCAGGAACCTTATATATAATATAGCATCATGACTCATGTATAGGGGTTTCTGAACGTAGACACGTACCCCTTTATGTTAGGTCCTCTGGATAGAATCGTGCTCGAGTTTTGCAAAAAATATCGGGTTACCCTGGCAGATGTTCACCTATCATTTTGGAGGATTGTGTTAATTATAAGGTACTTTGCGGATAAACCCAGGCTCAAGCTTAACCTCGGCCAGCTCGTTAGATTGTACTGGCTCTTAAATTATTGAGGCTTGATTACTCTACGACGTCAATCCACACAACCCTGTATTCCCAGTATAGAAGAAGACATGGATCGACGGTGGATGAGTCAATTTGTCCAAGTGCAGACCATTGACATTATACCTGTAGAGAACCAACAATTTCTCGAGAAATGGGATTTAACACATATGTTGTACACTTCTGCTATTATCATTTTGTTTACGGTGGGGGTAAAATTCATAAAGATGTTTTCCTTTCCTTCTCGACAGCGATCCCGTAGTTGCCATATGAGGTCCCTAATCTGGCGAATTGGACTAGGAAACTTGTAGCACGCTCATCTTTCGATGAGCATAAGTGGCGATATTTGTCTAAAGGTAGATTGGAGGCCAAACACCACTGTATGGGCTGTGTGGCCTATTTTCTTTGAAAGGTACTTTCTTTTTTTGTGTACTAACTCCATTGCTACAGGTATTGGAGAGTTTTTTGAGATGATATCGTGCCCCCTTGGAGAAGAGGAAGGATCTTCGGCTTTGGGGTCGAGGAATGATAACACATGGAAGGAATCTTTGAATGAGGAAGAAGCTCATAGCGAGGCCGGAATCCCTGCTTGGAGGCTTAAAGGGGATGTATCGACTAAGCTTGCAACACCTTAGGCTTCTAGCCTCGGAAGAGTGGCTCCTCCTTTTCCGCCGCCATCTCTTCCCATCGAAGGAACTTCGATGGTTACAAGTGTTTCCTCGTCTTATTTTCCCATCGAAGGTACTTCGAGGGATACAAGTGTTTTTCCATTGTCTTCATTTTTATCGAAGGTACTTTAAAAGATGTATTCGAGGCCAGGGGCTACCTAAATCAAGTGGGGTCTCGAGCGACCATGTCTCCACCGAGATCGGTTTAACTAGGGTCGGTGAGGCAAGTCCAGTAGATGCACGCTCAACCTTTGAGAAGGCTCATCGGCTTTATTCTGTGGTGAGCTTTGGTCGACTTTGTTGGTTTCTTGACTTTACATTTATGTTTTCTCATTGAACTCCCTTTTTATAGGTCTTGGACAAGCTTATGTGTGAGTTGCTCCCCTGTCAAGCCAGGCTGATGAAAGCATTGGATGGGGAGGAATCCCTCATTCTTTTTTGTGATAAAAGGGGAAAAGAATTGAGGCACCTTCGGTATGAGGCTAATCGAAGCATGAACTACGAGAGCCACCTCGAGAAACATGTATCATTTATTCTGAGGGAATACATGCTTCTTCTCCTATTCTTAGAGATTAATATTTTAATACTTCTATTGCAGAGCAAGACAGAGGACCTGGAATGCCTTAGGGGCAAAGTTAGTCAGGCCAAGTACGAGTGTATTGAGCTCTTGGCTCATCTTGATTTCTCCGGGGAGATGACTTCCCAGGGGGATCCCCCTAGTATTCGAGGTTGATTGAAGAGAAGCCTTGAATACTTTTTGAGTTCTGCTTAGGTAGCATATAAACGTTACCTCATTAAAAACCTTAGAGGTAAAACCTTCTTCGGATAAAATCCGATCGAAGGAAAATAGTGCAACGTATGCTTTAAAACCTAAGGTCTTCGAGATGGAAGGTATTTCAATTCCTCTAACTAGACGTCTGCATACACGTTAGTGTAATACGTAAATAAAAAGGCAAGTGGTTATACCTTAGTTGTGATAGCATTTCGAGCCTCAATATGCTTCCACTACTTACTCTGGGGGTTCAACTGAGGATGTAGCTTGTGATTTCTATATCGTTGCTTGTTTATCTTTTGGAGATGTTGAAGGTGTTGATACCAATGCCACATCGTTCACAATGAACATCTCTCTTACAGTTTGCTGCTCCCCGTATACAATTTTATTCCGTCCTTTGTTGGAAACTTCATCAATTGGGTTGATGTTATTGCTCTCATGTAGTGTATCAATGGCCTTTTGAATAAGGCGTATCTCATATCTCCTTCAATGAAATGAAACTTGATGTTTTGGGTTGTCCCGACCACGTTGACCGAGAGGGTGATTTCCCCTTTAGTTGTCTCGCTTGCCATGTTGAATTTGTTGAGGACTTGAGACGCGTGCACAATCTGGTCAAGCCGTCTGAGTTGCTCCACCACCATCGACCTGAAATGTTGGTTGAGCTACCCGGATCCACAAGTAAATGTTTAATCTGAAATATATTCACGAGAAATGAAATTACCAATGCGCCATTATGATGTTGAGACAGGGTCTCGATGTCCTCATCACTGAATGTGAGAGCGTCCGAGGGTATATAACCTCGAGGGATATTTTCCTGTTTGCCTCTATTTTCCAAAATTGATTTTTTGCTCGATCGCCAGGAACTCTCGGAGGTTCCCTTTGCTAAGTAGTCGGGCTACTTCTTCTCGGAGTTGTCTGCAATCTTTGATCCTATGACCGTGTGTGAAATGAAATGTGCACACCAGGTTAGGGTTCCTCTGCGACGGATCTGATTGTAAGGGCCTTGGCCACCTGGTTTCTTTGATTTTACCTATGGTTCATACGATGTTCGAAGAATCAACGATGAAGTAGTACTCAGATGCCTTAGTCGGCCCTGTGTATCTGTCAAATCCATATCTATTTATGGGTCTCCGATGATCCTGACCTCGATCTGTCATTCGGTCATTTCGGGGTATATTAGGCCTTGGGGCATTTCTTCTATCTTCAGTGTATGGTTGGTACCTTTCCTTCTTTGAGTTTGGGTCCTTTCCAGAAGCCTGCTACGATATACTATGCCCGAGAGGGCACCCAATTGGTCGTCCTCGACCTTGATCTTTGATAGATATTGATTGTAGACATCCGATCAAGTCACAATGGCATATTCAACCAAATTCTGCTTCAGTTGCTTCGAAGCAACCGAGCTTCGTACGTTCCAACCTTGAGTGCAGTCCTGTACTTCCTAGTCATCGGAGACTAGCAGTAATTCCATTCACTGCATTTAAAAGCGAGATAAAAACTTCTCCGACATCTCATTTTCTCTTTGTTTGATTTTGAAGACGTCGGACATCCTCGTAGCAACCTTGATGGCACCGACATGTGCCTTTATAAAATAATCTGCCTGCATGACAAATGAGTCTATGGTGTTTTGGGATAGATTTTGATACCACATAATGACCCCTTTCGAAAGTGTTTCTCCGAATTTCTTTAACAGGACATATTCAATCTCGCCGTGCTTCAGGTCATTTCCCTTTATTGCACAAGTGTAAGGAGTGACGTGCTCGTTGGGATCCAAGGTTCCGCAGTATTTCGGGAGATCAGGTATTATGAATTTCTTCGGGATGGGCTTTGGAGCAGCACTTGACACGAATGGCTTTTGTATGAATTTTTTTGAATCAACACCCTTGAGGATCGGGGGTACATCCGAAATTAGATCGAACCTTAATTTGTAGGTCTATACCTTTGTCATTGGCTTATATTTTCTTTTGGCCCAATTCAATCCTCCTTGTGAGGTCTTCGAGCATATTCATAAGAGCGGGGTTGGTTGCTGAGCCTTTGTTGGTTGATCTTTCCGATAACTTCTAGGCTCGAGGAGCCATTTCTGGTGCTGTTGTGCTTGGAGTTTTTTGGTGGCTTTAAGTGGAACTATCGCCACCTGTTGTGCACGTAACATCTCAAAAATAACGTGAAGGCTAGCCTCTTGTTCCCCCTAAGCTGTGAGTTTTCACGGTTCTTATCGGGTTTCTTGGCGTACACTCCTGCTAGTGGGAGAGCATATATCAACATGTTAGGCGTTGCGTGAAGATCACATCCACATAAATTGGTTCCGGTGAGTCCTCAGGGTTTCGTGGTGGTACACTGATGCTTGGAAAAATTACACCATTCTCTTCATCGTCTTCAAGAACGTTGTTTTCATGTGCATTCACTGAGTTAGAAATTTTGACCTAAAAACAAGTTCTTGGGCAAGAAAAAGTGTAAAGAATAACTTGCGTTATTTAGTAAACCAACAAGAAAAAAGTCACTATTATTTTTTGCCCCATGGTGGGCGTCAAACTGTTTACCTCGAAAATAGTAACAACAATTAGATTTGATTTTGTGGTTCTAATAATACGTAATTTATTTTTATGCTAGTTGTTAAGCAGTAGATGCTAAGAGTGAGACTACATAATAGGATAAGAACTTGAAAAATAGTATGCTATGCAAACCGAGTGGCCGAGAGCGGAATCTCGAGCTATACTGTACAGGGCCTGGTGGTCGAGCTAACCGTTAGGCTATGGAAGGCCGATGCAGAACATAATAGTTCTGGGAGCTTTAATGAGAGCTCTTTATGATCAATGATAAATAATAAATGGAGAACAATCAATGAGATACAATAAATGTAAGTAATAAATCCGAGGAAAGAAAATAGAGAGTGTTTAATAGAGAGCAAAGAATGTTCTTGTTCTTGTATCGAATATCATGTGTGCAAAAAGTGACAAGGGTTCCCTTTATATAGGAGGGAGAATTCCAACATAGTACATATACATTTATTACAAAGATATGAGGCTGATACATCCATTTAATGCCATGGGTACAAGCTTGTACTATTCGTATGGACTTGGTCAGCTCTAGCAACTCGCCTTGTGAATCTTCCACTCGTTCATCATAGCCGCCGATTTTCTGTACCCCGAGGTCGAGCATAGGGAACACTTGGGGTCGAGGCTCGAATTGTGCCTTTGGCCTTCTGAAGATGGGCTATGGGTTGTCATAATGATCATAAAATCGGGCTCTCCAATTTTAGCCATATACATTAGCTTTAGTAAATTTTTAAAAGTTTCCCTAGCAGAATAAATTTTTAGCTTAGAAGATCCTCAGGGTACTTTTGCTTCAAAAAAAAAAAAGAAATATTGATCTTAAAAAAAAGTTTTAAAGAATTTTTCTCAAATTACTTTTCAATTTTTCAATACGATTCTACAAATTTTCTGGCCCTCCAAAATGGGCATTCCTTCCAGTTTTGAACTGTTACGAGATTAAACTTACTCTCATCTATTCATGCATCAATCGCCTTGATAATTCTATTATCTTCTCTTTGAACTTTACCGTTAATCTCCATTAAACTCTTAAAAGTTTTGCAAAATTATCCTCTTTGCAATATCGGATGTACCCAAGCCACTTCATTGTTTATTTCCAATCATTTTCCTTTATATTGAGCAATTAATTAAAGATTTCTCCAAATATAAAGTAGGGTTAATTCTCTTTATAAGCAAATAGACAGCACGAAACATCTATTCCAATAGGGGGCCAGTTTAAGGGGCTGCTTTGGTCTATGTATTTAGTTCTCCACTTATTGAACATCAAAAACACTGGAGTCAAACGATGTCGATATACTACCTACATTGCCAAATGGCACCAAAATACAAATTGCTTCAAGCAGAGGATGCATAGACTTTTCATAAATTAACTCTACTTGTATTAACTTTTTCGGGTAGGGGTAAGGCTCGTCTACATATTACCCTCCCCGACCCTATCTGGTGGGAGTATACTGGGTAGTTATTGTTGTTGTATCACCACAAGACTGAATTCCATCCTCTTGTGTTTCTAGGTTCTTAGCTTCTGTTGAACAAGGAATAATTCCTGCAGTAGGTTAGATATTCATTAATTTTAAAATTCTAGATCTTTCTCTATATGTATGTCTCATATATATCGTCCTATTTGTACAAACGTCAATTTTAAAGGTTTCAAGTAGAAATAAGGCTTAAATTTGAGCAGTGAATCTCTTTTTCTTTGATCCAATAATCGAACATGGAAGTGAATAGCAGGGGCAAAGATATAATTTGAACTTTATGGGTTCGAGATTATAGTTCTTTTAAGTTATTAAGTTCTAAATTTAATAATTTACTTATATTCATTGAATTTCTTAATTCAAATACACAATTTTAACAATCACCATTGTAGCTCCGGCCCTAGTAGATAGGGAATGTGAAAAACGGAAAAAAAAAAAAGAAAGAAAAAAGAGACAGAGGATATTTCTCATAATGCATAGTAATTTTTGAAGAAAAGAAACAATTAGTACGGTCAAATATCTCTATAATAATTTTGTTTGTTCTAAAATTTTTTTCCTGCTATATTGAAGTATTGTATAATAAGTGATTTTTTTGTCTTTGGCACACCCTTTAAGAAAATATGAGTTCCTAGAGAAAAATATAAGTATTCGTTAAATAACCCTTAATTATAATTTACATATTGTTACCTTGAAACATTGTAATATGTAAACAAGTGTAAAATTTTAGAAAGTAAAATTAATTCTTTCTTCAGTACGTAAAATTTAAAAAAATCAAAGGGAGTATAATATAATATAAAAATTAATTCTTTCTTAATTACGTAAAATTTTTAAAAAAAAGGCAAAACAGATATTCATAATGTATCAAAGGAAGTATAATATAATACAAAAATTAATTTTTATAATAAACGACTGTTATACATAGTGGTGTTACATAAATGTCTGACTATAATAAAAATCACGTAAGAAGTTAGGCGTTGACATTACAATCCAGGACTTATTTTCTAAGAAATTGCTCGCCGTTGCACCAATTAATCATTCACAAGAAGCCAAGCTATTGCTTTCTAGAGGTGTCTCATTGTTTTATTATTTCATTAAAAAAATTCTATACACGTGGAATTCCACAGCGCCGTCCATTCACCGTCCCTTGTTTTTCGATATTTTCTCATATCAAGACTCATTTAATTTCCTCTACTATTTAAATTCTCATAACCTTTACACTGCACAGCATATTCAGCAAGCTCTAAAAGTTCTAACTTTAATAATATTCTTTTCTTCCATAATTTTCCAAGAGAAAAAGAGAGTAAATGTCTACCTTGGTTGAGTCTTGTGTCTCTTGTAATTTCCCACATAGCGCGAGAATGGCGAAAAAAATGGTGAATAGGAAGCCGTGTATTGAAGTGGCACCACCACTTGTAGTTTCACCAACAAAACTCTTTCATTTTTCGAAGCTTGAGACAATTGAGGAAGATTATCGAGCTGAAGAAAAAAATGAAGATGATAAAGAGTCCTCATTTTAAGTTAATTTCTTCAAAAAATCTCTCTAGTTTGATCTTCCCTTGGAGTTCAATGCCAAAAAGGTTTGTACCTATGGTTTGAGTAGTATTAGTTGATAGAGCAAGCAATGTAACATATTTGATCTTCTGAATATGTGTATAGCAAGAATGAATGTATGTGATTGTATCTTGAGTGCAGTGTAACCTCTTTCTTGAGTTCAATAACCATATATTTTATGAGTTTATGTTTTATGTACGGACAAAAGAATAAATATTTGTATAATCATGTTGCTTTGTATCTAATTATACTTCAATTTATGTTACAATCAATAATTATTAACCTGAAAAGAATGATACAATGCAAACTAGGAAAGGAGTATAGTAGACCACACCGAGGCCGACTTCAGATTAGATGTTTGCGCTAAAAAGAAACTAATTCTTTTTTTTTAAAGATGTAAAAATATGTTATGAAATAATAAAAGAACAAGAACACTATTACAAAGAAAAATAGAGAGAGAAAATTCTTATTATTTTAGGATAAATTACAATGAAATAGGACCCCTATTTTGATAGGAAATTAGTGACTTAGCCACCAAGTAAAATCCCTAATATCTCTCTAATATATAGACATTCATCTTAAATTGAATTCTCTTTATACCACTCTACCTTGAATGCATATTCAATAAATAATGTGCCTCGTCAAAACCTTAATTAAAATAAAACTCAATGGGAATAAATTCTTCAAAAGGAAAAAGTGTACACATATTTAACAACACGTCTTTTGGTTGCCTCGTTAAAAACATGTCACGACCCCAGTTCGCCCTTCGTGAACATGTCGCGACAACACCTAGTCCCTACGACAGGGTAAGCCTAGCAATGCGGAAAACAACATAACTTGCGGAAATAAATATTTCAAAATGAACAACTAGACGCAAAATTTGTATATAAATGCCACCCGGCATATACAACTCAATAACACAGAAGTCTACAATAATACCCCAAAACCCAAAAACCCATGAATTACAAGCTATGACAAGAAATACTACACAGTTCTAACTCGAAAATTTGTCTACCAAGATCAGAAAGTACAGAAGAGCTAAAATACTGAAAGTAGGAATGGAAAAGGGACTCCTTGGCCTGCGGATGCAGCTAGTGTACCTCGAAGTCTATTAATAGCCGTCTCCCTCAATGATGATAGGCCTTAGAAGAAGTACCTGGATCTGCACATAAAAAATATGTGCAAAAGAGGCATGAGTACACCATAGAGGTACACAGTAAGTGCCAAGCCTAACCTCGGTCGGGTAGTGACGAGGAAGGTCAGGGCCCTACTGAGGTTAAATAATATAATATGAATTGTTCGCCTCTACCTATGCAGTTAGATCGACTCCAGGTATAGCTCTTAATGGGCATGTAGCCGTAGGCAGGAACTCTTCTTTTTATCTTATTATTTGATCAGGCTATAATGAGTACAACAGTGAAATAAAAAAGGTTAAACAAGCCAATAACAAATGAGCAAAGAACGAAGTAAACACGAAATATGTACAGCTAAATACTAATGGTAAAAATGAGGATCTCCCAGAATACCTTCCTGTAGTCCTTTTCTCAAATGGCTAGTGAATCTTTCGGGATACCGTCCCGTAGTCCATCATATGTGTATATCCGAAGGATCTCCTGAAATATCGTCCCGTAGTCGAACCATCAATGTGCATAGGGATATATTGGGAATCAAACCCCAGTCCCAAAGTAAATATGCACAGGGATCTATTGGGAATCTAACCTGCAGTCCCAAAGTAAATATGCAGGGGGGATCTATCGGGAATCAAAACCGCAGTCCCAAAGTAAACAAACAAAAGGGAGAAGCTACCTAAATCCCACATCCGTAGTCCCAATGTAAATACGAAGTGACAACAAGAAGATATCCAGAAATAGAGTGCAAAAAAATACAAGACAATAGGTAGTTCTAGCCTAACATGCTTTACGTAGTATAATCAAAGCAACTTAAGCGAATAGGCAATTTAGGTCAACTAAGCATGATTTTTTAAACTAACATAGGCTATAATTGCAAGTAGAATAAAGTAGGTACGAAGAAAAACACAGTCCAAATATTCAAGGTAAAATGGGATTTTCAACAATCAGCTCAAGTACGCGCTCGTCACCTCACGTACAAGGTATTCAATCACCAAATACATATCCTAAGGGGAATGTCCCCCACACTAGGTTAGACAAGCTACTTACCTCAAACCGGCCCCAAAATCAATTCGAAATCACACTGTTGCCACGAGTATAAAACTCCAAATGACCCAAAACTATTTAATTTAATTATATATCACAAATAACATCTCAAGCAACTAATTCTGCTATTTAATTCAAATATAAGATGCGAAATTAGGAAAAATAACCAAAAGTCTCCTTAGGCCAACGTCTCGGAATCGGATAATTTTTACATTTCTAGAATCCTCATACACTCACGAGTCAACCATATAAAAATTTCCCAAATCAGAGGTCAAATACCCACTCAAAACTCAATAGTTTGGTCTATGAAGGTTTCCCCATTTTTCATTCGACAATTCGAAATTAAGGATAAATTCATGATTATATTAGTGGGTTTTAAGCATAAGAGAGTAGAGAATCGTTACCCATTAGGTGCCCTCGAAAATCCCTCGAAATATCTCTCAAATCCGAGCTCCCAAGCTTGTGTTTTGATAAAAATGGCTAACCCTCAGTTTTGAAATATTTATATCTGCCCAAATGTTTGTTCGATGCGATCGCAAGAGGAGGAATGCGATCACGAAGAGTAAATTTTAAAAGTTAAGAAAATCGCCTATGCGTACGCGACACAAGTAATTCCATCACTGAGCCGCCGGCTAAGTTTATCTAATGTGAATACAGGCATGAGACTGCGAACACGAAGAAGGGGAAGGCAGCATTATGTGATCGCGATAACTGTTATGCGTATAGGAGGATTTGGCCCCCTCTGGAATTTGCACTGCAATTGCATGTGAAGGGATGCGATCGCAATGAAGAAAGGGTATGCAATAGTTGAAGGGAAAAAATGGCAATTTTCACATCTCCAAATTGCCCCATTGCGCATCCGAAACACACCCGAGACCCCCGGGACCTCAACTAAACCTACAGACATATCCCGTGACATCATTAAAATTTGTACCAATCCTTAAACCACCTAAAACTACACCGGAAACTCGAATTAAAGAAGGATTTAAGCCTAAGAACTTCAAATTTCATCAAAACATAATTTCGATCAAAAACCTGACCAAAACACATCCGAATAACCTTAAATTTTAAAAACACATCCCAAACAACATGACAGATCTACTGCGACTTCCGAAATTTAATTTCTTCCCTCAGATCAAAAACTCACTATAAGACCAAAAACTTCAAAAATTCAAACTTCAGTATTTCAAGCCTAATGGAGCTACGGACTTCCAAAATGCATTTTGAACATGCTCCCAATCCCAAAATCCACTAACGGAGATAACAGAACAATCAAATTTCTAATTTGAGGCCGTCTTCGCACTATTCCGACTACGGACCACTTTTCAACACTTATACTATCATTTAGGGACTAAGTGTCCCAGAACTCCCAGAAACTCAACACCGAACGTCCCGTCCAATAAAAATAGCAGAAATGAACTTAGGGGAATCATTTTATAAGGGATCGGGGTGTTAATTTTAAACATACCTAAAGTAGTGAAAAGATGAGGGTATCGGTTGCCCATATCCCGCTCGGTCTCCCAAGTTTCCTCCTCGGCCGGCTGACCCCGCCACCGAACCTTAACTGAAGCGATGTTCTTCGATCTCAACTTTCTGACCTGCTTGTCCAATATAGCCACTGTCTCCTCAACATAGGATAAATCCTTGTCCAACTGGACTGAACTGAAATCAAACACGTGTGATGGATCACTCTGATACCTCCGGAGCATCAAAAAAATAAAATACCGGATGAACCCCGGCCAAAATGGGAGGTATGGAAATCTCATAAGCAACCTCCCCAACTCGCCTCAAAATCTCAAAAGGGCGAATAAACCTCGAACTCAATTTTCTTTCTTTCCAAACCTCATGATGCCTTTCATAGGCGAATCCCGGAGCAGAACCCGCTCACCAATCATATGTGAAATATCATGAACCTTCCAATCCACGTAACTCTTTTGTCTACACTGGTCAGTAGGGAGTCTATCCTGAATCACCTTAACCTTCTCAAATGCATCCTGAACCAAATGTGCGCCCAATAGGCTGTCCTCACTCGGCTCAAACCAACCTACTGGAGACTTGCATCTCCTACCATATAAAGCCTCACACTGCGCCATTTGAATGCTGGACTGATAATAATTGTTGTAAGAAAACTCTGCCATTGGCAAGAATTGATCCCAAGACCTTCCAAACTCATTCACACACGAACAATGTATATCCTCAAGAATCTGAATCGTGCGCTTGGATTGTCCGTTCGTCTGGGGGTGAAATGTTGTGCGCAACTCCACCCGAGTACCTTACTCCTGTTGAACGGCTCTCTAGAGCCGTGGTGTAAACTGAGTACTTCTGTCTGAAATAATAAATGTGGAATACTATGCAGACGAATGATTTCCTAGAGATAAATCTCCGCCAACCGCTCCAACTATGAGCCTCCGCAAATATTAACTCTCAAATGCCAGCAACATTAGGTACACAGACCCGACCTGCAACCCCAATGCCTCGTCCTCACCGATAGTCACATCCCTGGAATTGCCACACTGAACCTTGTCTTTGAGGACAAGAAAATAGGTGTCATCACACTACCGCTCCCTAATATGATCAAATAAAAATGACCGGGAAACCACACAAACTAGAACCCGACTGGCTTCCGAAAAATCCAATCTCAAAAACTGGCTGGCTAAGGCCTAAACATCCATCGCCATAGGCCTCTCTAATGCTGGTAGATATGCAAAACTCCCCAAACTCTCTGCCCGGTGACTCAAGGCATCGGCCACCACATTGGCCTTGCCTGGGTGATACAGAATAGAAATATCATATTCCATCAGCAACTCTAACCACCTCCTCCGGCACAAATTTAGGTCATTTTGCTTGAACAAGCGCTGAAAAATCCGATGGTCAGTATAAATCTCACAAGGCACACCGTACAAATAATGATGCCCGATCTTGAAGGCATGAACAATAGCAGCTAACTCAAGGTCATGGTAATTCTTCTCATGTATCTTCAACTGTCTGGACGCATAGGAAATCACCCTATCATCCTGCATCAACACCGCTCCAAGGAAAACCTGTGCGACATCACAATAAACGATATAGGACCCGAACCAATAGGTAACAATAAAATAGGGGCTGTAGTCAAAGAAGTCTTGAGCTTCTAAAAGCTTGCCTCACATTCCTCTATCCATTGAAATGGAGCATCCTTCTGGGTCAATCTAGTCATATTGGCTGGAATTGATAAAAATCCCTCTACAAAACGTCGGTAATAACCCGCGAAGCCAAGGGAATTCCGAATCTCTATAGCTGAGGAGAGCCTTGTCCAACTCTACAAGAACTCCACCTTCTTCGGATCAACCCGAATTCCCTCACTCAATACCACGTGGCCCAAGAATGCCATAGAACTCAACCAAAACTAACATTTTGAGAACTTTTCATATAACTTCTTCTCTCTCAGGGTCTGAAGCATGGTCCCCAGATGCTGCTCATGATCTTCCCAACTCCAGGAGTATACAATAATATAACCTTTGAAAACAATGATGAAAGAGTCGAGAAATGGCCTGAACACACTTTGAATCAAATGAAAAAAGGTTGCTAGGGCATTGGTCAGCCCAAATAACATAACTAGAAACTCGTAATGACCATAAGGAGTCCTAAAGGAAGTCTTTGGGATATGTGCACCCTGAAGCTGGTCAAAAAGATCATCAATACGAGGCAAAGGGCAATAGTTGTTTACTATAACCTTGTTCACAAATAAGATACGAGCACCCCATAGTGAAACATTAGGTTGAATAAAACCCTTATTAAGCAATTCATGTAACTGATCCTTCAACTTAGGAGTAGCCATACGGTACGGCAGAATGGAAATGAGCTCAATGCCCGGCAACAAATCAATGACAAATAAATGTCTCTATCGGGTGGCATGCCCGGAAGGTCAGCTAGAATAACATCGGGACAATCCTGTACCACTAGGACTGTATCAATAGAAGGGGTATCAACACTGACATCTCTTACATAAGCTTAATACATGGCGCACCCCTTCTCAACCATAGGCTGAGCTTTAGGAAAAAAGATAACCTTACTGGGAGTGTGATAAAAAGTACCACTCCACTCAACACGTGGAATATCTGGCATAGCCAGCATCATTGTCTTGGCATGACAAATAAAGAATAGCATAACTGGACGACAACTAGTCCATGCCCAAGATAATAACAAAATCAGCCATGCCGAGTAACAATAAATTTTCTCTGGTCTCAAAAACAAATAGTAACAAAACATGACCGATATATGGGGTCAACAATGAGAGATTCCCCCACAGGAGTAGAAACATAAACGGGAAATCTGAAGGCAATCCTGAGGTACACTTAATATGGAGCAAAAAAAATAAATACATAAGAATAAGCAGAGCCTAGATCAAATAGAATTGGTACACCTTTCAAACAAACCAGGACAATACCAATGATGACAGAATTGAAGGCAACAACCTCGGTACGGGTAGGTGGGGTAGCAACTGGGGCTGTAACCATGGCCTGAGAACTCTGCGGGGCATTCTGTGGCTGGAACGTTTGCGGAGGTGCCCTCCTGCCAAGTCTAGGGAAATACCTCACCATATGGCATATGTCACCTCACTCAAAGAAACCTTGCAATTAACGTGGTAGTGGAAACTTTGACGCACGGGTACTCTAAAATCCCTGAACACCTGAAACCCTATGTGAAATCTGAGATGCAAACAGAACTGAGTGACCCCAAAAGCCTCTATTATGCCGTACTCTTCCCCAAAATAAGGGCCAACAGGCCTACGAGATCTACCCACTCCTCTGTACTCTTCCTCCTGACCTCGTCTGTCTTCTCTTTCATGGAACCACCTGTCCCCTACTTGGAAATAGGTCCTCATCACCCGCTAAACTGGGACCACATGCTGTGTTTCAATTACATCTGGAACCTCGCCAATGGGAACTCGTTATTCTTGAGTGGCGGCGGTGGGAGTATAGGTACCTACCTCGATCAGTGAAGTGGTCGGCATAACCTGAATCAATACCGCCTGGATCAATGTACCAAATATGCTCAGGAACTGTCCTAATGTCTCCTATGAGCTGGAGCAATAGTAGTTGTAGGTGTGTCCTCACCTTCTGTGTGAGAATCGAAAGTAGACTTTTAGAATTGTGATGGCAAAAATCTCGCACGACGGGGAAGTTAAATGAAGTGGAATTTTGCTAACAGTTACATTGTCTCTCGTATATAAGTACATACGTCTCCATACCGATCAACGAGACTCAAATAAACGGGCTTGTGATCCTTGACTACTATGAACCTAGAGCTCTGATACCAACATGTCACGATCCCAGTTCTCCCTCCGTGAACATGTCATGACGGTACCTAGTCCCTACGACTAGGTAAGAGTAATAATGCGGAAAACAACATAACTTGCGGAAATAATTAATTAAAAATGAACAACTAGAAGAAAAAATTGTATATAAATCACGCCCGACATGTATAACTTAATAGCGTGAAAGTCTACAATAATACCCCAAAAACCTGAACCTACGAATCACAAGCTAAAACAAGAAGTACTATACAACTCTAACTCAAAATTTGTTTATCAAGATCAGAAAGTATAGAAGAGTTGAAATACTGAAAATAGGAATGGAAAGGGACTCCTAGGCCTGTAGATGCGGCAGGTGTACCTCGAAGTCTCTGAATAGTAGCCTCCCTTAAGGATGATAGGGCCGAGAAGAAGTACCTTGATCTGCACATGAAAAACATGCGTAGAAGAGGCATGAGTAAACAAAAACGGTACTCTGTAAATGCCAAAACTAACCTCGGTCTGGTAGTGACGAGAAAGGTAAGAGCCCTACCAAGGTTAAATAATACAATATGAATTAACAATATGAAAACAGGAAGCAATAATAAGTACAAGAGTGAAATAAGACAAGTTAAACAAGGCAATAACAAATGCACAAAGAACGGAGTAAACGTGAAATATGTACAACTAAATGCCAATGGTAACAATGAGGATCTCACAAGATACCATCATGCAGTCCTTTTCTCAACTGTCCAGTGAATCTTCTAGTGTACCGTCCCGTTATCCATGATATGTGTTTATCTGAAGCATCTACCGGGATACCATCCCGTAATCTAACTATCAATGTGCACGGGGATCTATCGAGAATCGAACCCACAATTCCAAAGAAAATATGCTGGAGGATCTATCATGAATTTAACCCGCAGTCTCAAAGTAAATGTGCAAGGGGATCTATCAAGAATCGAACCCGCACTCCCAATGTAAAATAACAAAAGGAAGGGGGAAACTACTCGAATCCCACATCCGTAATCCTAATGTAAATAGGCATTCACAAAAAGAAGATATCCAGAAATAGAGTGCAAAAAAATACAAGGCAACAGGTAGTTCTAGCCTAACATGCTTCACGTAGTAAAATCTAAGCAACTTATGCGAATAGCCAATTTAGATCAACTAAGCATGTTTTTCTAACTAACATAGGCTATAATTGCAAGTAGAATAAAGCAGGTAAGAAGGAAAACTCGGTCCAAATATCTAAGGTAAAATCAAATTTTCAAAATTAGCTCAAGTACGCGCTTGTCACCTCATGTACACGACATTCAATCACAAAATTACATATCCTAAGGGGATGGTCCCCGGCACAAGGTTAGACAAGCCACTTGCCTCGAACCGGCCCCAAATCAACTCGAAATCACACGTTTTCCACGAGTATCTGACTCCAAATCGCCCAAATCTGTTCAACTCAATTATATATCGTAAATAATATCTCAAGCAACTGATTCTACTATTTAATTCAAAGATAAGACTCTAAATTAGGTAATATGACCAAAATGCCACTAAGGCTAACATCTCAGAATTGGATAAATTTCATATTTCCAGAACCCTCATAGTCTCACGAGTCCAACCATATAAAATTCTCCCAAATCGGAGGTCAACACCCACTCAAAACTCAATAGTTTGCCCAGATGAATGTTCTTTGTGATCGCAAAAGAAGGAATGCGACCGCGAAGAGTAAATTTTAAAGGATCAGAGAATAGCTCATGTGAATGCGAAACTAGTCATGGGATTGCAAAATAGAGATGAGGCAGGCTTATGCGATCGCGAGCAAAACAATGCGATCACATAGAGGAACTTGATCACAGAGCCATCGATTCAGTTTATTCAATGCAAATGCGGGTATGGGACTGCGAACGCGAAGAAGGGAAAGGCAGTATTATGCGATCACGATTAGGCTTATGCAATCGCATCAGAGGATTTGTCCCCCTATGGAATTAGCACTATGTGATCGCATGGGAAGGGATGCAATCGCAAAGAAGAAAGGGTCTACAACAGTTGAATTGGAAAAAATCTGCAACTTTAACAACTCCAAATTGCCCCGTTGAACATTCAAAAATCACCCGAGGCCCCGGGGCCTTAACCAAAACTTTTGACATATCCTATAACATTATTCAATACTGTACCAATCCGTAAAAAACCTAAAACAACACCAGAAACTCGGATTAAATAAGGATTTGAGCCTAAGAACTTCAAATTTGATCAAAACACGCTTTCAATCAAAAACCAAATCAAAACATGTCCGAATGACCTGAAATTTTAACACCCATCACAAAAAACATGACAGAGCTACTACAACTTCCAAAATTCCATTCCGACCCTCGAATCAAAAACTCACTATTGGACCGAAAACTTAAAAAGTTTAAACTTCAGCATGTCAATTTTAAATGAGCTATAGACTTCCAAAATGCATTCCGAACACACTCCCAACTGCGAAATCACCTAACGGAGCAAACAGAACCATCAGATCCAATTATATTATTTTTGCGGCGTGCAACCCGATCCAAATATATCATTGTTGCAGCATGCAACCCGATACAAATATAATATTGTTTTGGCGTGCAACCCGATCCATATCATGCAATTCAACATCGATCACCAAAGAGTCTTGGTAACAAAACGATAAGGAAACAACAGTATCCCGGCAAGGGAATCAACTATAACCAAACTTGTTCCAACATCTAACTTCACAAAAAAATCTCAACTAACACTAATACCCAACAATAGGTAGTTTCCACGAGAATAATCATAATTCTTGCTCAACACCGAGAATCAACGACTTAGGCATTCGTAGTACTTATTAAGAACACAACGATTTCAATTTAAGACTCACAGTCATGGTTGACACCAGCGCATAGACACTCGTCACCATATCTATACGTCGTACTCAACAACTAACGCATAAAAAATAAGACACAACTCTTAATTTCTCAAACTAAGGTTAGACCAAACACTTACCTCGATGCCATGGACACAATTCAAGTATCAACTACCGCTTTACCTCTAGATTCTACCACCAATTCGCTCCTATCTAGACACAAGTTACTTAATTATATGAATAAATGCTAACTGAATCAATTCTAATGCATCGAAATAAGTGTCACGACCTAACCCTAAACCCGGTCGTGATGGCGCCTCTCATGAAGACAAGCCCAGCCAGCTAACCCCAGTTCACTTTTTAAAATAGATAACCAACATAAAAATAGTCTAAGCATGATTTAATAATACTAAATAGCGGAAAATATCAATAACGGTACGGAAAATACAACCAGACACAACCCTAATAGGGGTGTCACAAGTCACGAGAATCTATAAGCCATAATCTTTGAAACCTCGTAATCTTTGAAAAGCCTGCCTAGAACTGGAGGAATCAGCACTCAGGAGCAAAACTTGCTACGCCTAAATCTGCACACAGGGTGCAGGGAGTAAAGTGAGTACTCAAACTCAGTGAGTAACAAAGGTAAATAATGACTGAAAGTAAGAAAACACATAAAGGACAAGGCATTCTATAATGAAGCAGTCAAATCATTTAAAATAGTAAACCAGTGAAAAGTAGAGAAAATCCTTTTTCAACAAATAGACAGGAAATTAACAGACAGTTAAGATAAATTAATCAAATAGACATTTTCCCTTTGTTCACAATATCAACAATTTTCGCCCCTCGGGCTAAATCTCACATCACAATGGGTACCCACACTCACTAGGGGAATGCAGACTCATAGAGTGGCCCCTTACGGCCCATAAACACTAACAAGCCATATCGTGGCATCAAACTAGGCTCTTGGCCTCATATTAATCAAGCCACCTTGTGGCATATATATCTGAGGCCCTCGGCCACAAATCAGTATTGGTGTTTCCTCAAATTATATGCCCTTCGTCTTATTCAGTCAAAAATTATCACAAGCCCCTCGGGCAATTGTAAAATAGTGTTTCTTAGCCCAAATGTAATTTAAATATCCTTTAAGTCTTAAAATAGTGTAAACATGACCGAGTAGTAAAACTGTGGAAATTAACATGACTCAGTTCAATAAATAAGTCAAAATAGTGATGAAATAGTAATATAAATCCTGAAGGGTTCAAATAGATGGCACGAAGTCCAAATATGGCATTCAACCCAAAAATGATGATCGCAAGAAAGTTTTAGTCAAATACGCGGCAAAATTATCAACCGGGACGGACCAAGTCATAATCTGAAATAGTACGCGACCGCACACTTGTCATCAAGCATGTGTCTCACCTTAATATAGCACTACAATATGCAATACGGGGTTTCAGAACCTCAGAACATCATTTACAATCATTACACACCTTGAACCGGCTAAATCTTTAGTTGGAGACGCCTTTGTCCCTCGAATCGGCCTCCACGCACGTCGAATCTATCATACATCAAAACGAGGACGTCAAAAAATGCTACAACAAAGGCCAAAAAAAATCAATAAAGTGCAAAAATCCCGAAATTACCAAAACCCGACCCCAGGACCACATCTCGTAATTCAAAAATTTTAAATTACTAGATTTCTCGTCTCCCCATGAGTTTAAACATATTAAGAATACTAAAATCGGAGTCCAAATGACCCCTCAAATCCCCCTTTAAAGGCCTCTTAAATTCAAGCTCTAATCCTCCATTTTTAATCCTTTAATTCCTTTAATTACAACCTTAATCCATGAAATAATACCATAGAAATGTTTTTTAGGTCCAAAATCCTTACCTTTACGAATTTCCCTTGAAATCAGTCTTCCAAATCGTCCAAAAAGCTCCAAGCCGAAGTCTTAAATGGTGACAACCTTCAAAAATCGCAAAGGAAAGCTTATATACATTCTGCCTAGTGATACCCGCATTTACGGTCCAAAGCCTACTTCTGCGTATTCGCATATGCTATCAACTCCTCCATTTCTGAAAAAATCACTTAACAATCACATACCGCATCTGCCGTCCACTCTCCTCATCTATTACTCCGCATATGCGGTCCATCTACCGCATCCGCGGTTCATGACTCCACCTCTCGAATCCATATCTACACCTTCACTTCCGCACATGTTCGCTCCACCTCGGTGGCTAGTTGACGGGTAGATGTTACTTAGGTTCGATTGACAAGTTGGGGGTTATGCTATAACCGTTGTAAAATTTCACCCTCACCCACACCTCTCGGTAGAGAGAGTGATTTTGCCCAATAGACTCTCTCTAGAGAGAAACTGGGTAGGCAAATTAGACCAAGCAACTAGGGTACAAGTAGGGTGATTACTGTCTCAAGATTTAACCCATTAATTGTGACTATCATTCTCATGAGTCCATCCCAATTCCTTTTTGGATTAATATTGGAGTCATAGACTCTCTTTCTCAAGAAAGGTTAAACCCACAAAGTTTGATTCAGTGTTTGCAACCACCAATTCTAATTTCAAACATAAAATCAACCCAAATAGCAAACACTGAATATCAATCTAACCCTAGATGGCAACTCCTATCAATTACCCACACTAGGGTTGAGCCACAACCCTAGCTAATGGGATTAGCAACATATGATTACGGAAGAAAATGAAGATAGATGAAGATCTGAGAATATTAATTAATTACTAAGAAGAAACTACAATAATCTATCGTTAATGAAAAGCAAAAGTGCCAAAATGGGCTACAAAATCGAGTCTCACGAGCGTAGCTAAGTCTAGAATACAGAAACTGACCTACAAATGGTAAAATATTCAATTTTACTAGGTTGGAAAAACTGGAAAAAAAACCCTTGCGGGTTCAGTGTGGACCGCACAAAATGGACCACAGCCGCACTGGATCTTGGAAATCAACTATTTTCTTCTGTGAACTTGAGGACGCCAAATGTGTGGAAGTGTACCGCGATTGCATAGGGGATCTAGAGTGGTCCGCGTAGTGATGACCGCGGGCCGCACGGCATTGTCTTGGCCAAATGATGGTTCTCTGAATCTCTTGACCATGGACCGCACAAAAGAGTAGCGGGGCCGCAAATCCCTGCGGACTGCGAGAAATGTACCACGGTTGTGTAGCCTTCAGCCAGATTATAGAACTCTATAAACCTCCTAGTGCGGCCGCGGTTGCTTTTGTGCGGTATGCACTAGGCCTTATTTTCTTCAGTTCACTTGGTCTTTGATACTTGAGCATGTTTCACTCCTTTTTTAGCCGATCTTTGTTATTTCATCACTTTGTCGATCAAACCGGCAATCAAGCACAATTTGTGAGCATTTTGGCACTATTTTGAAGCAATTATAATCAAAGCATAGGCAAGTTGGGGGCATAAACATGCTTAAATACCAACTTATCAACTCCCCCTAACTTAATCCTTTGCTTGTCCTCAAGCAAACAAAATAAGACCAACCCCTTAAAGGGAAATTTAAGTAATTCCAGCTGTCCTAAAGTAACCTCAACAAGCATCAATTAGGACTAACAATTACCTTCGATACGAATGGATCATTAACAACATTTAAACTTTGAAAAACTATGGATCAATTGTGACACGAGAGCATAAAGAACTGACTCGTTAAATCAAGGAACTCTCTCAATTACTTTGGTCGTTGTGGAACCCAAACTCACACATCCTCAACTCTCCCGAAGCAAACCTCAACTTCTAGAGTATAAGCACACAAATCGAGGTTAATGGGAATTCACTCGTCTCTCACAAAGAAAGGTAACAAGTCTAGCTCTAAGTACCATATGCTTGACCCTCATATAAGTATCCACTAATGTGAGCGTCATCCAACTCAAGATCATATAGGACTTTTGTGGAGTCAATGTGAAGGCTTTTGGTTGAGGGTAGGAAAAGTTTTGGTCTATATTGGTTCCATATTCCCTTTAGCACTTCTTTTGATTCATTTTAGCTAAATCTCTTGACTCTTTTGAGTATTTCACTTCTCTTCAAGGGGTTAGAGAGACACATTCTCACTCTTTCTCATGCAAATCAAAACATTTATCCTTTTTCTACTTTTTTCACTCCTTTTTCACTTTTGTTTTTCTTGAATCCCTTTTTATTCTTTTCACATTGGGCTTTCTTTTTGTCTTTTCCTTTCTTTCCTTTTTCATTGCCTTCTTTTGCTTTTGCTTTTGTACATTTTACCACTTTATTTCCTTTCTTGTCTCCCCCCCCCAAAAAAAAAGAAAACGTATACTTTTGTCATTACAAAAGGGAAGATTCGGGTGCTAAGAGAAGGTATAATTTAGAACTGGTATAGGCTTGTAGAATTGGTTTTTAAAAGAAAAAGGTTTAATGCTCAAAATGGTTAACTAGGGATTATCTTATTGGTGGGCTATAGAGTTGTTTCAACTTATCATTTGGATCAAGGAGAGCCTATAATCACTTTTAAGCAGAATTTCACTCAAACGTTTGCCTCAACAAACATTTGGGGCAAATTCTAGACCATTGGCTCGGGACTTGGACACAAGATTTGATTTCTCAACACACACACACTCAACGATCGAAAAAGACATAGAGTCGGGGGCCCACAACTACTTTAGAAATGATTGAGCACACAATAGTCACGAAAGACCACAGGATGTTTGTTTGGCCAACACAAGAGTCTCAAGGCCACTACTTTCACCATCCTAAACACAACAACTTGTCGTTGACCATGGGATAAAAAGAAAATGTGTTAGGCCAAGTGAAGCTTTGCTTAAGGTAAGGTACCCTTAACTATAAACTACTAAAAAAAATCAAAAATGGACTTAATTCCTTAAGAAGGTTGTCACACCATCCATCATTGGGAAGAACCGTGGTACTAAGGCACCATACACAGACTGCACCAAAGAATACCACGGCCACAGAGGACAATCATGGACCGCACTAAATGGAATGCAGCTACAGTGGAAAACATCAGAGAGTACCCCTTTTTTCTCATGCTAGTGCGGACCGCACAATGTGTACCGCGCCTGCACTGCATACTTCAGAGACAGTGCAGTTTTTCCACTTTCATTTACACTGCATCAACACAATCCCTGCAAAACCTCAAAACCAATTAGCTCAAAAATCCTAAACTACATAGAAAATCAAAGAGAATGAAAAATAGATGGGTTGCCTCCCAGAAGCGCCTGATTTAACATAGCGGCACGACACATGTTACCATCATATCACTTCAAATCAAGAAGCGCCACCATGTGGCTCTCATGAAGTTCTCTAAGAAGCAATAAAAAGCACGTCCAGTAAGTTAGTTAAACATCCGATCAATGAATAGCAAAGGATAATGGTCCTTGCGGAGCACTTTGTTCAATTTTCCAAAGTTCATGCAACACCACCAACCTATGTCTAGTCATGTAGAAATCAAACATTATGAAGATTAGTCACCATTTAATACTCTGCTTCATTTTGTCTTATTTGAAGCTCCAAGAAAGGCACTGCATCATCCTCCAATATAATATCAGGCTGAAAGAGTGTGGGCAAAGGTGTGGAGCAATTTGTTTCAATTCCAACACTGGTAGCTCCTCCATTGTTGGCTTTGGTAGTGGAGTATTTCGGTTTCAAGATTCAACGATAAATTAGTGAGATCAAATGATTCCATGACATGTAAAGCATCTATGCACTTCAATCTGCTTGCATCATCATTTACACCATGATTTAAAGGTGCGGCCACAAGGGAGTCTTCCACATCGATCATTGAACTTGCATCATCCACTATCACAGTTGTGACAATGTCCACAAATAAGCACACCTCCGTGCTATTAGGTTGCCTCATGGATTTGCAAAAAGAAAAAACCACCTTCTCATCACCCACAGGGAATTTCAACTCTCCCACTTCAACATCAACCAATACCTTCCCCGTAGCTAGGAAAGGTCTCCCAAGAATAATCGGCACTTCAATGTCCACCTCACTATCCAATAAGAGAAAGTCGGTCGGCAATTTAAATTTATCAACACGGACAAGAACATCATCAATTATGCCCAAAGGTCGCTTTATTGATCTATCCGCCATTTGAAGTCCGATAGATGTAAGTCGAGGTTGTCAAATTCCCAAGGTCTTGAAGACTGAGTACCATCAAATTAATACTAGCTTAGCAAAATCCACACTTCTGATTGTACAAGGAATGGTAAAAGCTCCGGGATCCTCACGCTTGGGAGCCATTGAATGCACTATGACACTCACTTGATGAGTTATCTTAATTGTTTCACACTCCATCGACCTCTTCTTTGTAACCAAATCTCTCATGAACTTCGCATACCATGGCATTTGCTCAAGGGCCTCAACTGAAGGTACACTGATTGTGAGGCTATTCATCATGTCAATAATATTTTTGAATTGATTGTCATCTTTTTTCTTCACCAACTGTTGAGGGTAAGGTGGAGGTGCCCTAGGAAAGGATGCCTTGGCCTTTGGCACAACCGGATCGGGTATGTCAATCATGTGTCCCCTTGATGGGTCCACTACTTGTTGTGTCTCTACCTCGTCCTCATAATCAATATCAATACACACATCATTGTTCGTATTTGGGTCAACAATATCATCAACATAAAACATAACATCATCCTCTACAACTCGCTTTTCTCTTGAGGCATGCACATTACCGCTTCTTCTACTCCTAGTTGTAATAACCATCACATGGTTGTTGTTTCCACCCTTCGGGTTCACTATAGTATCACTTGGTAGAGCATCATTGAGGCGAGTGTTCAAAGCTTGAGAATTGTCCCTAGTTGCACCTCCAACTTCTAGATCGAAGTATTATGATAAGCCAATTGCGCATCGGAGTCTTGGTTCTTTTTCATCATTTTGCTCAAACATATTCTAACTTCTCCCCATATCACTCCGGTAGAACTTGGACTGTGAGAAGGAAAGGGAGGTGGATTGTTCAGTTGTTGGTACATAGGGAGTGTTTGAAAGCCTTGCCCCCATTTGCCTTGATTTCCACTATTATTCCACCCTCCTTGATTGTTGTTGTTGCCCCAATTATTATTTTTCCCGTTCCAATTGCTTTTATTATGACCTTGGTTGCTCCATTTGTTGTTTTGATTGTTTTTGTTCCAATTGCCACCACATTGTTGTTGGTTGTTATTATTCCAATAACCATTGCCTTGTTGATTGCCCCAATTTCCTTGGGGATGCCATTGTTGATTCCCTTGATTTCCTCTGTTCCCTTGGTAGTTATTGACATATTGGACTTCTTCGCTTTGATCATCATAGCACTTATTCGAATAACCACCACCATCATTGTTATTGTCAAATTAATCATAATTACCTTGAGGTTGTTGTTGCCCTCTTTGCCTCCATTTTAACATAGACTCACATTCCATTGCATTGACTTGGCACAAATATTTGACTTGTTACAATTCCTCCTTCAACAATTGTTCACAGTTGTTGCAAGCTCAGCAATAACTTGGCCACGATCGTGCAATTCCTTGTGCAAATGGATGACCGTGGGATCACCTTGAGGTACATTTGCTCGACTTTGCCATGCCGAAAAGGTGTCGGCCATTTCATCAAGTACATCACATGCCTCTTGGTGAGAAAGTTTAATAAAGTTTCCTCCGGCCAATTAGTTCACAATGCATTGACTTGTGATGTTGATGCCCCGATAAAAAGTTTGTTGTATCATTGCCTTGGTCATGTAGTTATTGGGACACTCTTTCACCATAGTTCTTTATCTTTCCGATATCGCGTGCAAAAGTTCTGTTGGATCTTTCTTGAGAGACAGAATCTCATCCCGAAGAGCCGCCATATGACTTGGAGAAAAGAACTTGGCAATGAATTTGTCTGCTAATTCATCCCATATGATGATAGAATGTACTGGGGAGCCTTTCTAACTCATCCAATGCTTTACCCCAAAAAGAGAGCGGGAAAAGCCTCAATCTCAATGTATCCTCGGACACGCTTGTTTGCTTGCTACCCCAGCATGTATCCACAAACCCCTTCAAGTTCTTGTAGAAATTTTGATCAGAGGTGCCCATGAAATACCCTCTTTGCTCGATCAAGGTCAATATAACATTAGTGATTTGAAAGTTCCCCACTCGTATTCGGGGAAGAACAATAGCACTGGTGTATCCTTGATTTGGTAGAACTCTGGGGCCACTCTCGGTAGTGGCGGAGGAGAGTTTGCAATATTCTCAATTGGATTAGAATCTTAATTTGCAATTAAGCCTCTCCGTAGAACTTGAGGTAAGGCCTTATCTTGGCATAGATCCTCTACCTCCTCCCCCACCATCACATTGCCGAGAGGGTCATTTTCATTAAGAGACATTGTACCTGAGTGATTGACACAAACAAAATTAGTAAACAAGAAGGAAAGGGAAGCAAAACACAAAACTAGCTACACAGATAGAACACCATAAGCTCCCCGACAACGATACCAAAAAGTGATCGCTGCCAACTCAACTCTACACTTTTGTAGGAAGAACGGGTCGTAATAGCTTTTACCCAATTAGAGGTCGGGATTGATCTCCTCAGGGAGTTAGAAGTGGAGTTGGGTTTTCCGTCTAATTTAGAGATGCATTTGTACTTCTAATGTCACTTCTAACATTTTTGGACTTTTGATTTATAGCTAGTTTTGTAAAATATTGATTAAAACTGGATTAGACTATGAGAATATTTCTAAATTAATTCAAATGGGGAGAAGGGCACTAGGTTCTTGACACTACCAAGGTGGCTAATTGACATGTAGATGTTACTTAGGATCGATTGACAAGTTTGGGGATTATGAACCATTGCACAATTTTACCCACTCTCACACCTCTCGGTAGAGAGAGTGATTTAACCGAATTGACTATCTCGAGACCAACTGGGTAGGCAAATTAGACTAAGCAACTAGGTTTCAAGTAGGGTGATTGCTATCACCAGATTTAACCCGTTAATTAGGACTATCATTCTCACGAGTCCATCCCAATTTCTTGGTGGATCAATTTTAGGGTCATAGACTCTTTTTCTCAAGAAGATTTACACCCACAAACTTAATTCAGTGTTTGCAACCACTAATTCTAAATTAAAAGATAAAATAATTCCAAATAGCGAACACCCAATACCAATGTAACCCTAGATGGCAACACCCATAAATTACTCACACTACAGTTGAGCCACAATCCTAGATAATCGGTTTAGATACACACGATTAAGGAAGAAAATGAAGAAGTAGATGAAGAACTGAGCATATTAATTAATTACTAAGAAAAAACTACAATAATCTAGCGTTAATGAAAAGCAAAACTACAAAAAATGACTGCAAAACTATGTCTCACGAGCGCAGCTAAGATGGAATATAAAAATGACCTAAAAATGGTAAAATATTCTATTTATACTAGGCTAGAAAGACTGGAGAAAAATACCCCTGCAGGTTTAGTGCGGCCGGACAAAGTTGACCGTGGCTGCACTAGCTCTTCAACTTCAACTATTTGCTTCTCTGAAATCTAGGACGCGGACCACATGGAAGTATACCATTGCCACGGAGGGGACCTGGCGCTGTCCGTGCGCTGATGACCGTGGGCCGCATAGCGCTGTCTTCGCCAAATGATGGTTCTCTAAATCTCTTGACCACGGACCGCAAAAAGGAGTAGTGCGGTCGCGGAGCCCTGACCGCGGACCGTGAGAAACGTACCGCAGATGTGTAGACTTTAGCTAGATCATATAACTCTTTGAACCTCCTAGTGCGGCCGGAATTTCCTTTTCACCATCCGCACTAGGACTTCTTTCCTTCAACTCACTTGGTCTTTGATACTTGAGCAGGTTTGACTCCTTTTTGAGACCTTCTATGACATTTTGTCTATTTGTCGATCAAACCTGCAATCAAGCACAACTTGTGACCATTTTGGGACTATTTTGTAGAAATTTTTAATCAAAGCACAGGAAAGTAGGAGAATAAAACACGGTAAAATCCCGACCTATCACGGTTCCCAAATTGCAGGTGCAAAAACATTAGAAGCAGCAAAACTTCGGAAGCTGCAATAACATCTCAACTTCTCCGTTAACCACTCGAAATCATTCTGAGGCCCTCGAGACCTCAACTAATACCAAAAACGTTATTCAATACCCTATTCAAACTTGTTCTAATCCTTAATATATCTCAAACAACATCAAATCACCCAAATATGTCGGATTCAAGCCAAAGTTTTTAAAATCTTCTGAACTCGCCTTTCAATCAAGAACACAACCAAACCACATATGAATGACCTGAAATTTTGCACATACATCCCAAATGAAACAATGAAGCTACTACATCCCTCGGAATTAGATTCTGACCCCTACATCAAAATCCCACCTATTAATAAAAAATCGCCAAAATTTTAGCTTCGCCAATTCAAGCCTAAATCTACTCTGAACCTCAAAACCCCATTTCGATCAGAATCCTAAACGAAAAATCACCTCTCAAAACTAACCGAACTGTCGGAACCCACATTTGAGCCCTCTAATACATAAGTCAATATACAGTTGACTTTTTCAAATAAAACTTTCTTAAAAGAGATTAAGTGTCTCAAACTTTACCGAAATCCTTCCGAACACGATCCGACCAACCTGATACCCCATCATAAGGATAACGAAGCATAAAGAAGCATAAATATGGGAAACGAAGCGACAACACATGAGATGACAAGCCTAATTGTCACAACAGGTTTTCCAAAGTTTTCCCCAAAAAGTCAAAAATTTCCCTCGATCTCACATGGTCGAAACCCGAGGTTCAAACCAAAACCCGATTACAATTCTTCTTTATGCTTTGTTATCCGTGTTTTATGTGGTCGCATTAACTGATTTGCGTTGGGAGAGGATTTAGTAAGAAATGAGATACTTAGTCTCTTTTATGAATGTTTAAGTTGGAAAAGTCAACAATAATTTGACTTAGGCATTAGAGGGCTCGGGTGTGGAGGTGATTTAACACAAAGGAGTGTGATCGAAATCGGTTTTGGTGGTCCGGTATAGAATTAGGCTTGAATTGGTGAACTTAGTATTTGCGAATTTCGGTTGATAGGTGAGATTTTGCTCAGAGGGTCGGAATATAATTCTGAGAGTTGTTATAGCTTCGATATGTCTTTTTGGGGTGTGCCTGCAAAACTTCAGGTAATTGGGACGTGGTTTGGTTGGGTTTTTGATTGAAAGCGTATTTCAGAAGTTTTTAGAAAACTTAGGCTGGGATTCGATCTGAATTAATTGATTTGGTGTTGTTTGAGGTGTTGTGACGATTGGAACAAGTTTGGAAGAGGTATTAGGATGTGTTGGTACTTTTGGTTGAGGTCCCAAGGCCCCGGGGTGATTTCGGATAGCTAACGGGATGTTTTGAGACTTTGAAGATTGAAAAATATTGCATGTTCAGTGTTGCAGGACTTTGTTCTTTGCGATCGCATAAAGGGCTCTGTGATCGCATAGGAGGATTAATGGGAGATATTCAGTTATTCAATGGATTTGCAGATTAAGTCTTGCGATTTTATTGTTTAGGATAGTTGTTAATCGCGAACGTGGGTAGCGGGCTGAGATCGCATATGGTTAAGTGTACCTCGAGGCTTGGATGGTCATTATTCAACACGAGCGTAGCAGCATGTCTGCGATTGCATATGGTCAGGAGTCTATGCATTGCAATCACATGTAATTTAGTGCTATTGCATAGGGTGAATTTTGAGAGTTTAGTTTTTGTGCTTCGTGATCGCATAGACGAAAATACGGCTTGAGCAGAATGTTGTTAAGTCATCTTGCCCGCGATTTGAACCATTTTTACCTCCATAGCTGAGTATTTTAAGGGCTCTTTGATGAAAATTGAAGAGGGATTCAAGGGGAATTGATTGGAGGTAAGATTTATGATCATAAAAAGTGATTCTATTGTGAAATAAACCAGAAAATTTAGCTAAAAATGGGAAAACAAGGGCTTTAGATTTTGAGATTTTAAATTGGTATTTGAAGGGCCATTTGAGGTCGGACTTAAGAACTTTTGATATGTATGAACTCTTGGAAAGATAAGGAACCCATTGATGTATAAAATTTTGAGTTTCTAGAAGTGGGCCCGAGGCTCGGGTTTGGCCAATTTTAGGATTTTTTCAAACCACAGATTTGCACTTCGTAGAAGGTGAGACACGCATTGTATGATGAGCATGGGGTCCATTACCACTGGGATTGAGACCCTGTCCATACTGATTGATGAGTTTACCACGTTTTTGTACTAAAACTTATTTGTTATCACCATAATTTGGGCTAGTTTCCATGTTTGGGGCCTTGTGTTGACCTAAAGAACCTAATGGGAAATTTTGACTGATTTCCTCTCGTTACTTGTTAAAAATCCTATGCTCAGTAATGTTTCTATTTGTTTTAAATGATTTGAGCCAGGTTTGTCATCGTAATCCAAAATGAGAGAAATATATGGGCTGAGATCTCCATCTTCTATTATTGTACATGAGAGGCGGTGAGATTAATGACTGAGAGGGGTTGAGAACCCAACTGTGAGGATATTCTAAATGTTATGGATAGGGCTGCACGCCGTAGCAAATGCATATATGGATCGGGCTGTAGGAGCCCCTCTGGAGTCCGCTCACCCCTAATGAGTGCAGTCGACTATTTATACGAATCGGGCTACACGCCGCAGCGATGTATGGATCGGGCTGCACGCCGCATCAGTTATTCTGATTTTGGTTATTGTTAGAGGTATATGAGCTGAGTAGGTATATGAGCCGAGTGCTGAGAATGAGTACTAATTAATGGATAATGTGCTCGAAGAGCGAATTTGTTCTTGTTATTTACCTGATAAGCTACCTGCTTTACTTGATTTAAAGAGATTTCATATGACTTCTTCCATATTTTTCTGCTTCAAGTGATTTTACTGCTTTGATATAGAATTGCTCATTTATGTGTTTTCATGCTTTCGGCCATTATTTATAGTTATTACTCACTGGGTCGGAGTACTCATATTACTCCATGCACCTTATGTGCAGATCCAGGTGTTCTCGAGGCAGAGTGAGAGCTTTCCGCTATTCACCATTCACCAGAATCATCGAGGTAGCTGCATGGCGTCTGCAAACCCGATTTCTCCTTCTATCTTATTATTATAATTATTCCACGTTATTAGAATATTTCTATATTAAGATGTTCAGACTTGTAATAGAGGCTCTTGACTTGTGACACCGGAACGGTGGGCTTTGTAGTGGTATTATCATTAATTTTGCATATTTAATTTATTGTTTCAGACTCTTACTATACTAAATTGGTATTTATACTATGTTAACGAGTAATGAATATTTTAAGAAATGGGTTGTGATTGATAGTTGGTCAGGCTTGGCTAGAAATGTGTTGGGCGCCATCACATTTGGGGTTTCGGTCGCGACAAAGTTGGTATCAGAGCCTAGGTTACATAGGTCTCGCAAGTCATGAGCCTGTTTAGTATGAGTCTCGCGGATCAGTAAGTAGATGTCTGTATTTATAATCGAGAGGCTACAGAACCTTTAAGAAAAACTTCATATTCTTAAAACTCTTGTCGTGCGACTTTGTTGATCCGAGAAATAAACTTCTATTATTCTATTCTCTCACAGATTGTGAGGACACGAGCTACAAGATGAGGTGGACGACCACCAGTGACAACTATTGAGACCACTAGAGGTCGTGGACTCGTTCGTGGACGTGGTAGATCTAGAGTAAAGAGGGCAGCACCGATTGATCCACTTGCTGCCCCAGCTGTGGATCGGGCTCGAGTAGCACCAGTACATGAACCGGTTGTGCCCATTGTGATTCTGGGTCTATATGAGGACTTGGAACAGATCTTGACAGTTTGTACTGGCCTGGCTCAGGCAGTTACAACCACCGCAATAGCAACTACTTCACAGGCCGTGGGAGGCAATCAGACCCTCGCTGCTCGCACACCTGAGCAGGTAGTGCAGGGACTATTGACATCGGGGCCACCTCCAGCCCAGCCGGTTGCACCAACTCAGGAGTTCATGGTACCAGTCATGCCGAATAATGAGCGGCATCGTCTTGAGAGGTTTGGTAGACTCCAACCTCAATTATTCAGTGGTGTTGAGGGCAAGGATGCCCAGGGTTTTCTTGACAAGTGCTAGCGGATGCTGTGTACAACAGAGATTCTTGAGACTAGTGGTGTGGCATTTACCACCTTTAAGTTTACTGGGGCTGCCTTAACTTGGTGGGAGGCGTATGAGAGGCGTTGGTCGATTGGTGCAGCGCCCTTACTTGGGAGGTGCTCTCCACTCTTTTCTTGGAGAAGTATGTACCGCAATCCCATATAGAGGAGTTGCATAGAATGTTAGAGTGGCTGAAGCAAGGGGATATGAATGTGTCACAGTATCAGGTGAGGTATTTTCTGATTTGACCCGTCATGCCATTTTAATGGTCCCGATAGACCATGAGATGATTAGGTAATTTTTTGATGGCCTTAACTACCTTCTCCGTGTTATTATAATTAGAAAGAGAGTATTGGTTGCTTCGTTTGAGGAGGTGGTTAATATTGCTCGTGATATTGAGACGGTTCGCCATCAGGATCGAGAGAAGAGAGAGGCCAAGATGCCTCGAGGTTCTGGCAATTTCAGTGGTGCTCCTTCGAGGGGCCAGCTCCAGCATGATAGAGGTCGTTCTTTCAGGCTTGCTTAATTGGCCCGTCCAGAGTATAGAGGCCTCCTCAAGTGGTGGTTATCATGGGTCGCAGCAGGGTAAATCATCACTCAGCATCCAACCAGCTTAGAGTTCATCTCGTGCCCCATCAGTCCAGGGTTCTTCTGTGGTAGGTCCTTCTACTGGTCATTCCGGTGCCAGGGGTTCCTTTCATTCCCCATTTCCAGCAGTGGGGAGTTGTTATGAGTTCGGAGAGTTTAAACATATGAGGAGGCTGTGCCCTCGACTTTGTAATGGTCAGTTTCAGCAGATGGGTCAGCCGTTAACTTCTGCTCCAGTTACTTCACCATCCGCCCAGCCAGCTAGGGGTAGAGGTCAGGCAGCCAGGGGTCTCCCTAGAAGGGGAGGTCGATAAGGCGGTGGCCAGGCTTATTTTTACACTATTCCAGGCAGGACAGATGCCATTGCTTCAGATACTGTCATTACAGGTATTGTTTCAGTCTGCCACAAATATGCCTCTGTATAATTAATCACGATTCCACCTATACTTATGTTTCATCATACTTTTCTCATTATTTGGCTATGCCCCGAGAGTTGCTTGCTTTACCTGTTCATGAGTCTACCCCAGTGCGCGATACTTTTGTTTTGGACCGTGTGTACTGGTCATGTGTTGTGACTATTCAGGGTCTGAAGACCCGAGTGGATCTATTGATATTGAGCATGGTAGACTTTGATGTTATTTTGGGCATGGATTGGTTATCTCCGTGTCATGCTATTCTAGACTTTCATGCTAAGACAGTCACTTTAGCTATGCCGGATGTACCGCGGATCGAGTGTCATGGTGTGATTGATTATGTTCCTAGTAGAGCGATCTATTTCTTGAAGGCCCAGCATATGGTTGGGAAGGGTTGTCTTTCATATCTAGATTTTGTGCGGGATGTTGGAGCTGAGACTCCTAGTACCGATTTGTTTTCTTGTTGTGAGGAATTTTCTCGATATATTTCCTGGAGATTTGTCGGGCATGCCACCGGACATGGATATTGATTTTTGTATTGACCTGGTGTTGGGCACTCAACCCATTTTTATTCTGACATATTGTATGGCACCATACGAGTTGAAAAAATTGAAGGAGCAACTTATGAACTCCTAAGATAAGGGGTTCATTCGGCCTAGTGTGTCACAATGGGGTGCTCTGATTCTATTTGTGAAGAAGAAGGATGGCACATAAAGAATATGCATTGATTATAGGCAATTGAACAAGGTAACAATTAAGAACACGTATACTTTTCCTCGCATTGATGATTTATTTGACCAGCTTCAGCGAGCGAGAATGTTTTCCAAGATTGATCTCCATTCAGGTTATCACCATTTGAATAGTAGGGATTCAAATATTCTTAAGACTGCTTTAAACACTAGATATGGTCACTATGAGTTTCTTGTCATGCCTTTCGGGCTGACCAATCCCCCAACAACGTTTTATGCATCTGATGAACAGTTTATTTCGGCCTTATCTAGATTCGTTCTCCATTGTATTCATTGATGATATTCTGATGTACTTACGTAGTCAGGAGGAGCACGCGTACCATTTCCAAGTTATATTACTAAGATTGAAAGAGGAGAAGCTTTGCTCAATATTCTCCTAGTGTGAGTTTTGCCTCGATTCATTGGCTTTCTTTGGACATGTGGTGTCTAGCAAGGTTATTCAGGTTGATCCAAAGAAGATAAAGGTAGTTTTAGAGTTGTCCTAGACCGTCCTCAGCCTCACAGATTCGTAGCTTTCTTGGGTTGGCAGGCTATTATCGCTGGTTTGTAATGGGATTTTTATCCATCGCATCGCCCTTGACCAAGTTGACTCAGAAGGGTGTTCTATTTGTATGGTCAGATGAGTGTGAGGGGAGCTTTCAAAAGCTCAAGACAACATTGACCATAGCTCTAGTATCGGGTTTGCCGTCATCTTTCGGTTCGTATACTGTATATTATGATGCTTCAAGAATTGGTATTGGTTGTGTATTGATGCAGGAGGGTAGAGTTATTGCTTATGATTCTCGTCAATTGAAGCCCCATGAGAAGAACTACCCTGTTCATGAATTGGAGGTGGCTTCCATAGTTCATGCATTGATTATTTGGAGGCATTACTTGTATGGTGTATTTTGTGATGTATTCACTGATCATCGTAGTCTTCAGCATTTGTTCAAGCAAAATGATCTTAATTTGAGGAAACAGAGATGGCTAGAGTTGCTTAAGGATTATGGCATCACTATATTGTGTAATCCGGGAAAGGCCAATGTAGTGACTGATGCTTTGAGCAGAAAGGCAGTGAGTATGGAGAGTATGGCGTACACTCCTGTTGGGGAGAGACCCCTTGCAGCTGATGTTCAATCCTTGGCCAATCAGTTTGTGAGATTAGATATTTCGAACCCTACACGGGGTGTTGTCTTGTATGGTTTCTCGGTCTTCTTTATATGATCGCATTAGGGAGCGCCAGTATGATGATCCACATTTGCTTATCCTTTCAAACAAATTTTAGCGTGATGATTCCAGAGATGTGACCATCGGTGATGATGGGGTGTTGAGGATGAAGTGCCGGGTTTGTTTTCCCAATGTGGATAGGCTTAGAGAGTTGATTTTGGAGGAGGCCCATAGCTCGCGGTATTCTATTCATCTGGGTGCCGCAAATATGTATCAGGATTTGAGGTAGCGCTATTGGTTGAGGATAATGAAGAAAGATATTGTGGGATTCATAGCTCGGTTTCTCAATTGTTAGCAGGTGAAATATGAGCATCTGATAGAGGGTGACTTGCTCCACTAGATGGTTATTCCCGAGTGGAACTGAGTGAGGATCACTATGGACTTTGTTGTTGGACTTCCATAGGCTTCGAATAAATTTGAGGCAATTTTCGTGATTGTTGATTAGCTGACCAAGTCCGCGCACTTCATTCCTATCTGTACTACTTATTCTTCAGAGTAGTTGGCAAGGATTTATATCTAGGAGATTGTTCTCTTGCATGGTGTTATGGTTTCCATCATCTTAGATAGAGGTACTCAATTTTGGAGAGCCATGCAGAGAGAGTTGGGTCCTCAAGTGGAGTTGAGCACATCGTTTCAACCTCAAACGGATGGATAGTCCGAGCGCACAATTCACATATTGGAGGACATGTTGTGTGCTCGTGTTATTGATTTTGGAGGTTCATGAGACACGTTTCTGCCGCTTGCAGAGTTTTCTTACAACAACAGTTACTAGTCGAATATTCAGATGGCTCCGTATGAGGCTTTTTATGGAAAGCAGTGCAGATCTCCAGTTGGTTGGCTCGAGCCTGGCGAGGCTAGGTTATTGGGGACTGATTTGATTTAGGATGCTTTAGAGAAGGAGAAGTTGATTAAAGAGAGGCTGTTAGTCGCATCAGAAGAGTTATGCTGACCGAAAAGTTTGAGATGTATCCTACATGGTTGGTAAGAAGGTTTTGCTGAAGGTTTCACCCATGAAGGGTGCTATGAGATTTGGAAAGAAAGGGAAGTTGAGTATGCGGTTCATTGGGCCTTTTGAGGTACTTCGAAGTATTGGGGAGGTGTCTAATATGCTTGCTTTTCAACCCAACTTGTGGAGAGTGCATCCGGCATTCCATGTTTCTATGCTCCAGAAGTATATTGGAGATCCATCTCATGTTTTGGACTCCAGCACGGTTCTGCTGGATGATGATTTGACCTTTGATGTAGAGCGAGTAGCTATTTTGGGCCACCAGGTTTGGAAGTTTGGTCAAAGGATATAGCTTCAGTGAATGCACAGTGGATAGGTCAGTCTGAGGAGGAGGCTACCTAGGAGACCGGGCGGGAGAAGCGGAGCATCGGGTTTGAGGCATCAGGTATGTTTCTTGACTCATTCAGAGATAAACGTTTGTTTAAGTTGGGAGGATGTGATGACCCGGCCAATCGTCTCATTTTGCTACCGCTTCGTTTCCCCTTGTTCTGCTTCTTTATGCTTTGTTATCCATGTTTTATGTGGTCTAGTTGATTGGTTTGCATTTGGAGTGGATTAGTTAAGGGATAAGATATTTAGTCTCTTTTATGAAGGTTTAAGTTGGAAAAGTCAATAGAATGTTGACTTATAATTTAAAAGGATCGAGACTTTCGATTACTTGGTTAGCTTTGGGAGCTGATATAAGACTTAAGAGTGTGATAGGAATTGGTTTTAGAGGTCGAGTGTAGAATTAAGCTTGAATTGGCGAAGTTAGTATTTTGGCGAATTCCGGTTGATAGGTGATTTGATCCAAGGGTCGGAATGGAATTTTGAGAGTTTCTCTTGCTTTGTTATGTCTTTTAGGGTCGCATAGGGTGTAATTTGAGCGTTAAGTTTTTGTGCTTCGCGATCGCGAAGGTTCTTCCGTGATCGCATAGAAGAAAATAAGGAGTGGACTGAATATTGTTAAGTCATCTTGTCCGCGATTTGAACCATTGTTTCCTCCATAGCTGAGTATTTTGAGAGCACATTGAGGGAAATTGAAGAGGGATTCAAGGAGAATTGATTGGAGGTAAGATTTATGAACATAAAATGTGATTCTATTGTGAAATTAAACTAGAAATTCATGGAAATTTAGCTAAAAATGAAAGAACTAGGGCTTGGAATTTTGAGATTTTAAATAGGGATTTGAAGGGCCATTTGTTGTCGGATTTGAGAACTTTTGATATGTATGAACTCGTGGAAGGATAAGGAAAACATTGATGTGAAAATTTCTGTGTTCGGGAAGTGGGCCTGTGCTCGGGTTTTGCTAATTTCGAGATTTTTGATATTCTTCGATTGCTTTTGCTTGGGATTTGTTCCCTTAGCATATTGTGATGTATTCGTTCTAGTTTTGGTCAGATTCGGCTCGTGAGGTCGCCTATTTGAAAGAACAGGGCATCGTGAGCTAGAGTTTTAGCCGGTTCGAGGTGAGTAATGATGTCATGAGGGTTTGAAACACCATATTTGCATGTCGTAGTTCTATACTAAAGTGAGACACGCGCTTCATGACGAGTGTGGGGTCTATTACCACTATTGGTTGAGATCTGGTCCGTCCCGATTGATGATTTTACCGCATTTTTGTACTGAAACATATTTGTTATCATCATGATTTGAGCTAGCTGCTATGTTTGGGGCCTTGTGCCGACCTGAAGAACTTAGGGTGCATTTTGACTGATTTCCTCAGTTTACTTGTTAAAAATCATATGATCAGTCATGTTTCTATTTGTTTTATACGATTTGAGCCGGTTTTATCATTGTAATCCTAAATGAGTGAAATATGTGTGCTGAGATCTCCACCATTTATTATTTTACCGGAGAGGCTGTGAGATTAATGACTGAGAGGGGTTGAGAACCCAACAGCGAGGATAGTCTAAATGTAATGGATCGGACTGCATGCCGCAGCAAATGCTTATATGGATCCTGGTGCACACTGCAGCAATATAGCCCTTGGGTTGTAGGAGCCCAGTGGAGTCTGCACACCACCAATGAACGCAATCGACTATTTATACAGATCGGGCTGCATGCCGCAGCGATGCACGGATAAGGCTGCACGCCGCAACAATTATTCTGATTTCGGTTATTGTCAGAGGTATATGAGGCTAGTGCTGAGAATGAGTACTAATTAATGGATATTGTGTTCGACGAGCGGATTTATTCTTGTTATTTATCTGATAAGCTACATGTTTTACTTGATTTAAAGAGATTTCATATGACTTCTTCCCTATTTTTCTGCTTCAAGTGATTTTACTGCATTGATATAGATTTCTCATTTACGTGTTTTCATGATTTCGGCCATTTTTTATAGTTATTACTCACTGGGTCGGAGTATTCATATATTATTTGCACCTTATGTGCATATCCAGGTGTTCTCGAGGCAGAGTGAGAGCTTTCCTTGTTGAGCATTTACCTGAGTCATCGAGGTTGTTGCATGGCGTCCGCAGACCCGATTTCTCCTTCTATCTTATTATTATTATTATTATTATTATTATTATTATTATTTCACATTATTAGAATATATCAATAGGGTTGTTCAGACTTGTAATAGAGGCTCTTGACTTGTGACTCCGGAATGGAAGGCTGCGTTGTGATATTATCTTGAACTTTGCATATTTAATTTACTCTATTAGACTCTTACTATGCTAAATTTGTATTTAGATTATGTTAATGGGTAATGAATCTTTAAAAAAATGGGTTGTGACTGATAGTTTGTCAGGTATGCCTAACAATGTGTTGGGCTCCATCACGACTAGGGTTAGGGGCGTGACAAGTTGTCTTTGAAAATAGCCAAGAATGTTTTTATTTTGAAAGAATGTGAAAAATGATTGAAATGCGTCAAAGTTATAAATTTAGAGGTTGCAGGTATCGCAATTGCTACCAGGGTTCGCATATGTGAAACCAGAAGTTTGTGATGCTCGCATTTGTGAAGCCTCTTTTTCGATAAATCTATTGCATTTGCGACGACTGGGCTACAATCGGAGGCATCACACTTGCGATGAATACCTCAAATTTGCGAGGTAATGCTGGTGTGAGCTCTTTTGCATCTGCGATATAGCTCTCGCATTTGGTATGTTGAATTTGCAAGCTAGGCTTTGGAGATGCAAAGCATGCGGGCCTGCAATACACCAGTTCAAATCTCCAACACTCTAAGTCCAAATTCCACTCTGTGGCCTATCCAAAACTCACTCGAGGCCTATGGGATCAAAACCAAACATCTACACCAACCTAAAAGCATGAAAATACTTGAGGATATCAATTTTTCAACAAATATAAATTTCGCATGAAATCATGAAATTACTTGAGGATATCAATTTTTTAAATTTTCTCAAATAAGGTTCGATTCACGTCATTTCAAGTCCATTTCTTACCAAATTTTATACACTCATCTTAAATCACCTATAAGACTTGTACCAGGCCCGATACCATCAAATTATAAACACATTTCACTTCCAATAACACATAAATATTCTAGAAAATAATTTTCTTGAAAAATTTATTTCTATGTCTAGGGACTTCGAAATTCATTTCAGGCATACGCACAAGTCCCATATTTTCCTACGAACCCTCTGGGACCATCAAATTATGGGTCTCGGTCTGTTTACCCAAAAAATTGACCGAACAACAACAACAACAACAACAACTACCCAGTATACTCCCACCAGGTGGGGTCTGGGGAGGGTAATATGTAGACGAGCCTTACCCCTACCCGAAAGGGCAGAGAGGTTGTTTCCAATCGACCCTCGGCACATAGGAAAAAGGGAAATCAGCTGTAAAACAAAAACAAAAACAAAAACAATAACAATAGAGCATTAGTATCACCCGCAGAAATAGCAGAAATAGCGAAAATAATTATCTAAGCATAAGGAACCTAAATACAGTCGCATGCTATCATACAGTAACTACGAAGAACTCTAGGAGCCCCTAACCTACAACCCTGATCCTAGACCTCCAGACTCTCCTATCAACGGTCATATCCTCGGAAACCTGCATTCTAGTCATGTCCTGCCTGATCACCTCTCCCCAATGCTTCTTAGGCCTCCCTCTGCCTCGCCGACCGCCAACAATCTCCAGCCGCTCGCAGCTCCTCACCGGGGCATCGGGACCCCTCCCCCGAACATGCCCGAACCACCTCAGCCTCGCTTCTTACATCTTCTCATCTACCGGGGCCACCCCTACCTTCTCTCGAATAACTTCATTCCTAATCTTATCTAGTCTGGTGTGCCCGCACATCCACCTAAGCATCCTCATCTCCGCGACCTTCATTCTCTGAACATGAGAGTTCTTCACGGGCCAGCACTCCGCCCCATACAACATCGCAGGTCTAACCACGCCTCTATAGAATTGCCCCTTGAGTTTGTGAGGAACTTTCTTGTCGCAAAGGACCCTGATGCAAGCCTCCACTTCGACCACCCCGCTCCTATGCGATGGGTGACATCCCTGTCAATCTCTCCGTCCCCGTGAATCACCGACCCAAGATATCGGACACTGTCCCTCTTAGCGATGGCCTGGGAACCAATCATCACGTCCCTGCCTACCTCACTCGGTTCGGCGCCAAACTTGTACTCCAGATATTCTGTCATAGAACTGCTTATTTTGAAACCTTTAGACTCGAGAGTCTGTCTCCATACCTCTAGCCTTTCACTAACACCGACCCTCGTCTCGTCTAACAATACTATATCATCAGCAAAAAGCATACACCAAGGCACATCCCCTTGAATATGACGAGTCAGAGCATCTATCACTAAGGAAAACAAGAGGGGGCTCAGCGCCGATCCTTGGTGGAGCCCCATAACCACAGGAAAATGGTCTGATTCGCCACCCACCGTCCTTACCCTAGTCTTAGCACCATCGTACATGTCCTTGATTACTCTGATATAGGCTTCCGGCACGCTCTTCGCCTCCAAGCACCTCCAAAGCACCTCCCTTGGGACCGTATCATACGCCTTCTCCAAGTCGATAAGCACCATTTGCAGGTCCTTCTTCTTATCCCTGAATTTCTCCGCCAGCCGCCTGACTAGGTGGATAGCCTCTGTGGTGAGCGGCCCGGCATGAAATCGAACTGGTTCCCACATATAGATGCCACCTCCCTCACCCGCGCCTCAATCACCCTCTCCCAAACCTTCATCGTGTGACTTATTAACTAAAATTATTTTAAAGGCAAACATTTATTATTTTCAAAGATTTTCACATAATGGCTTTCCGGCTATGCACCGGACTGCTCATGTTAATATAGCTGATATTGAAAGAGGTTGTTAAAGCCTTGAAACAGATAATTTATTTCTATAACAAGTGATGACCTTTTGGTCATCACACTTGAGCTCCTTATCTATATTTAGCGCTATTTGGCGTCAACGAACAATTTATTTCGGTTCCAACTTAGTTTTTTCATAAATACATGACATAGAGATCTCTTCATTCATATTTTCATGTACATTAATCTCTCCAAAGATTTTATGAAGTTTAATGTCACGTGATCTTCTAGATCATTTGCCTCCTTTATTATGATCATTTAGATCATTTGCTCATCTTCTGTATCAAGAAGCTTATTTGAAACCGATTTGTCTATACGCTTTAAGCCTATCATAGACTTTATACTTCTAGGATTTATTCTAATAGAAGCATTTGCAATGAGAACATAGTTACTTTTTTTGGATCAACAAATGCGTCTGCATGCTTTGCAATAAATTACGCATAAATTATCTTTTTATGAACTCCAAGTTCATATTATTTTATTCGAAAATTTAGATGTATAAATGATAATTTATTCCATGTAACTTTTTTCTCAACCGTTGTATCTTGTCTCCCTCTCATGCTAGAAAAACTAACTTGTTTCCTCAACTTTGGGATCTCATCTTTGTGCGTTGCGGTGTTAATCAAAATATACACTGCACAACAACAATAACAAGATGGAATTGGTTCCTGACCTTGAACTCTTTGTGAGGGGAGAATGTAATATACTTTCATGTATAACCTATATCAAACTGATATAGATAACTTATTATCATAAGCAATTGTTTAGCTATTAATTGAAGGCACTCAGTAAATTATTTTGCTAAGCCAACTCTGATGTAAACCAACTTATCAAAATGAACTATCTTGAGTTAAAAATCTGGAAAACTATTCTCTAAATTAAATTATTGAGAAAGTTACCTCACAAACACCATTTTTTAGGTTGATAATAATCACACATGTAACCATCTCAAAAATGCATTTTATGAGGTATACATGGCAGATGAATGATCTCATATCTACTTTTGATATTTCCAACATTCATGGGATTCAATCCTAATTTTATAAGTTTGTCAATTAATTAATGAGCACAAGTAACCTAATATAATTCATAAAGAACGTTCTAGTTCTTTAATATTTACCCATGTAATTCTCTTTTATTTTTTCACATCATATTTAAATCAAGATTGCTCAATAGGCTATGCTCGATAAAATTGTTTGTATTAGTATTCTTCAGGTTTATCAGGATATGCACAATTATCAATGAACTCCAAGTTTATTATGATATGGGTTTTATACCAATAATATTCAGTTTATCGTGATATTTTTTTACCTGTGTAGAACAAATTGGAGAATAAAGTAGGTAATTTTTCACACACATATTACCCCGCTACAAGTTGTAGTAATAGAAGATATCAAAATTTTCCTTTATTTATAATCTCAGTATGACCAACCGCTTTCGCGAATACTTTAAACTCAATTAAGTTTCTTTAAGACTTACTACCACACAGTGCCTTATTGATAATCAATTTTATTCCTCCAAAACAGTAATAATTGGTTCTTCCAGATCTTTCAATTAATTTGGTACTACCACATTTCATTTAACATCCATATGTTGAATATCTCTTTTAAAGAGAAGATTATACCATTAGGGTTATGGTCAGAATTATATATGATCTGTTTTTTACATTATTTTTATCCTTTATTTATCACATTGCCAAAATATATTGGCATACAATAGGTACTTGACCAATGCCCATTCATGCTATAATAATGACATTATTTTTTAATATCCCCTCAAGACTCTTTCTACATGTGTGTGTGGTATATTCACTACCGTTGGCACGTTCATATTTTTCCACGAATAAATATGTTTTTATAAATCATATGTTATCACATTCACATCATGAATGGACCATAATCATCTATATGTGCTTTATAAAATCTCGTGTCAAATTGATGACAAATATTAATTTTACAAAGAGAAGGATTATTTTGAGAATCTTTGTTATTCTTATTATCACAATGATGACGATTATAATTTCATCTATTGAGACATCCACATCCATTGATACCTTTATGGTAATAATTTTTTCTTCTTTTTGACTTATCACATATTGCTGTCACATTCTCTTAAGGGAATGAGAATGATGCAAATTCAATAGGACGGGTTTTCACTTCTTGTGCTTAGGATCATACATGACTTTGATCATGGCAAGACATAGAAATTTTACCACTTTGAGAGGTTATAATTTCTTACTAACACCATTAGAGTTATAATCAAAATGTGTTTTAGTTGCTTGTATTTAAAATCAAATTATAGAATATAAGAGAAAATTATGGTAAAATACATACCTTAAATTAAGAATTTAATCATGAAGGAAGTCCTTGGAACAATTGGCAATCATTATGCTCAATCAAAAATATACTACTTAATTGGCTCGAGTCTCGTGCTGATAACGTATTATGAAACAATAAAAGATTAAGAACAGTATTGCAAAAAAGTAAGGAAAGAGAATTATTATTACTTTAGGATGAATTATAATGGAATGGGACCCCTCTATTTATAGGAAAATAGTGGCTTAACCACCAAATAAATCCCTACAATCTCTCTAAAATATAGACATTCACTTTAAATAGAATTCGATTTATAACAAAAAATGAAATATAAATAATTTTTAGCAATATTTTCTTTAAATTTTCCAAAGTATAGGAGTTTTTGGCAAAATTTGAGAATCTTGAAGGCTTTTAATTTATTTGAGATTCTGAATTATCAAAAATAAATTGGTCTTCACAAATTACCATTATTATAATTTCAATGATAATGATGTGTCGGTTCCTCGTTTATGAAATTGAAGGTAAATGGTGTGCCAGTTCCCTATATAATAGTGATTAAGGACATGTATGATGGTGCTACGGCTCGAGTTAGAACAGTAGGAGGCGACTGTGATTACTTTTCGATTATTCTGGGGTTACACCAGGATTTTGCGCTCAGTACCTTCTTGTTCGCCTTGGTGATGGATGTGTTAACACATCATCATCAAGGGGAGGTGGCATGGTGCATGTTATTCGCCGACGACAAAGTCTTGATTGATGATTCATGAGCCGGTGTTAACGAGAGTTCAGAGGTTTGGAGGCAGGCTCTTCAGTCTAAGGATTTAGAATACCTGGAGTGTATATTCAGTGCTGATCCAGGAGAAGTGGGCATGGATGTGAGGCTATAATCACATGTCATCCCAAGTAGAGACAGCTTCAAGTACCTTGGATCGGTTATCTAGGGGGAGAGAAAATCGACGAGGATGTCATACACCGTATTATGGTAGGATCGATGAAGTGGAGGTTAGCATCCTATGCGTGACAAGAGAATGTCGCCGATACTTAAAGTACGTTCTATAAATAGGTGGTTAAACTGGCTATGATGTCGGCCTATAAAGAACTAACATATTCAGAAGATGAAAGTAGCATAAATGAGGATGTTGAGGTGGATGTACGGGCACACTAGAATGGATAAGATTAGGAATGATGTTATTCGGGAGATTGTGCATGTGACCCCCATTGATGATAAGATGAGGGAAGCCAGGCTAAGATGGTTTGGGCATGTTCAAAGAAGAAGCCCAGATGCATCAGTAAGGAGGTGTGAGCGGCTGGTTGTGGAGGGCATGAGAATAGATAGAGGGCGGCCTAAGAAGCATTAGGAAGAGGTGATCTGGCAGGATATGGCGAGGCTTCAATTTTCTGAGGGTGTGACACTTAATAGGAAGTTGTTGAGGTTGAGTATTCGGATTGTAAGTTAGGAAATAGTTGAGTCTTTCTTTACTTCGTGCCATTGCAAGGCTAGGTATAGGTATAAGGTCTACGTACAAAATATCCTCCTAAAACTCCATTAATTAGTGGAATTTTACTGGTGGTGGTGGTTGTTGTTGTATAACTTCCACTTACAAATACTTCTTTCCAACTTTGACTCAAAATATTGTCCGGTGCCGATTGAAGTTTTAGTTTGAATTTCTTAACCAGTAAGAATGTGAGATACATATTAAATATCAAGGTAAAAATTTGTAAAAAAAAAAATGAAAAGACCAATAAATTTTCTCTTTAAGTAGTGGCATCTGCAATCACAACTTATCACTATTTACATGCATAAACTTGGTGTTTTTTCCTTTTCTTATTTAGTGTTACACTCACCATTCACTACTTAAATGATTTCTTTGCATTCAACGATGTCTTTTAATAGTGACCTTCTCAAGGTCATGGATTCCTTATTGTTGAAAAAAGGAAATTAAAAATTAAAAAAATATCCCTTAGGGTTCTTTTTCTTTGTATTTATAGTTAGGAGATCTGTCAATTGGCTCTAAGGGTTTGGGACGATATAGAAGGGACGCCCTTGTAAGGACGGCCAGGTCGTGGCCTTAGTTGTCAAATTGGGTAACTACCCGATAATCTTGTGAATAAATGGACATACCATTTATCAGTCATAAATAGGCTTTAGTAAATGCGTTGATCTCATTCATCATCATGAGGTTAAGTTTTGACCATACAGATAGTCCATCAGCTTATTGAGGTCGGGCTGACATCGAGCTCAATGAGCGAATTCCGCTAATAACCGTAGCCTTTTATGCGTTGGGATGATTTTAGTCCTTTATTCTTCGGAGACGGATGTAGCTGTTCATATTTTTAGAAATGACCTTAGTCTTTTGTTCTTTGGAGAGGACCGCAACCACTTTCACTTTTAGAGATGGACATAGCCCTTCTCTATATCTGGAGATGGTCGTAGCCATTTTTACTTTGGAGATGGCCGTAGCCACTTTTACTTTGGATATGGTCGTAGCCATTTTTACTTTGGAGATGGCCGCAACCAATTTTACTTTGGAGGTAGCCGTAGCCTTTTTACTTTGGAGATGGTTGTAACAAATTTTTACTTTGGAGATGGCCATAGCCATTTTTACTTTGGAGATGGCCGTAGACACTTGTACTTTGGAGATGACCGTAGCCATTCACGCGTGCCTGCAGAGAATACGATCACGCTTTCCACATATAAGTTGGACATTTAGCACATGGTGACGCATGGGGCGTGCCCATGGTATCTCGAGGTCGTCATAACCGTTTCATGGGGGTCGTACTGATTGACGGTTGAATGACCGTTCAATCATTTCTGCCATAATGGTGCCCATCACCGTAGGCCTGAACCGTTTTGCGATTTTTCGGGTAGTTAACGGTGACCTTTGGGATTCGTGAGGGTCATTCACGTTTTGCCTATAAATAAGGGGTTGTGTTGCTCAGTTCTCACTTCTCCGATATCTGCCTAAGTGGAATTCTGAGTGAGATCAGCTTTCTTGCTTTTAGATTGTCTGGTTTTTCAGTCCTCGCCGATTCATTTATCCGTCATTTTCGTCGGATCTCTGTATTTCTTTGTTTTATGGTGAATCTTACCATCTTCTTTCTATTATATTGATAATGGTGAGCAGTTCCCGTTCAGATGAAGTTTCGGTGGCTGTTGCGGAGCAAGAACGTCCATCCGTGGTGGCGAGAGCCACTGGTTCACCGACCGTTGATCGGTTCCCGTCGGTGACCAACATTCTTTGCCTTCTCAACGGTCCGACGACTGATTTTACCGACCCTAAGGGAGAAGATCAAGTGGACGAGGCTCCATTGATGGGGGAAGTTGGCTTAGCTCAACTGAAGGAGCAATGTGAGATTCCTCGCTTTGCCGACATCGTCTTGTCCAGGAGCGGCGATAGGGTGCACGTCGACCATCGAGGGTACTGCATCTTCTACGTCTACCCTTTCAGGCTGGGATTCAGGCTTCCTCTCCCCATGTTGGTGTTGGACCTTTGCCGTTATTACAGGGTTTGCCCTAATCAGCTCGTCCCCTCCTGCTATGAATTATTGGCGATGCTGATTAAATATGCGGAGTTGGCATGGAGGGAAGTTACACTTGGGCACGTGTTGACTCTGTACGCTCCTCAGAGGGTACGTGGCACTATGATCCGCTTGGTCCCTCGTGGGACCGACGGCTTGACTGTGAAGCTCGATGATGAGGTCGCTACCCGTCCCTTCGAGTATTTCTTCTACATCAGGACTGAGCACCTGGTGGCGTGTGCCACTGACTTCCCGGCGGAGTAGAACCCTGCACGTAAGTTTCTCTTACGCTTACTTTGATTTATCTTGGGCTGAATGATCTGTTTTATGTTTGCGCATAATGATCTTCTTTCTGTGCCGTAGCGCGAGGTGCTCTACCAGCGCCAATTTCAGGGATTCGCAAAGAGGGTTGAGGCCGTGCTCCCTGTTTTAACGGGGATTCGCACGTGGGCGTATTTCTTGGAGGTGCATGGCCGGAGGCCAGCTGCTGGTAAGAATCTGATTTGTTGTTTATCACTTTTTCTTCGTAGTCCTTAGTTCCTATGACCTAACTTTTTTTGTTTGGTTGGTCAGAACGACCACGGCACAGGAGGGCTCCTCAGCTTGCTTTCCGCAGGCTCGAGCCAACCGCCCGAATGGTTACAATGCTAGCGCCTCGCCCGTTTCAGAGGGCGACTTCGCTGGAGTCTTCAGCTGCACATTCTCCATTACGGCCCATGCCTCAAGTTGAGTAGTCTCCAGGGGTCGTGCACTCCAGGGTTGAGCGATCGCCGAATGGAGATGAAGAAGAAGATGAGAAGCGGCTGGCTCGACGCAGGGTGGCGTTCACCCCGGCCCTCCTAGTGGTAATCAATTTAGATTCTTCGTCGTCGAAGAAGGAGGTAGGCGCAACAGACCTTGCACCATAAGGTGAGGGCTTAGTTGGGGTTACCCCGGTTGGCTTAGGCCAAGGTGATACAGTCGCTTTGGCGACTCAAGTTTCTTTTCCTGTTGCTGCGAGGGAAGGCGACTCCTCGGCAGTTGTTTTGGTATAGATAGCAGGCACTGACGTTACGGCGAATGCGGGCGTGTCGTCATCTCGGGTGGCTAAAGCCTCAAATTCTAGGGAGGCAGGAGGAAGGCGCGTTTCAGGAGAGGGGGATGATTCGGAATCTGACATGGATCCCGAGGACAACCGTCTTGCTCATGAGGGTTATACGCGCTCGAACGTGCAGGGCGAGGAGGGTTATCGTTATTTGGAGATCCTAATAGCCTAAACCTGCCTCTTGAGGAGGAGAACCTAGTGACGGTGTTTGGGGTCTTGTACTCTGAATCGGAGAGCACATCCATGAGGGGAATTTCGGACGTCGAACTAATGGGCGAGGTAGCATGTCTTCTCGTGTTAATTGTCACTCTGTTCGTTGTAGACATTTTTAATGGAGGTGGAGAGCATTAAACGGGCTAATGGTCGTTGGGCGATATTTGCGAGGCTGTTGGGGAAGTACCAACACAACTAAGATCGGTGTCGTGGTTTGCGTGAGCGAATAAGGAACGACCCACAGAACCGGGAGACTGTAGAAGATCTTGCACGGAGTGAGCTTCATAGGCAACAAACTCTCAATAGGGTATCCACTCTAGAGGAGTAGCTCTGCCAAGCGAACGAATGGGTGGATGTTGAGAGAAGGCCGGCTGCTGAGAGGGAGCGCCAAAACCTGCCTGCAGCGGCGGATGCCGCCGAGGCATATACAAGGCAGGTGGCTACCCTAGAGTTTTAGGTTACCACTTCAAGGAGGTAGGCAGAGGACGCCCTCGAGAGGGCTGAAGCGTTGCAGCGACCAGCCGTGCCCAGGAAAGGGAGCTCGGAATAGAGAGGGCTGCCGTTGCATTTTGAGAATGGTCGTTGGAAGGGCGCATTTCCGTTTGCGATTGGGACGCTTGAGCTGCAGCGGATTGAATTGCGTCCTTGGAGGTCAAGAACCGATGCTTGAGGGATCAGGCCGCTGCTTTTAGTCCTGCTCGCGAGCTTTGGACGTACGGCGAGGCCCAGCTTGATGTGTACAGGCGGCTGTGGGAGGCTGGCGTCTTGTCAAAAGCCACTTATGAGGAAACACGCGAAAACGCACGTGAAGCCTGCCTTGACTGTGGTTTTGATCCGCCTACCCCCGGGGGAGATGATGGCGCTGAGGGTGCTGAAAATGTTTAAGGGGGTTCTGGGGGCGCCGAGTGAAAAGAAAATTTTGTAATATTTGTTTAGTTCTTGTTTTCTTTTTCTCATTTTTCTCTGCCAGCCTTGGGCAAATGTAATTAGGGATAACTCTGTATAAATATTGTGAATACATTTGGTTTTCTTCTTTTTAGTTTGTTTTGCGTCGAATACATTATATATTTTTTGTGATTGTTTGCGAGGGTTTTGCTTCAGAATTTTTCTATTGGATATGTTAATTGTTTCGACCGGTTAAGTGATTTTAACCAATGTCGGACTGATTCCTTGTCTCAAGAAAAGTTTGTGTTGATGGCCTTGGCCATAGATAGACGCTTTTGGTCGTCACTTTCTGCCGCTTATTGGGAGCGGATTTTGGCCTTATTTGGGCAGGGGCGGCACATGGACTTAGTCCCAGTTCGGGCTTAGTCGAACTACTGGCCGTGATGATTAAAAGCACGGCCTCGTGGTTTAGCTTGGGCCAAACTCTGTGCGGGTCAATACTTTGATTTGAGTTATTCGTACTAACTTGGAAGGTGCGACGCTTGGCCCGACCTGGGGTTTGCCCGTTGTTGAACTCGCGGCTTGGCGATAGAGGTGAAAGCCCGTGGTCCGAGGTGTCGTTCAACCGTATTTGAAGCTTTCGCAGTTTTTGAAGGCGTATAGCATGAGCTCCATTTCAACTATAGTTGAACCTTTGTATGGAGGTGCTTAGCTTGTATTGCCGTTCGACCATAGTTAAACTTTTTACAATCTTTGAAGGCGCGTAGCCTGTGTCGAAGGCGCATAGCCTGAGTCCCAGTTCAACCTTAGTTGAATTTTTATGTGAAGGCGCGTAGACTGGATTGGCATTCAACCGTAGTTGAACTTTCATGATTTTTGAAGGTGCGTAGCCCGTGTCGAAGGCACATAGCCTGAGTCTCAGTTCAACCGTAGTTGAACTTTTATGTGAAGGTGCGTAGCCTGTATTGCCGTTCAACCGTAGTTGAACTTTTATAATTTTTGAAGACGCATAGCCTGTGTCGAAGGCACATAGCCTGAGTCCCGGTTCAATCGTGGTTGAACTTTTATGTGAAGGCGCGTAGCCTGTATTTCCGTTCAATCTTACTTCAATTTTCATGATTTTTTAAGGCGCGTAGCCCGTGTCGAAGGCACATAGCATGAGTGTCAGTTCAACTGTAGTTGAACTTTTATATGAAGGCACGTAGCCTCTATTACCGTTCAACCGTAGTTGAACTTTTTTATTTTTTGAATGCCCGTAGCCTGTGTCGAAGGCACATAACCTGAGTCCCGGTTCAACCGTATTTAAACTTTTATGTGAAGGTGCGTAGCATGTATTGCCATTGAACCGTAGTTGAATTTTTATGATTTTTGAAGGCGCGTAGCGCGTGTCGAAGGAACATAGCTTGAGTCTCAGTTCAACCGTAGTTGAACTTTTATATGAAGGCACGTAGCCTGTATTGTCGTTCAACCGTAGTTGAAATTTTATAATTTTGAAGGTGCGTAGCATGTGTCGAAGGCACATAGCCTGAGTCCCGGTTCAACCGTAGTTGAATTTTCATGTGAAGGCGCGTAGCCTGTATTGCCGTTTAACCGTAGTTGAATTTTTATGATATTTGAACGCACATAGCCCATGTCGAAGGCACATAACGTAAGTCTCAGTTCAACCGTAGTTGAACTTTTATGTGAAGGCGCATAGCCTGTACTGCCGTTTAACTGTAGTTGAACTTTTATAATTTTTGAAGGCGCGTAGCCTATGTCGAAGACATATAGCCTGAGTCCCAGTTCAACCGTACTTGAACCTTTATGTGAAGGCGTGTATCCTGTATTGCCGTTCAAGCATAGTTGAATTTTTATGATTTTTTGAGGCGCGTAGCTTGTTTCAAAGGCACATAGCCTGAGTCGCTGTTCAACCGTAGTTTAAGTTATTGTGAGTTTTTCTACGCAACCCACTTTATTCTGGGGGCCGGTGTTTGTTTTGGTTTCAGATCTTTACTAGTTGGAACTTGTGGTTTTTCTTGCCCGGATTGCTCGAATTTCTGAAGTGCTTGAGGCATACGTTCGTGCTATCCTCCCTTTCGGCAGGATCCCGTGTGGAAAGAAAAGGGGTGTGGTACCTTGAGCTCGTTTCTCCCCTAGAGATGGGGGATCTGCTTCTTCTCCTTCTTCCTCTCTTCGCTAAAAGACGTGGGGATGCGGAAGAAAGTTCATCCCGAGGTTTTTGACTTCTTATGACCCTATATGCCATTCGGGCTTGTTTGAGTTGGGTTGTTCACTTTTCGTTTTCTGTCTTAGGATGAACTTCGCGATTCTGCTATGAAATCCCCACATGCGGCGCCAAATTGTTTAGCTCAAAGTTTTCATTTACTTTGGAAGAATAAAACAATCAAACAAATGGAGGGACAATTATAGCTCATCGTAATAAATCTAAAGACCAAAAGAATAAAATAGACGAGACAACAGTTATAGATTAAATGGAGGAGGATGAAGATCTTTTATTAATGATATTTGTTTTGTCTGCCTCTCCATGGAGAGGTGAGAGCCTTACAATGATGTATTCTATCTTCTTTTTGAAGGAGATGTGAAGAAGAAGAAGCAGCCCCCCTTTTAGGGTTCTTTCTCTTAGTATTTATAGCTAGGAGATCTGCCAGCTGGCGCCAAGGGGTTGAGACCATATAGAAGGGACGCCCTCGTAAGGACGGCCAGGTCGTGGCCTTTGTTGTCAAATTGGGTAACTACCCGATAATCTTGTGAATAAATGGTTTTACCTTTTGTCAGTCATAAATTCACTTTAATAAATGCGTTGATCTCATTCATTATCATAAGATCAAGTGTTGACCCATACTGGAGCTCGTCAGCATATAAAAAATACTTAAAGACACAAGTGTATGCCGAAAAAAGGTATATTTAATTATTTATTAGATAATGTACGATGTTGATTGGTGACATATATTATTATTTTCTTAAATGATCTTAAACAATCATACCATGATTTTGCTTTTGGTATTAATTTAGACTCTCACATTTATTATTTAATGAATCTTAACGCTCGTAATAAATAGCTGAACAACCAATTTCAGCAAGTTGTTAGTTAGCTTAAGTGTGCTCGGACAACATTGAATAGATTTTGATAATTGAATTATATTCCTGTATAGCCAGTGCATAAAGCTTGGATAACGTCGAATCGAGTAAGATATGATGCTATGGTTGTAATTAAGGTCGGAAATATTTCAGAACAGATTAAAAAATAAAAAGATATTCTTATATCTCAGTTATTTAAAAAGAAATTACGAGCAAATGATTATGCGTAATTTGATAACCTAAAAATGCTGAACGTCAATAACTGTTTAAACAAATTACTTAAACTGAACATTTGTATATTTTTACACGATAAATGCATACATTAAAGTTTGAATTGATTCATCCAAATAAATTAAAGGATTTGAGGGTTTCTTGAATGTTTTTGTTTGGCTCATAAGTTATTTTATACACTTTGTAAGCTTAAAAGCAATCAAATATGAATAAGGGTAAACTGTAATTAAATATAATGAGATCTAGAGATAAAAAATGCAATATAGTAAAGGTAGATCTGATAATACGAAGATAAAGTATGAACATGAGAAATAACGTTCGTTAGAGACAGAGAGAGAATAAGGGAGAAGTATTATTGATCATAACATTGATGCTTGTTACAATGTGATGGTCTCCTCTATATAGTAGGAGACCTTCCTCGAAATAATCAAAGAAAAAAGTACAAAAGTATGTGGCTCCTTCTTAGTGAAGAAGTTAGGTTCCAAACGACGTCGCCTTCATGCACAGCCCGGGTCGTGCCCTAACTCTTGTCGGAGCCTACTCATTGGGTGTACTCGTTGACGTGGGGACGGTGAAGGCCAAATTTGACCCTATACAGCTAATCCCTCCATTCGTTTGAGACGTGCCCGATGGGCGTATTCAATGGACGGGACTGCAAGCCTCGTCTTATGGGAGTTTGGCCGCATCCTTGGGCGTTATCATGAGTGAGACAAAAGTGCATGATACGGTTGAGCCGTTGACATATGGCCTCTATTCGGAATGACATCATAGGTTGCATGCGTCAAAATTACTCTTATTCCTGAGATAGTTCAGATGATGTGACGTTTCTGTTTCTCGCGCCCGTTTTGAATCATGCCCCTTCGATTTCTGTGCAATCTAATTCTATAATTATGGGAAGATTCAATTTGATTTACCTTTCGAATCTTTGGAGAGTATTTTCCTATTCCCTTTTCTGCCATGCTTTCTTGCAATTGTTATCTCGTGCGGGATCGTCTCTCTTTATTTGTTGTTATATTTCTAGTCACCGGTATTTTAAAAAAAGTTCATATGGCGAAACGTCATTAGAGCAGCAAAAAGGCCAATGATACTGCTCCATCTTGGGTTCCGCCTTCTTCCGGCGGCGAAGAGGAAGAGGTGGAAAGGGCCCTTCTTACTCTTTCGGTAGATAAAATGCTCCCAAAAGAGATGCACGTTCGAAATGATATTAAGATGAAAAGCTCGTTTATTCCCTGGGAGCTCAGTGAGTTGCAGCAAACCCAGTTAAACACTCTTCGAACAACATACAACATTCCGGACCACGTAGAACTGGTTTCAGCTGAGATAGAATATGGTAATGTGCATAGGCATGGGTTCTGTACATTTTATGAGTATCCCATTAGTATCAGGTAAAACCTACCATTTAACCCTTTAGCAGAGGAGCTCTGCCGCTTCTATAGAGCGTGTGCGGCTTAGCTTATGCCTTATACTTTGAAGGTGTGTAGAATCCTTACCACATACGCGGCCAAGGCTGGAAGCGAGGTTTCCGTTCACCATCTTAAATTTTCAGCCCGAGCTACTTGAGGGGTACCATGCTTCATTTGAAGAGCCATGGTAAAAAGAGCTTTGTAGTGAAGTTCGATGATAAAATAAATCACGGCTTCAGGAAAAGATACTTGTACATTAGAACGGAGCACCTGATGTCTGATCCCGAAGGGTTCCCAAAGAGGTGTTAGATTAGATTTTAATGATGCAATTAATATACATGTCCAGATATTCAAGGAGGACAGCGGAATCACTGAAGCATGGATAAAAGGCAAGCGAAGCAAGGATAAAACAAGGGAGCAAGATTGAAGCATTAAACAAGGAAATATTCATTAAGAGAAGCCGTTGGCACACAAGGAGAAGATCAGCATCACATCGTTCAAATCAGGAAGCCTCCCACGATTCTTGGGAAATCAAATACATCTCCATATCTCATGCAAATCACTGAAGATTCCCTAATGGCTGATTTGAACTACAAGACTGGAAGGCCGCCATCTCCGTCAATCACATCTCCAGAAAAAAAGTAAAGAGATCGCCATCAAAGCAATGATCAACATTTTATTCTTGGAAGGAATCAACACCCTCCAAGGATCAAATCCCTTGGGTTGACAAGTCTCCGCCATAGTCTTGTAGAATAAATATCATCGTGCCTTGTACCATCATATACTTTAAACACACCAAAACAACCCTCTTCATTTTACTGCAACGCAAGCATAGTAGTCTAGTTAGATCTAGTGTGTAACAAGTCAAAAATAGAAAGAGAGTGAGTAACTGATGAGGTATTGTATCAACGAATGAAGAACAACTAAGCGACGAATATCACTTCTGTACTCGAGAAAAAAATTATTGTTCTGAAGAGAAATCCCTTGCAACCCAAGGGGATTGGATTAGGATTCACATTGAATCCGAACCAGTATAAAAATTCTGGGTGTCTTTACATTTACGCATTTACTTTCAGCTTCTTTACACTTATTCGCTCTCAACTGGTGCAATATACCATTGAGTCAACTAATTATATTTTAAGTCAACTTATCTGAGATTAATTTTAAAATAGTTACAATTCAACCCCCCCCCCCCATCTACTTTCAAGAGGTAGAACTCAGAATGTAAGTATCATTGTGTGTAGATTTCGTGATTGTTTTGGGTCCTGACTCTTCAGCAGTTGTGATTTCTTTTTCACTTTTTTGTAGTGGCAGCTTCTCCACCCCGACTCAATGAAGATATTAGGTCATGGGTGGAGAGGTTGATACCTTACAAGGAGGAGTTCGTACTTGGGCCACATTTCGCAATCAGTATGATCCGGTGGGTAGTTTTTTGGCTTTGGTTTCGAAGGTTCCTTTAATTTTTGTTACATGACTTGCTTGTTTTGGCAGGTCGGGCTATTTCCAAGAAGAAGAAGGTCGTAGTTCTCCCGCCTGGGGCGTAGGTTGACTCTGTTTAGGAAGTCGTATCCTGTGGCTCGCCCGGTGATAGCGCCCCACTGGGTTCTCGGTAAGGGGCCGTGCGGGTGGCGGTATCCGAGTCGGCGCCTGAGGCTCTGGCAGTGATGGCACCTGAGGCCGCGCTTGTGATGGACTCCGAGGCCACACCCGCTAATGAAGTGGTTCCTTTGGAGCAGCCCCCGAAGCCTGTGGAGGAGTCTTCTAAAGGTGAAGAGCTGTTAGCTAGAAAGAGGTGGCGGCTGATCACCGGTAAAGGGATTGCGACTTAAGATGTGAAGACTAGCAAGCCCCATCAAAAGCCCAAGCCAATTTTCGTGGCCGAGGCCATCCGTTCAGGGAGGTTGGCTCCTCAAAGGAGAATCGCCGCCACTACTAGATGAACTCGCATTCCAGAGAGTGGTTCGTCATCCGCACTTGGAGAAGCAGGATTTGAGGTTGAGAGGACGGGCCCCAAAGTCGCTCTTAGAGATGCAACGGAGATCGAGCCCGCGTTGAGATGATGGCTGGTTGGTCTAACTGCCGAATCTTGATCCCGAGAGGGCATAATTTACTAGAGAGCAGCGAGCAGGCCGTAGCGGAGATGACCCTGCTATGTGCGGATGCCGAGTGTGAGACGTTGAAGGGCGTTAGTGACAAGGATATGTCTCAAAGAGTCGCTCGCGCAGCCATGCAGGTAACTTTTAATTTTTCTTTAATGGGTCGTGAAGATGTCTTTGGTACGTATTGACTCGTACTTCCTCTTTTTCCTTTCCTTTTAAACTCTTGTTTTGGATGTAGAGAGGAGGCGGCATGAGCAAAATGAAGGCGTCCACCTTCAATAAAATTGTGAAGAAGTACAAGCAATGGCGTGCCAAGTATCAGGCGTTTGCAAATTTGTTCAAGTAGGACCCTCAGTTTCAGGTATTCCGTGAGGGCCTTGAACGATCGGAGGATCAATCGAAACGGAGGGTGGCCGATATGGAGGAGGTTGATGAGCAACTGATGGCTTCTTTGGCTCATAACATCGAGCTAGATACTCTCCTTCAGTCAAAAGAAGAGGAGTTTTAGATCAACCGTGGGGTAGTAGTAGAGGCGACTCAGTTGCAGACCAGAGTCACTACTTTGAACGCTGAGCTCGATACCAAGGCGGAAAAGTTTGAGATCTTCAAGTGGGCCGCTTTGTAACAGCCCAAAGATAACGCGCCTCATAAGGCGCATGAAATGTGGGTGTACACTGAAGCTAGATTTGTTATACTCGAGGAGTACTTGTTGCAGGTCAAGCCACTGAGGCGAAGGTTGAGGAGCAATAGTGCTTAGCCTACGTCGCCCATGCGACTTGTGGTTATAGCTCTAATTCCCCCGATGGGCAGGCTATAACTCTAAAGACATCAACCGTCTAGAATTTGGCTCCTAGATCTCTAAGACTTACCATCCCGGGGGCGATGACAGACCAAATAGCGGCCAAGTGGGGCGTGATGGAAGAACGAAGAAGGCTCTTAGGATTTGTGCATAGTTTTCTCTCTTTTTTTGGATGTAACTGGGACCTTTTTCAGGGTCGGATGTACATATATTTTTTGAGATAATGAAACATAGCTTTCTGCTAATTTATTCTGTCCTTTTCTCTTTTATTTTTTGGGCCCCGTCTCCATAGAGTGGGTGCTCGTTTACTTAATGAACTTTTAATGTGTTTCTTCTTGATATTCAAGTGCTTTGTGGCGCCGTTGAACTAGGTCAGCAATTAGTGAAGAACTATCGAACTAGGTCGTTATTTTAACATCGATGGCCTTAGTCATACATGTGACTTCGGCTTTTATTGGGTTGTTAATTTGTCATAGCCGATCTCAATGGCCTTTGCCAATAATATCGCGGATTGCTTTAGCCGTATAATTTCGACGACCTTTCCCGTTTGTGTGACTTCGACTGTCGGCGAATTAATTGCTTTCCATAGTCAAACTAGGTCAACTATTGGCAACGATGGCCTTGGCCTTAATGGAGTTGATGGCCTTGCCATAATTAATTTGACGACCTTGGTCATATCTTCTTGATGGCTTTGGCCATATGGGTGACTTCGAATGTCGTCGAATCACTTGCCTGCCGTAGTCGAACTGGGTCGACTATTGGCGGCGATGGCCTTAGCCATGATGATGTCGATGGCCATGGCCAGAATTAAGTTGATGACCTTGGTCATATCTTGTTGTTGAATTTGGCCATATGGGTAATTTCGACTGTCCTTGAATCATTTGCCTGCCGTAGTCGATCTGGGTCGACTATTGGCGGCAATGGCCTTAGCCATTCTATGTAGATGGCCTTAGCCGTTTGAGTGACTTTGACTGTCGTCGAATCATTTGCTTACCGCAGTCAAACTGGGTCGACTATTGGCGGCGATGGCCTTAGCCATAATACTGTCGGTGGCCTTAGCCATTCTAGGTTGATGGCCTTATCCGTATGAGTGACTTCGACTGTCATCGAAGAACTTGCTTATCGAAGTCGAACTGGGTCGACTATTGGCGGCGATGAACTTAGCCATAATATTGTCAGTGGACTTGGCCGCTTACACATTGAAGATGACCGTAGCCGTTTTTACATTGGAAATGGCCATGGCCATTTATACATTGGATATGGCCGCAGCCGTTTATACATTGGAGATGGCCGTAGACATTTGTACATTAGGGATGGCCATAATCATTTATACGTTGGAGATGGCTGTAGAAATTTGTACATTGGAGATGGCCATAGACGTTTATACGTTGGAGATTGCCATACCCATTTATACATTGGATATGGCCGTAGTTGTTTATTCGTCGGAGATGGTTGTAGCCATTTACACCTTGGAGATGACCGTAGCCATTTATACATTGGAGATCACGCTAGTCCAGTCCCTTTACCTAGTCGGCCTGTAGAGCGTATGGAGAGGCTGATATGGTAAACATGTTCCGCAAATATCTCCAGGTGACCCCACTGCCGCCTCGTTTAAAACCTCCCCAAGAACACCCAATTGGGACAAAACTCGGGTAAGGTGAAAAGAGTACGACTTTGGGAGACACCTTTCAGAAACGAAAATACTTGAGGTGGGAGACATTCCAATTGTATTGTAGAGTTTTTCCTTCAATTGTTTCAAACTGGAATGCACCTTTATTGGCTGCTGCTATGATTTTGTAGGGTCCTTCCCAACTAATTCCCAGTTTTCCTTCACTTGGGTCTTTGGATGCCAATGTCATGGTTTTGAGGGCATAGTCTCCCACTTTGAGTGGTCTTATCTTGGCCCTCTTGTTGTAGTATACTTCGACCTGTTGTTTTTGGGCCACCATTCTTATACAGGCCATTTCTCTTCATTTCACGGCTTCGTCGAGGTCTTCGAGCCTGTTCATGTCATTTTATATTCCGCTGGTGAGCGAATACCTCAAGATTGGTTCATCGACCTCGATTGGTATGACCGCATCAGTTCCGTAGACCAGTGAATACGGTGTTTCCCTTGTGCTGGATTTGGGTGTGGTCCGATGGGCCCATAGTACTTCTAGCAGTAGCTCGGGCCACAGCCCTTTGGCCTCCTCAAGTTGCTTTTTCAATATATTTAGTATAGTCTAGTTGGAGGATTTTTCATGGCCTTTGGAGGTGGGATGGTATAGCGTTGAGAGTATTCTCTTGATATGCCACTTTTGGAAGAATTCTGTCATTTTTTTACCGACAAAATTATCATCCGTTATCACAGCCGATTTCCTTGGGGATGCCGAAGCCGCATATGATATTTTTCCACATAAAGGCGATGACCTCCTGTTTGTGTATTTGGGAGTACGCACTAGCTTCCACCCATTTGGAGAAATAGTCAGTTAAAACTTGTAGAAATCATACCTTTACTCGTCTCGCGGGTAGGGGTACGACTATGTCCGTTCCCCATTTGATGAAAGACTGTGGAGAGGTGGCCGAGTGGAGGGTTCTCGTTGTTGGTGTATCATGAGGGCATACTTTTTGCAGTGTTTGCAACAGTGAACGTATTTCACTGCCTCTTTCTTCATGGTAGGCCAGGTATTGCCAGCCTGTATGAGGAATCGCACGAGGGAGAGGTTACCTGTGTGGGTGCCGCAGTGACCCTCGTACGCGAAGTTTCTTTGCCTCTTTTTTGTAGAGTGGCAGTGATCCATTATGCAGATAGGATACAAATTGGTTGCGTCTGTACCAAGTCAGATTTAAAGATAATACCTCAGTATGGTCGATGACTGAATGGAGGAGGGTGACTGCACTTTCTTTGTTGAAATATTTAGTGGCCGTGGCTAATTTTTCTACGCTGTCTGCTTCAAAGTTTTGTTCCCTCGGAATTGGCTCAAAGCGGCACTCATCGAACTAGGCCATTAGCCTGTTGATTTTTTACTAGTATTTCTGCAACCATTGTTCTTTTAATTGGTAAGTCCCAGCAACCTGCTTCACCACAAGTTGGTAGTCGTAATGGAGGATGATTTGTCAAGCCCCACACTTGATGACTAATTTCATACCTGCAATAACGACCACATATTCTGCCTCATTTTTAGTCATTTTAGGGCATCGTATGGACTGGCAAATTTTTTCACCTGTGGGAACCTTGAGGACAATTTCCAGTCCCGATCCCGATGCATTGGCGGCACCGTTAGTATAGAGAATCCATAGGTTTGTATTGGAGGAGTCATGTTGTGTCTCAAGTTCCGCCTCTGGTGGGATCTCTGCGCTGAAATCGGCTATAAAATTGGCAATAACTTACGACTTGATGGAGCTTCTTGGGTGGTACGAGATGTCATGCTCACTGAGCTCAATGGCCCATCTGGCAAGCCGGCCTGATAATTAAGGCTTATGTAGTACGCTTCTCAACGGGAAGGTCGTCACCACTTTTATGTGGTGGCACTGAAAATAGGACTAGAGCTTCCGTGAATCCATGACCATTGCCAAAGCCAATCTCTCAAGGTGCGGATACCGCATTTCAGTCTCCACTAAATTTTTACTAATTTAATAAATAGGAGATTGAGTACCTTCGTTTTCGCGGACAAAGACTATGCTAACGGCGACCTTGGATACGGCCAGATACACCAGCAGGGTTCGCCTGGGCTCGCTTTGACCAGTAGGGGTGGTGAGGATAGGTACACTTTTAGATTTCTCAAGGCTTTGATGCACTCCTCGTTACACTGTAACCCTTGGTGTCTTTTCAGCACATTAATAAATTTATGGCACCTGCCGAAGGACGGCGAGATTAATCTGGATAGAGCTGCACTCCACAGTGTCAGCTTTTGTACCTGTATTTTACTATTCAACACCTTATGTATTGCATTTATCGCCTTGATATTTTCTAAGTTGACCGCTATGCCTCGTTGTAATACGAGAAACCCTAAGAATTTTCATGAGGTCACGACAAAGGCGCATTTCTTGGGGTTCAGCTTCATTCCGTACTTCCTCAATATCTCGAAGGCTTCCTTCAGGTGGTTGATGTAGTCTTCTTTATTTGCTGATCTTACCAGTATATCGTTGATTTAGACTTCTATGGTCTTACCGAGTTGTTCTTTGAACACCTTGGTGTACGTAGCTCCTGCATTTTTTAACTCGAATGGCGTTACCTTATAGCAATATGTCCCTTGGTGGGTGATGAAAGTTGTTTTCTCGTGGTCTTCCTCGGCCATCATGATCTGATGGTAGCTAGAGTAAGCGTCTAGGAATCCTAGCAACTCGTGTCCAACGGTAACGTCGATCAGTTGGTCGATGTGGGGCAGTGGGAATGAGTCCTTTTGGCATGCCCTATTCAGGTCGGTGAAATCCACTCACATTCTCCACTTTTTTCTTTTTCACCATGACTACATTGGTAATCTATTGGGGGTATTTTGGTTCTCTGATGGAGCTGTTGGTAGTAGTTTATCTATTTCCTCGATGACCACTTCATTGATAGCGGTGTTGAATTTCCTTCTCATTTTCTTCATGGGCGAGTGTAATGGGTCAACGTTTAGCTTGTGAGTGGTGAGGTCTCGCGAGATTCCTGGCATATCTGAATTGGAAAAACCAAACAGATCTGCATGGTTAGATAAAAACTCATTATGCTTACTCAGATCAGCGAGGCCGTGCCCGATGTAGGATTTCTTCGTAAGGTCGGCATTATTTAGTTGGATTGTCGAGATCTTCGACCGTAGCTTTGCAGGTCTCTACGGCGTCAGGATCTCGAATGACGTCTATTCTTGGGTTGACATTTGTCCCCGACTTAGTTGATTGCGATGCCTCTATTCTTGCCCCTGTGAGCTATTTGGTGTGGGCGCAATCTTGAGCTATCTTGTAGCATTCTTGTGCGTTGCAGGAATCACCGCGGATGATGAATATTCCCCATGTGGTAGGGAATTTGATTACTTGGTAAAAACTTGATGGCACCTCTCATATGGCAAGTATCCATGGGCGTCCTATGATGGCGTTGTATGTCGTTTCCTTGTTAATCACGTGGAATGTCATTTCTAGCGTGATTCCTCCTGCAAAGACATGCAATGATATTTCTCTAGTTTTATGCAACGCATTATTTTCTTATCCTTGAGTCATATTTGTACGAGGAGCCTCGGGTGGATAATACAGTTGCTGCATCCGTCATTAATCATGATTCTTTTAACATCTGTATATGCGACATGTAAAGTTATAACTAAAGCATCATAGTGAGGTAAAGACAAACCGTCGGCATCAGACTTTTCGAAGGTGATTCTATCTTCGAAATCGTCATACCGTTCATGGGCGATGGTTCACTTCAGTTTGTGTGGTGGTGAATTTGATGTGGTTGATTGTTGAGTCATCGCCGCCTCCGACGATCATGTTGATTGTGTGTGCCAAGGAGGGCGCCTTGAGCTGCCTATGGGGTTGTTCACGTCTGCGTGCAAAGTTGGTTTTCCCTTTATCGCTGAGTAGCTCGCTCATGTATCCCTAATTCAGCATTCTGACCACTTCCTACCTCAGGCCTATGCAACCCTTGGTTTTGTGCCCTCATTCCTGATGGAACTCACATAGGACATTTGATTTCTTTGTGGTGGGGTCTGATTTCATCTTCGTCGGCAATTGTACCTTGCTGCCTAGCCTTTCCAATGCGTACACTTTCTCTAAAGCAGACATACAAAAGTTATGGGTGGATAATAAAGGAGGCATACCTCTTTCATTTCGGGGTGGAGCGACATGTAGCTGAGGTGCATCCGTGTGTCTTTGTGGTGGCAGATAGGAGGATCTGACGTAAGGCTGATGCCTTTCCCTATTGAGACGTGGGATTTGCTCCCGCCGTCCCTGGATGCGTCGATCCCTTCTGATTTTTGGATGTATTGGTGCTTACCGTTGGGTCGGCCCACTAAGGTCATCCTTGTCTGCTCGTACCTTGGTACAGTAGGCATTATGGATTTCTTCCCATGTGGTAGGGGTACTTCATGAGAAAGCTCGATAGCTTTTTGGTCGCCCTCGAACCATCTCTACTTAGTCCTTTCTAGAAAGCGTGCCACTGCCATGCCTTCCGATATGTTTGGTATGCTCATTCTCATCCTGTTAAACTTGGCTAGGAAGTCCCTGAGTCTCTCTTCTGCAGTTTGACGGACGACGAAGATATCGTTAACCCTTGCTTCTGCTTTCTTTGCTCCTGCATGGGCTGTGACGAACTTGTCCGCTATTTCCTCGAATGTTAAAGATCTTATTCGGTAGCTGGGAGTACCACGTCAAGGCCCCTCATGTTAATGTTTCACCAAACTTCTTGAGCAGCATGGACGGTACCTGTTCCTTTGATTGGTCATTGCCCCTTACAGCCGTGACATAGTGGATCAGATGATCCTTGGGATCTATGGTTTGTCGTATACTTTTAGGTAGGGTGGCATTCTGTTGGTCTTTGGAATGGAGTACGGGTCAACTTCCTCAGTGTAGGGTTGTTCAACAAATCTTCCCACATCGCGTTTTTGCAGCAACTTGGGTCACCGGGGATCTTTTCTACCCTCTCCTGGTTTTCCATCATTTTGTCATGAAGTGACTTGTTTTCCTTTTCCATTTCCTCCATCCTCTTAAGAATCGCTGTGAGCGTGCCATCGTTGGTCTGTACCTTGCCTAGCACGTCATTTGATTGTGCAATTTCAGGTTCAACCATGGCAGCGGTAAGGTCCACTGTCGGTGCACATCTGATGTTACCTTGTGGTGACTTCTTGATCAAGCCGCTTAGAGAACCTGTTAGCTACTCTTCCAGTACTTTTTTGAGCTCTGAGGATGCTTCCTTGGTCGCAGATGCAGAAGCACCCTTTTCACGCAAGATTGTCAAATCTCTACGTAGGGGATGTGGGATCGCTCCACTTGTTGTGGTGCTAGGGGTTGCTATCAAAACACCCTTTTCACCGGCTTCATTGAGATGAGCGATGAGGTTGGTTGTAACATCTACTATTGCTTTCATTCTTGCGTTGTTTTCAACCATTTTTGTTCGTGTGGTATAGAAAATGGTTGTTGGTTGTTCTCTAGGTGCAAACTATGGTTTAGATTCTCGAAATCCCCACAGACGGCGCCAAATTATTTGGCTCAAAAGTTATTTATTCACTTTGTAAGCTTAAAAACAATCAAAAATAAATAAGGGTAAATTGTAATCAAATATAATGAGACCTAGAGATAGAAAATGCAATATAGTAAAGATAGATCTTATAAAGCGAAGATAAAGTATGAACTTGAGAAATAGTGTTCGTTAGAGATAGAGAGAGAACAAAAGAGAAGTATTATTGACACTGATGCCTTTTACAATATGAAGGTACCTTTTATATAGTAGGAGACCTTCCTCGAAATAATCAAAGAAAAAAGTACAAAAGTAGATGACTTCTTCTTAGTGAAGAAATTATATTCTAAAAGACGTTGCCTTCATCCCCACGCCGAGTCGTGCTCTAGCACTGATCGGCGCCTACTCATTGGGCATACCTATTAACATGGGAATGTTGAGGGCCAAATTTAACCGTATACGTTTTTGGAACTGTGTTTTTGTATGCTTCCGTTCATAGTTTAATTTCAATCAATTTCCCTCCTGTCAAAAGATTTATGAAATAACCATTCAAAATTTAAGTTGGGTTACTTCTTCTTTTTATGAAAATAGATAGCGTGAAATATACATACATATGCCTTCCGCTGACAAATGGCACCTAAATGCTCTACTATTTATTAAAAGTAGTGAAATTTGAACCGTGAATGTTATTTTCTTAGATGGGAAAGAAAAAATAGAAACAGTTCAAGTATCTAACATGAATACGCAAATTAAAGGAAAGTACAACAACTGGAAAAGATATTTTTGGAACTGCAAAGTTTATTTCTTTGGAAGAGAAAACGAGTCAAGAAATAATAATGCCTTCCTCTTGCATTGTCTTATGTAAACTTAGTATTAGATTGAGCATCGCCTATTTTTTTATTCATTTCGTGCTTTCGAGGCTTTGAAAACTTTATTTATTGCCACATTGATTTACGTGCACAGTCCGAACACATAGTCGGAAAGCTTAAATATGAAATTATGTGACAAATGCTAAATTTTGTTATTAAAATGAATAAGTTTGACTTTGATCAACATTTTGGACAAACGGACCCGGACCCGTGATTTGATGGTCTCGAAGGGTCCACAGGAATAAATGAAACTTGACTGTATGCCCGGAGTCGAATTCCGAGGCCCCGGACCCAGGAAATGAATTTTTGAGTAAAATTATTTTCTGAAATATTTAAGGAAAATGAAAATAAAAATTGATTCGAACATATTGATGTCGGGCCCGTAAGGTTTTGTTGAAATCGGACGTCATTGACATGTTTCAGACTTAATGTTCAAAATTTGTAACTTAATGAAGTTTGAAAAAAAACTCTTGATTTTGAGGTTTGATTCATTATTTTTAATGTTGCATTGGCGATTTGATCGCACGATTAAGTCCGTAGGATATCGTAGAGTTTGTGCATATGTTTGGTTAGGAGTCCCGACCGCTCGGGTGTGTTTCAGACGTGTTTCGGGATGGTTTAAACTTAGAAAAAATTGCAGAAAGTTTCAGTTCTGATGTTCTGGTATTCAGTTCTATCTTATCGCATAGGTAGCATCGTGATCGCATAGTGTAAGCCTCCAGGGGCCCCGTTTTATTCTATGCGATCCAATAGATTCATCCTCTAATGCGTAGTTTAGTCCAATTCCTTCATTGCGAGCACATCCTTTCTCCCGCGGTCGCAGAGCATTTGACCAAACCTAAGAAGGCGAAGCCCTTTCTTTTATGTGATCGTAATGTTTGGTTCGCGATTGCAGTGAACGTCCTTCCTTTCCCATGTGTGACCGCATGAGTCTCTTCGCGATCCCATAGAACATTTTTCGCCCAGTTATATTTTAATTTTCAGAATAGTGTTATTACGGGATTTCACCAAATCACAAAACCTTTCTTCTCCAAGTTCTTGGGCGACCATTGAAGCAATCCTTCACCAAAACCTCTTAGGTTAGTAATCCTTTACTCGTTTTCTTCCATTTTCTTCAACATCTAATGAAATCTTAGGCGTCAAACATGTAATTAAGGGTATAAATTAGAGAAATGTGTAGAGTTCGGCATTTTTGATTTTTTTTCTTAATTTAGACCTTGTTTTGGGGTCGAATTTGAAAATAAATTATATAATCGGGCTCGTGGGTAAATTAGAGATATGATTGTGGTCTGAACCTCGTGTTTTGACCTAGCGGGCCCGGGGCTAATTTTTTGGGATTTTGGAAAGAATGCTTGGAAAGCTATAATTAGGCATTGGGTTCGCATTGTTTAGCCTTTATTGATGTATTGAAGTCATTATTGTATAGATACAATCGATTTGGAGACGAATTCGAAAGGGAATGTGGTAATTGAGGGTTGATTTGACCGTGGAAGCTTGAGGTAAGTGTTTGGTCTAACATTAACTTGAGGGAATAGGATTTGAGTTTTATTTGCTATGTGCTAATTGTCGAGTATGACGTATAGGCATAGTGACGAGTATCTATACGTTAGAGTATAGCATGACCGAGTCTTATGTTTTGAATATTCTAATTCTACTATATCTTCCGTGCGTTAATGACTATATGATGTAAGAGCATGTGAAAGAACTTGTGATATTTAAATTACGAGGACCATAGGCTATTTTGTGAGAGTATATGAGATAATGAAACCCTTTGGATTAATGGCTCAAGTGGTAGAGTGAGTTATGAAATGTAAGTGAAAGAATGATAAAGAATTACTAAAATGTACCATTACCGGGAAATTGTTGCTTTATTAGTTATCTCCCTTGCCGAGATGTTGAGATTATTGATGTTGTTCCATTGCCGGGATTTAATTGTTATTATTGTTGTTCCATTGCCATAATGTAATTATTTAATCGTTGTTCCCTTGTCGGGATTTCAATTATTATTCTGTTTACTTTATTGCCTCTTATTTGTGATTGTTGTTTGGGTGAGGAAGACTGATGAAGCACGAATTTCCTATTGATAGGAAACCGTGTAAAGCACGAAGGGTTATGTCGTGCCGTAAGATGTACCATTCCGTACCAATATTCATTGATTATATTGTGAGGAAAGAGAGTAAAAGCACGAAGGATAATATCGTGCACATTATTATTGGTATGATTTATTTGGTAAGGACGACAATAAAAGCACGAAAGATGATGTCGTGCAAATTTGCAGTTTCTAACTATTGTTGATATTCTGGCTTTGTTGCTTCTTTTTTTATTGAGGTTTCCTATTTAAAACTGTTATCTCCCCACATCGTGTTTCCCCTTCCCTTACTGACTGGTTACTTCCTGTATTTCTTTTCCCGTATATATAGATATATATGAACTTTCCAGGTTTATTTGGTAATCTGATCCTAGCCTCGTCACTACTTCGTTGAGGTTAGGCTAGGAACTTACCAGCACATGTGGTTGGTTGTGCTCATACTACAGTCTATATTATTTGCACAGATTCAGGTGTTGGACAGCAACAACATTAGCGCGAGAGTTAGTCTTCAGTCCAGCAAGACACCAAGGTAGCCTTGCAGGCGTCCGCAGTCCCGACGCCTCTTCTATCTTTTATTTCAGTCTATTACCTCATGTATTCGAGACAAACCGTTTATACTTTATTTCAAATGATTGTATTTAGTACTCTTAGTAGTTCATGAGTGATGTGACACTAGTTCTTGGGTAAAGGCACATTTGGATTTCCGTATTATTGTTCAGTTTATTTAAATTTAAGTGTTACGCTTATTTATTTAGATTCGTTATTTCCATGCAATCGTTGATAATTATTAAAATGGTAATTACGGTTTGGCTTGCCTCGCTCCCACTACCAGGTGCCATCACAACTCCCGATGGTGAGAAATCTGGGTCGTGACAAGTTGGTATTAGAGCTCCAAGTTACATAGGTCTCACAACTCACGGACAAGATCGGTAGCGCCCCAGGGATCAGTACGGAGATTTCTGTATTTATCCCCAGAGGCTATAAATTTGGAAAATAATCACATTTGTTCTTTCTAGTCATGCGAATTGGTTCCTCAAATTCTAATTGAATTCTACTCTATTCCTCGCAGATGGTGAAAATACGTGCTTCCTCATCTGCCGCTTAGTAGCTCGAGCCCCTAGCAGCAGCTCCTACCAAGGGCAAAGGGCAAGGCCGAGGTAGGAGCAGAGCTCAGCACCGAGCAGTAGCACTAGTGGCGGATCCTCAGGTTGATATTGATTCGAAGGTTCCATCCCCAACAATTCCGGTTGGCCAAATCATGTCCCACAGGGGTTCATTGCCACCCCAGTTCTTCAGGACGCTCTGGTAGATTGGTGGGCCTCACGGAGAGCGTCACCCCAGCGAGTTGTCTTCCAGTAGCACCAGCCACTTCTCAGGCTGCATGAGGGCTCAGGCTCCTACTATGCGCACTCCGGAGCAGGTAGCTCCCTAGGTTCAGGTTCTAGTGGTTCAGCCAGCTATGGCAGTTCAACTAGGTGTCGTGGCTCAGAAGGACGATGGAGTAGACATATCTGTCAATGCTTTGTGAAGGCTGGATATGTTAACCAAGATATTCACTTCTACATTCACCGGCGCATCTATTAAGTATCCGCAAGATTATATGGATAGTGTTCACGAGGTTTCCTATTTGAAACTATTATCTCCCCGCATCATGTTTCCCCTTCCCTTATTGACTGGTTACTTCCTGTATTTCTTTTCCGTATATATAGATATATATGAACTGCCCAGGTTTATTTGGTAGTCTGATCCTAGCCTTGTCACTACTTCGTTGAGGTTAGGCTATGAACTTACCAGCACATGTGGTTGGTTGTGCTCATACTACACTCTATGTTTTTTGCACATATTCAGGTGTTGGACAGCAACAACATTAGCGCGAGAGTTAGTCTTCAGTCCAGCAAAACACCAAGGTAGCCTTGCAGGCGTCCGCAGTCCCCACGCCTCTTCTATCTTTTATTTCAGTCTATTATCTCATGTATTCGAGACAAACCGTTTATACTTTCTTTCAAACAATTGTATTTAGTACTCTTAGTAGTTCATGAGTGATGTGACACTAGTTCTTGGGTAAAGGCACATTTGGATTTCCGTTATATTGTTCAGTTTCTTTAAATTTAAGTGTTACGCTTATTTATTTAGTTTTGTTATTTCCATGCAATCATTGATAATTATAAAAAAAGTAATTGGATAATAAAAATGGTAATTACGGTTTGTCTTGCCTCGCTCCCACTACCAGGTGCCATCACAACTCCCGAGGGTGGGAAATCTTGGTCATGACAAGTTGGATTAGAGCTCCAAGTTACATAGGTCTCACAACTAACGGACAAGCTCGGTAGAGCCCCAGGGATCGGTACGAAGATGACTGTATTTATCCCTTAGAGGCTACAAAGTTGGAAAATTTTCACATTTGTTCTTTCTAGTCGTGCGAAGTGGTTCCTCAAATACTAATTGAATTCTACTCTATTCTATCGCAGATAGTGAAAACACGTGCTTCCTCATCTGGCGCTCCGTATCCCTAGCCCCTAGCAGCAGCTCCTACCAAGGGCAAAAGGCTAGGCCAAGGCAGGAGCAGAGCTCAACACCGAGCAGTAGCACTAGTGGCAGATCCTCAGGTTGATTTTGATTAGAAGGTTCCAGCCCCAGCAGTTTCGGTTGGCCAAATCATGTCCTACAAGGGTTCATTGCCACCCAGTTCTTTAGGACGCTCTAGTCCGATTGGTGGGCCTCATGGAGAGTGTCACCCGAGCGAGTTTGCTTCCAGTATCACCAGCCACTTTCAGGCTGGATGAGGGCTCAGACTCCTACTATGCGCACTCCGGAGCAGGTAGCTCCCCAGGTTCAGGTTCTAGTGGTTCAGCCAGCTATGGCAGTTAAACTAGGTGTCATGGCTCAGAACGACGATAGAGCAGCCATATCCGTCAATGCTCTGTGAAGGCTGGATAGGTTCACCAAGCTCTTCACTTCTCCATTATCCAGCGTATCTATTAAGCATCCCCAAGATTTTCTGGATAGTGTTCACGAGGTTCTTTGTAACGTGGGGATCGTTGAGACCAATGGAGTTAGTTTTCATACCTTTCAACTGTCTGGATCAGCCAAGACTTGGTGGAGGGATTATTTCTTAGCTAGACTAGCCGGTTTGCCATCTTTTACATGGGAGTAGTTCACAGTGTTGTATTTAGAGAAGTTTATCCCCATGACTCAGCGAGAGGCCTTTCGAAGGCAGTTTGAGTACCTTCAACAGAGTTCCAAGACGGTCACTCTGTATGGGACTAGGTTCATTCATCTAGATCGCCATGCTCTTGTCATACTCCCTAACTAGAGAGAAACGAAGATGGGGGGGGGGAAGAGAATGAGGGTGAAGAGGTATATTCATGGTCTCATTCAGCCGATTCATTTTTGGATGGCCAAGGAAGCTGAGAGTGAGATCACTTTTCAGGAGGCGGCCAATGTGGTCCACCAAGTTGAGATTGTTCTGTCATCAGGAGGAGGTCATGGGTCAAATTAGAGGCCACTTCATTCAGGTAGATTCAGTGGTACCTCATCTGGAGGTTGAGATTGGTACGGCAAATGTCATCCTCCTAGGCCCTTTCAGCCAGCCCTCCAGGTTTCCCATGGTACTCCAGGCGGTCCTGGTTCACAACTGCACTATTCTGATCAACAGACTTACAGTGTACCATCAGCTCCCACTCGTGCATCACCGCGTTAGAGTTTCTGAGGTGGTAATTCAGGTCGACAGGTCAGTCTCAGTTTCCTTAGAAGCCAAGATCTTGTTACACTTGTTGTGATCCGGGTCAAACTGCTAGATTTTTCCCTCGAGCACCGGGTAGTTCTCAGCATCTGGGTTCTCGTTCCATGGTACATGCACTAGGTGTTCCACAGTTAGCCTAACTAGCTAGAGGTGGGGGTATAAGTGCTATAGGTGGAGGTAGAGGTCAAATAGGTGTAGCTTAGGCCGCCAGAGGTGGAGGCCAGCCAGCCGTGCCAAAGATGTGGTTTAGAGTGGTTGGGCCCAGCCCCAATGTTAGGCCCTTCCAACCAGGCCAGAGGGTGAGTCTTCAGATATATTCATTAGAGGTACTATTCTAATTTGTGATAGAGATGATTTAGTGCTATTTGATGCATTTCTACGTATTCGCATGTGTCCTCTTATTTTGCATCGTACCTGGTCATGCCTAGTAATCCAATGAGTATTCCTGTTTATGTATCTACACCAGTGGGTGATTCTATCATGGTTGATCGAGTCTATCATTCTTGGTTGTGGTGATTGGGGGTTTTGGGACCCGTGTTGATTTGTTTCATTTAGACATGGTCGACTTTGGTGTTCTATTGGGGATGGAGTGGTTATCCACGGACCATGCTTTCTTGGATAACCATGCCAAGACTGTGACCTTAGCTTTACCGGATTTGCCCCGTTTAGAGTGGAGTGGGACTCCTGGTCATTCTACCCGCAGTGTTATTTTATATGTGAAGGCTCAGTGTATGGTCGATAAAGGGTGTTTGGCCTATTTGGTTTATTTGCGTGATTCCAGTACTGAGTTTCCCTCTATTGATTCTATACTCGTGGTTCGCGAGTTTCCTAAGGTTTTCCCTTCAAACCTACCGGGATGCCACTCGAAATGGATATTGATTTCTGTATTAATCTGGCTTCGGACACCCAACCTATTTTGATTCCTCCATATCGCATGGCCCCACAGGAGTTAAAGGAGCAGTCGCAAGACTTGCTTGAGAAGGGTTTCACCAGACCAAGCATTTCGCCTTGGTGTGCGCCAGTGTTGTTTGTATAAAAGAAGGATGGTTCGATGAGAATGTGCATTGATTACCGGCATTTGAAGAAGTTTAGAATCAAGAACAAGTATTCACTACCGAGGATTGATGATTTATTCAATCAGCATCAGAGTGCCAAGGTATTTTCAAAGATAGACTTGAGATCTGGCTACCATCAGTTGAGGATTAGGCCATCCGATGTCCCTAAGACAGCTTTCCGCACTCGGTACGGGCATTAAGAGTTCTTAGTCATATTATTCGTGTAGACAAATACCCCAGTGGCTTTTAAGGATCTGATGAACTAAGTGTTCAGGCCTTATTTTGATTCATTCGTGATAGTCTGCATTGATGATATTCTGGTATATTTCCAAAGGCAGGAGGAGCACGAGCAACATCTCAAAGTGGTTCTTCATACTCTGAGGTACAGTCAGTTATATGCAAAATTTTCAAAGTGTGAGTTTTGGTTGAGTTTAGTTTCATTCTTGGGTCATGTTGTATCGGCATAGGGCATTTAGGTTGACCCCAAGAAGATTGAGGTAGTCAAGAACTTGCCTAAATCGGCATCAGCTACAGAGATTTGGAGTTTCTTGGCATTGGTAGGCTACAATTGTCAGTTCGTTGAGGGGTTCACATCTATCCCAACCCTGTTGACCAGGTTGACCCAGAAGGGTGCCCAGTTCAGATGGTCGGACGAGTGTGAGGAGAGCTTTCAGAAGCTCAAGACAACTCTAACTATGGCACCAGTAATTGTTTTGCCCATAAGTTCAGGGCCTTATACAGTCTATTATGATGCTTCCCATATTGGGCTTGGTGCAGTGTTGATGCAGGATGGCTAGGTCATTTCCTATGCTTCGGCAGTTTAAGATTCATCTAGTGCATAATTTGGAGTCGGCAGCCATTGTTCACGCGTTTAAGATTTGGAGTCGCTATCTCTATAGCGTGGCACGCGAGGTGTTCACTGATCACAAGAGTCTTCAGTACTTGTTCAAGAAAACGAAGTTGAATCAGAGGTAGAGGAGGTGGTTAGAATTGTTGAAAGATATGATATCAGTATCTTGTTTCACCAAGGGAAGGCCAATGTGGTGGTCGATGCTTTGAGTAGAAATTCAGCCAGTATGGCAGTCTTACTTTTATTCCAGTCAATCATAGGCCATTTGCTTCGGATTTAGGACTTGGCCAATCGATTTATGAGGTTGGATATTTTTTAGCCTAGTCGAGTGTTAGCTTTCACGGTCACTTGTTCTTCATTATTGGAGCATATCCATGACTAGCAATATCATTATTCCGATTTGTCTGTCTTAGAGACACGGTGCAACGAGAAGGTGCCAACCAAGTTACATTGGATTCTAATGGAGTCTTGAGATTGCAAGGGCGAGTTTGTGTGCCCAATGATGATGGACGCCGGGAGCTGATCTTAGAGGAGGCCCATAGTTTCCAGTATTCTATTCATCTGGCGTTGCGAAGATGTATTAGGATTTGTGGCTGATTATTGGTGGCGTAGAATGAAGAAGGAAACTGTTCCATATGTGGCTCGGTGTTTGAATTGTCAGCAGGTTAGGTATGAGCATCAGAGAACTGGTGGTTTAGAGGATTGAGCTTCAAGATTGGACGTGGGAGCAAATCACTATGCACTTTGTTACTGGACTTCCGTTGACTCGGAAGGAGTTTGACACAGTAAGGGTCATTGTTGATAGGCTGACCAAGTCAGTGCATTTCATTCCTGTAATAGTCTCATATTCGTCCGAGAGATTAGCTGACATGTATATTCGAGAGATGGTTCTCCTTCATGGTATGTTGGTATCTATAATGTCGGACTGAGGTATGTAGTTCTGGAGAGCAGTTCAGCGAAAGTTAGGCGCCTAGGTGTAGTTGAGCATCGCATTTCATCCTCAGACGGATGGGCAGTTCGAGCAGACTATTCAAATATTGGAGGATATGCGCCGAGCTTGTATTATTGACTTTGGAGGTTAATGATATCATTTTTTCCTTTAGTAGAGTTTTCCTACAACAACAACTACCAGTAGAGTATCCAAATGGCTCCTTATGATGATTTATATGGTAGGAGGTGTCGATCTCCGGTTGGATAGTTTGATTCGGGAGAGGCTCGGGTGTTTGGTACAGATCTAGTTCAAAAGTCCTTGGACAAGGTCAGGATCATTCAAGAAAGGCTTCGTACAACTCAGTCCAAAAAAAAGAGCTATGCAGATCGTAAGGTTCGAGATGTAGCTTTCACGGTTGGTGAGCGAGTACGGCTCCGAGTGTCGCCTATGATGGGCGTGATAACGTTTGGGAAAAATGGCAAGCTTAGCCCTAGGTTAATTGGCCCGTTTAAGATTTTTGATCGAGTGGGAAAGATGGCTTATAGACTTGCATTGACGCCTAGCTTATCAGTCGTACATCCAGTTTTTCATGCGTCCATGCTTTGAAGGTATCACGGCGATCCAGCCCACGTTTTATATTTCAAAATTGTCCGATTGGACAAGGACTTTACTTATGAGGAGGAGCCGGTAGCAATTCTAGACCTGAAGGTTCGTCACTTGAGATCCAAGAGTTTCCCTTCTATTCGTGTTCAGTAGAGAGGTCAGCCTCCTGAGCAACGATCTGGGAGTCCGAGTACGATATGTAGAGCCATTATCTTCATCTATTCCCCGACTCAGGTACTTCCTTCTTTTATCCGTTCAAGGACGGACGCTATTTTAGAGGTTGAGAATGTGACGACCTAAAGGGGGATCACCTGTATTCCTATCCATTCCATGCTTCTAAGGCCTTGAAAACCTCTTTTGCAAATGCCTCGATTTATGTGTGTTGTCCAGGTCATAGCCAGAAAGCTTAAATAAAAATGTTTGTGAAAAATTCTAAATTTTGGTGTTAAAATAAATAAGTTTGACCTTGGTCAATATTTTGGGCAAACAGACCCGGACCATAATATGACGCTCCCGGAGGGTCCGTAGGAAAATATGGGACACGGGCGTACATCCGGAATAAAATTACGAGGTCCCAGAATCGAGAAATAAGTTTTTGAGTAAAATATGTCCGGAATCGAATTCCGAGGTCCCAGAACCGAGAAATAAATTTTTGAGTAAAATTGTTTTCTGAAATATTGAAAGAAAATGGAAAGAAAAACTAGTATTGGGTTGGTATTTGGGTTCCGGTGCCTGGTACAGGTCTTATATGTATTTTAAGATATTTTGATAAAGTTTTCTTGAAATCGGACATCGTTTGACGTGTTTCAGACATAAAGTTCTAAATTTGAAACTTAATGAAGTTTGAAGAAAAGCACTTGATTTTGAGGTTTGATTCATTGTTTTTGATGTTGTCTTGGCAATTTGATCGCACGGTGAAGTCCATAGGATGTCGTTGAGTTAGTGCATGTGTTGCTAGGAGCCCCGAGGGCTCGAGTGTGTTTCGAACATGTTTCGGGATGGTTTAAAGTTAGAAAAAACTGCAAAAAGTTTCAGTTCTGATGTTCTGGTATTAAGTTCGATGCGACCGCATAGATAGCATCACGATCGCATAGTGTAAGCCTCCAAGTGCCCCGTTTTGTTCTATGTGGTCGCATAGATTCATCCGAGATCGTGTAGCTTAGCCCCATTCCTTCAACGCGTATGCATCCTTTCTCCCGCAGTCGTAGAGCATTAGACCAAACTTGAGAAGGCGAAGCCCTTTTTTCTATGCGATCGCAATGTTTTGTTCGCGACCACAGTGAACAGTCTTCCTTTCCCCTATGTGATCGCATGAGTCTCTTCACGATCGCATAGACCATTTTTCGGCTAGTTATATTTTAATTTTCAAAATAGTGTTATTACGGGATTTCTAAAAATTTTCACAAAACATTTCTTCTCCAATCATTTTGGCGACCATTGAAGCAATCCTTCACCAAAACCTCTTGGGTTAGTAATCCTTTACTCGTTTTCTTCCATTTTTTTAACATCTAATGAAATTCTAGGCCTAAAATATGTAAATAAGGTTAGAAATTAGAGAAATGGATAGAATTAGGATTTTTTATTTTTCTTGATTTAGATCTTGTTTTGGGATCGAATTTGAAAATAAATTATATATTTGGGCTCTTGGGTAGATGGGTGATATGGTTTTGGTCCGAACCTTGTATTTTGACCAAGTGGTCCCGAGGTTGATCTTTTGGATTTTTGGAAGAATGCTTAGAATGCTATAATAAGGCATTGGGATCGCACTGTTTAGCCTTTATTGATGTATTGAATCATTATTGTATAGATACGACCGATTTGGAGCCGAATGCGAGAGGGAAAGCGGTAATTGAGGGTTCATTTGGCAGTGGTAGTTTGAGGCAAGTCATTGGTCTAACCTTAGCTTGAGGGAATAGGATTTGAGTCTTATTTGCTACGCGCTAATTTTGAGTACGACGTATAGGCATGGTGACGAGTATCTATACGTTGGAGTCTAGCATGACCGTGAATCCTTATATTGTGAATATTATGATTCTATTCTCTCTTCCATGCCTTAATGATGATTTCTCTATGTTGTAAAGAGCATGTGAAAGAACTTTTGATATTTAAATTTTGGGGAGAATTGGCTCGAGTTATAAAATGATTTGTGAGAGTATATGAGATAATTGAACCATTTGGAGCAATTTCTCAAGTGCTAGAGTGAGTTATGAAATGAAACTGAAAGAAAGAGAAAGAATTACTAAAATATTCCTTTGCTGGAAAATTGATGCTTTATTGATTATCTCTCTTGCCGGGATGTTGAGATTATTGATGATGTTCCCTTGCCGGAATTTAATTATTTAATTATTGTTCCCTTGCCGGGATTTAATTATTTAATCGTTGTTCCCTTATTGAGATTTCAATAAATATTCTGCTTACTTCCTTGCCCCTTATTTATGATTTTTGTTTGGGTAAGGAAGAATAATAAAGCATGAACGATGATGCCGTTCATTGTTTGCTATTATGAGGAAAGAGTATAAAGCACGTAGGGTGATACGTGACGTATGATGTACCACTCCGTACCGATATTTATTGATTATATTGTGAGAAAAGAGAATAAAAGCACGAAGGGTAATTCCGTGCACATTATTATTGATACGATTGATTTGGTAAGAAAGAGAGTAAAAGCAGGAAGGGTGATGCCATGAAAATTTGTGATTTTTTACTATTGTTGATATTATGGCTTTGTTGTTTCTTTCTTTTATTGAGGTTTTCTATTTGAAACTGTTATCTCCCCACATCATTTTCTCCTTCCCTTATTAACTAGTTACTTCCTGTATTTCTTTTCCACTGTATATAGATATATATGAATTGCACGGGTTTTTTGGTAGTCTGGTCTTCGTCGCCAATTCGCCGAGGTTAGGCTAGGAATTTACTTGTACATGGGGTCGGTTGAGCGGATACTACTATCTCATTTTTTTTTGCACAGATCCATGAGTTGGACAGCAGCAACAGTAGCGCGGAAGTTAACCTTCAGTCCAGCGAGACACCGAGGTAGCCTTGCAGGCGTCTGGAGGCCCGACGTCTCTTCTATCTTTTATTTCAGTCTGTTATCTCATCTATTCGAGACAAACAATTTATATTTTCTTTCAAATGATTGTATTTAATACTCTTAATAGTCTGTAAGTGATGTGACACCAGTTCTTGGGTAGAGGCACATTTTGGTTTCCGTATTATTGTTCAGTTTCTTTAAATTTAAGTCTTGCGCTTATTTATTTAGTTCCGTTATTTCCCTGCAACCATTGATAATTGTTAAAAAACGTAATTGGAAAATGAAAACGGTAATTACGATTTGGCTTGCCATGCCCCCACTAGTAGGTGCCATCACCACTTCCGAAGACGAAAAATCCGGATCGTGACAACATGCTATTAAATTGTTAAATTTATATAAGCATTACATTGTGATAGTTCAAGAATAGATTTTAAATATGATTGGAAAATTAGTTTGATAGGAAACATTGAATAAATCAAGATTCTTGATAATAATTGAAATTATATTAAACAATGCTTTCGAAACCGAAAGGTGTTAGAAGTAAGAAACTAAGTGGGCGTTTTTACGTTGGGTATATTATCACTTTTAGCCTGTACCAAAATTATTATATTCGTTAGCCGAAAAAGTAAAATTTATATAATTTTTCTGTAATATATATATATATATATATTCGATTATTATTTTAAGAACTGCTATATAATGCCTCACATTTACGTCCGAATCCCCCTATTTCTAAGAAACTGATGATGTGTGCATGGGGAGCGATACGCTTCTTCAACAGAAAATTATATGGTATAGTTAGATAGAATTATTTTTATATGTATATAGGCTATATGCTAAATTATTTTGATTTTTTTCGTAAGTTTATTTCGTTATGTTCTTATGGCACCAATAATTCAGATGAAGCCAAGCTTTCGCTTTTAGTGGCACATCTTTGCTTTTGGATTCATTTATGGCATACTACATACGTGGAGTCGTATAGTGCCGGTCATTCACTTCCATTGTGTATGATATTTTCTCATTCAAAAATCTCTTAAAGTTTCCAGCCTTATTTAACCCTTCAGCCTTTTCCTTCTCTTTGTTAATTCCTTCACTCCAAAGCATTCATCACTATAAATCTTCAAAATTGATCTTTCTTTTTCAAGGAGAAAGAGAAGAATTCGTCTCCCTTTGTTGAATTTTATACACAACTCTGACATGTCATATAAAGTGAAAATGGCAAAAAAGGTGGTAAATATGAAGCCATGGATTGAAGTGGCACCACCACTTATTATTTCTCCAACAAAGCTTTCTCATTCTCCAAAGCTCGAGACTATTAAGGAAGATGATGGAGCTGAAGGGCAAAATGAAGATGATAAAAATACCTCATTTTAGCTTTTTCTAATGAATTTCTCTAGTTTTTTCTTGCCTTGAGGTTTTTTTTTTGGTTAAGAGGAGCAAAAATAAGCTTAGTGCATTGATGCGTATAGAGTTATATATAGTCGTTAGAGCAAGCAAAAAACGCACTTCTATTTTCAAGAAGATGTATATAACATAATCAAATGAGTGATATGTTTTTTTGCTTTAATTTCTTTGTGTGTATTTGCCATTGTGTTTTTAATTTGTCTCTACGTACTTTGCTCGGGATATATGTGAGAATCATCACAATGTGATAAGAATCTCATGTACTCTCCGGGTTTTATATTGGGTGCTTGCAATTGATGGTCTCATTGTTATATAATATACGGAGAAGGGTCACATATCCCCTAAACTATATGTTTGGATCTATAATGCCTTCTATTTACTTATTGGGCCAAATATATCATTCCATTAATGTTTTTAGCTAACAAATGCCATTTGAATTAACGGAGGACACGTGTCATCATCATGTTGGTCCATTCTAAATATTTCTTAATTAAATAAAAAGATCCATTATTCATATCCGACAAATAATTTTCTAAAGCAATTTTCTAATTTTTTTACTAAAAACTTGAAAAAAAAAGGGTTTTTCCCCACTTTTTACAAAAAATGAGAATTTTTTTACTAAAACAATATTTTTATAAAAAACAAAAATAAAATCTGAAAAATATTTTTTTTGTAAAAACTGAAAAAAAAAAGTAGATTTTTTTTGCTAAAATTTTCAACTTTTTTTCAATTTTTACAAAAGTCCCATTTTTTTCTAGCTATTTTTTTAACAAAAACTGAATAACATTTCCAGCCCATATCAAGTTTTTTCATATATAAATAAACTTTAAAAAATTAATTGATACTCAAATCTAGCACTTTGGCGACAGAGTAAGTTATTGGTATGGGCTGAAATTTTTTTTCAGTATTTTTGGGGAAATAAGAGCTGGAAAAATGGGAATTTTGTAAAAATTGGAAAATATTAGAAATTTTAGAAAAAAACATCTACTTTTTTTTAGTTTTTATAGAAATATTTCTTTATAAAATTGCTTTTTAGCTTTTGCTCTTGTTTTTACAAAAATATTGTTTTGGTAAAAAAATCTCTCTTTTTGGAAAAAGTGGGAAAATATTCCTTCTTTTCTTCAGTTTTTAGTAAAAAAATATTTTAGAAAAACTGCTTTAGAAAATTATTTTTGGGATATGAATAATGATTCTTTTTAATTAATTAAGAAATACTTAGAATGGACCAACAGGACGATGACACGTGTCCTCCGTTAACTCAAATGGCATTTGTGAGCCAAGAACAATAATGGAAGGACATATTTAGCCAAATAGGTAGATGGAGGGCATTATTGATCAAAAACATATAATTTAGAAGCATATATGACCCTTCTCCGTATAATATATATGGATTGATAAGGCAAATAATTAAAGAAACAATTTGCCAGTAACTTTCTTATTTCCATTTAATAATTTACTGTATATACATCAGAAGTAATAATTATCTCTTGGGCTTATTATATTTGATTACGATATACCTTTATAAATTTTTGTTTGTTTTAAGCTTATAAAATAGGAATATAATTTTTGAGCTAAACAATCTACAAAACATTCCTTAGTGAAAGATTCTCAATTCTCCTACCTTGATATCGATATGATTAAGGATGAAAGAATATCAATCATTCCACACTTTATACCTCGGTGGATATAATATTTGGCATAAAAGCATTAAACTTTGCTGCAGGGAAATTTGGAGTAAAGAGGAAATATGAAACATGAGAAGAAGTCAATAAGAGGAGAAGACAAGACACCACAGTGAATGAAAACTTGGAAAAATATAATAATCGCGCACGACTTTTTTTTTTATTACCCAAAAACAAAAAAAACTTATTTTAGGTTGCCAAAGAATCGATGTATAGTAGTTATCAAAATTCACAGATATGCATACAAACTATAAGAGTTATATTTACAAGCCTCCTATTTATTGTATTTCTTTTTCTATTATTTATGAAAATTAACCCTAGGCGTTTGCCTAGCGGACCAAAAAAAAAAAAAGCCTCCTCTTGATAACAAGGTAAAAAAATAAGTAGTAATAATCCATTATATCTTTGAATAACCAGAAAGTAAATTGAACGGGAAAGTTTTTAGGAGTTAAAAGACAGCTCCATTCGTTAACCATATTGTCAATGGTTTCCTCGTGGTGTAAAATTCGAGCATATTCCTTTTTGTTATTTGTCTCTAACTATGAGAATTTGATACCTAATTTCCCTCGCGGTGTACTAAAGCGTAACACATGGAATAATATTCATCAACAAGTCCAAATTCGTGGTGTAATATAGTAATAGCATGTTTCGTCAAGCTTTTAAAATCGATTTATGTGAAAAAATATTTTTCAGAAAAATATTGTGAGTGATGACAAATAAATTTGAAATTTTTTTTTGAGTAACAATTAATATTTGAATTCTTTTTTTATAAAAAAATATTTCTAAATATATTTTTCTCAAAAATATTTTTGAGAAAAATTTATTTTTTTGCTTTTCAAAAACTTTTTCTATTTTACTCAAAAATACTTATTTTTCACTAAAAATTTAATCAGACATATTAACATAAAAAACAATACTTTTTGGCCAAAAGAAATTTGGATGAACAGGCGATAAATATAATTTAAATTTGGACCTCAAAAAGATTTTCCTTTGGGTGATCGGTGATTCAATTGCATTTGATCAATGGTTGATTTGGTGATATGTGTCTCCTGCTAACCCTGCCAGGTAGCAACTTAAATAATGTTCTTTTTTCGTCGATAAAATTTTGTTCGTTTGACATGTCGTATGGCTACATATATCTTTGACAACTACTATACATTAAGAAAACTTAAGTGCAAGGGAAGTACAAAGGGTCGACTTACCATTACTACTGCCAAATGGCACCAAAACACAAGTTGCATGTTTGAAGCAGCCGCTACCTAGTTTTTATTTTATTTTATTTATAAAAGTATATGTGCAAAAGGAAAATAGAACAGTACTCCTAATAAAGAAAAAGAAAAAAAAACCAAATAGAGACATTTCTTGAAAGGATTTGACTTACCTATATTGATATGGCGAAAGAGTTTCATACTATCAACGCATTTTTATTTGTCATATTTTGTAACCTATCCTTGTTTTTGAGGTTACTAATATTATCTTTTCTGAGTATATAATTATATGTAATTATCTTTAATTAAGTTAAAATATTTTTAGAATTAGTGCATGCTAATAATTTAAGAAGAACCAACAATAATAATAAGGCAAAATAACATTCTGTTGTATGTGAAAATAATAATCGTAAAATATATTTTATATATATATAAAATATATAAAGTTTATATAGTTTTATGCTTATTAATATAAATGTTTTCTTTGCTCTAAAAATAACGTCTCATTCCATTGCCCCGCTTCTGAGAAACTGAGGGGTGGTTTCTCTTTGGTTCGGAGTTCATTTATGGCATTCAACATACGTGGAATCCCATATTGCCGCCCATTTACTTCATGGTTCATATATTTTCTCACTTAGATTAATTCCCCTATTGTTTCTCTCTTTATTTAAACCCTCCATTCTTTCACGTTTTTTATTCAAACCAATTTTTTTGCATTTCAAAGAACTTTAAACAAGGAAAAAAATAACCCCCCCCCTCACCCGCCCCACCCCCCAAAAAAAACAAATTTTATCACTACCTTTCTGTCTTTTTCTGCAAGAAGGAAGAGAAAAAATATTTGAATTTGCTTTTATTTTGCCATATATATAGTGTGATATAATGGCTTATAAGAAATTGGTAAATATGAAGCGATGGATTGACGTGGCACCATCTCTTCTTTCCTCCCCAACAAAACGTAGTTCTCATTCTCCAAAGCTTGAAACTATCAAGGAAGATGATGGAGATGATAAAAACACCTCAATATTACAGATTTAATTCTTCAAAAATCTTTAAATTACATTTTTTCTGGTTAAGGGAGGAAAATAGGATCATCTTATATTATTGCCACGGCCAAAGATTTACATAGTTGTTAGAACAAACAATGTGAACACTTTTATTGTCAAGAAGATTATTGTACTTACAAAACAGAATCAATCTATATGATCTGATTCCTCTTCTTATTTATTTTTTGAGAATGTGTTTGAGAATCAAGGAGGCGTGCTCTTATGGTAAGCAACCTCCACTTCAACCAAGAGATTATGAGTTCAAAGTTTCCCAAGAGTAAGGTGGGATGTTATTGGAGGAAAGGATATCGGGGGTCTATTTAGAAGCAGCCTCTCTATCCTAGTGTAGGGGAAGATCTGCGTACACATTATCCTTTTTAACCCTACTAAGTGAGATTATACTGGGTGGTTGAAACCTACTAAGTGAGATTATACTGGGTGGTTGTTATTGTTTGAGAAGCAAACTGTTTTTATCTATTTCATGTGTTTGTAACTATGTTTGTTTAATTAACATTACATGGGTTTATACTGTTATACACCATATTGTGTGTTGGTGTTTGCAATTTTTCGTGTTCATGAGAAAAGAAAAAGGAAGAGGGTTTGACGGTAAAAGTGAAATGTAATATGGAACACAAGAAAATTTAAAGAAGAAGAAAGGGAATCCAAACCAAAATATACTTTCCACTCAGTTTCATATTTCCTGAAGACATCAAGGAGAGTGTATAAACATAGGAGAAACGTTGATAGAAATTTTTAATATATTTTAAAAGGTGTTCTCCAAAACGTCGATAAGAGATATATTACACTGTACGCACCTCGCATCAGAAAATAGGTGTTTGGATAGTTTACTATTGTAATGATCCGGCGATTGTTATTTCACGAGTTATTGCTTCGTTTTCATTATTTTTGTTTCTTGTATATTGTTCAGTTATATTTCATCATATCATGTTGACTGTGTTGTGTTTGGAGTGTCTTAGAGTGGAATGACACACTTAGTAATAGAATGAGACACTTAGACACTTAGTCTCTGTTTGACTTATGAGTAGAAGATCTCGGATGTGAATTGTGATAGTTTGAATAGCTTCGTTAGATGATTTGGGACTTAAGAGCGTGTTCAGAATGTATTTCGGAGGTCAGTAGTAGATTTAAAATTAATTGGCGAAATTGGAAATTTGACATTTTCCGGTCGGCAGTGAAAATCTTGATATCGGAGTCGGAATAGAATTCAGAAAATTAGAGTAGGTCTATTGTATCATTTGCGATGTGTGTGCAAAATTTCAGGTAATTCGGATGAGGTTTGATAGGTTTTTGTATCATTTGCGGAATGCGGATGTTTCGGAATCATTAGGCTTGAATCCGAGAGCAATTTGGTGTTTCGATGTTATTTTGAGTGTTCCAAAAGAGAGTTTGAATAGTGGTTTATGACTTGTTGGCATGTTTAGTTGAAGTCCCGGGGATCTCGGGAAGGATTTGGGTGGTTGGCAGAAGGTTTGGTCTTGAATTGTTGCTGCAGATTTTTCTGCTGCTTCTGTTGTTTACACACCTGCGAATTGGGGACAACAGGTGCGATGATCACAGAAGCGGGAAGTAACCTCAGATGCGGAAATTATCACAGGAGCAGAGGAGTTGACCAAACCTATAGGCTCGCAGGTGTGATGCTTGGGACGCAGGTGCGAAAGCTGGAAACTTAGTGGAAACCACAGGTGCGATTATTTTTACCGAAGAAGTGGCCCGCATGTGCATGAAATAGGCCGCAGGTGCAAAAACGTTGGGCATGATGTATAAAATGGTCCCTTCGCTATTTTCAGCCATTCTTTCACCATTATTGTGCGATGTTGGAGCTCCAAGCCGTGAATTCAAGGAGGTATTGAGGGATTTCAGTGGGGTAACTTTCTTGGACTTATATTTTGTGTTTGTGATGAATTATCAACTATTTAATTGTGAAATTAATGAGGAATTTGGGGTGAAAGTGAAGGTTAGAGCTAGATTTCTAGGGAGCTTTGATTGGGGATTTGAGGGGTCATATGAGGTCCGATTTTGGTGATTTGGGTTTGTATAAACTTGTGTGGGGATAAAGATTCTAGTGTTGTGATTTTTAGTATTATGAGACATGGGCCAGGGGGTCGGGCTTTGCCAATTTCGGGGTTTTTGAGTTAATTTGATAATTTTCGCGTGGGTTTTGTTCCTTATGCGTGTATTATTGATGTGATACTTATTTTGGTTAGATTCAAAGCATTTGGAGGCCGAGTCGAGAGGCAAGGACATCGCGGGTTAGAGATTTGCCGGTTGTAATAATTATAAATATTGTCTTAAGCATATGAAACCCCAGATTTCACATCGTTTCACAACTTTGAGGTGACGCACACGCTAGATTACGAGCATGCGAGTATGCACCATTAGAGATTGTGACTTGGTCCATCTCATACGACTGTTAAGTCCCATATTTGACTTAATACTGTTGGATACTACTGTGTTTCAGAAAGTATTACTATGTTTTTAGGCTGAATGCCATATTTGGGTCTCGTGCTAACTGTTTGGGCCCTTAAGGGATATCTTTACTAATATTCCTTATTGTTTTGATTTAATAAATGTACTCAGTCATGCCATATTTTGCTGATTTCATAAATTTGACTTATTTCCTCTAATTTGATGCATAAATGATATTTTTGGCCTGATCACCCTGTTTTACTGTTAGCCTAAGTGGCTTGAGAGTTTCTGACTGAGTAAGGCCGATGGTCTGTGTTGTGAAGAATTCAGGAGATCGTGTTGTACGCCACATCATGTTGTACTATTTTTTGTGATATATGAGAGGCTAAGGGCCTAATTTATTATGCCACGAGATGACTTGTTATATCTCTTGGACTGTAGGAGCCCCTTCGGAGTTTGAACACCCCGAGTGAGCGCAGGTACCCATAGTGAGTGATATGATATTTCCCGAGTGGATGATTTTGATATATATTATGCCCAATAGGCTGATTACGAGAGTTTGTGTAATGACCCGACCGGTCTTTTTTGGAATTTCTGTCCCAATCACCCATTCACTATTTACCCTAAGTTCACATATGTTATTTTTGTTTGTCGGGACATTCGGTGTTAGGATACAGAGTGTTTTGGGACACTTAGACCCTAAATGAGAGCTTAAGAGTTGAAAAGTGGTCTGTAACTAGAACAGTGTGAAGACGGCCTTGAATGGAAATTCGATGGTTTTGTTAGCTCTGTTAGGTTATTACGGGGTTGGGAGCATATTCGGGATGTATTTTGGAAGTCCATAGCTCATTAAGGCTTGAAATGCCGAAGTTTGTATTTTTGAAGTTTCCGGCCCGATAGTGAGTTTTTCATCCGACGGCCAGAATGGAATTTTAGAAGTTTCAGTAGCTCCCTCACGTCATTTGGGATATTTTTGAAAAATTTCATGTCATTCGAATATGTTTTGGTTAGGTTTTAATCAAAAGCATAATTGGAAGAAATTTGAAGTTCTTAGGCTTTAATCTTCTATTAATTTGGGTTTTCGGTGTTGTTTGAGGTGTTTTAAGGATTGGTACAAGTTTAAATGAGGTATCATAACCGCGTCTACAGTTTGGAGTTGAATGAATTGCTGAAGGTTTCTGTCTACTATCATAACCGCGTCTACAGTTTGGGTTCCGCATGTGCGGAGCCACATAAGCGGCTGGGCCATCACAGATGCGGGTTTGAGCTCCTTCAATTTTTTCGCAGGTGTGGACGTTTTACTGCAGATGCAGTTACGACCTATGAGTTTCCCATCGCAGATGCGGCCCCTAAGCCTTTAATGAAATCCGTGGAAGCGTTCCTTTTTCCGCATAAGTGGCAAAGCAGAAATGTCTGTTCAGATATTGAAATTTCGAGGGTTAGTTTTCATAAGTTAGAAAAATCAAATTGAGCTAGGGGAAGGGCAATATTTAGAGGGTTTTGAAGAGAAGATTATTGGGTAACGTTTCTTTGATCCCATTTAGTTATATTTCGTTATTATGTAGTTAAATCCATTATTAAAATTGGAATTGAGGATCAAAACTTGGGAAACTTTGGGTGAAAATTCATAGGCTAAACTATTCAGTTTTGAGTTGCCATTTGACCTCCGATTTCGGAGATTTTTATATGGTTAGACTCGTGAGAGTACGAGGGTTCTGAAAATGTAATAATTATTTGATTCCGAGACGCTGGACTGAGGGCCATTTTTGTTATTTTGCCTATTTTTGCACCCTAGCTTTAAATTTAATAGTGAAATCAATTGTTTGCAATGTAATTTACGATATGTAATTAAATTTAATAGATTTGGGCTATTTGGAGTCGAATACTCAAGGTAAGGCATGGTTCCTAGATGAGTTTGAGCAGGTTGGCTTGTCTAAGTTTGTGGGGGAGGGGGGGGGGAGGGACCTTCTCCCATTAGGAGTTGTTATTTGATGATTGAGTGCCTTGTACGTGAGGTGGGAGCGCGTACTTGTACTAATGGTTGAACACCCGATTTTTACTTAAAATGATCAAGTTGCTTTTCCGTTCTTACTTGCTTTGTTACTTGTCGTACAACCTGTGATAGCCCAGAAAAGCATGTTTAGCTTATTTAATTGGGTTAGTTGCTGTATTTGCCTTGTTGCATTACGTGAAGCATGTTAGGCTAGATTCCATGTTGCCTTGGTGTTAATTTCATTTCCGCTTATTCTCTGGCTATTATAGTATATTTATATTGGGATTACGAATGTGAGATTCCGGTAGCTGCCCCCCTTGTTTGTTTACTTTGGGGCTGCAGGTTCGATTCCTGATAGATCCCCCTGCACATTTACTTTGTGACTACGAGTTAGATTACCCGTTGATCCACTTGCACATTGATAGTTCCACTATTGGATGGTATACAGGGAGATCCTATACATACATATATGATGGACAATGGGACGGTATCGTAGGAGATCCACTGGACTGTTGAGAAAGGACTACATGACATTATTCTGGGAGATCCTCAGGGCATCATTAGTATTGACCTATACTTTTTCATGTATATTCTTATTTCGGTTAATTGTTGTTGACTTGTAGATTTTGTCTTATTTTACTGTTATTTCCATTATTCTACCCATTTTCATATTGCACATTATTATTATTATTATTATTATTATTATTATTTTTATTGTTATGTTTACCTCAGTAGGGCCCTGGCCTTCCTCGTTACTACCCAACCGCTGTTAGACTTGGAACTTACTGCGTACCTCTATGGTTTACTCACGCCTCTTCTGCGCATGTTGTTCATGTGCAGACCAGGTACCTCCTCTCAGGCGCATTATCAGTGATCAAAAGTGCTACAGAGACTTGAGGTATATCTTCCGCGTCCGCAGACCAAAGAGTCTCCCGCTTAATCCATCTTGTAGTACTTAACTTCCTGTCTTCTTTGATGTAGACGCTTCTAGATGTTAGAGCCTTTATTATACATTCCTATTGCCTGCGTTGCTCATGAGTTTCTGGGTTTTGGGATTGTTGTTTCAGACTTGTGATGTTGAGTTATATATACCGAGCGGTATTTATATACAGTTTTCCTTACGCTTATTTTGTTTTTATTTATTATTTTTCGCAAATGATATTGTTTTCGCACTGTCAGGCTTACCTAGTCATAGTAACTAGGTGTCTTCATTACATGTTCACGAATATTGAACTAGGGCCGTGACAAGTTGGTATCTGAGCTCTAGCTTTATAGAAGTCACGTAACACCTACCAGTTTATTAGAGTCTCACTGATCGGTAAGGAGACGTCTGTATTTATCTACGAGAGGCTATTTAACCGTTTAAGAAAAATCTTCACTTTATTGAATTTGTAGTCGTACTATATTTTGACATCGATTCTAGAAATTTGGTCTTCTATTCTCTCACAGATGGTGAGGAAATGTGCTACTCTGGATGATCAGGCACCCGCGCCCCCTACTGCAACCACCAGAAGCAGGGGCCGAGGTAGAGTCCGTGGACACGTACGTGATGCAGCCAGAGCACCTGCGCAAGCTTCCAGTGAGGTACCACCAGCAGATCCAGCCAATGTTCGGGCACATAACACGCCTACAACTACTACTACTCTAGCCCTTCAGGAGACACTAGCTCAGTTCATGTCTATGTACATCACCTTGGCTCAGGCAAGATTGCTTCCCCTTGCTGCAGCCACATCCCAAGCCAAGGGAGACGCCCAGACTCTGGCATCCTGCACTCTTGAGTAAAGAGTGCATGTGGAGTAGGTCGCAGAGATCATTCATGTGCTGCTTGTAGTGCTAGAACAGCCCGCAGATGGGGCAGCTGCATCAGAGGATGAGCAACAGAAGTTGGAGAGGTTCAAGATGTATGATCCTCTAGTTTTCAGTGGATTAGTGACAGATGATGCCTTGGGGTTCTGGAGGAGTGCCATCGTATTCTTCGCACTTTGGGCATAGTAGAGTCCAGCGGGGTTTCTTTTACTGCTTTTTAGCTTTGGGGATCTACCTTTGATTGGTTGCACACATATGAGATAGACTGTCCACTTGAGGTTGCTTCAGTGACTTGAACCCAGATCTCGGAGGTGTTCATAAGAGAGTATGTCCCTCAGAGTCTCATGGACACATGGCGCACAGAGTTTGAGCATTTGCACCAAGGTGTTATGACCATTTTGGAGTATGATATCCGTTATACCACGTTGGCCAGACATGCACCTACTTTGGTTACTACAGTCCGCAAGAGAGTTCGCAGGTTCATTGAGGGTCTTATCCCACCCATCAGATCTATCATCACTCGAGAGTTGGAGATGGACATTCCTTATCAGCAGGTAGTGAGCATTGCTAGGAGGATCGAGGGTATGCTCGCCAGGGAGCGAGTGGAGAGAGAGGCCAAGAGGTCTTGAGAGTTGGGCCACTACTCTGGTGCCCGTACCCCAGCAGCAGGTCGACATGGTAGGGGTTTTGTGGGTCGCCCAATTCATTCAGCTCTTCCAGCAGCCAGCAGTGCTCCAGCTTAGCTTATACCTCAGGTGTTTTACTATGCACCTCCAGTTTCTACCGTGTCTACTGCACGGGGTGCTTCGAGGGGTCAGTCTTGCAGACCTAGCCCTAGCCAGTCACAGCCACGACGTCCGCCCAAAGCTTGTTTTGAGTGTGGCGATACATGTCATATGGTTAGGGACTGCCCTAGACTTGGAAGGGGTGCATCTTTATTGTTTTCTAGGCCACATCGTGCTTCTCAGAGTTCTCAGACCATGATAACAACTCCAGCTGCCACCCTATCTACCTAAGTCAATGGCACAGGTCGGGGATATAGAGGTATCCCTCGAGAGAGGGGACAGGTAGAAAAATCAAATTGAGCTCGAGGAGGGGCGACGTTGAGAGGGTTTTGAAGAGGAGATTATTGGGTAACATTTATTTGATCCCTTATAGTTAAATCCATCTTTAAATTTGAATTAAGGATAAAAAATTGGTAAAATTTAGGTGAAACTTCATAGGCTAAGCTATTGAGTTTTGAGTGGGAATTTGACTTCCAATTTAAGAGTTTTATATATGGGTAGACTTGTGAGAGTACGAGGGTTTTAATAATGTGAAACTTATTTGATTCTGAGACATTGGTCTGAGGGGTATTTTAGTCATTTTACCTATTTTCTTGCCCTAGCTATGAATTTAATAGTGGAATAAGTTGTTTGCAATATTATTTATGATATGTAATTGAATTGAATAGATTTGTCTATTTGGAATCGGATACTCGTGGCAACTGTGTGGTTCCTAGTTGAGTTTGAGCGGACGAGCACGTATTTGTGCTAAATTTTGAACACCCGATTTTTACTTAAAATGATCAAGTTGCTATTTCTTTCTTACTAGTTTTGTTTACTTGCCGAATAGCTTGCAATAGCCTAGAAAATCATGTTTAGCCGACTTAATTAGGTTAGTTGTTTAATTTGCCTTGTTGCATTACGTGAATCATATTAGGCTAGATTCCCTGTTGCCTTGGTATTTAATTCGATTTACGATTATTCTCTGGTTGTTGTTGTGTATTTATATTGGGACTACGGATGTGCGATTCTGGTTGCTCCCCCCATGTTTGTTTACTTTGGGACTGCGAGTTCTATTCCCAATAGACCCTCTGCAAATTTACTTTGGGACTACGGGTTAGATTCTCGGTAGATCCACCCTGCACATTGATAGTTGGACTACGGGACGATATACTGGCAGATCCTTCGTACATATATATATGATGGACTACGGTAGGGTATCCCGAGAGATCCGCTGGATAGTTGAGAAAGTACTACAGGACACTATCCTGGGAGATTCTCACGGCATCAATAGTATTGAACTGTACTCTTTCGTGTTTATTCTTATTCTTGTTAATTGTTGTTGACTTGAAGATTCTATCTTATTTCGTTGTTGTTTCCATTATTCTACCCGTTTAAATATTGCACATTATTATTATTATTATTATGTTTACCTCAGTAGGGCCCTAACCTTCCTCATCATTACCCGACCCAAGTTACGCTTGGAACTTACTGAGTACCGCTATGGTGTACTCACGCCTCTTCTGCGCATGTTTTTCATGCGCAGATACAGGTACCTCCTCTCAGGCTCATTATCACAGATCAGAAGAGCTACAGAGACTTGAGGTATATCTTCTGCGTCCACAGACCGAAAAGTCTCGCTCTTAGTCCATCTTGTAGTACTTAGCTTCCTATATTTCTTTGATGTCGATGCTTCTGGAGTTTAGAGCCTTTATTATACATTCCTGTAGTGTGTGTTGCCCGTGAGTTTCCCGATTTTGGGATTGTTGTCTTAGACTTGTGATATTGAGTTGTATATGCCGAGCGGCATTTATATACTGTTTTCCGTAAGCATATCCAGTTTTTTTTTTATTTTCTACAAATGATGTTGTTTTCGCATTGTTAGTCTTACCTAGTCATCGTACTAGGTGCCGTCATGACATGTTCACGATGGTGAACTATGGTCGTGACAGATTGTGAGGTAGCCCAAGGAGCTGTTTTGGTTTATTTTATGCCCGAGGGGTGGATTGTGATACATGTGCTTCTCGAGGCGCTGATTATATTTTTTATCATTTTTACTCTTAGCTTCTTTAATTCTCTACTGAAACTGTAGAAAGACGTTTTTCCAAAGTAGTTATACTAGAACCGGGTTTTCTATGAGATAATTAATTTCTACATTTTTGGAACCATGCCATATTTATTACTTACTGAGTTGGCGTACTCACATTACTACATGCACGTTGTGTACAGATCCAGGAGTTGGGGTTCTGATAGTGAGTGATGATCTATATCCAAGGGGTCTTTTGGAGTCGGCAAGTTAGTTGCATGGCGTTCGCACCCCTGCTCTTCTCCCTCTCACCTTCCCTATATTATGTTAGTATTGTTCCAAGACTTTGATAGAAATTATTGTATGTAGATAGACCTTGTTGTTACTCTTAACTTGTGAAATCCCGATGTCGGCCTTGTGTTGTTTTCCGCACTTGTTATTTGACTCATGTTGTGGAATTTTAATTAATTAGTAACTTAAAATACCTTTAAAATGTCTTTTATAAAATAGTGGCTTTTTGGGGATTTGTGTCGGCTGGCGTAGTTTCATGATAGGCACCATCACGACATGGTCGATTTTAGGGTTGTGACAAGTTGTTATTAGAGCCTAGGTTACATTGGTCTCACGAGTCATAAGCGAGTTTGGTAGAGTCTCGCGGATCGTTATTGAGATGTCTGTACTTATCTTCGGGAGGTTGCATAACCTGTAGAAAAAACATCCCATTCTTGAATTCATGTCGTGCGAAATAGTTTATTACGGTGACTAAACTTCTATTATTCTTTTCTCTCACAGATGGTGAGGACACTGCTGTTGGCCCAAGTTTTAGTTGATGTTTTGAAGATTGACAAATGAACTGATAGAAGGACCTAGTCCATCTTGTGTTACACAGTCTGATTCAACAAGGGCACATGCGTAGCACGTGAGGAAGATAATGCACCAAAGATCATGCATCAATATCTTCTGATCATAATCGAAAAGATTGCATTGGGATAAGGAGGACAGGTTCCTTATGTGAAGAGAACTTAATCCTAAGTTAGGATAAGGGTTGGAGTTTGCATTGGGCAATGACTCGAATTGTGAACAGACAAGAAGAGGAATCTTAATCAAACTCTAACTGCTAACTCAATATATGACTGAGTTATTTCTCTTTTCATGAAACGCACACAAGCAGAAGTTAAAGCATTTTTGAGAAATAAAGAGTGATGTCTGATTAGCAAGCAATATATGGAAGTTACAAGTGTGGATGCCTGCAGCTACATGAACCTAGAGAAGAACCAGTTCCATCTGATTGTTTTATTTCTAGTTCAATTGTAATAGGTTTTATATTGTACCATTTAGCTTTCCTAGAATCAATTGTATTAGGTACGTTGTGTCATCATGTTAGAGTTAACTTGATAGTGTCGCAGCAGCTGAGGCTGTGTGCCACACTGAGATTAGAGTTTAATCCTTAGGTTTACAAGAGTTTTGTTAATGCTGTCTTTGGCTCATTGATTTTAGTGGAGATTGGGAAAATCCTACTGAGTAGTAGATCATGGTTTTTTCACCATTTGAGCCAGGTGTGTTCCACATAAAAATTGTTGTGCACTTTACTTTCAGTTTGTATATTTCCGCAAACATAAGTATTTAGAACACTTAGAAGAACCATGTTCTTCTAATGCAAAAATTAGTTACCACACAAATCACCCCCCTATTTTGTGGTATTGATGTTTATTTACATAAATTGGTATCAGAGCAGATTATCCTTGAAGATGTTAACACCTTAGGAAAAAGATCAACATGAGTGCACCACCTGGAAACTGGGAAGGACAGTCTACTACAAGGCCTCCACTCTTCAATTGACTCTATTATTCTTGGTGGAAAAATAGAATGAGAGACCACATCATGGGTAAAGATTATGAAATTTGGGTCATCATCACTGATGGTTCTCTTGCTACAACCAAGAAAAATGCTGATTGAATGGATGTTCAAAAAACTAGAGCTGATTGTACTGCTAATGATCTAAGGAAATAGGAGAAAAATGCAAAAGCCAAGAAATGGCCAGTGTGTGGACTTGGTCCTGATGAATACAACATGATTCAGGGATGTACAACTGCCAAGAAAATTTGGGACTCTTTACAAGTGTCTCATGAAGGAACACTTCAAGTGAAGAGGTCCAAAGGTACTCCACTGTATTCTCAATATGTGAATTTTACAATGAAGGATGGTGAAACTATCCAAGAGATGTATACTAGGTTCACTACACTGACAAATGAACTTGAGTCTCTTGGAAAGGTTATTCTGGAAGAGGACAAGGTAGAGAAGATTCTAACTAGAGTGTTGCCAATCTCATGGGAAAGGAAAATCACTACCATTCAGGAATCCAAAATATTGCTACTCTGAAATTGGGTGAACTGATTAGAAACTTGACTGCTTATGAATTGAGAAGGCAAACTATGAAGATGGATGCTCCAAATAAAGAAAGAAGTTTGGCTCTCAGGATCTCAGAAGGATCAGATCTTGAAGATGATGAAATGGAAATGATAACCAGAGACGTCAAGAAATACCTTATGAGAGGCAAGGGCTCTTCAAGAGGATCAACATTCAACAAACCTAGGGCTCCTGAGAAGTGGGCAAACGATGGTTGCTTTAAATATGGAAAGAAAGATCACATGATAAAGAATTGTCCTCAATGGGATATTGAGTGGAAGGAAGAAAGAGAAGAAAGAATGAATAGGAAGAAGGAATAGGTTCAACCAAGGAGAAAAAAAGGTACTACCAAGGAAATGGTTGTTGCATGGGGAGATACGTCAGATGAAGACTCGAAAAATGAAGCTGAAGAAAAGAGGTAAGTATTTCACACCTTAAAGAAAAAATTAAATTCCCGTCGAAATACAAATTGGCTGAACTCTTGATGGACTTCTTAGATGAGTCTGAAATAATAAACAGTGAGAAAGATGTTCTGTCTAGGGATTGTGCAATACTGGAAGAAAAATGCAAAAGACTAGAATATAGGGATGATGAGATTAATAACTTAAATGTTGAGTTGAAGAACCAGGTTCTTCCACTGGAAAACAGTGTCCTAGAAATCAAGTCTGAAAATTTGAAACTAAAAATAGGGATAGGAAAGAAAAAGGCTGATCAATCATTTCTAACACTATAACAAAATTTAGGAAAAATGATAGATGATATGTATAAGAAAGATGAATGAATCAAGGTCCGTAAAGAAGAATTAGGAAAAGGGAAGCATGAACTAGGCAAACCATGCAAATGGAAAAAGGCTTCTGATGCACTCTCCTGGCTGCAAAAGCATCACAACATCAACAAGAGAGGACTTGGGTTTGGGAATCAATCTCCAAAATGGGATCCCAATAATAAGTATATCACTCTTCATAAGAACAAAATCTGTACACATTGTGGCAAGACTGGCCATTACAAAAATGAATGTAATGCAGAAGAAAAGGTCAGTCAAAGAAACAAAACTTTTGTTCAAGAAAAATACAAACTGCCTTGCTGGGCAAAGAAAAATATAATTCATCATTTTGCCCATATAAAAGGGACCCAAACTAGTTAGGGTTCCGAAGATTAACCCCTGATTTCATTTTGCAGGTCCAAGTGAAAGGAAGTAGCCAAATTATGCACATGGATAGTGGCTGCTCAAAACATATGACTGGTAACAAGGACCAGTTTCTTTTACTTGAGAACCTAAGAGGAGGAAATCTCTCCTTTGGGAATGGAAAGAAAGGTGAGATCATTGGGGTTGGAAAGGTAGGAAAGACAGACTCTCATTCCATTGAGAATGTCTACTTGATAGATGGCTTGAAATATAGCCTGATAAGTGTGTCACAACTGTGTGACAGAGGTAATCTAGTGGATTTCACTTCCTAAAAATGTCTTGTGATTAACCTTACTACAGACAAGATTATTTTTCAGGGAAGAAGAGCTAACAATATTTACATTGTAGGTTTGTCAACTCTTTCTGAAAATGAACTCACTTGTCTGAGTGTGATAATAAATGATCCCCTCCTTTGGCACAAAAGACTTGGTCATGCTAGTCTAAATGAATTAAACAAATTAGTCTCCATGGACTTGGTGATAGGGCTACGTAATATCAAGTTCAAGGAAGACAAAGTTTGTGAGGCATGTGCAAGGGGGAAGCAGGTAAGGTCATCTTTATAATCTAAGAAAATGGTAAGCTCGTCCAAGTCGTTGGAATTGGTTCATATGGATCTTTGTGGTCCTATGAGAAGCGTGAGCAGAGGTGGTAAGAGATATGTCATGGTGTTGGTTGATGATTACTCTAGATTTACCTGGGTGTTATTCGTAACTTCTAAAGATGAAGCATTTGAATATTCACAGCCTTTGTTAGAAAAATCCAGAAACAATTAGGAAATCAACTTGCATCTATTAGGTCTGATCATGGAACTGAATTTGAAAATGCTAAGTTTGCTGAATTTTGTGATGAAAATGGAATAGATCGTAATTTCTATGCTCCTAGAACTCCTCAGCAAAATGGGGTAGTTTAAAGAAAGAACATGAACCTTGAAGATAGGGCAAGGACTATGCTACTTTCCAGTAAACTACCTCATAGCTTTTGGGCAGAGGCAATAAATACAGCATACTACATAATAAACAGCTGTATGACCAGACCAGTGGTAGAGAAAACTCCCCATGAGTTACTTATAGAAAGAAAACCAAATATATCCCACCTAAGGGCTTTTGGTTGCAAGTGCTATGTGCAAAATAATGGCAAAGATTCCCTTGGTAAGTTTGATCCCAGAATTGATGAGGGAGTATTCTTGGGATATTATTCACATAGCAAAGCTTATAAAGTATTTAATAAAAGAACTCTATGTGTAGAAGAAAGTGTACATGTCATTTTGCTTGAAACTAACACTTTTTCTAAGAGACATGAGCATGAAGATGAAGCCATTGGATTCGTAAGACAACTGACTGAAGTCACAACACCAGTCATGGAGGCATCCAAGGAAGAAACAAGTGATAGAACAGGTCCTTCTACCCTAGGCAACCTGATAGGGGGAACAAATTTGATAGAAAATTCACAACATTCTCTAAAGGGGCCTTTGCCAGAACATGTGCCTCTACAGCATAACAATGAAGCAGAAGCTAGTAGAAACCAGTTGGTGGGAAAATCTCACAGGTACCTGAGTTCTCACCCCATTGAAACCATATCCAGTGATCCCACATCTGGAGTTTAGACCAGATCACAACTGAAGAATCTGTGTGCATTTGATGTCTTTTTGTCCCTGATTGAGCCTAAGGATGTGAGTGAAGCTCTACAAGATGCACAATGGATAAATGATATACAAGAAGAACTCAATAAGTTTGAAAGAAGCAATGTTTGGAACTTGGTTCCAAGACCTAAGGACATGTTAGTTATTGGGACAAAATTGTCTTCAGAAACAAGCTGGATGAAGATGGAATAGTTACAAGAAACAAGGCAAGGTTGGTGGTTCAAGGTTATAGTCAAGAAGAAGGCATTGACTATGATGAAACTTTTGCTTCAATTGCCAAACTTGAAGAAATAAGACTTCTCATAGCCTTTGCAACACATATGGAATTCACTCTTCATCAAATGGATGTGAAAAGTGCCTTCCTAAATGGCTATCTCAAAGAAGATGTGTTTGTGAAGCAACCTCCTGGATTCAAAAGGAAAGAATGTCCTGATCATGTATACAAACTGGGTAAGGCTGTTTATGACCTCAAGCAATCCCCAAGATCTTGGTATGATAAACTAGTGCCATTAGTATGACAAAGAACCTTTTTCATCATAAGAAGACTAAGAACATAGATGTTAGACACCACTTCTTAAGGGACAACTATGAAAAGGGGCTAATTTCTATAGAATTCTGTGCCACTAATAAACAAATAGCTGACATCTTCACCAAGGAACTAAGTATAGAAAACTTTGAAAGGAATAGGTTGAAATTAGGGATGATTAAGAGCACCTGCGAGGTCATGTTAAGAATGCACAATGAAAAAGAAATTTGAAAAATTTGAAAAAAAATAATTTTTGGTTAGTAGTTCTTAAATCTGTGAATATTTGACTAATTCCTATTCAGCTAAATACTTTCGAATAAGTATACTCTTGTGACATGTGGCTATGTAATTCACTAATCTCTTATAAGTTTTCTGTTATGACATTTGAGGCATGATCAAGGGATGTGTCATATGAAGAACCTGGTTCATCAATATGTATTCATGAGAAAAGTCAAGTATGTTTCTATACTTTGTACAATTAGAAAATTTTTATTTTCAATCATGAGCAAGAGTCTTGGAAATTCCAATCGTCCCAAAATTCTATCCGTTGGAAGCCAATTGAACCAGTTTCTTGCAATTAGAATTCTAAGGAATAACGGAACTTTTCTCCTAAACCTTAGTAATTTTAATTAATGGGGAGACCAGAAATCTACATTGATCAGACTTTTAATGACAACTGAAACGTTCTTTTTCTGATGCAATCATTACCTTCTTGAAAAGGCCTCTTAAGACACTTCATAACCGTCATTAGGTGCTAGCCCTCTGAGCATCTCCTTCATCTCCAAAACCCTCAAATATTTCCCAAAAATTTCTTAAGTCTTCCACAAATTCACCACCCAAAATGACAAATCCTCAAGATCCAGGAACCCCACCACCAGTGTCACCCAACACCACCTCATCCTCTACCCCTCTTGTTGAATCCCCATAACTAGGTTTCATCGAACTAAATGATAGCAATTAAAGCAGTAGCGATTGGACCTTTAAGAAAAGCTTTAATTGAGAAGCTAAAAGCAAGTCAAAAGAAGAAACCCCAAGCAAAGGTCACTGAGTCCACCTTTGAGTCGAACAAATATGCATCTGCAAGCAAGGGAGATAAACCTGGGTCTTCTCAAAATTCTCTGCCTCAAGAAAATCCAACAGAGGTAAAATCTTTTTTTGTTTCAGTGGATGTAGGTGAAAAGGAAGAGAATAGTTATGTTTTGGTAGGAAACGTTAAAAACATTTCTGGGTATTAGTCTCTAGAACAGTTAAAGAAAAGGAAGATAAATGTGTTGTCTATCTGTGAAAGTGGGGGTAATGGGATATCACACTCAGGGGGAAGTGCATCTGGGGAAGCTGCTGAGGGATTGGTAAACCTAAGTGAACAAACTGGTCCAACAGTGGAGGAGACATTGGCTGATCTGATGAAGAAGTTTGGGGATAGATATGACCCCATGAAATGGAAGTAATCTTCCCTTAATTCTCCTACTGCTGCAAAACCTTCAAAGAAGTCCAAAACTGTATCTCCCAAGGTTGCACCGTGGGCTAGAACTAGAAGAAGCAAAGTGAGAGAAAGTGAAGCTGTGTTGAAGAGGGCTCTGGAAGAAAGCAAAAAGAAAATACTAAAGAAAGGAAAAGGGAAGGTTGGTGAGAGTTCAGAAACTATGGTTGAGGAGGACGACGATGAGATGGAACAGGTCCATCCAGCAAAACAAACTGAGGAAGCTCATATTGCAAAATCCAAGGAGACTAAGAATTCTTCCAAGAAGTCTTACAAAGTTGTACCTGTTGAGTCCTCCATGGCAAAGAGAACAAGATCTTCTACTAAAGGAAAACATGTGAAAAAGGTTGTGGAAGAATAAGAAAGTGATGAAGAAGAAGAAGATGATGATTCAAAGAGTGAACATGATCGATTTGCCAATTTTGGCAAGAGAAAAATTCTGAAGGGTAGGCTGTTGAAATACCTGGAGGAGCCAGGTATGTTGAGGCTTCTAACTTCTCTGGAGGCTCAAGGGTGGAAGGAGATGGTCCTTCAATTGAATGGGAAACTAGCTATAAAGGAATTGGTGGAGTTTATGGCAAATGGGGCAGTGAAAATGGTGTGGTGACAAGCTCTGTTAAGGGGGTCAAAGTAAAATTTAATGCTAAGAAGCTGGGGAAATTCTAAATATCCCTTGTGAGGGATATGAGGATTACACAAGGCAAAGATGGCCTTGTTTGGATGGATTACCCTCAGAGCTGCAGATTACCAGAAATTTCTCTGTTACCATATCATAGGAAGATGTACTAGCAGCAAGGCCAGTGCAAAAGAGTGAAATGAAGCCTGAGCACAAGGTGCTCTTCGAGTTTGTCAACAAATGACTCCTGCCTAGACAGGAATGAAGGCACACTGAAAATTATATGGACCTCATTCTTATGCAGTGCTTGACTGAAAGCAAATCAGTTGGCAGGTGTTCATGGTAAACCTGCTGGAAAGGGTAATCAATGGTTCCAAGGCCCATGCCATCCCCTATAAATTTATTCTAACCACCGAGCTTGAAGGTTTACATGTTCCCCTGAAGAATTCGGAGATGGAATCTAGCAAGGAAAACATTAGCATCAGGACTCTTCAAAGCTGTGACTATCTGCGTAGCACTGTCTCGGATGAACCTGGTTCATCAGCTAAAACTCCTGTCAACAACAAAGTAAGGTCCCTAGTTCAGGAGGTTGGACTGAAGGATGCGGAAAATGCTAGGCCTAAGGCCAGGGTTGCAGAATTGGATGAAGAAAGAAATGGACTTAGAATTGAGCTTGCTAAGGACAAGGAGAAGAATAAGGGCATGCTACAACAAATGTTTAATCTGCTAAAAATCCAACCCTCTAGCTCATCCAAGCCTTAGGAGTCCTGTGACTAGGTTCTAGTCTAGTCCCCCCCCCCAATGACACGTTTATTTGGTTATTCGTCTGTTTTTTTTCTTTTTTGCCCATGGTTGGAAGTTTCATGTTTCTTTTTGCGGACTGCTTAGTAGGAACATTTCTAAATCAATAAATGAAACTTTTCTGGTTTTGTGAATCTTGTTCAATATAGTTATTTCTTAGTAGATTCATGATTTAATTGAACATGTGTTCACTTGCTGTTGCCCTAACTGCCATGAGTATATATTAACTTCGAGAATTCACATCATTTATGCAACTTTTCGATGATGCCTAAAGGGGGAAGATATTGTGCTTAAAATGTTTTTCTGAACTAGTGATGATTATGACCTAAATCTGACCACCTTAATGAGATGTTAAATGATTTTCTAAGTGTTGATTTCAGCTAAGTCTACAGCTCCTGATCATAGTAAGCACAGAGTTTGTAATCATCAAAAAGGGGAAATTGTTGGCCCAAGTTTCAGTTGATGTTTTGAAGATTGACAAAGGAACTGATAGAAGGACCTGGTCCATCTTGTATTACACAGTCTGATTCAACAAGGGCACATGCAGAGCACATGAGGAAGATAATGCACCAAATATCACGCATAAATATCTTCTGATCATAATCGAAAGGATTGCATTGGGATAAGGAGGACAGTCTCCTTATGTGAAGAGAACTTAATCCTAAGTTAGGATAAGGGTTGGAGTTTGCATTGGGCAAGGACTCGAATTGTGAACGGATAAGAAGAGGAATCTTAATCAAACTGTAACTGCTAACTCAATATATGATTGAGTTATTTCTCTTTTCAGGAAACACACACAAGAAAAAGTAAAAGCATATTTGACAGTTAAAGAGCGAAGTCAGATTAGAAAATAATATATGCATGTTACAAGTGTGGATGCCTACAGCTACATGAACCTAGAGAAGAACGAGTTCCATCTGATTGTTTTATTTCTAGTTCAATTGTAGTAGGTTTTATATTGTACCTTTCATCTTTCCTGGAAGCAATTGTATTAGGTATGTTGTGTCATCAAGATAGAGTTAACTTGATAGTGTCGCAGAAGCTGAGGCTGTGTGCCACACTTGGATTAGAGTTTAATCCTTAGGATTAAAAGAGTTTTTTAAATGCTGTCTTTGGCTCATTGATTTTAGTGGAAACTGGGAATATCCTACTGAGTAGTAGGTCGTGTTTTTTTCACCTTTTGAGCCAGGTGTTTTCCACGTAAAAATTGTTGTGCACTTTACTTTCAATTTTTATATTTCCGCAAACTGCAGTAGTTAGAAAACTTATAAGAACCAGGTTCTTCTTACATGAAAATTAGGTACCACACAAATCACCCCCCTCTTGTGTGGTATTGACGTTTATTTACATCAACTGCTACCTGTAAGGATGGACAACCACCAGTACCACTAGTTGGGGCCACTAGGGGACGAGAATGCGATCGAGGCTGTGGTAGGGGCAGGTGTGTATCCAGCACAACAGCTAGGGCAGCACCTGCAGATCCACCAGCAGCCCTAGTTCATGATGAACTCCCAGTTGCATACGCTCCAGCAGGACCAACTCAGGCGCGCTGTGCCTATTGTTATCCCAAGTCCTCAGGAGGATTGGCCTAAATTCTATCAATGTCTACAGGCCTGGCTTAGGCGGTCTCGGTTACTACGGCCACAACTACTTCTTTGGCTGGGAGAGGCACTCAGACTCCCATTGCTCGCACACCTATGTAGTTCGTGCAGAGACTTCAAACACTAGGTTCACCTCCAGCCCACTCGGTTGTAGTTAATCAAGACTATGTAGCTCTTGTTATGCTAGACGACCAACAGTGCATATTAGAGAGTTTTGGTAGACTTCAACCTCTGTCATTTAGTGGTGCAAATAGTGAGGATGCACATGGTTTCTTCGAGATGTGTCAGATGATACTTCCGACTATTGGTATTCTGGAGACCAGTGGGGTCTCGTTCACTACTTTCAAGTTCTATGGGGCTGCACATAGTTGGTGGGAGGTTTGCATGAGGCGTAGGCTGGTTAGCGCAAATCCAACTTGGAGAATTGCATCGTCAATCTGATAGGTCTGTTACACAATATGAGATGTGGTTCTGCAAGTTGGCTTGTCATGCGGTCTGGTTGGCCGATAGAGGATCAGGAGGTTTATTGATAGCCTCAGTATTCGACTTCGGGTACTTATGACCAGAGGGAGAGAATCTGGTACTACCTTTGATGAGGTTGTTGACATAGTTTGACAGATTCAGTTGGTTTGTGGTCAGGAGAGGGTTGAGCTGGAGGCAAAAAGGCCTCATGGTTAGAGTGGATTCAGTGGTACTCATCATGGGGGTCAATTTTGGCATGGTAAAGTCCGTCCATTCAAGCATGCCCAGTCAGCTCACCTTGGATATCGTGGGGCACCATCAGGCCATGGTTCTCACAATTCTCATTAGAGCCATTCCTCACTTAGGGCCCTTCCAGCCCAAACTTCGTCTCGTGCTGCATCAGTTTAGAGCTCTTCCATGCAAGGTTCTTTTGCTAGTTATCTCGGTCCTAGGGGTTCCCTTCAATCCTTTTCTCCATCACTAGGAGCTTATTATGAGTGTGGAGAGTTGGGCATATTTGGAGACAGTGTTCTCATCGTCTTAGGGGTCCGTCTCAGTAGAGCAGTTAGCCATCGTCTTCGACAATAGTAACTTCACTACCCACCCACCTAGCTAGGGGTGGAAGACAGTAAGCTAGAGGTCGCCCTAGAAAGGGAAGGTCGATCAAGTGGTGGTCAGTCCCGTTTCTATGCATTCATAACAAGACAAGATGTTATTTCTTTAGATGTTGTGATTACATGTACTTTCTTAGTTTTCTACAGAGATGCCTTTGTGTTATTTGATCTTTGTTCCACTTTTCATATGTGTCATCATATTTTGCTCGTTATTTGGGTACGCTGCATGAGTCTCTTGTTTTATCTGTTTGTATATCTACTCTGGTAAGGTGGTACTGTTTTTGTGGACCGTGTATATTTGCCATGTGTGGTGACTATTGGGGGTTTAGAGACCCTAGTGGACTTTTTGATTCTTTGTATGGTCGATTTTGATGTGATATTCGGCATGGATTGGTTATCTCTGTGTCATGCTATTTTGGACTGTCATGCTAAGACAGTGATGTTGGCTATGCCGAGTGTGACACAAATTGAGTGGAAAGGTTCGATGATTTTGTCTCCAGTAGGGTGATTTCATTTTTGAAGGCCCAACGGATGGTTAGGAAAAGTTGTTTTTGATACTTAGCTTTTGTGAGGGACGTTGACCGAGGCCAACCCTATGCTACTATTAATTAGCAAGCGAGGCCGAAGCAGCTTTTACCCGAGAAGGTCGAGATCTATTTTTTGATGGAGCTAGATATTGTAGTTGATTTTCTATCTAAATTGGAGTTGTGTATTTGTTCCTAATTGAACTTCTAAACGTTTTTGGTTTTGATATGAATTCTTTTATAATACTACGATGCTAAATTAGACTAAGTAGAACAATGATTAACTATTGAGAGTTTTTCAAATATATAAAAGGCACTAGGGTAGTGACTTTCTCCTAGGTGGCTAATTGTCGGATTCTTGAGTCTAATGCTAGATTGTCATATTTGGGGAGTATGACATAACAATTGCACGATTCTACTCACTCTATACCTCTCGGTAGTTCGAGTAATTTTGCTTGAATTGACTTTCTCAAGACCAATTGGGTATGCAAATTTGTGCAAGCAATTGAGGTTCAAGTCGGGTATTACTATCTAGGTTTAACCCTATAATTGGGGCTAGCAATCTCTTAAATATTCCCTAATTCCTTGTTAGACCAATATCATGGATTTAGGCTCTCTTTCTCAAGAAGCGCCAAAGTTTACTATGTATAAACTAGTGTTTGCAACCTCTAATTCAACATTAAAACCCTAAACGAGTCATCAAACATTCATAGACAATCAAGCATCAAAATATAAGTCTCATCAATTGCCCACACTAGGGTTGAGCCACCACCCTAGCTAATGGGTTTAGCTACTCATGATTATAGAAGAAAAAAATGAAGAAATAGATGAATAAAAGCCCATAATAATTAATTACTAGATAAAACTTGAAGATTCAATTGAAACTAAGCTAAAATTATTTAAAATAGTAAAAGCAAAGAGTTCACGAACGCATCTCTGTCCCAAAATCTAAATGATGACCTAAAAATGGGAAAATAAACTATTTATACTAGGCTGAAAATTCTAGAAAAAATACCCCTGCGAGGCTAATGCAGACTGCACAAAATCGAGTGCTGAGCACTAAGGCTCTTGGCTTGACTAATGTACTCCCCGAAGTTGGCCACTGCGGACCGCACAAAATGCACGCGACTATGGTGGCTTCTATTGCGGTCTGCACAAAATGGACCGCGGACAGCATTGGGCATCATCCTCCAATCTAGCAACTCTCTGATCTTGAGCAATGCGGACCATAAAAATTCGAGTGCGGCCAAAATGAAACCAATGCGAACCGCACAAAATCCTTTGTGGTCGCCTTGCATAGTTGCCTGAAAAGCATATTCTCTGAAGTTTATCGTTGCGGACCTCGCAGAATGTGTGCGGCCGCACTGCCCCTGTTTGACTAAGCTTGGTCTTGTCATGGTAGTTGCTCATGCTTCACTCCATTTTGAGCTGGTTTTTGACACATTGTCACCTTATTGATCAAACCTTGCAATCAAGCACAACTTGTGAGCCTTTGGGACTATTTTGTATACATTTATTATCAAAACTTAAGCAAGAAGGAGTGTAAAATGTATTATAATCCTTAGTTATCAATTCTCTCAAACTTAAGTTTTTGCTTGTCCTCAAGCAAACAAAATAAGACCCAATTTGTTAGAGTCAATCTAAGAAAATTAAGTCGGCCTAAGGTGACCTCATCTAATATCAATTGGCACTAACAATTGCCCTCAATTCAAATGAATCATTAACATTATTTACTCTCTTAAACACCATGGATTTAGTGCGACACAAGTGCATCAAAAGTTGACTCAACACAATTAAGAGAGTGTTTTCTATTAATTTGGTCGTTAAGGAACCCAAACTCACACATCCTCAACTTTCCCTAAAGAAACCTCACCTATAAGATAGTGGCACTCAAAATGAGGTTAATGGAAATACACTCATCTCTATCAAGAAAAATTCACAAGTCCGACTCTTAGTACCATATGCTTGCCCCTTATGTGAGTCACCACTAATGTAAGTTTCTTTCAACTAAAGATCATATATGGCTTTTTTTGGAGACAAAGTGAAGGCTTTTGGTTCAAGGTAAGAAATGTTTGGTGTAAGTAGGTTCCATATTTCCTTTAGCACTTATTTTTTGCTTCATTTTGGCACGCACTCACTTGACTTTATATGTCATTTCACTTCTTTCTAAGGGGTTAGCGAGACACAATTTCGCTCTATCTTGTTCATTTCAAATCTTTTCTCCTTTGTTTACTTTCCACACCTTTCATTCTTTGCTTTGATCTAATCCCTTTTTTCATTTCTACATTGAACATTCTTTTTGTTTTTTTGTTTTTTTTCTTTTTCATTACCTTTCCTTTTCTTAATTTTGTTGCTATCCTCATCTCTCCCCCAAACTTATAATTTTTCCGTGTGCTAAGGAAGGATCGGGTGCCAACAGAGGTTATCTTTAGAATGGGTAAATGCTTGTATCGTGGTTCTTGAAGGAAAAAGGTATAAGGCTCAAAAGGGTTGACTAGGGATTTTATCATTTGGGTCAAGGAGAGCCTATAATAGTGTCTCGAGTGAATAGACTTTCATATAGATAAAAATATTCAGGGCAAGTTCTAGACCAATGGCTCGGGACTTGGACTTGCAATGCAATTTCTGACCACAAAAGTTATGGGATTGCTAAAGACACAGAGTCAGGGGCCTAGAAAAATGTTAAATAAGATTTGAGCATATAATGATCCCGAAAAACCTCTTGACGATTATCGGCCAACACAAGAGTCTCAAGGTCACAACATTCACCATCCTATTCACAACGATTTATTTTTGACCATAGGATTAAAGGCAAATGTGCTAGGCCAAAGTTAAACTTTTCTTGAAACACCTTTAACACTAACTATTAAAAATCAAAAAAATAGACTCAAACTCTTAAAAAGATTGTCATGCCATCCATCATCGGGAAAATCCACCTGGTTCACACAAATTCCACCTTTGGAAAGAACCATGGAATTAAGAAAACCAAAGGCTTGTTGCAACAATTCGAACTAGAAGTTACAAATGTAAAATAAGAAGCTAAGAAAAGGAGAAACGAGGAAAGTAAAATGAATATGTACAAGAGGGGATTTAATCGAATATATAATAGGCAAGATGAATATATACAATGGAACATAACTTTTATATATAGACCCAAGGTAAAAGGTAAAAATGTAATGAAATGCTAAAATTATATACATACCAAAGATAAAAAATGAAAGAAAGAAATCATAAAATATATATATATATATACACAATCATCCAAATCCAAATCAGGATACCCTTCAAATAAAAGCTGGCATCGTCCTCAATGCCAACAAAGCAAAATAAGAACAAAATAGATGAAAGAGGAAACAGGAACTCTCTGTTGGCCATCCGTCTGCATGGGGTCCTCGGTTTGGGTCCCTGGTCCTCCCTATGCTCAGGAACCTGAGACCCGCTCCCTGTGATCTGCGGCTCTACAACTAGTACCTTGGCTCCTAGGCTGCATCCTCTAGTCTGAACGCCAACAGAATGACTGTATCATCGGACTCAGGATCGCCCTCATCCTCTTAGGAGGACTCCCGGACTACTTTGGCTGGGGATGGGCTGCTGGTGTTGGGTCATGGAGTACCAAATCCAATGGGAGGTAATCTGCTTCCAATCTCTCTACCTCAACCCTCACCTCCTTCACATACTCTTTGGAAGCCTGAGTCTTCCTCGTCATCTTTGCCTCCCTAGTAATATCCTTGAGAGCCTTTCCGTGTGAATCAATAGCGTCCTTGAGAAATTTCTGGGTCACAAGGATATTCTTCTGCTTGTCCAAAAGATCCTTGAGAGTGTCCTTAATGGACTGTGGGACTTGTGGAGGAGGAGGTGTTGACTGAGCTGCCATGGCAGTAGATAATATAGACAGCTTACAAGTAGTTGTCTACATCCAGTTGTTTATGATGATGAGGGCCTGGCTCTGATGCTTGGCAGTCAATGGATAGGAAGTGGTGGATGGCATCGCTGGAGCTGAGGAAGTGGATAGACCTGGGGCCATATCTGCTGTAGTGGAAGGAGGCTGTGGAGTAGTCACTACCACTGCTAGATCTTTAGACTGGCCAGATAAAGTACTGCGTTTCCCTTTGAAGTGAAGCCCTTAGGGTTGTCATCGCCCAGTAGGCTATACCATGAGAAGGGTGTCTTTGCATTCACCTTCATAACGAATATGCGCTTTTCCACATTCAGTTCCTCCAAGTACATTGTCAGGAATTTGGGGAATGGGTAAGATATGTCACCCTTATTCACTACACATGTAATGACTTGGTACATCATATTCCCAACATTGATCTGGTACCCTGCAATGATTGACGCAACCAGAATCTCCAGATGAACTAGGAGTGAGTTGTCGTGGGTAGCCTGCTACAGACAAATGTATCCCACCCCGGTACATCATATTCCCAACATTGATTTGAGACCCGCTCCCTGTGATCTGCGGCTCTATGACTAGGACCTGGGCTCCTAGGCTACATCCTCTAGTCTGACCGCCAACAGAATGACGGTATCATCGGACTCAAGATCGCCCTCATCCTCTTAGGAGGACTCCCGGACTGGTTTGGCTGGGGATGGGCTGTTGGTGTTGGGTCATGGAGTACCAAATCCAATGGCAGGTGATCTGCTTCCAATCACTCAACCTCAACCCTCACCTCCTTCACATACTCTCTAGAAGCCTGAGTCTTCCTCGTCATCTTTGCCTCCATAGTAATATCCTTGAGAGCCTTTTCGTGTGAATCAATAGAGTCCGTGAGAAATTTTTGGGTCACAAGGATATTCTTCTACTTGTCCAAAAGATCCTTGAGAGTGTCCTCAATGGACTGTGGGACCTGTGGAGGCGGAGGTGCTGACTGAGTTGCCATGGCAGTAGATAATACAGACAGCTTACAAGTAGTTGTCTACATCCAGTTGTTTATGATGATGAGGGCCTGGCCCTGATGGTGGGCATTCAATGGATAGGAAGTGGTGGATGGTATCTCTGGAGCTGAGGAAATGGATAGACCTGGGGCCATATCTACGGCAGTGGAAGGAGGCTGTGGAGTTGTCACTACCATTGCTAGCTCTTTAGACTGGCTAGATGAAGTACTCTGTTTCCCTTTGAAGTGAAGCCCTTAGGGTTGTCATCACCCAGTAGGCTATACCATGAGAAGGGTGTCTTTGCCTTCACCTTTATTACGAATATGCGCTTTTCCACATTCAGGTCCTCCAAGTACATTGTAAGGAAGTTGGGGAATGGGTAACATATGTCACACTTATTCACTACACATGTAATGACCCGGTACATCATATTCCCAACATTGATCCGGTACCCTTCCATGATAGACGCAACCAGAATCTCCCGATGAACTAGGAGTGAGTTGTCGTGGGTGGTCAGGTCTAGCCTGCTGCATACAAATGTATCCCACCCCTTGGCCTCAAAGTTCAATGTTCTCCTCAATATCTTCACCCCCACAGTCAACTACTCGGGGGTAGTAGCTGGGATTCCCAAGTACTCTACCAACCACGGATAGGCTTCTCCGCCCAACTTTATCTTATCCAAGTATAGGGACTCATCCTTCTCCTTGAAGCATAAATTTCATTAATAGTCTTACCATCGAACTTCACTTTCAAATTTTGCACTTTGGTGACCATGGTACCTTTTTTGATGTGGGTTACGTTGATGTAGAACTCTTTTACCAAGTGCACATTGTCGTTATCCACGTGGCCTATAAAGTAGTCCCATCCAGTTCTATCTCTGAATTGCCTCAGCACATTGGGATTATGCGGCAAAAGATCCCGGCTGATTATTTTTCTCTCTGGTATCAACCTCTTTTCTGGGCACCACTCTCTGAATTTTTGGTAGGCAATATCATTGACGAACCTGTCCTCCCATGCCCCCGAGTTCCAAGTCCACTCTACCCCACTAACTTGGGGCTCACCCCCTTCTACTCCTTCCCCTTCTTCTTGTACTGCACCCTCTACGGATAATGAAATTGTAGGAGAGGTGGAGTATTCATCCCCACTACCTTCAACTGAGCCCTTAGATGACTCAGAAGATATATGAACTAAGTCTTGGGCAGTGGAGGATGCTAGAGGTGTGTCTCTCAACAGATTTCTCTCCAGCCAGTCAGGATAGTATTCTTGCACGGAGTCTGAAAATGCCTCCTACGAGGGCTCGTACTCACTATCTGATTGGCCAATTGCCATGTCTACAACTTCTATGATTTTCATTGTGTTCTTTATGTTTTATCGGGTTTGTGGGGTTAATTTTATCATTCCTTGCTTCCCACCCCGAGAGGACTCTCCTCTACCTACTTGTTTACCACCTTTGCCTCTTGATTTTACCATTGTCTGCAAAAAACATTCATTCAAACTTTATTAGTATCCAGAAAAATATGAAATTCAAAGTCGCGAATAAAAGATGTTCCAGACAATTTAAATTTGCAGAGTGCGGACCGCACAAAATGCAATGCGGCCGCAAAGAGGCCATGGAGGACTGATACAAAATCTATTGTGGTCCGCACAAAGGTGGGTTCAGAGTACCGACTCTCTTAATCTATGCACCGTGGATCGCACAAAAAGGCAATGCAGTCAGCATTAAGGCACCGCAGACCGCTCAAAATCCAATGTGGCCGCGATTCTCAAATGTTCAGCTTTCAGGACTTTGTCATTGCGGTCCACACAAATACCATTGCGGACCACAAAGGAGTACCGCGGATCGCACAAAATTTACCGCAGTCAGTACTGAGGGCCCATACGCAATACAACCTAGGGTTCATGTTGTGATCAATTTTAGTCCAATATTTTTCACCTATTGATGAGTCCCTAAGTGTTGGTTCAGTGTATTAACTACCTAGTCTTACCTAAAACAAAAATGTAAGGCCCCGAAAATGTTTTCCAAGTAATTTGAAATTTCATCGTGCCAAGGTTGACTAATTATTTTATTTTGTGTGTAAATGAGGATTTAGAATACTATGGATATCAATAGGATATTAATTAGTGTATAAGTCGTATTATAAGTGAATTGGGGTCTAAGGAGAGGCCTAAGTCAAAGCGGAGTTGGAAAATTTCATAATAGACGAATGTTGCAACAAGTGTGCACATGACCTCACTTTCAATGTTATCTCCAGCTATATAAGGAGTTGTGTGAGCACCTATCTATCACATTAAAGCCCTTTGAGTCATGTTTCCAACACAACAAATCATGCGTCATTTGGAGGTACATACAAAAAGTTATGACCATTTTACTAGGCATGTATCACTAACGCACCTAGATGCGCACCCAGATGTGCGGCCACGCTAGTATCGGGCCTCTAAATACCCCAAAACCGGTCTAGAGTATTCCCATGTCATTTTTGGGGTTAAGGATTTCTCTCTCAAGGGGATTTCGTCAAAAATTTCATCCGTATCCAAGGTAAGGTTTTTGGAGTACTTTGAGTTGATCACTACTCCCAAACACTCTTATTAACATGGATTGATTGAAAATTCTTAGATTTAATTTAAATCCTTAAATTTATTCAAGAACACTACAAATTGAATTCTAAAGATTCTTACTACAAGAGGTATATCTACCATCTCTAACTCCTCTATAGTGATTATTCATGTAAGATATGTATATATTAGAACTCATGGGATGGTGATTGAGAGCCATAGGTGCCTAACCTAGGTTGTGTTGGTATTATAGAGGTTGTTAGATAGTTCATTGTGGTATGGTTCATAGTATAGTAGTATTATGTATGCATTCATATGCAAATAGAGTTGTGGGAAGATTAATGAATATAAATGGGTAAATATTGGGTTGGGGAATGAGGAAATCTTGTAAAAGAGAGTTAAAAATCAAGACGCTCAACTAGTGCTCCAATAAGCTGAAACCATGAATACCTTCCTAATTTGTGTCTAATTTTGCTATGTTTCAAGTAGAATGGTATAGCTACAATTTCTGAAACGTTATAGTAACTTAAGGAAAGCTTAAACGAGGTCTGTATGGCTAACAATCATCCTTGTCAATTCGCCTTGTTTAGTGTACGGATATTTGGTATGTGATATCTACGTGGATTGTCTACGAAATTCTTGTGATTGGTTTTAATTGAGTGGTTGTGGGTAAGTCTACCGATATAATTGTGCAAGTAATAGGCGATAAACTAAATGCGTCATTGTGAAAGTGTTATGTGGTAAGAGCTGAGAAACAAATGATGGAATGAAATCGTAAATGATTCAATTGGAACAACCATGGTAATAACACATTTTGTTGGTTGTGGTTATTATTGTGGTCACTTAAATTGCATATGAATTGTTTAAAAAGATGAACAGTGGTATTGATGGTTATAGAAATTCTTCGTGGATTGTTTTTGTTACTTCTTGAGAAGTGTTGATGTTGTTCTATCTGAATTATTGTTGTTGTTGTTGTTATTGTTGTGTTTGTGAATTGTAACTGTATGGTTAGATCGGGTTGCGCGCTGCAACACAAAGTTATAAGGTGTGGGTTGTGCTGATAAGGGTGGCTGAGGTAATAAGGATGGACGAGGTAATAAGGGCGGAAAAGTAATCAAAATCACTACTGAAATAAATATTTGAGGAAATTTGTGAAATCATTGGCGTGGAATTGTTGAAGGTGGGAAACCAGGAGAGATTATAAACTTGTTTGGCTTGATTGTACTTTTCATGTGTGATTGGTTGTTGCTTCTATTACTTTTTTCTACCTGTGTACAACTTGAATTTATTTGGAACAAGTTTTTCCATATATACCAGTACAATTCAAATGTACTGACATCCCTTTTGCCGTGGGCACTACATTTGTGGTATGATTGTAGGTGGATAATAGCAGTTACTACAGTACATGGACCGTAGCTCCTCATCACTTCCCGTCAGCTGATTCGATGAGCCACTTTCCTTTCGGGGCCCTTTGTGGCTCATGCCACTTCTGTTTTGGGATCTTGTTTTAGTTTTTATAAAAGGTATAGCCAGAGCCTTGTTATCGGCAAGTATTGTACTATCTTCTTTCATCTTAGAGGCTCCGTAAACAGGAAATGTGGGTCGTGAACTTATATAATATGAACTTTGTATATTGGGCACTGTAAATGTAAACCACGCTAAAGGTCATCCATGTTATGTATGCTTTTGTAAAAGGTGTTTCAATTATAATTAGCTATTTCACTTGGTTAATAAGTAATTAAAATATGTGGGGTAACACGTGGGATGGGTTGAATGGGGATACCCGGTCGAGCGCCGGTCATTTCATCGGATTTGGGGCGTGACAAACTTGGTATCAGAGCCTAAGGTTTTAAAGTGTCATAGGATGTCTCGGAGCCATGTCTTGTAGAGTCCTTCTTATCGGTGTGTTGTCGACCACATCTATAAGTTTGATGATATTTGGACATTTAGGAATTTCACCTTTCTTTGATATTCTAGATCGTAGGATATGGCTAATGATAGGGAGCTAATTTTCTCTATATGTATTAGTCTTAAGATTTGTAATTTTGATACCATAATCCGCGAATTTGAAGCATGTAAGGAGTGATTTATCCCACCATGGAGTCCGAGTGGATTACCCAAGGACTTGTTAGAAGAATGTGTTGAGCCATGGAGTGATTGGTAGAACTTGTTGTTAACGGGAGTACCCTTGTTCCAATTAATGTCACTGCACCACCAGATCATGTAGTATACCATCAATATGTACGGCTAATACCCCACCTTTTAGAATCGAGCTTCAATGGTGCTCGCATAAATGTCGTAACGTAAATATAACTGATGCAATACTCGTTTTGTTATGACAAGCGAATTATTGTTGTGAAAATATATGTGGGAGGTACTTCTTCATGTGTTTAATATGTTATTCTTGGTAAATGAGGATATGTGAAGAATGTGAACTATGTGCTAAAATGCCATGACTTCAAGTCAAGTTAAAATTGAGATTTTGATGCCAAATTGTGTGAGAAAACTCGTTATGGTTAATCCTCCAAATTGTTCTATGTGTACCAAATGTATTTGGTTGTTTGTGTCTAGTTTTTGGTAATGTATAAAGATGTTTGGAAGTAAAGTAAGTGACTGTGTAAATGTGGCAAGACTGAATGTTGGATTCTTGTTGTGATTGATACTTTACATGAATTGGTGTTGTGACCCGATGTTTGTGAAAGATATATTCAATTATGATCAATGTGCTATTACTGACAACTTAAAAAGGGTGCAAGGAATATGAATCATGTGTTGAAATGCTAAGACCTTTAATTGAAATTGGAGCTGCATATATTATGTCAAACTATGTGAATTCCTCAGTGTATAGAGATATTGAAATAAGTCAAATGACTTTAAGAAATAGAGTGTAGCCAACGTGTCGAGAAATAGAATTGTAATTATACTTGACGATGCCTATGACATGAGAAAATATGAAATATATTATGAAATAGGTCTCACCTCTGCTTTATATAAATGACTTCGATAATAACAACTCTTAAAGGCTTTGTACACAATTTATGCCATAAGTGGCCGCTTGAGATAATGTTTTTCCATATGAGTACATCAAATATGATGCGGGTTGTTAAATACTTCGATGTTGAAATTGTATATTGTCATGACTGTAAAAGAATTCATTGTGATTCAAGTTCCATTGTTAATGAAAACACTTCGTGAATTGTTATTGTTGATGCGAAATAATATTCTGGATGGCTTGATGCCATGTGATTGAACTGTGAATTAATGTTGTTGGCTGAAATGTGATTGTCCGGTGGGATCAGGTTGCACGCCGTAACAAAAAAAGATAAATTGTGGGTTGGAGTGAGAAGGGTGGCCGAGGTAATAAGGGTTGCCGAGGTAATAAGAAGGGAATGTGATCATTATCACTATCAAAATGAAAATTTGTGAATCAATTGATACGATTAGTTGATATTGATGTGAAATATGCGAAAATAATGTGAAATGCAGGAAAGAAGAGATTGTGCTATGAAATATGGTCTAGTGCCAATGATGATGTGACAATTGTGGTTGCAAGTGCCGATGAACTAATATATGTGAAAATGGTATGATTCTTTTGTTTGATAGTGTGGTGATTATTTAATTTGTTTGATTTGTACTTATGATTTTCTTATTATTGTATGAAACACATAGATGTATAATTTGATATGTGATCCTTATGAAAGGGCTATGAAATGCAGCCTAGAGCTATGGAAATTATGTGAAAAATATGTGATCCCTTTTATTTGGTAATGTGGTAAATGTTTAAAACTTTTGTTAAACCTTTATGATCTCCTTGTCCTTGAACAGATATTTTCTTAAAAAGAATCTAAATTACACAACATTGCCTGCACCTACTCTTTGAATGAGACCTATTATTCACAAAGTCTTCTGATCACAATTCTATTACTTACAGCCCCCTAGAGAATTGATCTCTATAACTGTTTTTGTATACTGAGTTGTAACACTATTGATAGTTCCAACTTTCTTTTCCTGAATTCTCAACAAAGGACTATACGGGATGTATTTCTTACAGGAGCTTTTTATTTAAATGGAAAACATTTGCTCATTTGTGCCTATACATGTACCATTGTAAATTTTACCTATGTGGTGTTAAGTTCCATGTAAAGCACCCCGGTATTACGATCCTTCTTGAGTAATTTGTTTGGTGTATATGGTGTATATTATTTGAACATTCACTCTACTCCGTTGCGAGTATCATCATGAAAACTTCTCACTGCCTAGTAACATAAGAGCATGCCTTAACACCTATCAAATGAGTGCATGTCAATCGAAATGGTTACCGCGTGCATAAAGGTTTTCTGAAAAATTGAGATTCTCACATCCCATCACAGGAAGATCATGTGTCACCATAAATTTTGTGTCCACTTAGGTTATCCCTTAGCAAGTATCTCACTTGGGTTCTAGTATTGTGGTCGCCCATGACGTGGTCTTGTATCGCAGTCTACGAGTTAATATAGTAGAAACATGTCTATATTGTAACAAATGATTGTGTTCTCTTTACCCCTCCGCAACATGTGTTAATTGTGATATTTAGTTGATGAAATTGATGGTGCTAGTTCCCAAAACTTATTCAATGACCAACAAGAACATGCCCTTTTATGTATCACTATGACACTTCCTTTCTCAAGCCAAGAGTCATGGATAATTCATCATGAACATCTTCAAACCTTCTACGGTTATTTTTCACTGTATCATTGATGTTGGTTGTCCTTACACCTTCGCCGTATAGAATCATTGACTATATCATTGTCATATATGAGGAGTTTTTGCTACCCTTGGTATTTCACCTTCTTGGACTGGATAGGAGAGTTATTTGTCTTTCTCCTCGGAGCATCGTGTTAATCATTTTAACCCATCTAACAAATATATGATTTCATCCCAATATTAAGATGTACTAGCTCTATGGTTGCACCCTTTAAAAGTTGAGATTAGATGCCTTCAGATTTTTGCATATATTATGAGCACATTGATTTGGAAGACAAGTTATTGTATCTTTACTTCTCTCATATAGGATCAATTATCAGGAAGGGTTAACCTGTTTGAAGTATAATAATCTCATAAGTGTTCAACTTGTTTCCATTCTCATGGGCTTGTGGAATAGATTCCTTGTGTGAGTTAATGTTAAGAGTGCAATTCAACTTCATGTATTTTGAAACCCCGATATCATTCAAGGTGCAAGAGTATTCTTATTCTTGATAAACAAATTTTTTCTACCCTATAGGAAACTAATTGTTCGCGTACTCGAGTATTCCTCCTTAATAGTTCCTATTGCCAATATACGAGTTACCCATATGCCTTATTTGTCTAATAATTGATGTCCTCACAATGATTAACCATGTTAGTATCATTATTTATAACTTTCTGTGTCTCTTAACATAACCTCATGAAATGCTATGCTCAGATCATTAATGGATTCCTGAATAACTCCTGTCGGATCTTGTACTCTATTGTTCATTACTGTATAGATCTACTGGGTACTGAAGTTTTTAACATGTCAAAAAAGAATTATTCCAGTGTGACCCCATATATTCGATAGGTAATTTTATCGTTAATTTTATCATTAGTTTATGATATCACATCCTAGAGTGATTGTTGAAGGTAATCAATGGTTTAGTGTTAGTGTGGCTGTAGAGATTTATAGTTTAGAAAGATGGATGGGTTTTTCTCAATACTTTCCCCTATAGATGTTAGGTGAGTTGATAATGAAGGTTGCATAAGTATAGTTCACATTAGACCATGCTATGAGTATGATGTATACTATCACTATACTACATGTATTCTAGGTTTTCATATGTATATGTCTAAGAAAGTAGTTGGAGACCTTTTGTATATCACCCCGGAGGACACTATTGAACGTGAAGTTACTGGACTATTAGTTTATGCAAGGTATCTAGTTATCATCCTTTTTAGGTAAGTTTGAAGATTGGGAATATTTTTGCAAATGGGTTGTGGTAAGGCTTGTAAGTCGAGGAGGCCACCTTGAAGGCTGAAATTGTCATGGAAAGAAAATATTTTCTCTTGATTGTATAATAATTGGTTTTGATTTGAAAGGTACCTTATAGGTGTTGTGATTAAAAAATGTGCAGTCCATGTTTAGGTATAATTATGATAATATAGTGCATGTAATTGTGAGATTAGTATTGTTGATATATACAATGGTGTGCTTTGTCGAATTGTGGATGTGTTTTAGGGATGGTTTTAGTGGTTCTCTGACATGTGGATAGGCCTAGTTACAAAGGAGACTCTGCCAAATTTTCTGAAAACTTTGGGAGTTAGTCAAAATTTAGGGACTTGAGATAGGCTATAAAGGAGATATATCAAGTTAAGAATTTAGGGTGAACTCTACTCCTCATTCAGGGACGAATTATCCTAATAGGGGGAGAATGTAAGGCCTCGGAAATTTTTTCCAAGTAATTTGAAATTTTGTCGTGCCAAGATAGACTAATTATTTTATTTTGTGAGCAAATGAGGATTTAGGATATTATGGATATCAATTGGAAATGTTAATAAGTGTATAAGTCGTATTAGAAGTCAATTGGTGTCTAAGAAGAAGCCTTAGTCTAAGCCGAGTTGGAAATTTTCATATTAGACGAAAGTTGCAATGAGTGCGCACTTGAACTTACATTGAATGATCATATCTCCTGTTATATAAGGCGTTGTGTGAGGATCTGTCAATACAATTAAATCACTTTGAGTCTAGTTTCCAACGCAACAAATCGTGCATCATTTGGAGGTATATACAGAGTGTTATGACCATTTTACTGGGCATGTGTCACTAGGGCGCCCAGATGCGCGCCTGCGCTAAAACAAGTGTGCCCAAGACAGACCGCTGGGCAAACTAGCGCACCCAGATGCGCTCCCAGGTTCACGACCATGCTATTATCGGGCCTCTAAATACCCCAAGACCGGTCTAGAGTGTTCCCAAGTCATTTTTGGGGTTAAGGATTTCTCTCTCAAGGGGATTTCGTCCCAATCTTCATCCCTATGATCCAATGCAAGGTTTTTGGAGTACTTTGAGTTGATCACTACTCCTAATCACTTTTATTAACATGGATTGATCTTGAAAATTCTTAGATTCATTCAAATCCCTAAATTAATTCAAGAACACTACAAATTGGATTCTCAAGATTCTTACTAAAAGAGGTATATCTACTATCTTTAACTACTCTGTAATGATTATTCATCTAATATATATGCATTAGAACTCATGGGATGGCGATTGACATCCATAGATTCCTAAACTAGGTTGTGTTGGATTCATAGAGGTTGTGAGATGGGTCATTGAGGTATGATTCTTAGTGTAGTAGTATTATGTATGCATGCATGTGCAAATAGAGTTGTGGGAAGATTAATGAACATAAACGGTTAATGATTGGGTTGGGAAATTAGGGAAATCTTGTAAAAGAGAGTTAAACATCAAGACGCACAACTAGTGTTTGATAAAATGCTCCAATGAGATGAAACCATGAATACCTTCCTAATTTTTGTCTAGTTTTGCTATGTTTCAAGTAGATTGGGATTGCTAGAATTTCTGAAATATTGTAGTAACTTAAGGAAAGCTTAAACGAGGAATATATGGCTAGCTTTGATCCTTGTAAATTTGCCTTGTTTGGTGTACGGATATTCGGTGTGTGATATCTACGTGGATTGTCTTTGAAACTATTGTGATTGGTTTCATTTGAGTGTTTGTGGTTAAGTCTACCAATATAATTGTGCAAGTAATTGGAAATAAACTAAATGCATGATTGTGAAAGTGTTATATGGTATGATCTGAGAAACAAATGATGGAATGAAATCATAAATGATGCAATTGGAATAACTGTGGTAATAACACATTTGGTTGGTTGTGGAAAATTATTGTGGTGACTTAAATTGCTTATGAATTGTTGAAAAATATGGACACTGGTATTGATGGTTATGGAAATTTTTCGTGAATTATTGTTGTTACTTCTTGAGAAGTGTTGTTGTTATATATGAATTATTGTTGTTGTTGTGTTGTTTGTGAATTGTAACTATATGGTGGGATCAGGTTGCGCGCCGCAACATGAAGTGATAAGGTGTGGGTTGTGGTGATAAGGGTGGACGAGGTAATAAGGGAAAAAATTGATCGAAATCACAATTGAAATAAATATTTGAGCAAATTTGTGAAATCATTGGTGTGGAATTGTTGAAGGTTGGAAACCAGGAGAGATTGAGAACTTGTTTGGCTTGATTGTAATTTTCATGTGTTATTAGTTGATGCTTCTATTACTATTTTCTACTTGTGTATGGCTTGAGTTTACTTGGAATAGGTTTGTTCATATATAGCAGTACAATTCAAATGTACTGACGTCCCTTTTTCCGGGGGCGCTACATTTGCGTTATGATTGTAGGTGGATCTATAGAAGGTACTCCAGTACACCGACCGTAGCTGCTCATCACTTCTTGTCCGCTGATTCGATGAGCCCCTTTCCTTTCGGGGCACTATGTGGCTCATGCCACTTCTTATGGGATCTTGTTTTGGTATTTTGTAATAGGTATAGTCGGAGCGTTATTACTGGCAAGTGGTGTACTATCTTCTTTCATCTTTGGGGCTCCGCAGGCAGGAAATGTGGGTCGTGAACATATGTAATATGTACTTTGTATATTGGGTGTTGTAAATGTAAACCACGCTAAAGTTCATCCATGTTATGTACGCTTTTGTAAAAGCTGTTTCGATTATAATTAGTTGTTTCACTTGGTTAATAAGTGAATGAAATATTTTGTGTAACATGTGGGAAGGGAAATGCATCCAGGTCCGCTTGGCTGGGGATACTCGGTCGAGCATCGGTCATGCTCCTAGGATTTGGGGCGTGTCATAAAATTACCACTACTGAGATGATGAGATGATGATTAAGCTTTAGTAGTACATTATGTGCAATAGAAGGAGATGAATTGTAATTTTTTATGCTCTGAGATAAGAAGGATAGAAAAGTTCAAAAGGATGGCCTCGGGACCTATTTATAGGGAAGTTCTTGGAGACCAACTTACCTACCCAACCCGGACCGCAAAAAATGGGACAGCGGTCCGTTGAGCTCGAAACCAAAGGACACTGACAAATTGACCATTGCGGACCGCACAAAATGCGATGCAGCCAAAGTGGACCACCGCGGACCGCACAAAATGCAGTGCGGCCGCGGTGGTAAACTTCAGAGAATCCCAACTTTTGTCAAATCACTAGTGCGGTCCGCATTCATTTCTTGACCCAGCACAAAGGTCTTTGTTGCCGCACAAAATGTGACAACTTCAGAGAATGGTCATTTTCCAACTTTTTCCTACACTGCATCAACACATTCCTACAACATCTCACAACTAGTCAATCCAAAAATAAATCCTACACTACAATGAAATCAAATTAAAACAAAAAAAACGCATGGGTTGCCTCCCAAATGGGACGGATTTAATGTCGCATCATGATGCTTGTTACCATCAAACCATTTGAGATGAAGAAGTGCCACCACGTGGCTGTCATCAATTTTTCCCAAGCAGTTCTCTGAAAACTTCTCCATTTTTGTTCTTCAAGTCAGGTGCACCAAACGAGGTCAGTATCACCACTTCAAAAGGTCCACTCCATTTTGACTTAAGCTTTCGCGGAAATAGACGTAACCAAGAGTTGAACAACTTAACCAAATCACCCACTTTGAACTCCTTGCCATGAGTATATTTGTCATGAAGGCACTTCATCTTTTCCTTGTACAAAGGACGAACTGAGGTAGGTATAGAATCAGAATTTATCAAGTTCATTAAGTTGCTCCACTCCACACGAAGATTTGCTGCCACATCCCATTCAAGATTTAACTTCCTCAAAGCGAACATGGCCTTGTGCTCTAACTCGATCGGTCGATGGCACACTTTCCCAAATAAAAACCGATACGAAGACATTACCAATCAAAGTCTTGTAAGAATTCCTATAAGCCCACAAAGCATCATCGTTCTTCTTGGACCAATTAGTCCTGTTTGCATTGATCGTCTTTAATAATATACTCTTGATTTCCCTGTTTGAGACTTCAACTTGGTCTCTTGAAGATGATATGGAGTAGAAATTTTGTGGTTGACACCATACTTTGCAAGCAAAATGTCAAAATCTCTGTTGCAAAAATGGGACCCCCATAACTTATGATTGCACAAGGAGTGCCAAACCTTGTAAAAACTGTTCTTTTTGAGAAATGCAACAGCGCTCTAGGCCTCATTGTTGGGTAAAGCCTCGACTTTGACCCACTTTGAAACATAGTCAACCGCCACAAGAATGTATGTGTTCCCACACGAGCTAACAAACTGGCCAATAAAATCAATGACCCATACAATAAAAATATCAACCTAAAGAATGGGTTTCAGAGGCATCTCATCTTTCTTCGAAATTCTACACGCTCATTGACATTCGTCACACCTCTTTACGGGTTCACTTGCATCTTTGTACAATGTTGGCCAATAAAACCCACAACTAAGAAATTTGGAAGCCGTCCTCGCCCCACCATGATGGCCACCAAAGTGAGAGGAATGAAAATCCTCAAAAATACTCAATTGCTCTTCCTCCTAGACACACCTTCGGATCACACCATCCGTGAAAATCTTGAACAAGTATGGCTCAACCCAGTATAAATCCAAACTATCTCATTTGAGCTTATTCCTTTGGTTAGAAGAGAGTTCACACAGGATTATACCAGTCGCATGGAAGTTAGCAACATCCGCAAATCATGGCATACCATTCACCGACACCGAAAGGAGTTGTTCGTCGGGAAATGAATCATTGATCTCTAGGCCATCACGAGGCCTCCCCTCCTCCTCCAAGCAGGATTATGGTCCACCACTTGGTTTTCACTACCATTTCCGATTCACAATCTCCAAATCAAACTCTTTAAGTAACAAGACACATCGCATCAGTCTAGCTTTTGAATCCTTCTTCGTCATCAAGTACCAGAGTGCAACATGATTGCTATGGACTATGACCTTGGCACCCATACGATACGGCCAAAATTTCCCAACTGAGAACACAATATCCAAAAGTTCTTTCTTGGTCACCATGTAGTTCATTTGAGCATCATTTATTATCTTTCTCTCATAGGACACCGGATCAAATATTTTGTTCACTCTTTGACCCAAAAACGCCCCAACCGCAATATCGCGCACATCACACATGAGCTCAAAGGGCAAGCTCTAATTAGGTGCTTTAATGATAGGGGTGGTGGTCAAATTATGCCTGAGAAGTTCAAAGGCTTGCATACATCTCTCATAGAACACAAACTTGGCATCTTTTTCAAATAAATAGGGGATTCACTACCTTTGAAAATTCTTTGATAAATCTCTGGTAGAACCCGAATGCTCAAGAAACTTCTAACACTCTTGATAGAGGTAGGGGACGGAGTCTTGAAACCACATCAATTTTGATTTTTCCATCTCAATACCATGCTTTGAAATTGTATGCCCAAGAACTATTCCCTCTTCCACCATTTAGTGGCATTTCTAACAATTAAGAACAAGATTGGTTTCTTCACAACGGGCCAAAACTCTATCAAGATTTTCAAACACTCATCAAATGAATCTCACACGACACTAAAGTGATCCATGAACACCTCCAAATATCTTCCACCAATCGGTTCCATCATACACCTCTGAAATGTAGCCGGTGCATTACATAAATACGAAAGTCATCTGAGAAAAAGCAAAGGTGCCATATGGACAAGTGAATGTGATCTTCTTCTGATCTTTCAGAGCAATCAAGATTTGGTTGCATCCAGAATATCCATCCAAGAAATATTAGAAGGCACGCCCAGCAAGTCGGTCTAACATTTGCTCAAGAAAAGGCAATGGAAATAGATCCTTGCGAGTCACTGTATTCAACTTGCGGTAGTCCATGCATACCCCCCAACCGGTGACGGTTCTGGTAGGAATCAACTCATTTGTGAATTAACAACCACGGAATGCCACCCTTCTTCGGTGCGCATTGCACCGGCGAGGTCCAAGAACTATGAGAGATGGGGTACACAACCCTGGCATCCAACCACTTGATCACCTCCTTTTTCACAACCTCCTGCATTGCCTTGTTCAATCTCCTTTGACGCTCCATGGATGGCTTCACATCATCTTCCATAATAATCGTGTCCATACAAAATGAGAGGCTTATCCCCCGAATATTAGCTAAAGTCCATCCAATTTCCTTTTTCCGCTGTTATAGCACCGCCAATGTGGCATCAACCTACATGTTAGTAACACTAGAGGAAAGAATGACTGGCAAAGTAGAACTTGGGCCTATGAACTCATACCTGAGATGTGGAGGCATCGGTTTCAACTCCTACACCGGAGGTTCCTCAATTGAAGGTTTTGTTGGTGGAGTCTTCCTATTCTTAAGGTACATGGTTAGTTTTCTAGGCTTATAAGAGTAAGATCCCATCCCATATAAAGCATTCACACACTCCACTCGGCCCTCATCAACATTGACATCAAGATTCAACTATACGGCGTCCGGAGGATCCTCCATATTGATTATTGCACTAGTATCATCTACTATCACTGCCGTGACAAGGTTCAAAAAAGAGCATACCTCGGAACTATTGGGCTACTTCATTTATTTGCACACATGAAAGATCATTTTTTCATCACCCACCTGGAAGGTGAGTTCCCCTACTTCCACATCAACTAAGGTCTTTCCAGTAGCAAGGAAATGTCTCCCCAATATAATTGGAACTTCATAATCCACCTCCCAATACAAGATCACAAAATCAGTTGGGAAGATAAATTTCTCCACCCGGAACATTATCAATAATACCCAATGGTTTCTTCATCGCTATATCTGCCATTTGAAATCTCATGGAAGTCGGTCTCGGTTGCCCAATACCCAAACCTTTGAAAACTGAGTAGGATATCACGTTGATACTTGCCCCTAAATCACATAAAGCCTTAGCAAAGTATGCACTGCCAATGGTGCAAGAAATGGTAAAAGCACCGGGATCTTCAAGCTTCGGGGTCATTTAATGCACTATTACACTAACTTGTGTAAGTCATCTTTATAGTTTCACAATCCATGGACTATTTCTTTGTTACCAAATCCTTCATGAATTTAGCATAGCGTGCCATTTGTTCAAGAAACTCCATCAAAGGCACATTAATGGACAAGCTTTTCATCATATCAATGAACGTTTTGATCTGCTTCTCATTTTTTTGCTTCACAAGCCTTTGAGGATAAAGGGGAGGTGGCCTTGGAAAAGTATCCTTGGCTTTAGGCACAACCGACTTTGGAATGTCTATTACATGTTCCCTAGATGGGTTCAAGTCATTTTGATTTTCCACTTCGGCATCTTGAATATCAGTCCTCACTTCTTCATTTACATTCTCAGCAATCACATTTTCAACCACAAAAGGTACTTTATTTTCTTGTAACTCAACATCATCACCAAAAATTTTCTTTTGTTAGGAGGAATTCACATTACCCCATTGTCCACTCCTTGTAGTTACCGCCATAACATGATTGTTCACACCCTTCGGGTTTACTACGGTATCACTTGGTAGAGTACTCTTAGGGCGAGTATTCAACGATTGTGAGATTTGACCTAGATGAACCTCCAAATTCCTAATTGAAGTATTGCGGGAAGACAATTGAGCATCAAAATCTGCATTCTTCTTCATCAATTCAATTCTCCCCATGTCATTGTTGGAAGAACTAGGACCTTTGGATGGAAATGGGGGCGGATTGTTTGGTTGTTGGTACATTGGGGGCCTTTGAAAGCTTTGCCCCCAGTTTCCTTTATTGCCATTGTTCCACCCATCTTGATTGTTGATACCACCCCAATTGTTATTGTTACCATTCCAATTACCCTTATTGCTCTGATTGTTGTTCTGGTTTCCCCCACGGGAATTTATGTTGTTGTTCCCCAATTGTCATTAACTTGTTTTTCATTGCTCCAATTGGAATGTGGTGCATGGTGAGAATTTAGCAAAGTCATGCATTCATGCTATGGTACCTTGTGTAGTGATTGATACGGTGTTCATGTATTAAAAGCGTGCCTGGTAGAGAATTTCAAATATTGGAATTGGGAACTCAGCTTATTTGCTTGTACAAAAGGGCATATCTTCAGAATTGATCGAGCTAATGTGCTCAACTGGGTTGTAGTAGCACGGGTAGCTGCACGAGATATTAAACAGTAATTTCGGACAACTCTAGCACACTTCTTAGCATGTTCAAGGACGAACGTATGATTAAGTGCGAGAGAATGTAACGACCTGATCAGGCGTTTTGAGCTGTAATATGTTGTTCAAAAGTTTGAGGCTATGAGTAGCTTCACTTCAGGTATTATGACTTGTACGCATGGTCGGGATTGAATTTAGGGAAGTTTGGAGGATTTTGAAAGAGAATCCTCATTTCGAAAGCTTTATGATGAAAGAATTGACTAAGATTGGATTTTGAGTAGACAACGTCGAAATCAGGATTCAAATGTTTCACCAGGTTTGTATGATGATTTCGAACTTGGGTGTATGTCCAGATCGGGTTTTGGAAGACCGGGAATGCTTCGGCACTTATTTTTGAAGTTAGCATTTCTGGAAGAATTTCATAAGCTTGGGTCGAAGTGCATTTCACTATTATCAATGTCCGTTTGGTATTCCGAGTCTTGGAATAGCTCCGTATGGTGATTCTGGTATTGGGAGCGCAATCGGGAGTGAATTCGGATGTCTGTGGGTCATTTCAGAATCATTTGGCTAAAAATATAAAGATAAAGGTCTTGAGGAGTTTGACCGGAAGTGAATTTTTTTATATCGGGGTCGGAATCCAATTTCGGAAGTTTTAGTAGGTCTATAATGTGAAATGTGACTTCTTTGTAAAATTTGAGATCAATCGGACGTGATTTGATAGATTTTGACATCGAATGTAGAAGTTTGAAGTTCTAATGTTTATTAAGTTTGAATTGGGGTGTGATTCATGAGTTCGATGTTGTTTGATGTAATTTGAGGCCTCGAGCAAGTTCGTGTCATGTTACGGGACAGGTTTGTGTGATTGGACGGGGCCTCGGGTGCATTTTAGGGTGGTTTCGGATCATTTTTGGCTATTTTAAAATAGTTGATGCTAGTTTCAGGTGTTGTTCTTCGCATTCGCGAGAATCCTCTCACGTCCGTGAGGAAGAATTTGGCTTCAGTGACTCTATTCTCCATGTTCGCAAAGAGTTCCTCGCGTTCGCGGTGAAGGAAATCTCTGTTGCACAGGTCTGACGTCAAAGGCTCATATCTTACAATCTATTAGGAATTTGGAGATGATCCAAATATGAAAGTAATAGAGCTTTTTATCTAGTTTTCAAAAATTTAAACCATAGAGAATTTATATATGTATACCAAACGGTATGGTCTGTACACTACAGGCTCCCCGTGAAGATGAAAAAACAATTTGTGTTGCATAGGGCTGATTTGGCAGCTTATATCTAAAATCATGTAAGGAAATGGGAGATGACCAAATGATGAAAGTTGTAGATCTTTGTGTATAGGTGTTAATACATTAAACCATTTGTCATTTGGAGTTTTGTACAAAATATTATGATTATTATACTAGAGGCTATCTGAGAAGAGTATGGAAAATGGTTATTTGGAATTTTCTTCGTCACGAACGTGATGGGGGTCTCGCGAACATGAAGAAGAGTCTACTGGGAAGTGTATATGTGTAAATGTATGGGTTTTGGCTCATCTTATCTCATTTCTTCCATGGGAGCCGACCTAGGAGTGATTTTTGAGGTCCATTTTCATCATCCATGTCATTTTGGGATATTGAATGAAACTTAGGAAATTTGTGTTCTTGGATTGACCATGATATTGGACATGAAATTGAGAGCCAATAATGTATTTGAGTTCGTGAGTTTGTGGGTAAACTTCATATTTGAATGGGAATCTGGGCACGTGGGCCCGAGGGCGATTTTGTTAACTTTTCGAGCGGAGGTTGAATTTTTTATAAATTGAATTATTATTAGTAGTAGGGTGTATTTTCATTGGTTTGCCCATTATTTGGCTAGTTTTGAGCGTTCAGGAATCGATTTTAGTCATTGGAAGGGTCTTGGAAGCCAATTATTGGATTTCGGAGTGAGGTAAGTCTCCTTTTTGATAGATTTTGACATCGAAATAATTAGTTATGTTCTCCACTAAGCCGAGGGTCGATTGGAAACAGCCTCTCTGCCCTTTCGTGTAGGGGTAAGGCCCGTCTACATATTACCCTCCCCAGACCCCACTTTGTGGGAATATACTGGGTAGTTGTTGTTGTTGTTGTTGTTGTAAGTCTCCTTTTTAACCTTGTAAGAGGGAATTGTCCACATTGATGAAATAATTAGTTATGTTCTCTTATTTGTTGGGGATACATATGTACGAGCTGACGAGGGTCCGTACATAGCTACTATTATGTTTAAGTCCGAGTAGTCTAAGGCCCAAAAACATGCTATACATGAAATAATTGTAATCTTATTGACAATTGAAATTGCCTAAATCATATCGAATTAGTAAAAGAATTTCTAAAAAGGGTTAAACCTCATTTTCTAAAATCGTTAAAAGAGAATTGACTTTTCCTTGGATAAATATTTCTTGGTGAATTCTTAATTGACCGTTTGAATGTGTGTATCTATGAGTACCTGTATCGCACGTATGTTTCACAAGCGGAGTAACTCTATTATTTATATTTTACCACGTCACACATATGATTCGCGAGCGGGGTAATAGATGCATCTATGGTTCACGCTATTCGACCCGCTGGTAGTGCAGAGTTTAAATATTTATTGGATTGGGTCGTGCGACTTCGGCATAATTTGCCCGTGCTTGTAATGCTTGCTTGATAATTACAAATTGATATTGCCTCTCTGGTTTGAGATAAATTGATAAATAATGAATTATGAATTAGGATACTTCTAAATATAAAAAGAAATGTTTACTTGTTTCTTGACTTACTTGAGTTTTGTGTCGTTTTTAAAAATCCATGATTAATTGCATTATTAATATATTATTATTGAAAAACTAATAAGTGTCGAAGTCGACCTCTTGTCTCTGCTACGTCGAGGTTAGATGGATACTTACTAAGTAAACAATTTTTTGTACTCATACTACACTTGTTGTGCATTTTTGTTACATAGGCGCATGTATGTCTAGTGGCCTAGTTGGGCGCAACGGCATGGTTGATACAGGGACTTAGGTGAGTTGTACCTCTCGAGACTTCCCGAAGCCAACAGAGTCTCCTTCAGAGTATTGTACTGTATTTTGTTTCTGTCCAATTTGTATTCTGGACTTTGCTGTATTACATTATTTCCTAGAAACTACTCATGCACTTATGACACCAGATTCTGGGATGATTATGGGGTATTCTCTATTAACTTCTAAATATTCTTTTATATATTTTGTAAAGATTAAATCTTACTAGCCAAATTGAAGGAAAATCATAGTTTTCACAATTATTTAAATGAGAATTTAATTAAGTATTTACTGTTGGCTTGCCTGGCAGCGCTGTCCGGCGCCATAACACCGCTTAGTGGGTTTTAGATCGTGACAAGTTTCTTGAAATCGATTCAAGATAATTGAGCAAAAGCCAAGCTTCTCAAGGCTCAAGGCCATAGACGACCACCATTTTCGAAACTGACAAATTTTTCTTTGTGTAAAGTAGGAATAAAACAGTGCAAGAAAAGTGGCTAAAAAAAGAGTAAATAAGAAAAGAGCCGACAAAGGGAAGTTTCTCAAATCTTTGCCTTTATTTGTCTTGCTAGTTTTCATAAAATACTACTATTGATCTTTACATTTTTCCCTCCTAGGATTAAAATGCCTAGTCTGATGGATTTTCCTCCCAATAAAAATCTTAGTCTGATGAATCTTTCTTATAAGATAGAAAACCTAGTCTGATGAATTTTCTCCTATGATAGAAATGTTAGTCTGATTAATATTTAGTCACAACTCAAAATTCATTAAGGGTTGTGATGGCACCAGACAAGACTGTAAGGCTAGCCAATCATAAATACTTAATCCTAGCCTTGTTTTAATAATGTTGAAAATTATGATTTTTCCTTCAACTATACTAGCAAAAGACAATCGTTTCAAATTAAATATAAATATTTGGAATTAATACAAATACCCCATAATCAACCCAGAACCCTGTGTCACAATTGAATGCAAATTTACTAGGGAATGAAATAAAATATAATAACCATCCGGAATACAATTAGACAGGAACGAAATAATGCAGTATAGTACTCTGAGGGAGACTCTGCCGGCTATGTATCATCTCACAAAATACAGCTCATCTAAGTTCCCGTATCAACCATGCCGCTATGCCACTAAGCCATTAGCCACACACAAACATGTGCTACAAAATGCACAGCAAGTGTAGTATGAGTACAAAAATGATCTGTACCCAGTAAGTATCCCGTCTAATCTTGAAGAAGTAGAGATGATGGATCGACTTCAATACTTACTAGTGATCTAATAGTAATATACCAATAATATAGTAAATTGTGGATTTTCATAAAGATGGTTGTACCACACTAACATGAAGCAAGTAAGCAATTCTTTTGTTAATATGAATTTTCAAATTAATTTTTCATCATTTATACATTTAACTCAAGCTAGGGAAACAAATATAAATATATATGAATCTCACTGTAAGCAATACAAGCATTCCAAAATCATGCTGAAGCTGTACATCGCGATCCAACAAATATTCAAACTGTGCACTGCCGGAAGGTCGAATGACGCGAACCATAGATGCGTCTATTTAATCTACAGAGGCATTCGGCCCATTCCAAAATTAAACACGCACATACAGTCAATCAAGAAGTCAACATGGACCAATTTTCCAAAGAAAAGCCAATTCTCTTTTAACAATATAAGAAAATTGAAGTTTAATCTTTTTAGAAATTTACTTACTAATTCAATGTGATTTAAGAAATTCACTCTGTTAATAAAATTGCAAATATTTCAAGCATAGCATGTTTTTGGGTCCTAGAATACCCGGACTTAAATATAATAGTAGCTACGCACGTACTCTTGTCACCTTGTGCGTACATAGCCCACAAATAAGAGCCAAATCCAATTAATTAACCTATAGGTACAATTCCCTCTTATACTGTTATAAAGCAGACACACCTCACTCCAAAGTCTATTTTCCAATTCAAGAACGCGCTCAAACCTCTGCATCGGAGCAGAACGATCCAAAACTCAAAGTGCTAGTTGAGAGCCCTCTTCCAAATGTTCCAAAATGTCCCAAGAGATGAAACAAAATGAGCTAAATGCACTATGTCTCAAAATTAGTAGCTGTGCATAGGCCTCGGATGTGGCATCTACGACACCTGGTTCGCAAATTCGACAGCCGCAAATGCGAACATGGGCCTCCCCTGCCAAGGTCGCAAATGCGACCAATGAGTCACAAATGCTAACTCTGAGGTTACAAATGTGAAATCTGCCTCAGGCCAGGCTCCAGGAATCCTCACTCACAAATGCGAACAACCCTGCAACTGCTTCCAAGAAAACCAGAAATTCTGGTGTGTTATCAACCTCTTCCGCACGTCCGAAACTCACCCGATGCCCGCAAGACCTTAAACAATTATACCAACATTTACAAAACATGATACGAACTCCCTCAAGGCCTTGAAATCACATTAAATAACGCAAAAATCATGAATCACACTCCAATTCAAGCTTAATGAACATTAAAATTTCGAACTTCTACTTTCGTGGCTTAAACATATCAAATCACGTCCGATTGATCTCAAATTTTGCGCACAAGCCATATTTGACATTACGGGCCTACTCCAACTTATAGAGTCAAAATGAGGCCCTGATATCAAAAAGTCTACTTCCGAAAAAAATTCTCAAAAACCTTCAAATTTCTATCTTAAGCCAAATGACTCCAAAATGACCCATGGATCTCCAAATTCACTTCCGATTGTGCTCCCAACACCAGAATCACCATACAAAGCTATTCCTTGATTCGGATTCCCAAACTTACTTCGATAACACTGAAATGCACTTCAACCCAAACTTATGAAATTCTTCAGAAAATACGAACTTCCACAATAGGTGCTGAAACAATTTCGGGTCTTCCAAAGCTCGATCCGTACATACGCTGAAGTTCAAAATCATCATGCAAACCTACTGAAACCTTTGAATCGCAATTTTGTGGCCGCCTACTCAAAAAACCCAATATTAGTCAGTTCTTCCTGCTACATCTTTCGAAATGAGAATTTTCTTTCCAAATCGACTCTGAACTTCCCGAAATTCAATTCAGACCACACATACAAGTGATAATACATGAATTGAAGCTACTCATGTCCTCAAAATACAGAACGATGCGCTAGAGCTCAAAATAATCAGTCAGGTCGTTACATCTTTCTCCGAAGATACTAAAAAAAAAAAAAAGAGGCCTAAGCTGATGAACTTTCTCCTATGATAGAAGACCTAGTTCGATGAACTTTCTCCTATGATAGAAATGTTAGTATGATGAATCTTTCTCCTAAGGTACCAAAAAAACAGAGACCTAGTCTGATGAACTTTCTCCTAGGATCAAAATCTTAGTTTAATAAATCTTTTTCTTAAGATAGAAGGCATAGTCGGATGAACTTTCTTGTAAGATTAAAATCTTAGTCTGGTGAATTTTTTCCTAAGATAGAAGACCTATTTTGATGAAATTTCTCCTAGGATATAAATCTTAGTCTGATTAACTTTTCTCCTAAGATTAAAATCTAGTCTGATGAATTTTCTCCTGGTATAATAATTTTTTTAATAAAAGGGAAGTCTCAATTTTAAAAAAGGGTCAATTATTAGTTTTCTAAGTTATTAATCTTTAGTTTTCTTGAAATCGGGGATCCCTCCTAGAGAGTAGGGTCAGTTTTTACTTTTGTCAAGCTTAGTTTATAATTTTCCGCAATCTCAATCTTACATCTTCGAGACACACTTCCTAATATGGGTCATTCAGGTTTTTTTAAGCAGCCACGTTTGCTAGTCGAAATTTTCTTGGTTTTAATCATAGGAGACGCACATCCTAGTCGAATCTTCAATTTTATTCTCATCAATAGAATAGACATATAGTTCTGCTAACAACTCACAAATCTTCCTAGCGTAAACTGGGGCAGAAATATTTCTTTTGTTTTGTCTGTTTTGCTATAGTAGTAGGCACCCACCAGGAGAACGAGGTAATTCATTTTAGAGTTACTTCGAATTTCAAGTCAGTAATAAGCACCCACCTATAGAACGAGGGAAGTCACTTCAGAATTCAATTAAAGTTAGCACTAGCAGAAGCTCGCGAGAAGAGTGCGAGTCAACAGTCTGAGATGACCAAAAATTAGTCTCAATACAAGAGAGAGAGAGAGATAGAGAGGGGGAGGGAGGGAGAGAGAGCGAGATTTACAGAGAAGAAGAATCCAAATGCATAAGTAGAAAAATAGATGAGAACAGCTCAAGAAGTGTTTGAAGTCACGAGCACATTGTGTCCCATTTTGATCCGATGAATTAGCACCTGCATCTAGCAAGCATCAAGGTTCAAATCAAAGTCTGCATGAAGAACCATTCAAGACTCAAGATCAAGCTTTAGAAGACTCATAGATAGGAATCGTGTAATTCATACCTAATAGGTTTGTTTAGTTCTTTTAGATTTTTATTCTGGTGTATTAATGGGACAACGAACCGGAACCTCTACGGCACATCAATCGGCTCTGCACCTCGGTAGACTCTATCACCTCATTCACTTTTGAACTACAAGTGGCCCGATTCCTTTATAGCCAAGGATATGTAGGTAGCTCAAATGCCAGGGCTCGGTCACATCCTCTTTTCTTTTATTGTTTGATCTCTCTAAATAAGGGCCGGGTCAAAAAATTTGTTGAGTCATTCTTTATCTGAAAACTCTTCGTATTTCCAGAAAGAGGGACACCTGTAGACATGTAATTTTTTACCTTTCCAAATATTTTGCATATTTAGCACTTAAGTATTTAGTTTAGGTCTAATATCGTTAGTTCAACTAGTTTTGACTCTTTACTTTATTTTGTCACAAAAATAAAAATTACAAAATAGTTTTTTATTTAGCTAAATGATATTTTATTTAGTTATTTTTAGTTAATCTACTTTTCATAAAATTTAAAAATGCAAAAATAGTTCCACTTTGTTTTCTGGAATATTAGTTATTTGGTATGAATATTATTTTAATTTTGCAATAATTTTAATTTAATTAATTTTATATCTTTTTGTATGATATTTGAAAATACCAAAAATAGGTTTGTTTTAATGATTACTTTTATTTTAGTTGTTATTTTATATAAGTAGAATTAATTAGTAAATGAGGTAGTATTTTTAGTCCTGTTCAACAAGAAAGAATAAAATTTGGGCTCAAAGAATCATTTTTTAAGCCAATTTTCGGACCTTTAGCCCACAATTCATAAACCCATTAACCCACCCTAATCTCTGAAACCTAATTCCCTACACAAAAGAGGGGGCAGCTTCATATCTGCGGAGGGGGAACTCAAGAAAAGGGGATTTGCACAAAAAGAAGGGAAAAGGGGATTTGCACTAAGAGAACGAAAAGAGGGGACGGGAAACAGAAGCTAAGAAAACGGACAAAAAACATAGAGGGGAAGGAACAGCACCGGGATATTGAGCAGTAACAATCTCTAGCGTCGCGGTCTTCATCCTCACCATAATTAACGACTTCTTTTTCTTTTCAAGTAAACAAGTTTGGTTAGTATGCAAGAGTTGGCTAAGATTTAAAATTGTCATTAATATTAACGAATACTTAAGCAAGTGGTGGACCCAAAAATCTTTTTATCCTAATAATAGTAATGATCATATGTCAAAATTATCTTACACCTAATGGCCAATATGACGTTTTGATTCACCTTTCCTTTTGTTTCCGTCTGTAATCTTCTGTTTTTGTTATGGATGTTTAGATTTTTCGTCTACAAGTGTGCCTGATATTGTTTGTTTGATACGTTCTTGCTTCTTACTTTAGATGTTTTGAAATCGGGCGGTTTAATGACCAAGTAATTTTATTTTATTTTTTAATCACTAGGAATATGCTTAAGTCGATCACACGTGGGTGTTTAGTCGCATTTTGAATTTATTATCGTTATTATGTACACGTTCGCGCGAAGTGATAACAGTAGTTTCTAAAAATTAATATTTGTAGCTTGCTTTAATCGCAATTAATAATAAATTATCGTGACTACGGATATGGTTCCCGTGGCATAGTCATGATACGTAACATTAAAATTCGAGTGCACGCTGGCGTGACTCGACCCACAACTTTAAATAATAATAGAACAAATATTTTTTAGAATGCGAGTACGGTTCCTGTGGCGTGATTCGAAATATACATAAAAACAACGAGTGCACAACATCGTGATTCCTTCAAATAATTTCCATAAATCCTAAAAAGCGGTTAAATAATTAAAAATGTGTAGAAAGTTAAAAATGCACAATAGTTTTAAGCATGTATTAAATCAGATAATTAGGTCAATATTAATAGTTGAGCGACTGTGCTAAAACCAGGGAACCCGGAAATGCCTGACACTTTCTCCCGGGTTAACAAAATTCATTTCTCGAATTTCTGTATTCGCAGTCCATAAATAAGAGTCAAACTTCCTCAAATCGGGATTTTAAATCAGTGACTTGGGATACCATAAATTATCCTAAATGGCGACTCTAAATGTTAATATAAATAATTTCGTTTCGGTTATTGTCACTTTAGTTAGAAAAACTCTCCTATAACCCCTCAGGGTAAAGAAAGGAGGTGTGCCATCAATATGCCTGGTAAATTGGACAATAATAATATATATTGGTGAAATAATAGTTACTTGATGGAATCCATTTCTCGATTTAGAGATTGTTGATACACCTTAATGAAAGCTTATAATTTTCATCTGTAAATCCGGCTGGTGGATTTTGTATTCGACACATGAAATAAGTTAAGTAAAAGCCTAAAGGAAATAATTTATAAAATAAATCGTCAGTTGTTGATACCCAATTTTTTCGTATAATTTTTTTAAAATGCATATACACCTCTAACACTGCGCATTGGCATCAATTGGTATTTTTTTCATAATTTTTATTTTTTTAATTTAATTTATCTCAGTATTCCATTCATATATGTAATTGCAAATTTGCATGACAAGTGCATTAAAATATTTCTTGATTTAATATTACTATTTATGGTCCTATTGTGTTTAAATTATCTCATAAATAGCCAAATTGGCACCTTTGCGCTATAATTACAATAACTTTGCAATTATAGCTCAAGCGTACATTTTTATATTATTTTATTATAAATTAGTCCTTTGCATTTTTAAATACTAATAACTATTTTTAAAACATTTCTATGCATAAAATTCTCTTTTTATATTTAGTAATTATTTTACAAACTAATTTTAATTAATGTTTTGGGATATTTAATACTAGCCTCTTTTATTTCAAGTTTGTCCTAAAATTAACCAGCCCAGTGCCACTTTATTGACTAGCCCAAAGGATCCCAGACCCAATATCCACCTAGGCGACCCAAAGTCAATATCAAATCATGATCGTTGATCCTTTAGATCAAAGGTCCACGTTAATACTTACCTTTTTAATCAAGCGACCCCTACCCATAAATCCTAACCATTCTCATCATACACTCGCCCTAATATCCCTAATCCTCTCTGTCTCTCTGTGATCCAACATTAACCCTAACCGTCGCCACCCAAAACTAGCCCTAATCGCTTTGATTCTTATTTAATCTATGGATTCCCATGGCTATACAAGGCTTCTACTTGTCTCCTTTTTTCCCAGTTGCTCAATTATGTGGTTTCATAGAAGGACCTCAAAGAGATCTGGTCCAGATCTGGTCCAGATCTCGTTTACAACTCTTCAAGAATCTGTTTATGGACTTTGAGTGCTTTCTATCAAACTTTTATGGTTCAAACATTTCATCCAAAGGCTATCTTCTGTTTGCCCTTTCTCTTTTCTTCAAGAAATCTAATGTTTAGACGTGAATCGGTTCAGATCTCTATAGATTTGGAGCGGTTCTGAGTTTATCTATAATGATCCGGTCGCTCGTTTCGTGTATTGCTGCTATGTTTTCCTCATTTCTGCTTCTTATTGTCTTATTCGGCTATATTATGTGTTATCGGGTAGGTTGGCTCAGGTTCGGAAAGATTTCGGTAAGGTTTGAGACCCGTAGTCTCTTTTGAGTAAGCTTAAGTTGGAAAAGTCAACTAAATGTTGACTTAAGTTAAAAAGGGCTCGGATGTGAATTTCGATGGTTCGAATAACTTTGGGAGATGATTTAGGACTTAGGAGTGTGATCGAGATGTGTTTTGGAGGTCTGGAGTAGATTAAGGCTTGAATTGGTAAACTTCAAATTTTGGCATTTTCCGGCTGATAGGTGAGATTTTGATATAGGGGTCGGAATGAAATTCCGGGAGTTGCGGTAGGTCAGTTGTGTCTTTGGAGATGTGTGTGAAAAAATTTAGGTAATTCAGACGTGGTTTCATTACTTTTTTATGAAAAGTGGAATTCAGAATATTTTTGGAACCTTAGGCTTGAATTCGATGTGATTTGCTTGATTAGATGTTGTTTGAGGTATTTTGAAGAGTGGTATAAGTTTGGATAGTGGTATATGACATGTTAGTGCTTTTGGTTGAGGTCCAGGGGGCCTCGGGGTGATTTTGGATGGTTGACGGAAGTTTTGGAGTTGGATTTGGCAGCTGAAGATTTCCCATTGCTGTCATAACTGCACCTGCAGCTGGAGGACTGCAGGTGCGGGCTCGCAGAAGAGCCCAGAGGGTCGCAGATGCGGACTTGGTCCTGGGGAGCTGGAACCGCTGAAGCGGCTGGGTGAGCCCACATGCGTAGTATTCCATCTCAGATGTAGAGCTTGGGATTTAACTGAAAATCACAGGTGCAGTGGTTTGGACCGCAGAAACGGTACTGCAAGCGCAGAAATAGGACCATTGATGCAAAAATCCTCGGTCAGAAAGTATAAATGATTTCCTGCACGATTTTTGAGTTATTCTTCCCCTTTTTCATGTGGGTTTTAGCTCGAGGGAGCTATTTGAAGAGGGATTAAGAGGGGAATTCATAGAGGTAAGGTTTTTGGACCCTAAACTCGTTTCTTTGGTGTAATTTCACTGATTTGGCTTAAAATTAATGGAAATTTAAAGGTTAAAAATTGGGAATTAGGGCTTGAGATTAGAGACCTTTGAGTAAGGGTGTGAAGGATCATTCGCGGTTGGATTTTTGTACTTTTGATATGGATGAACTCGTGGGAGTATAAGGAGTTTATTGATGTAAATTTTATTGGATTCCGAGACGTGGTCCAGGGGGTCGGGTTTTGGTTAATTTTAGGATTTATGTGGTAATTTGATTATTTTCGCATGAGCTTCGTTCCCTTAGCATATTTTAATGTCATGATTCTGATTTTGGATAGATTCGATGCGAGTTATGACCGATTCAAGGGGCAAAGGCATTGCGGGCTAGAGTTTGGACCGGATATAGGTGAGTAATGATTGTAAATGTTGTCCTGAGGGTGTGAAACCCCAGATTTCACATTGTTGTGCTATTTTTGAGGTGTTGCACACGCAAGATGACGATCGTGGGGTTGTGCACTACTGGGAATAGTGACTAAGTCCGTCCCTAATGACTGTTTTACTGCATATTCATTGAAAACTATTTGCTATTATCATGTGTTTGGGATGAATGCAATATTTGGGCCTCGTGCCAACTGTTTTGGACCCTTAGGCGATTTTCATTTATATTCGTCATTATTTTGACTTGATATTTGTACTCAGTCATGCTATATTCTACTGTTTTCATAACTCAATCATGTCTACTCCGTTTTGACATCTTAAATGATATTTTGAGCTGAGCATCATATTTAATGTGCCCGATTGGCTTTTAATGATTTCTTCCATTGTAGGGCGGAGGGCCTATGTTGTGAGGTTATTAGGCAATCAGACTGCACGCCGCGTCGCCGCGTCGATATTGAGCCGATTCATGATTATGAGGTCGAGGGCCTGAGTTGTACGCCACAAGATGGTTTGATACGAGGCCGGGAGCCTATTGGATTATGACTCTAGATGACTTGTTATTGTGCTTGCGCCATAAAGGGCCCCTCCCGGAGTCTGTACACACCAAGTGAGTGCGGGTACCCAATGTGTGATGTGATTTAGCCCGAGAGGCTGATGTTGTTCCATGTTATTGCCCAAGGGGCTAATACGAGTGATTGTGAGATAGACCGAGGGACTGATTCTATTGGTACTTTGCCCGAGGGGCTGGTTTTATGTGTTTCTATTTCTCACTTATTTTCCTTTACTCTTTTAATTGTTCAAAAATGTTTTAACGAAGCTTATACTGAAATAAGGTGTTTTTATAAGCTTTCGTTGTTTTATTGCATTGTATTGGTTTTACACCGCCTCTTTGTAGCATTGTGCTGCATTTTACGTGTTTTCTTATCGCTCAGTTGCCTTAACTTTTATTACTCACTGAGTTGGCGTATTCTAGTCCCGCTAGCGCGGGCTGATTGCTTCTAGCAGGCTGTTCGGAGTTCATTAGATAGTTGTTCGGCGTTCGCAACATAATGTTTCTCATTCCTATATTTATTTTCCTTGTACTAGACTGTGTAGACTTTTCGTACTCTTAGACGAATATTTTAGATGCTCATGATTGGTGACACCCAGATATCGCGCTGCGTTGTTTTTGCAAATTGTTCTACATCACTTATTTTGGGATTTATAGCATATTATTGACTTAAATTGAATTGTTATAATTGTTAAATTAATATTGGGGATTTGTGTTGGCAGGCCTTGTTTCACGATAAGTGCCATCACTACCGGGTCTGGTTTAGGGTCATGATAAGTTGGTATCAGAGCTTAGGTTACATACGTCTCACGAGTCATGAGCAAGTTAGTAGAGCCTCGCGGATCGGTATCCAGACATCTGTATTTATCCTCGGTAGTTTGCACAATCTTTAGGAAAACTTCATATTCTTGAAATTCTTGTCATGCGAATCTCTTCATACAAGTACTAAACTTCTGTAATTCTATTTTCTCACAGATGCTGAGGACACGAGCGACTGGTCAGGATGGACGACCACTAGCGCCATCAGCTGTGGCCACTACAGGCCGAGGATGCGCTTGAGGCCGTGGTAGGGGCAGGGTTGTAGCCAGCGAAGTAGCTAGGGCAACACATGCAGATCCACCAGTTGCCCCAGTTCAGGATCATGTCCCAGTTGTGGATGCTCGAACAACACCAGCTCATGTACCAGTTGTGCCTATTGTGATTCCTGGTCTTCAGGAGGACCTTGATTAGATTCTACCAGTATGCACTGGCCAAGCTCGGGCGGTCTCACTTACTACAGTCCTAGCTACTTCTCCGGCTGGGAGAGGCACTCAGACTCCTACCGCTCACACAACTGAGCCGGTTATGCAGGGACTTTAGACACCGAGGGCGCATCCAACACAGCCGGTTGCAGCTGTTCAAGACTTCAGCTTCGACTTTCAGTGGTGCAGAGGGCGAAGATGCCCAGGTATTCTTGTATAAGTGTTAGAGAATTTTTCGTACCGTGGGTACTCTGGAGACTAGCGGGGTCTCTGTCGCTATTTTTCAGTTTTCTCGAGCTGCCTTCACTTGGTGGGAGGCTTATGAGAGGCATAGGCTTGTTAGTGCAACACCCCTATCTTGGAAGCAGTTCGCTATACTCTTTTTGGAGAAGTACGTACCACAGTCTAGAAGAGATGAGATGCGCAAGCAGTTCGAGTGGTTTCGTTAGGAAGAGATGACGATGATGTAGTATGATATGTGGTTCTCAGAGTTAGCTCGTCATGCTGTTTGGTTGGTCCATATGGAGAGAGATAGAGAGAGGGAGGGGATTAGCAGATTTGTTGATGGCCTTACATACCAGCTTCGTATTGTTAGAACAAGGGAGAGGGTGTTTGATGCTACTTTTGAGAAGGTTTTAGACATTGCTCGTGAGATTGAGTCAGTTCGGCGCCAGAAATGAGATGAGAAGGAGGCCAAGAGTCCTCAAGGATCTGGTAGTTTTCGGGGCGCTCTATCGAGGGGTCAGTTTCAGCACGGCAGAGGTCGTCCATTTAGATATGCTCAGTCGGCTCGCCCATGTTTTTCTGGGGCGTTATCATGTCATGGTTCTCACAGTTCTCAACAAAGCTAGTCACACTCAATGCCCTTCCAACCCAGTGTTCGTCCCATGCTCTGTCAGATCAGGGCTTTTCTATGTTAGACGCATCTACTAGCCATTCCAGTGTTAGGGGTTCCCTTCAGTCCCTGTCTCCAGCACGAAGGAGTTACTATGAGCGTGGAGAGTTGGGCCATATGTGGAGGCAGTGTCCTCGTCATCTTGGGTGTTTATCTCAACATAGAGTTCATCGATCGGCTCAGCAACAGTTACTTCACCACCACCCACCCACCCATCTAGGGGTGGAGGTCAGTCATCTAGGGGTCTCCTTATACGTCGATGTCAATCGGGTGGTGGTCAGGATTTTTTCATGCACTTCGAGCTAGACCCGATGATATTGCTTCAGACGTTGTGATCACAAGTATTGTCTTAGTTTGCCATAGAGATGCATCTGTATTATTTGTTGTAGGCCATGTGTACCAATCATGTGTCGTGACTATTGGGGGTCTGGAGACCTGAGTGGATCTTTCATTGTTATGTATGGTAGACTTTGATGTTATATTGGGCATGGATTGGATATATCTATGTCATGCTATTTTGTACTGTCATGCTAAGACAGTGATGTTGGATATGCCAGGTGTGCCACATATTGATTTGTGAGGTTCAGTTGATATTTCTCCTAGTAGGTTAATTTCATTCTTGAAGTCCCAACGTATTGTTTGGAAGGAGTGTCTTTCGTATGTCTTTGTCAGGGATGTCGGTGCAGAGACTCCTAGTATTGATTTTGTTCCTATTGTGAGGGATTTTCCCGATGTGTTTCCTGCAGAACTCTCGTGCATGCCACTAGATATGGAGATTGATTTTGGTATTGATCTGGTGCTGGGCACTCATCCTATTTATATTCCACCATATCGTATGGCTCCAGCGGAGTTGAAGGAGGTGATGGAGCAGCTTCAGGAACTCTTTGATAAAAGGTTTATTTAGCCTAGTATGTCACCTTGGGGTTCCCCTGTTCGATTTGTGAAGAATAAGAAGGATGGCTCGATGAGGATGTGCATTGATTACAACCTGATGAACAAAGTTACAATCAAGAACAAGTATCCATTACCTCGTAACGATGATAGGTTTTACCAGCTTCATGGAGCGAGAGTGTTCTCCAAGATGGATCTCCGTTGATCTCCATTTAGGTTATCACTAGTTGATGATCAGGGACTCAGATATTCTTAAGATAGCTTTCAGGACCCGGTATGGTCATTATGAGTTCTTGGTGATTTCTTTTGGGCTGACCAATGCCCCAGCAGCGTTCATGCATTTGATGACCGGGGTGTTTCGGCCACTCGATTTATTTTTCATAGTTTTTTTTGGTGATATTGTGTTGTAATCGCATAGTCAGGAGGAGCACGCAGAGCATTTGAGACTTGTGTTGCAAAGATTGAGAGAGGAGAAGCATTATGAATTTCTCCATGTGTGAGTTTTGGTTCATTTTAGTGTCTTTCCTGGGGTACGCGGTGTCCACTGAGGGTATTTTTGTTGATTTGAAGAAGATAGATGCGGTTTAGAGTTGGCCCAGACCGTCCTCAACCACGAAGATTCACAACTTCCTTGCTTTGGCAAGTTATTACCACCGGTTTGTTCAGGGATTCTCATCTATCGCATCGCCTCTGACAAATTTATATCAAAATGGTGCTCTATTCATGAGTGTGAGGAGAGCTTTCAGTAGCTCAAGACTGATTTGACCACAACTCTAGTGTTAGTTTTGCCATCAAATTCCGGTTAATATACTCTGTATTGTGATACTTCATAAGTTGGTATTGGGTATGTATTGATGCAAGAGGGTAGAGTTATTGCTTATGCTTCTCGTCAGTTGAAGCCCCATGAGAGGAACTACCCTGTTCAAGATTTGGAGTTAGCTGCCATTGTTCACGCGTTGAAGATTTGGAGAAATTATTTGTATGGTGTGTCTCGTAAGGTGTTTACTGATCAATGTAGCCTCCTGTACTTATTCAGGAGGATCTTAATTTGAGGCAGCGGAGATGGTTGGAGTTGCTAAAGGATTATGATATCACTATTTTTACCATCCGGGAAAGGCCAATGTGGTGGTCTACTCCTTGAGCAGGAAGACGGTAAGTAGGAAGTTTGGCATATATTCCAATTGGGGAGAGACCTCTTGTAGTTGATTTTCAAGTCTTGGCCAATCGGTTCGTAAGGTTTGATATTTCAGAGCCCAATTGTGTATTGGGCTTGTGTGATTTCTCCGCCTTCTTTATTTGATCGCATTAGAGAGCGCCAGTATGATGATCCTCATTTGCTTATGGACAAAGTTCATTACGTTGATGCCAGAGATATGACTATTGGTAATGATGAGGTGTTGATGATGTAGGGGCCGGATATGTGTGCCCAAAGTAGATGGTCATCGTGAGTTGATTCTAGATGAGGCCCATAGCTCGCGATATTCCATTCATCCGAGTGCCGCATATCTATTCCTAATTTTTCCCTATGTAATTTAAATATGAAAAAATACCTTTAAAATAGCATATATATATATATATATATATATATATATATATATATATATATATATATATATATATAAGCGTGCAAGGTTTTTATTATTTTTATCCATAATTTTAAGGGTATAAATTGATTTATTTTCACCCTTTTTATCCATAAAATCCCCAATAATTATTTTCAAAATTATTCTTTTGATTTATTGGATTTCTATATTTATGCAAAATATGGATAAGGTAATTTCTACATATTTTTATAATTATATTTAGTATTTTTAAAGTTAAATTGCATACAATTGCAATGTTATCACATTTTAAGATAAATTATGTTTTATATTTATAAAATTGGATTCTGTATTTTTAAATTGCTAATTATGTATTATAAAAAAAAGTTTAGATTTTTTAAAATATTTTCAGAAATTATCTACTATTTTTATAAATTAAATAGGGAAAAACATGCTATTTAACTTATAGCCAAAGTTGCCTTTCAATTCTAGCCTAAATCAAACGGACACCCCAAACCAATTAAAAAACCCACCGGACCCAAGCCCAAACCCAAACCATACCGGACCAGACCAAAGTTAATCCTGGGATTGATCAACGGTCCAGATTCACTCTTACCATATTAAATCCTAAAGACTACCCGCCCCAATCTCTCATTTCCCCCACTCATTCTCTCTCAACGATCTCTCATCTCTCTCTATCTATCTCTCTCTCTCTCTCTCTGGTTCTCTCTAGAACCTTCTCCTCTCCCCTCCTCTCTGATGACCTTATCCACCTTCTCTGGCCATCTCCTTGCCGAAATCCATAGTGTTTTCGCCACCTACCAGCCTTATAGTTCCCTCCTGAATGTTTGTCATCATTTTAAGGCCTTCAAGTGAACCAGTGGAGGTTTACTCGCCTCCCATGGTTTCTCATGCCATTTTCTGACCATACATGGCCATTCGAGTAAGATCTATTACTCTTCTGGCTAAAATCCATAATTGTTTAAGGTTTTCTTGCCTTCTCTGGGTTATTCAAAACCCTAACTCTAAAGGCTTTCCAAGTTTCATTTAGATATTTGTATATTATGATCTTTTGGGTGTTTTCCTCTAAAGCTTTTCCAATTTTCTTTTAGTTCTATCTTAGATCTGTGTATATTATGAACTTTTAGGTGTTTCCTCAAAGGTTTTTCCCGCTTTTTTGAAAGTTACTGTTCGTCTTCAAGACTAGGGTTTCTTAACCCCTTTTTAAATGACTCCTCCTAAATTTTTTAGTATCATCATATAATTTTACTATGTTTAAGCGGTTTATTTATGTTTTTCTTCTACCTGATTCATCACGATGAAAATCCTAATTGTGTTTGTTTTATCCGGGGTACCTGAACTATCTTTGTTTATTTGATTTGTATGTATACCCGTTTCGATTTCTTTATGATATGACCCTTTTCTTTATTTATCTTGACCGATTCTAAGTTCTTACCGCTTTTAACTCACCTCTGTTAAAAATTATAATTTCTTAAAGACTTTCTTCACTTGTTACTGTGAGTTTTAAAGAATTTCTTTACTTGTTTCTGTATGTTGGCGTGATCTTCTTTACACGTTTCTGTGTGTTAGATTGGTTTCTTCAATCCGGTTCTATGTGTTAGCCATGACTACTTGACTTTGTTAAGTTTCTGTTGATTACCATGCTTCGAGTGGGTTCTTTTTACTACTGAGTCCTTAGCCTACTCACTTCTGTATGATTGTGTTCATCTGGTTTTTTCATCTCTTACTTATTTTTGTCGATACGGCTGACCTTTCATGTCTGATATGTCTGTTCATTCCTCTCTATTTATATGTCGAAGTACAAAATACAAACTCCCTCTTGATTGATCCTTATTTCCTTAAATTATGGTTTGATTGCAAGGTTTTCTTATAAACCCCTAAAATTTTACTCGTTTGTTTAAGTTGATTGATTCAATTTGCTTATTTGCTCTGGTGCTTCATTCTAGCTGAATATTTTCCTCAAATTAGCATATTCTATAGTTTGACTCAATCATATACTCTATGCTTTTACTACCTCTTATACGGTAAAAACCAATCTTTCTCTACTGATTTTGCTTCCTTATTTATCACTGTTGGTATGCGTTTATGTTGTAATTCCTTGATTAAAGGGAGTAGTTGTATTAGTTGGATTCTAATTGTGATTGCTTCCATATTTGTGCTAAACCTTTATTTGTTACCTATTTTTCAAAGCTATAAATACCCCAAGTCTTTCATTAACAAGACACGAACAATTAGTTCAGAACACACACATACACACTCAAACTCTCTTTTCTTTCTCTAGTACATATGCTACTGCTTGTCTAGCCGGTTGAAAGCTAAGGCTAGACAGTGGAACACTACTTGTGTTACTTTCTACACTTTGCTTCCTTAACTAGTATGTTCCTAGTTCAACTCTGAAACTCAACTCTATGTGCCTCCCTTCCCCTCCCAATTGTTTTTCAATCCCTGTCTCTTTCTGCACTTACTTAATGGCTCATGTTGTTTAATTGCACTTCTTGTTTACTGTTTTACTCAGCATGCTTAAGTTCTGCCCTCTATTGTTCAAATGTTATCACCATGTCTACTTGAGTTCCTGTTTATGTCCCTCAACTAGTATGTACCCTAATGTACTTGACTAACACTAAGTCATGACTAATTATGTGTAATAGACCCCTGCATGACTACTCTCATACCCTGTCCCCATGTCTTATTACTATTCTAATTCCAAGCATGATTTCCTTGCTAAATCTTTGAAGTAATTGTTTGTGTTCTGGAGACCAATAAGTACCTACTTGTTCTTTGTACCTGCTGGTCTATATGCATCTCTTCTCAGCCATGCTTATTACTTTCTGATTTGGGCCCTCTATGTCACCAACCCATACTTCCCTATTTGTAACTTTTGAAACTGTACTATTCTTTGAACTTGCTCTGTGTGCTGTTTTGTTCCAAGTTGCTTCTCATGTCCTCTCTCCTTTCAAAACTATTTTCCCCAAGCAACTCTCCAATTATTTTTTGCAAACATAATTTAAACATGTTATTTCAATCTGTTTTGAACTCAAATATCTTACATCTATGTCAAGCACTCTCATACATACTCTTAAAACACTAGGTTATGCCCCTTTTGTGTGAGCCTTGGCTTGGGGCCCTCGATCTCCCTCTGAACTTGGGCATATAAAAGATGGCCCATCCAAACTGCACTTACTCTATCTTGACTATGAAATATGGGTGTGATCACTGTCCGGGATCCCTTGAGTTCCTTAGGAACTCTGACACACCCAGATGTGAGAGAGACTATGGACCAATCTTGGCACTTAGGGTGGTTGATCATATAACTCAGATAGGAAGTCCTAATCAGACTTCTTGTATTCTAACTTCTTATTTTTTTTCAATGATTCTCATGTAATTTATTTCAATGTTGGTTTGTAATAACTTGTTGTAGAAATGAATTGGGGTCGGATAGTGAAAAGGGATGGGGTAAATATGCATGCTATTGTTGTTAAGGGGTATAAAACATGTTATTAGGGTTATATTCCTACTTGTGCAAAGAAACCATGCTTAGGATTCTTAAATGCATTAGAAAATCATGCTCTTAGGTCCCATTTTCTTGCTTCATCATCTCATCTGTCACCAATCCATGTTTTATGTCAATGACATAGAAATCCTGCTCTTAGGACAATAACAACATTGTCATAAAAGATGTTACTCTTGTACTTTCAGAAGTCGTATTGCAATAACTCTGCAACTCTTGTGCCCATTTAGAAATCATGCCTTAGGGATTCTGTTTTCAACAACCCTGCAATTTACACGTGCATATTAGATATAATGTTCTAGGATCCTGTTTGCATTTTGTTTAAAATGCCTAGTTAATTACTGAGCCGTGAAAAAGTAGAAAAGTAATACTTTTCACATTGTGATGTATTATTAATAAAATTGGTAACAATCTCTGCATTCATATAAACTAGAACAACATGTTTTAGGTAAAAATAGTCTCCAAGCTATCTTAATAACTCGGAATAACTATTGCATATTTCTTTAACCCTAAGCAAGCCTTATGTAATTTGTTTAATAAAACCTAGAACTGCCTTTGTTTTACTGTCAACCTATAAAATCAGTAGGCCTGATTCGGACTTTTTTTTTCTGAGTCATGTAATAGATTTGGTTTCGTTGTTATCACTTAGATACCATGTTAGGATCTGAATTCAGACTTTAATTGTGTATGAGTCATGCTGCTGATGTGGGTTACCTTTGGAGGTATATGTCACGACCCGAACTCCGAACCCAATCGTAATGGCACCTCTCGTGAAGACAAGGCCAGCCAAATAAACCAATTCACCTTTTAAAACAATTAAACAAAAATAAAAGCAGTCTGACATGAATTAATGACAATGAGTAGTGCACATGCAACCCGACACAGCCTAAACCGGAGTGTCAGAAGTCACGAGCATCTACTAGGGTATAAATATAACTGAAGGTCTGAAATGTACAAATACCGACAAATCAAATGAATAGAGAGAAAGGTAATGCTGCGAACGCCGGCAGCTACCATGCTAAACTCCGATGACTGTACCTCTGATTAGCCAAAACCCGCTACTGAGTGTATAAATACTTGAATATGCATGCAAGGTGTAGGGAGTAAAGTGAGCACTCCAACGCAGTGAGAAATAAAGATAAATAAAAACTGAGCAGTAAGAAATCACGTAAAGCATATCAACATAATGTGTAGAAGCAGTATAAAACAATTTAACAAAGCAATGAAGATGTAAAATCTCTTACAAACATCTTAGCTCAGTTCAAACTTCTTTTGAAAATGACTTTTCAACAGTTGTGCAAATGAATGCAAAGCAGTTAGTGCAGATAAACATAGATAATTCGCCCCTCGGGCACAAATACCATAGTTCAACAAGTAAAATGATAAGTAAATATGAAAGATAAACATATAAAGGTCCACCCCTCAGGCACATGTCAACAACTCTTCCCCTTGGGCAATATCTCAGAACAATACCAGCCCATCGAGCAATCACATCGAACAATACTAGCCCCTCGATCTATGACATAGCACAATTTCATCCCCTTGGGCAATATCTCACATCACAATGGGTACCCACGCTAACAGGGGGTGCACAGACTATGGGAGGGCCCCCTTATGGCCCAAACGCAATATCAAGCCATCTCGTCGTATCAAATCTAGGCCCTTGGCCTCAGATCAATCAAAAATACACCTCGTGGCACACATATCTCAGGCCCTCAGCCTCATAATCAAATCAGTATCTTAGTGATGCGGCGTGCAACCCGATCCAAAAGTATCCTCGCAATGGAAATCACATAAGCCACTCGGGTAAATAGTAAAACATGATGCTCAACCTAGAATATTATTTGAAATATTATTTCAGGTGTTAAACCAAAATAAACTTGGTTGAGTTTTTAAAATGGTGGAAATTAACGTGATTGAGTTTAAGTATAAATTCAAAACAATGAGGAAATATCAACAAAAATCCTCGAAGGGTTCAAATAGCTGGAACTAGGCCCAAATATGGCACTCAACCAAATAATGATGATAGAAATAGTTTTCAGTCAAATACGCGGTAAAATCATCCTCCGAGACGGACCAAGTCACAATCCCCAATAGTACACGACCCCACACTCGTCATCAAGCGTGTGATTTACCTCAATATAGCACTATGATGTGCAATCCAGGGTTTCTATCCCTCATATCATCATGTACAATCATTACTCACCTTGAACTGGCAAAATCACTAGCTCACGATGCCTTTGCCCCTCGAATTGTCCTCCACACACGTCGAATCATCCAAAATCAGAACGAGTACATCAAAATGTGCTAAAAGGAACAAAGCCTAACTTAAAACAATCAATAAAGTGCACAAATCTCGAAATTAGAAGAACCGAGCCTTGGGCTTGCTTCTCCAAACTCAGAAATTTTTACATTGTTAGATTCATTATCTCCCCACAAGTACATACATATCAAAAGTTCCCTAATCCAACCTCAAACGGTCCTTCAAATTCCAATTCAAAGTTCCAATTTCTCAATCCCTAGTTCTTCCATTTTAGGCTTAGCTTTCATGATTTTCTAGATGGATTTCATGATACCATCGAGTTTGAGGACCGAAATTCTTACCTCTAATCATTTCCCTATGAATCCCTCTTCAGTCTCCTTCAAGAATCACTCAAAAAGGGCAGCTACGGTTGAAAATAGACCCACATTTGTGAGCAAGATGACTTTAAAAACATTCTGCCCAGGCCTCGTTTCACTTCCTTCGCGATCGTGAAGAAAAAATTTTAAACCCCCAAATAAAACACTATGCGAATGCAACAAGAACCATGCGAACGCGATGGTCGATGCATTAATATCCCGTGTAGCCCCTCTTTGAGGAGCGTGATACCTTGTATTGTATTGATGGGATCCATATTACAAATAAATCTAGGACACCCTTTTACATTCATGAGCATGTTTTAGATTGTAATTCTTTTATAAATTTAACCTTTCACTAATTGTATTCAAACACTTGTGTATTTAAACTTAAATGCCCTACAATTTGAGAGATACTTGTTTATTTGCTAATTGCACAAATTCACACAAAGTGTCTGGCCGAGAACCACACTAGTGGATCATGAGGGGTGTCTAAAACCTTCCCCTTAGGATAATTTCAAGCCCTTATGATAACAACACGATAGGGGATTCGAGAATTACTAAAGAAAAATAGGAAATAAAGAAACATGCGGAAGCTAAAAGAAAATAAAAACCAAAAAGGATGGAAAATTAAAGATAGATTGAATTTAAGAGGTATATTCATGAAATTTAATCCTAACAACAACAATTAGCTAACAAAGAACTAATCACCTTTGGTAGAGAATTAAAAACAAGTGATTGATTGTAAAACCCGACCCATTAGAATAACAAGAACAATAATAAGCCTAAACATATCACCTTTCTTGAATACCTAGAAGTGATATGATATTTCAAAAAGGGTTTAATCTTACCACCTTAAGTTGAGTCATGAATGTTTAAGAATAAATCCAAGAGTAGCCATACAAGAATGGAAGAAAAATTTCACAATTTTGACTGATAATAGTCTGAATAATCTAAGTCTAAAAATAAAGAATTTACCCCTTATATAGGTAGGAGGGGGTCACGAAATTAATGCAACAAAAATAAAAAAAACAAAGTCCTAAACTACTTTGGACAACAAGTCCAACTACTTTAGTAAAAGGAAAATACTAGGAAGCATAACCAATTCATTCTTGGAAAGTAAATCAAAAAAGCTTAGTAAAAGAAAAACATAGCCTTAAATAACTAGTAAATAAATAAATATAGTCCCATAAAATATGGAAATAAGTCTCAAACCAATCTTGGATAGAATCTTCAAAATATTGGCAATCTTGAAGGAAATGTGCAAGCAACTTGGAACCAACTTGCACTCAACATCTAGCACGACCATTTTATAATCTGGGATATAAATTAAGTTTAGTTTATGCTTTTAAAATGTGTCTTTCTATAAAACTTCACGCGCTCACAAGGGGTGTACAAACTCTGGGAGGGATCCCTTACGGCCCAAGCACAATATCAAGCCATTTCGTGGCATCAAATCTAGGACCTCGCCCTCATATCTATCAACAAGATACCTCGTGGCATACACATCTCAGGCCCTCAGCCTCATAATCAAGTAAGTATCTCACTGCTATGACGTGCAGAATGATCCAATAGTATCCTCACAATAAAGGCCCTCAACCTTAGTAAATCAAAATCACATAAGCTACTCGAGTAAATAGTAAAACATGATACTCAGCCTAAAATATTATTTGAAATATTATTTCAGGTGTTAAAGGAAAATAAACTTGGTTGAGTTTTGAAAATGGTGGAAATTAATGTGATTGAGTTCAAGTATAAAGTCAAAACAATGAGGAAATATCAACAAAAATCCCCGAAGGGTTCAAATAGCTGGAACTAGGCCCAGATATGGCATTCAACCAAATAATAATGACAGAAAATAGTTTTCAGTCAAATACGCGGTAAAATCATCAACCAAGACGGACCAAGTCACAATCCCCAGTAGTACAAGACCCCACAATCGTCATCAAGCGTGTGCCTTACCTCAATATAGCACTACGATGTGCAATCTGAGGTTTCAAGCCCTTGGAGCATCATGTACAATCATTACTCACCTCGAACTGGCTAAATCTCTAGATCGCGATGTCCTTACCCCTCGAATTGGCCTCCACACACGTCGAATCATCCAAAATCAGAACGAGGACATTAAAATATGCTAAGGGAACAAAGCCCAATAGAAAACAATCAATAAAAGGCACAAATCTCGAAATTAGCAGAATCCGAGCCCTGAGCCTACTTCTCGAAACTTATAAACTTTTACATTTTTAGATTCATTATCTCCCCACAAGTTTGTACATATCAAAGTTCCCCTAATCCGACCTCAAATGGTCCTTCAATCCCAATTCAAAAGTCCAATTTCTCAAGCCCTAGTTCTTCCATTTTGGGCTTAGCATTCATGATTTTCTAGGTGGATTCCACAGTATAATTAAGTTTAAGGAGCGAAATTTTGACCTCTGATCGTTTCCCCTTGAATCCCTCTTCGGTCTCCTTCAAGAATTACTCAAAATGGGCAGCTACGGTTAAAAATAGACCCACATTCGCGAGCAAGATGACTTTTAAAAAATTCTGCCCAGGCCTCGTTTCCTTCATTTCGCGACACTTCCCTCGCGATTGCGAAGAACAAATTTACAATTTCCCAATAATGCACTATGCGAATGCGACAAGGACCATGCGAACGCGATGGCCGATGCATTAATATCCGGTGTAGCCCCTCTTTGAGGAGCGTGATACCTTGTATTTTATTGATGTGATCCATATTACAAACAAATCTAGGATACCCCCTTTACATTCATGAGCATGCTTTATATTGTAATTCTTTTATTAATTTAACCTTTCACTAATTGTATTCAAACACTTTTGTATTTAAACTTAAATGCCCTAAAATTTGAGCGATACTTGTTTATTTGCTAATTGCACAAATTCACAAAAACTGTCTGGCCGAGAAACACTAGTGGATCATGAGTGGTGTCTAATACCTTCCCCTTAGGATAATTTCAAGCCCTTATGATAACAACATGATAGGGGATACAATAAGTACTAAAGAAAAATAGGAAATAAAGAAACATGCGAAAGCTAAAAGAAATAAAGAAACCAAAAAGGATGGAAATTTAAAGATAGATTGAATTCAAGAAAGGATTTCTTGAAGTAAAGAAGTATATTCTTGAAATTTAATCCTAACAACAGCAATTAGCTAACAAAAACTAATCACCTTTGGTAGAGAATTAAAAACAAGTGATTGATTGTGAAACTCGACCCTTTAGAATAACAAGAATAATAATAAGCCTAAACGTATCACCTTTCTTGAATACGTAGAAGTGATATGAGATTTCAAAAAGGCTTTAATCTTACCACCTTAAATTGAGTCTTGAATGTTTATGAATAAATCTAAGAGTAGCCATACAAGAGTGGAAGAAAAATCTCACAATTTTTATTGATAATAGTCTGAATAATGTAAGTCTAAAAATAAATAATATACCCCTTATTTAGGTAGGGAGGGGGTCACAAAATTAAGGCAACAAATATAAAAAAATAAATTCCTAAACTACTTTGGACAACAAGTCCAACTACCTTAGTAAAAGGAAAATACTAGGAAGCAAAAACAATTCATTATTGGAAAGTAATTCCAAAAAGCTTAGTAAAAGAAAAACATATCCTTAAATAACTAGTGAAATAAATAAATATAGTCCCATAATATATGGAAATAAGTCTCAAACTAATCTTGGATAGAATCTTTAAAATATTGGCAATCTTGAAGGAAAATTGCAAGCAACTTGGCACCAACTTGCACTCAACATCTAGCACGACCATTTTATCATTCTGTGACATCAATTAAGTCTATTTTATTCTTTTGAAATGTTTCTCTGTATAGAACTTCACGCGCTCACAAGGGGTGTACAGACTCTCGGAGGGACCCCTTATGGCCCAAGCGCAATATCAAGCCATTTCGTGGCATCAAATCTAGGACCTCAACCTCATATCAATCAATAAGACACCTCGTGGCATACACATCTCAGGCCTTCGGCCTCATAATCAAGTAAGTATATCATTGCTACGACGTGCAGAATGATCCAAAAGTATCCTTACAATAAAGGCCCTCAACCTTTCTAAATCAAAATCACATACGCCACTCGAATAAATAGAAAAACATGATACTCAGCCTAAAATGTTATTTGAAATATTATTTCAGGTGTTAAAGAAAAATAAACTTCGTTCAGTTTTGAAAATGGTGGAAATTAACTTGATTGAGTTCAAGTATAAAGTCAAAACAGTGAGGAAATATCAACAAAAATCCCCGAAGGGTTCAAATAACTGGAACTAGGCCCAAATATGGCATTCAACAAAATAATAATGATAGAAAATAGTTTCTAGTCAAATACGCGGTAAAATCATCAACCGAGACGGACCAAGTCACAATCCCCAATAGTACACGACCCCACACATCGTCATCAAGCGTGTGCCTTACCTGAATATAGCACTACGATGTGCGATCTGGGGTTTCAAGCCCTCGGAGCATCATGTACAATCATTACTCACCTCGAACGGGGTAAATCTCTAGCTCGCAACGCCCTTGTCCCTCGAATTGGCCTCCACATACGTCGAATCATCCAATTTCAGAACGAGGACAATAAAATATGCTAAGGGAACAAAACCCAATAGAAAACAACCAATAAAAGTCACAAATCCCAAAATTAGCAGAATCCGAGCCCTAAGCCTGCTTCTCGAAGCTTAGAAATTTTTACATTATTAGATTCATTATCTCCCCACAAGTTCGTACATATCAAAATTTCCTTAATCCGACCTCAAATGGTCCTTCAAATCCCAATTCAAAAGTCCAATTTCTTAAACCCTAGTTCTTCCATTTTAGGCTTAGCTTTCATGATTTTTTAGGTGGATTTCACAATAGAATTGAGTTTAAGGACCAAAATTCTAACCTCCGATCGTTTCCCCTTGAATCCATCATCAGTCTCCTTCAAATAACTCTCAAAATGGGCAGCTACAGGTGAAAATAGACTCACATTCGCGAGCAAGATGACTTTCAAAATATTCTGCCCAGGCCACGTTTGCTTCATCGCGATCGCGACACTTCCCTCGCGATCGCGAAGAACAAATTTGAAACTCCCAATAATACGCTATGCAAATGCAACAAGGATCACGCGAATGCGATGACTGATGTATTAATACGCCGTGTAGTCCCTCTTTGAGGAGTGTCATACCTTATATTGTATTGATGTGATCTATATTACAAACAAACCTAGGAAACCGCCTTTGAATTATTGAACATGCTTTAGATTGTATTTCTTTTCAAAATTTTACCTTTTACTAATTGTATTCAAACACTTGTGTATTTAAACTTTAATGACCTACAATTTGCGAGACACTTGTTTATTTGCTAATTGACAAATTCAGAAAAATTGTCCGGCCGGGAATCACACTAGTGGATCCTGAGGGGTGCCTAACACCTTCCACTTAGGATAATCTTAAGCTTTTATGATAACAACACGATAGGGGATTCAAGAATTACAAAAGAAAAATAGGAAATCAAGAAACATGCGGAAGCTAAAAGAAAATAAAGAAACCAAAAAGGATGGAGAATTTAAGATAAATTAAATTCAATAAAGGACTTCTTCAATTCAAGAAGTCTATTCCTGAAACTTAATCGTAAAAACAACAATTAGCTAACAAAGAGCTAATCACCTTTGGTAGAGGATCAAAAACAACAGATAGATTGTGAAACCCAACCCTTTAGAAAAACATGAACAACAATTAGCATTCACTTATCACCTTTCTTGAATACCTATAAGTGATCTTGAATTTCGAAAAGGGTTTAATCTTACAACCTTAAGTTGAGTCTTGAAGGTTGAAGAATAAATCCAAGAGTAGCCACACAAGAGTGGAAGAAAAATCTCGCAATTTTTATTGATAATAGTCAGAATAATCTAAGTCTAAAAATAAAAGATATACCCCTTATATAGGTAGGAGGGGGTCACGAAATTAATGAAACAATAATAAGAAAACAAAGTCCTAAACTACTTTGGATAAGAAGTCCAACTACCTTAGTAAAAGGAAAATACTAGGAAGCAAAACCAAGTCATTCATAGAAAGTAATTACAAAAATATTAGTAAAAGAAATACATAACCTTAAATAACTAGGAAATAAAAAATATAGTCCCATAATATATGGAAATAAGTCTCAAACCAATCTTTGATAGAATCTTGAAAATCTTGGAAATCTTGAAGGAAATTTGCAAGCAATTTGGCACCAACTTGCACTCAACATCTAGTATGACTATTTTATCATTCTTGGACATCAATTAAGTCTTCTTTATTCTGTTGAAATGTGGCTTTGTATAGAACTTCATGGGTTTCAATTTTGGACATATTTTAGGTGCTAAATATGTCCAATGGTACCTGATTTGTACCTTCTTCAGAGGATGTTCTCGGGATCTAATCCACCTCTTATTGGACCATAAAATAATATAATACCTAGATAACTCATATCCTTTATCCTTAAGCTCAACCTTCTAACTAAAAACTTCTTTGATCGTTGGTGAAGTCCAATGACCTTGTTTTGCAACATTTTAGCTTGAGATCTTGTTAAAGGCCCTCTTTGAGATTCCAAAGCTTCATCCTTGTCCTTGAATAGATTTGAGCTTCCTAGGATGCTATCATTCTCCTCTTCTTGAAGATATTGGTCCTTGAATTTCGACCTTTCAAGCAAACAAAGACAACACTAAAGAATGACATCCACTAATCTTAAAAAATTGTAAGAATAAAACCAGATTGTGACCATGTGTCCCCTTAATGTAATTAAGCCTAATAGGTATAAATACTCCTTTATAAAGCATATAGAAATAATCATCCCAATAAAATTTATGACTACTTAGACTTGTCCCATAAAAATCTTTATTAAGGTAGTTAAAAATGTGCATGACAATGAAATTACAAAAGACTGATCACATATCCATTTAAAACAAGTATCTGTACCACATTATCAAATGAGACAGTTTTATGATATAGCCAAGTATCAGTTATAATCTCATGAATTCTTCTGCATGTAAGCTATTCAAAACAAGCAGATAAATTTACAAAAAGGTTGGAAGAACCCGTAATTCCCAAAATAAAAGTTCCAATATATTCAAGATCATGATTATAACTTTCCTAAATAATTCTCAACATCAAAGGATTCTAAGCCATTGCTCAAAGTGTCACAAAAAGAGTCATAGATAAGATCGTGAAAGAGTATTTGATAACTAACGTCACAATAATCATGCATAGCCTCTTTACTAGTATCAAATATTTTTACGTGCTCACAATAAACATGACTAGAAGAATGACTTCCTGTCGGACAATAAAACACATATTCTATCAATTTATCACATGAAAACTCATTTCCAAGTATCTTCTCATAAATTTCATGCCTCTTTCCACCAAGTTGGAATGCATGATCATCTATTTCATATTCAATTTCTAAAGGAAACAAATTACTCTTGCACTTGAACTTAAATATTACAGTTAATGACTTGATATACATCAAAATATCATCATCCACAAAAATTATGAATTCACCAACATAAAAAATAAGAGTATTGTTCATTACCTCTAAAAATACCTTAGATGTTCTAGGAAGGCCAAGAATGTGAATAAACTAATTATATACTATACTTGGACTTATTTACTAATGGAACAACATCACCTTTTATTGTTTGATGCAATGTCCCGAAGCTAGCAAAGTCTTTAGGGAACTCCATTTATAAACATGTAAATAAGGATCAAAGGAATCAAAAGATTCAACAACAAAGAAATTAACCAATCTTTTATTTTTCACCATCCAACAAGAATAGATATTGCCAAATTCATGTTGGAATCCAATTGGATCCTTTGTCACCATCGCTTGAACTTCATCTCCCCATTCAAAAGGTCTGTCAACACTTGGCTGCACAAAATCACAGGAACTAAAACAAGAAAGATTTAATGGGTTAGGAAGTAAAGAACATGTTTTCTTACTAACACTCTCTTTGGATTTTATCTCAAGACTAACTATTTCCTCACCTTTAGCCTCTATTCTCTCGCTAAAGTTTTCTTCTTTTTCTTCACTCAAACCATCTTTTTTCTCTCTGTCTCTCTCTCTCTACCTCAATGCCTTTTTCTATCTCATGGCCTTGTCTCTTTTCGTTCCTCTCAAACTCACTCTTTTCCTTCCTTGACATCCCACTCTCTTTACTCAACACAACCTCTCATTTTTCCTCTCTCGGGATATCAACATACACTCCCTTACTTATCTCATTCTTTTTTCTATCATATTTTTCCATACTTTCTTTAACAATCTTTTCATCTTCACAAATTTCTGAGGGAGTCAAAGGTCCAAGAATGAGTTTCCTCCCATTAACCTCAAAAGAGTATCTATTTTTTCCATGTTATATGAAGCTCTTCTATAGTCAAACTATGACTTTCCCAACAACATATGGTTATTATTCATGGGAATCATATCACACCAGATAGTATCCTCATACCTTCCAATAGAGAATAGTAAGAACACTCTTTTATCTACCTTTTCTCCTCCCAACATGAAAGATTCAATATGCTCAACATAAGGAAAGTTCCATTATCAACATATAAGTACTAATTGAGTTATATCCAAATTCTTTGCTGATATCACTTTAGCTCTTATTTGAAAAATAACCTTACCATTGTATTCCTTCCCTTCAGCATGTTTTAAGTTTGACTTTTCAAATTGTTGAGTCATAGCTCGCCTCCTTTCTTCATAACTACTTGTTTGAAACATTTTGACCAAAGATTAGAAGAATTATGTCTCTCTTAACTTTGGCTTTTTCCTTCTAATATTCTCACCTCTCTTGCCTATTTCCACTCAATGCAACTCTTGGTCGTTAATCTTTAGATTTGTTAATAAACCTTACTAGTCTCAACCCTTAGTGATAAGAATATGAATCTAGAAAAAGAACATAAAAGGGGAATACCAATCCTAGAAAAAATAGGAATTGGTTATTTTTTAAAATAGAAGAGGAAAGAATTTAGAGAACCTAAGACCCCAAGAATAAGGAAAGAAGTTACCTTAATCTTCAAGAACTAGGATCTCCTCTTCTTGTTTCCTTTAGTGTCTTGGAAACGAAATAATAATAGAATTTTGAAATAATAATGACCTATTCACTTTTCTTTCTTTTTTTTTTGGCTGACTTTTTTTCTTTTTCTTTTTCGTTTATTTTTTTTTCTTTTTTTTGGTTGCTCAAGAACCTCCCATGATGATCAAGATTGAAATCTTGATTAGCCTATGCTCTGATACCACTTGATAATAATATGATAGAGGATTAATAATTACTAAAGAAAATAAGAAATTTAAAAAACATGCGGAAGCTAAAAAAATAAAAAAACCAAAAAGGACGAAAAATTAAAGATAGAGTGAATTCAAGAAAGTGTTTCTTGACTTCAAGAAGTCTATTCTTGAAATTGAATCCTAACAACAACATTTAGCTAACAAAGAACTAAATTCCTTTGGTAGAGAAATAAAAATAAGAGATAGATTCTCACGACCCAAACCCCGCTCCTGTCGTGATGGCGCTTATCGTGAAGACAAGCCCAACCAGACTATTTTGTAACACTACTTTAATTCAGTTAATCAGCTATATAATAGTTCGAATACTAATTAATAACATTAATTACTGTAATTACAACCCGATACAGCCCGACCAGGGTGTCACAAGTCACGAGCATTTAGAGAAGTCTAAATACAAATATATGGCCAACAATATAAAGCATAATATTTTGAACCAAAGGAGAAAATCCGGTTCCGCGAACGCTTGCGGTCACTCCTCTCAGCCACAATAGTAATATCTTCAATCAGCTCAAAATCTGCTAATTGGTGAACAATACTGCATTTGCACGCGAGGTGCAGGGAGTAAAGTGAGTACTCCATCTAAGTGAGTAAAAAAAGTAAATAACAACTGAGAGGTAAGAAATCACGTATCACAGAGCATTATGCTGTATAGAAGCAGAGAACAACCCCTTTTTGAGAAAAACAGTGCAACCATGAAATCTTTAAAGAAACAATTTAGCTCAGTTTATATACCCTTTTAAAAATGTCTTTTTTCAACATTTACGCAAATAATGCAGTAGCAGTAGTGTGGTAAGCACAAAAAAAACCGCCCCTTGGGCTCAACACTCAATGATTGGATAATACCAGAACAACAGGTAAAGATTTTCCAGAAATAGAACAACCAACAGATAATGAACAAATGCATGAGTGCAATGCAATGCATATGTCGGTAAATTCTAGTACCCGCTGCGGCATGCAACTCGTTCTATTTAATGTCGATGGCGCTCACTGGGGGTACGTACAGACACCGGAGGGGCTCCTACAGTCCAAGCGCTAATATCAAGCCATCTCGTGGAAAAAACTATGCTCTCAACCTCGATTTTAGTATAATCAATCAGGCTCTCAAACTCAATATCAATGTAATACCCCTCCGGCATGCAATCCGATCCATGCTCAGTCCTGAAATCATCATCATCCCCTTGGGCATTAGTAAAACAGTAGTTCTCAGCCCAAAAATATCATTTGGAAATATCATTGAAGTTTTCAAATCTTAGAAAGATGGCTAATTTTTAGAAGGAAATCATATCGCATATATTCCACTACTGCCTTGATACCGTAGTGAGATTAAACTCGAATCCTAGGTAAGCTTGGGTAAGCACATTTTATCTAGTACCTTTTAACTCTTCGGCCGATCTCGCAACTGTTAAACTCACTCCCTTATGTGACCCAAAATTTCAAACTTCAACACTTACAATTCACTAGCACATAAAGTCTTCTATCATTCACATAAGGGTCACACGACCCTAAAACTCTTCTCAGGAGATAACTCAATCGCTTTATCATAAGTTAACATTGCTCTATACCTTCCACCGTCCTAAGCTGTACCCAGTTGCTTAGCCTTCTTGTGTCTAAACTTATGCTGCAATATAAACTTTTTACTTCAGTCTCAACTGGAAACATGAAAGATTCTTCCTCATCACTTCCAAGTCACATAGATACATCTCGCAGCACTAACATACTCTTCACGTAGCTAACCAACCGTCGGTCCCACAAATAGGGGCAATACTGAACATATAATTTCGGAACACTTGCTCATACAATAAACACCTCGGTGTTGAAACCATAGGCAAAGATCAGGCCTCAAGTTCTCCAGAATGGCCCAACATTAACTCACATGATTACATCTCGCCCCTCGATCGGGGAATCACAAGCCATGAAGGCACATCTAATACTGAACTCTCATACGCGCATGCGAACGCGTGCAAGGACATTAAAGAGTTAGTTTTTCAAGTTGAATTAGGGACGGACGATAAGATTTCAAGAATGTAGAGCTTTCCTAAAGGTTCTGCAGCATCTCGAGGATAAATACAGCTGTCTCTGTCCGATCCGCAAAACTCTATTAAACCTGCTCATGACTCGTGAGACCTATGTAACCTAGGCTCTGATACTAACTTGTCATGACCCAAACCCCACTCCGATCGTTGTGGCACCTCTCGTGAAGACAAGGCCAACCAAACTATTTTAGAACACCACTTTAAAGCAGTTAATTAGTTATAGAACAGTTCAAATTGTGAGCACGTGATATTTTCCCTATATATGGATTATTCCCATAAAATTCAAACAAAATGATTTTCCTTATTTATACAAATTTTTGTGAATTTTGTATCATTCTCTGGTAATTGTTGCATTTTTTGTGCATTTTAAATCATATGAAAAATACAAAAAAAATCATTTGCATTTTCATTTAAATTCCCATTTTAGGATTAATCAGGGATTAATTTGTTTTAAAACAAAGCATGAAAAATCACAAAAAAATAGTTCACTTTCGCATTTTAACTATTTTAATTGTGAATTCACCACAAAATAGTTAATTAATTTTAGGAGCCAATTAGTTTAATGTGAAATATATTAGGACTTTATTTTTATCATTACATCTTTATAAAAATTAAAAAATAAAACAAAAAACAAAATAAAAAAAGAAAAGAAAAGCGATCTAAAAAAGTGGTCTTAATTGGAGACCCAAATTTGGGCCTCATAATAATGAAATAGCCCTAGCCCAACGCAAACACACACCCAAACAGGTACAATTGGCCCAAGTCTCACCCGCTCTGCTCCACTCCTAACCCAAACGATGCAATTTTTGCGTCCATCAGATCACAGCCGTTGATTAATCTTGATCTAACGGCCATATTGATTTGGGGGGGGGGGGTACCCATATAAATGACTGAGAATTATACGAACCCTAGAGAAACAAGCAATCTTCTTTCTCGTACAGACCTCCTGACCTTGCCGAAATCCCTCGGCAGCGGGAAATGCCCTATATGCCAACGAGCCCCAAATTTAACCACCGGTTCGTCTCATTCCCCTATTCCCATTCCCTCCATTGTTTTCCCTCAAATCTCACCGGAGCTTGTCAAATATCCTTCTCAAACTTTCCGTCCATGTCAAAATTTAGTCCAAATAGGCCCAAAATCACACCACACAACCCCCAGACCTCCCTCAACCCAAATCCACAGTCAGTTGGCTTTAAATAGCAGTTGAACGGCTCGCTTGTTAATTCATATCTGGCCGGAATCCTAGTTTCTCTAAAAACCACCAAATCCGTATTACACAGCTTCCTCATCCCCTTTGTGAATGGTTCGCTGTAAGTAACGTTCAATCCACGCCCAACGCACTCAAATTTTGAATCAAAAGGGCGGCATGAATGTTCGAGTCAAGCCGTGAGTCCTCGTTTTTGTCATTTCTTATTCCTTTTTCTTCATCGGATTTAGACAATGAATAGCTAAATTAAGCTTTTGATTAGTTTGTGTTTGTTTAATTTCAGTGTCGATTTGATTTCTTTAGTTTAGTTAATTTTGTCTGCTTATTGTTCGTTCTGTTAGTTTAAAGGCTAAATGTTAGTCTAATTAGTTCAAGCAATCAGTCTTAATTAGTGAGGTCTTTGCATTTTAAGTTTTGTTTAATTCGATTCTCGTGTAATTTAATTGGTATTCTAATTTCAATAGAGGTTCTTCTTGTTATTGTTAGCTAATTCCGAGTCGAAGTCTTTTCTTCTTAGTTAGAGGTTCAATTGTTAGTTTCGATTAGTTCGATTTGATTAGTTTGGTCTAATGTGCTCCTTGAATCTGATTTATTTTTTATCCTGTTTCCAGCTTGCTTTGAAATTGTGTGATTCTCATCTATTTGAATTAGTGATTCTGTTAGGTTTAGTTTAATTGGTCTTAAATCTTCATTTGCAATTTAATTAGGTTTAAGGTTTGGTTATAGCTGTTATTTAGTTTAAATTCAGGGGCAAGATAGGTAGTTCAAGGGTAGAGAATCTAGGATGAACTTCCTAGGAGCTTCTAGATAGGGGAATTTAGGTGACTTGCAAAAGATAGGTGTAGTTTCTTGGATAACAAGTCAGAAAACAAGGGACTAAATGGGTAATTAAACAGGGACTGGATTGGAAAACAGAAAAGTAATACTTCGCCTATATAAGGCACTCATTTCTGCCTTGAGAGACAAGTTTGGTAACCATAAAATTTCCCCATAAAGTATTCCCCCAAGCTTCCAGATCTGAAATTAACATTTTCAGATATGAAATCCCTTAGATATTAGCATTCTTCAAAAGAAAAACAAAAAAAGTATAAAACTTCAGAGAACCAAAACAGAGTTACTGTTCCATTAGTGAAGCCAAGTTAATATCAATGTTTAGTTTTGAATTCCAATTTTAGTTCAATAGTCGGGTGTTGCAACTTCAGTGATCCATTGGTGGATTTTTCGGTTGGTTTTGGGGTATTCCATCAGATAGTTTTAGATTTTGAAATACGGAATTGCCTCTCCTGGTATGTCGTTTGCTTGCTGAAGTTATTGGGTTTCACTAGTTGATGTTCAATTGATTCTAGGTTTATTTGAGTGGTGTTGCTCGATTTTAAAATACTTATGGGTTCTCTATGTGTTTTTCTGTGTTCAAGCTTACATAATTTTGTGGGTGTTGAGTACACGTTATTGCTGTTTGTTCCTGCTGCTGATCCTTTTCTTTTCCTCTATCTCACATCAATTTCAGGTACATATATTAAACCATGGTGATGTAATTTTCAGAGTGTGGAATGAAATATAATGTTCCTCATCGACTAAACCTGTTATTCTTCTGTGCTTGATCTTAGTCGAATTCAGTTAATTTCCGATTTGTTAATTGAATTCTTTAACTAAATTTGGACGACTGGACTAAGGACTGGTTAAAATTGTTCGATTTTGTTCATTCAGTGACAATTATGGTATCCAATAGTTTAATATCATATTCAGTTCGATTTTGTTTTTTATTGAACGTTCGTCATTTGAAATCATATTGGAAATCACATGGTGTTGTGTAATTGATAGAGGTGGACCGTGCAGGTTATATGCTTTGAGTGGTTGCCGAAATGTTTAGGCTTCTCCAGATGTTGCTATAGGTATCTTATTTTTTCAGACAATTGATTGTTATGCTCTCATTGATCCGAGGTTTTCTTTATCCTCTGTCACCCCATTCATTGTTTCGAGTTTTAGGGTAGACCTAAAACAGCTTCATGAGCCATTCTCTGTATCAACTCCGGTTGGTGATTCTGTTAGAGCCGCGCGAGTATATACAAATTGTATGGTTAAGGTATGTGGTCGTGTCACCACGACCGACCTTATTGAGATTGGAATGGTAGATTTTGATGTAATTATGGTAATGGACTAGCTATATTCGTGCTTTTCTAAACTTGACTGCCGGACGAGATTCATGAGACTCGAGTTCCCTAATGAGTCGGTTATTGAGGGGAAAGGGAATGGTGTTGTGCCAAAAGGTAGGTTTGTTTCTTACTGAAGGATTCTAAGATAATTAAGAAGGGGTGTATCTATAATTTGGTCCGGGTGGCAGGCCCGCTTCAGAAGTATATGTCCCCGAATCTGTGCCAATTGTAATTGAATTTCTTGAGGTATTTCCATATGAGCTTCCAGGGATTCCGCCAGATAGGGAGATTGATTTTGGGATTGATGCATTGCTAGATGCCCAACAAATATATATTCCTCCATACAGAATGGCGCCAGCAAAATTATAAAAGTTAAAGGAGCAGCTGAAGGATAAATTAGAGAAGCAGTTCATTCGACCGAGTGTGTCTCCATGGGGTGCTCCAGTTCTCTTTGTCAGAAAGAAGGATGGGTCGCTTCGGACGTGCATCGATTATCGGCAGCTTAATAAAGTCGCCATCAAGAATAAATACCATTTACCCCAGATTGATAATTTGTTCGACCAATTACAAGGTGCGAAGTTCTTCTGTAAAATTGATTTGCAGTCCGGGTATCACCAATTGAACATCAGAGAACGAGATATTTCTAAGACGGCTTTCAGAACCCACTATGGTCACTTTGAATTCTTGGTCATGTCTTTTGGACTAACCAACACCCTGGCAGTTTTCATGGACCTTATGAATCGGGTCATAAAGCCATTTCTAGACTCATTTGTGGTTGTTTTCATTAACGACATCCTCGTTTATTCGCGAAGCAGGGAGGATCATGCCAATCAGCTCAGGGAAATTTTGCAGACTCTTCATCAGCACCAATTATATGCTAAATTCTAAAAATATGAATTTAGGTCATGTTGTTTCCGATAAGGGAATTCAGGTGGATCCTGAAAAGATTGTAGCAGTGAAGGATTGGCCTAGACCCATAACCCCGACGAAGATCTGTAGCTTCTTAGGGTTAGCGGGGTATTATCGGAGGTTTGTAGAAGGGTTCTCCGCCCTCTCCTCCCCATTGACTAAACTGATGCAAAAATAAGTTAAGTTCCAATGGTTTGATGCTTGTGAGAAATGTTTTCAGGAATTGAAGTAAAAATTGACCTCGGCACTGGTGTTGGCTCTGATGGAAGGCACAGAAGGATTTGTGGTGAATAGCAATGCCTCCAGGATGGGTTTACGGTGTGTGCTCATGCATCATGGGAAGGTTAAAGCATATGTTTCAAAGCGACTCAAGAATCACGAGAAACATTACCAGATGTATGATTTGGAGCATGCAACAGTTGTGTTTGCCTTAAAAAATATGGCGGCACTACTTTTATGGCGTCCGTGTGGATGTGTTCTCTGACCATAAGAGTCTCCAATATTTTTTAAAGCAGAGGGAGTTAAACTTGAGGCAGTGGCGGTGGTTAGAAAATCTTAAAGACTATGATATGAACATCTTGTACCATCCAGGAAAGGCGAATCTGGTGGCGGACGCCCTTATTCGGAAATCCATGGGTAGTTTGGTTCACTTGGGAGCAGATTAGAGGCTCCTAGCTCGTTAGGATTATCAATTGGCCATTCTTGGGTTTTGTATCTCGACCCCAAATGTTGAGGAAATTATGGTGCACAACATAGAAGAGTCATCGCTTGTAGCGGGAGTCAAGGAAAAGCAGTTCATTGATCCAGCATTGGCACAAAAGAAGGAGGCGGTTCAGAGTAACAAGATTTCGGCATTTTCACTCGGCAACAGTGATGGTGTGTTGCGATGTCAAGGCAGGCTATGTGTTCCAGATGTAGATAATCTTCGGGAGAGGGTAATAGCGGAGGCTCATCATTCCAGGTATTCGGTGCACCCAGGTTCTACAAAAATGTATCACGATCTCAAGGAAATTTATTGGTGGAGCGCTATGAAGAGGGGTGTTGAAGACTTTGAATCTAAATATTCGAATTGTCAGCAAGTAAAAGCCGAGCATCAGCGGCCCGATGGGTTAAACTAGCTTATGCAAATACCAATGTGGAAATGGGAGATGATCAATATGGATTTCATGGCAGGACTACCTCGCACTCAACGGAAGTTCGACTCAATTTGGGTGATAGTGGATCGACTCACTAAATTAGCTCACTTCTTGCCAGTCAAGTCCACTAATACTGCAAAAAAAAATATGCTCGATTGTGTATCAAGGAAATAGTGAGGTTTCATGGTACTCCATTTTATATTATTTTAGATTGAGGGGGATAGTTCACAGCTAACTTTTGGAAGAAATTTCAGCAAGGTTTGGGTACTCAGGTGAATCTCAGCACGTCCTTCCATCCACAGACCGATGATCAAGCAGAGTGGACCATTCAAACGATTGAAGATATGTTGCGGGCTTGTGTCTTGGACTTCAAGGGTAATTGGGATGATCATTTGCCCCTTATAAAATTTTCTTACAATAACAACTTCCATGATAGCATCCAGATGGCCCCGTTTGAGGCATTGTATGGGAGGAGATGTAGGTACCCAATCGGATGGTTCGAAGTAGGTGAAGCGGAATTGATAGGGCTGGATCTCGTGGGCCATGAAAAATTTAAAGTCATTCAAGAAAGGATGAAGACTGGGCAGAGTCGCCAGAAATCCTATGCGGACGTGCGTCGAAGAGAATTGAAGTTCCATGATGGTGATTAGGTATTCTTGCGGGTGTTTCCTATGAAGGGAGTCATGTGATTTTGGAAGAAAGGGAAGCTAAGTTCTACATAGGTAAGGCCTTATCAGATTATTCAAACGATTAGACAAGTCGCTTATAGGTTGGAATTGCCCCTTGAAATGTCCGTAGTGCACCCGGTGTTTCATATGTCCATGTTGTGGAAAGGGTAGGGAATCTGTACACCATCATGCCAGTTGAAGAAATCAAGGTTACTGAATAACTATCATATGAAGAGATTCTGGTTGCTATTCTTGATAGACAAGTCTGTAAATTGCGAAATAAGGAAACACTTCGGTTAAAGTGTTGTGGCAAACCAACAAGTCGAAGAGGCTACGTGGAAAGCATAAGATGAGATGAAAGTAAGATACCCCCATTTGTCTGAACAAGTGTAGGAGTGGTCGTGTAAGTTCTTGTCCCTAAGCGAACTAGCATAGTGTCCCATTTGGTGCAAAAGTTTCCTAAATGCTTTACTATTGTAATTCTCCAAGTTGTGCCAAAAAAATTGTGTGTTGTGATTGTTTGGGCCATATGCAACTATTATTGGTAAATAAAAGTTTTGTGCTTTTATGGTAGGTAATTGGCCCATGGTAGTTTAAGTGTAAAATAGTAATGATTAATTTTGCATGGATATAATGTATTGAATGATTAACTGTGTCATACTCCTTAAGGTAATCAACTATGTGCCAAAGGGTATCAAGCAATTGAATGTGCGCAGGTGTAAAGGTAATGAATTGGACTATATGCAACCCTTCTTGTTAAATGGAAGTATTGACTCTTGTGATAAGTTAATGATTTATGATAGTGCAGATGATTAATGCTTAATTTAATTGTGTATAATGTACCAAAAGGGTTAAGAGTGTGTCGAACTCCTTAAGGTAACCGACTATGTGCAACCGTGTGTTGAGAAATTGAATATGTACAGGTGTGAAGGTAATGAAGTGTATACCAGTTATAGGGGTAGCAACATTTGTGTAATGGTGCTTGGAATTATGTTTTAGGGAATCTCTGATAGTTATATATGTCCATGTTACAAAGGAAACTCTGGCGAAATTTTTCTAAAATATGAGAGTTGGTGAAAATTTAGGATCTTGCATATCATGTTTTCAAACCATTTGGGTTTCAAAGTCCTCATTCGAGGACGAATGATATTAAGCGGGGGAGGATGTAAGACCCCGTGAAAATGAGTGCTCAAATCCTAGAAACTCATAGAGTCAGGACCACCTATGTGTTGGGACCCTTTTCTACTGATTTTATACTTAAAATCTAGAGTCAAAGATTTCCGGAAAAATGTCATTTTTGTGGTCGAGAATGCAGTCGCAGATCAGGTATGTAGACCGCATCTCTGCCGCTGAGTTAATCAGAGAGTTAGCTAAATTTGACGTTTAAAATGTGGTCCGTTATGCGATCGCATAAACAATAAGCGGACTGCATAGTCGTCGCATAAATTTCTTGAGGATTTGCGGAGGTCACTTATGCGGTGCAATATGCGACCACATAACAGGAATGCTAACCGCATACCCAAGTAGATAGGCTAAAAATTTGGGACCCTTCTGCGGACCGCATATCAACTCTGCGATCACAAAGTGCAATCGCTGCACAACTTCAATTTTCTAAAATTTTGAACCCGACCCCTTTTCTTATAAAACGCCCCAACCCCTCATTTTTGCAAATTTTCTAAACAAAATAAGAGAGAGGAAAGAGAGATTTCTTGAGAGAGAAAGAGGTCTTCATCAAACTGATTCTCCAATACTATCCGGCCGGAAAATTCTAATCTACTGTCTTCATCCCCACTCTTATAGGTAAAATCCCTAACCCTTTCCCTTGATTTTCAGATTAAATCTAAGGGAGGGTGTCTCATGATTTGATTTTTGAAACAATGGGTGGAAACTCATATGCATGTCTTTCAAAACCTAAAATCTAGTAAGAGGAAATTAGGTAGAAGTAAAGAATTGTGCCTGATAACCTAAATAAGCCGAGTAGTAATTTTGAACTTCACTTCTAAGGTACATGAGTTAATTTGTGAATTAGATTGATGTGTCTAGGTTTCTTGGTGACAGAGAATAGGAGTTTTAAAAAAAGGGAATTCGACTCCAGGTATGTATGCTAACCTTTATCCTTGTGAAATCACCTTATTTGGTGTGTGAATTGTTTGGTAGTTGATATCTATGTGGGTTGTTTTTGAGCTTCGTGTGAATGGTATGATTGTGAATGCATCTTGTGGTAAACGTTGAGGAATAAGTGATTGAAGATATCCATAAATGGTGAAATCATAATTGTGGTAACAATGTACTTGAATTTTTGTGGTGACTTGAATTGCATATGAACTGTCGGATATGAGAGAATTGGTACTGTGGCTATGGAAACACTTGTAACATTGTTGTGGCTATGCCTTGAGAAGTATTGTTGTTGCTCTTCTTGTGAGTTTGTTGATTGTTGTTGTGTTGTTTTTGATTTGTAAATTGTGCGGCATGAACGATTTCCACGCCGCAACCCAAAGGTATAAGGTGTGGGTTGGTGTGATAAGGGTGGCCGCGGTAATAAAGGTGGTCGAGGTAATAAGGGTTGTCGAGGTAATAAGGGTGGAAAAGTGATCGAATCACTGTTGAAATAAATACTTGAGCAAACTTGCGAAATCATTGTTGTGGAATTGTGAAAAAAGGGGAAAATAGGAGAGTGTGCAAACTTGTTCGGCTTGATTGTACTTTTCATGTGTGTTTGGTTGTTGCTTATATTGTTGTTTTCTACTTGTGTACGTCTTGAGTTTACTTGGGACAATGTTTATCTAAAAATACCAGTACAATTCAATTGTGATGACGCCCCTTTTGCCGGGGGCGCTACATTCGTATTATGATTGTAGGTGGATATATAACTGGTACTCCAGTCCACCGTCTGTAGCTCTTCCTCATACCCTGTCAGCTGTATAGATGAGCCCCTTTCTTTTGGGGCCCTGTCTGGCTCATGTCGCCTCTGTTCTTGCATTTTGAGATCTTATTTTGGTGTGTGTAAAAGGTATAGACGGAGGCTTGTTACCGGCAAGTATCTTACTATCATCTTCCATCCTTAGAGGCTCCGTAGACAGGAAATGCAGGTCATGAACTATGTAGTAAGTACATTGTATTTTGGGCATTATAAATTGTAAACTACGCTAATATCATCTATGTTATTTATGCTTTTGTAAAAGGTATGTCAGTTATAAATAGCTGTTCCACTCAGTTAGTAAGTAGTGAAAAGTGTGGGGTAGCGCGTCAGTTAGGAGAGGCACCCACGTCCACTTGACTGGGGGTACCCGGTCGAGTGTTGGTCATGTCCCTCGGATTTGGGGCGTGACAAGAAGTTAAACTATAGGGGTGCCTGAATCAGGCCCAAGCAATTTCCCAAACCTTAGTCTCAAATGCCAATTTCACAGACAATATCATTGTTTAGGTGCGTCAGAGTTCCCTAAGGGTCTCAAGGATCCCGGATGGTGCTCACGCCTAGACTTTATAACCAAATTGGGTAAGTGCAGTGTGGAAGGGTCAACCTCAGTGTGCCACAGTTTAGAGGGATCTCAAAAAGATCCCAAGGTAGTACACACACTGGAGGGGGCAGAAATTAGGGACTTAGGAGTAGAGTGAGAGTGTTTGACATAGTTTGAAAGGGTTTCAGTAGGAAAAGAGTATTAAAAGAGATTTTCTTGAAATAGTTCTCGAAAAAAAAACATACGGAGTTATTAAATAAGATAATTTTTAATATGGTAAGGTGATAAACAATCAACAAACCATATACATAACCAAAAGAAGTTCATTAGCACTTCAATACATGGAATCAAACAGGTACACAAATTCACTCAGGGGTAATGGGGACTTGGGGTAAGTATAGGGCACATAGTAAGCACACATGCACATAGGTACAGAATAAGAGAGCCTTGAAAGGGTTCAAGGGATTTTAAGTTACAACATGAGTTTCAAAGTTAATCCAGAGTCAAAAGGACTTAGCATAACTAGATACTTTACGCAGGAAGGTGCATGCAAGAAATCACAGAAACATAGACATATTGGGGTATACTAGAAAGGGATTCGTGAGCAGGCTAATACTAAGGGAGTATATTTAGAGGCATGCAGTAAATAATATGTGAAGTAGACATGTTACTTGTTGGTTGAACAACAAAACCATAGATAGAAGCATATTAGAAACATGACAAATTGAAGTAGTAGGAGAAGCATATTGTTTTGGGAATTGAATTGAAATTAGAACATATCAGCAAAGAGATAGTAAACACGAAGTGAAAGAGAGCCCAATAGTTAGCCTTGGCTTGCAGCCGACTAACTTAGAATAGTAGTAAGTAACACAAAAGAGAGCAAAAAGCATTGAGTGTCAGGGAGAGATTTTTGAACCAATGTGTTCGTGTGTTGTGTTAACAAAAGCAGGGTAATTATAGTTTTAAAACAGGTAGAAAATAAGGCAAGAATCAAAGTTTAGCAATAACTATTGAACCATGTACTAATTAGAATCAAATCAATTCAAGTAATCCCTTAATTAAGGGGTAATTAGCCTACGGTAAAGAGAGGGACATGTTTAAATAAGAAAATCAAGTAAGGCATTAGGTACAAAATAGACAGTTAGGGGTAAATACACAAGGGTTCAATTAAGGAAATAGTTAGTGAAGAATCAGCAAATAATACAGTTAACCAAATAAGGTAAAAAACTAAATAATGTTGCATAATATTGAAATAATCGAGAATGGGCATATAGCAAATCAGTGAATCAAGGACTCGAAATAATACTGATTTAAGGAGAATAACATAGGTTCCCATGAATAAACAAATAAGCCAAGTTTAAACAAGAAGCATCAAAGGTCTAAAGGAAAAATTTCAAATCAAGCCAAGAAACAGGGAACTTAGAATCAATCAAACAGAGAGTCATGAGTCATTTTTTATCATATAAATAGAGTGAGATAAGGATAACCAGAGGTCGACACATAGCTCTAACAAGCACGAAAGTTAAACAATACTAATTCGATGAGGGAGAGGCAAGTCTTAAACAGTCAAGATGAACACAAGCACATAGAATCAATGTAAGTTAAGCTAAGAAACTCAGTAGAAACATATCCGAAGCAAGATGGTCACAGAAACTCAAAATAAAGAATCGGTTAGTCATGTTGATATACAGAACCAAACGAAGAAACCTAGAAAATTAGGGCTTTCAACATAGACGAGTTAAAGATGCATTAAAATCATAGTATCAGTCATAACGTACAAGAAATAGAAGTTTAAACACAAAGAATTAGTTGAACAAGGTTTTAAGAGAAGTTTTGAAACCCTTGTTTTTTAGAAGAAGGTGAAAAACAGTTGAAATCAACGATTCTTCAAAGAGTCTCAAGGACAGTGTAAAGCTTTAAAGAAACTAACTCAAATCGTTCTAGATATCTAGGAGGTGTAGAAAAGAAATTAGGGTTTCGAAAGAAACCTGTCTAGAAACCCCAGGATCATAGATAATACAACATGCTTTTGCTTGAAAACACGCCGGAGTAGCCAAGAATAGGCGGGTGACGAACCCTAGATTAAATTCGTCATGGCCCTGGGCCCTTGAAGACATAAAGAATGCAAGCATCGCATGAGAGGAACAATTAGAGGCTTAAGAGACGATGAGAGGTCACCGGAGATGGCCAGAGATGGGAGGTTAGTGGTTGAAGATTAAGGTTAGGTTGAGAGTCTTTTGGGAGCAGAGAGGACCTTAGGAGGCGGTGTGTAGACAAATGGTTAAGGTTAGGGGTCATTTATAATTAAAAATGAAGAATGAATGAGGGATGTTAATCTTTTATATCAACGGTCAGGATTTGATGGATTTTGGGTCGGTTGGTGTAATTAGGGCCAGGAGTCAGGTATTTTAATCTGAAATTGGACTAGGATATTGGGTTTAATTGTGGCTAAAATTAAAATATAATTTGGCTAAGTTTTAAATAGCCAATTTAATCCTATATGTGCTATAATAAATAATGGATGATTTATAAAAAATAATATCGTATACTAAAATTATTTTAAATAGATATATAAGATTTTAAAATTATAGAAGATCTTTTTGTGCATGTAAAATATATAAGTACATTAATAAGCCTAATATTGTAATTATATACAAATTGGCTTTAAAATATAAATGCAATTATAAAAAATGCACAAAATATATTAAACCAATATTTTTGCATAAATATAGGATTTATATGATTAAATTATCACAAAAATAAATTTGAAGGATAATTATTGGAAATTTTATAAGTGAAAAAGGAAAAAATAAATATATTTATAACCTTTAAAAATTATAGAAGAATTATAAAGACCTTGTGCATGATCGATATTTTCATATATATGTTATTTTGAAATTATTTGTATATACAAAAAATATATAGGGAATAATTGGGTATCAACAGCTGTCCCTCTTTACCCGGAAAGGATGAAAGAGTTTTCGAGTAAAGAAATGATGGCCAATTTTGACCGGATGGGATGTTTTGAAAGATAGAGGCCGAACTCCAATCTTCAAGCTACCTACATATCCTTGGTTATACAGGAATCAGGCCATGAGTAGTTCTGGATTCATCTGCGGAATATGTTGATGAAATTATAGCAAGAGCAGACACGCGATGCGAAAGCGGCTACGATGAGTGGTTAAGGCTCAGGACAGTTGAATGAATTGGAGCGTGGTTGATCCTATTGGGATAGCGATTTCTTAACGATTACCTGTAGATGAAAGATGCCACAAACATGTATTTGCCAAAATTAAACATAATACAAGTTTCATTTAGGCCATGAACGTTTTCTTCGAATGGGTAAAGATGACGTCCTTGTACAATGTCGTCCTGGGCCATGAATTGTTTAGTGAGGGATTCTCAGGCCATGTTTTCTCGGGCAATGAATATGGTGCCTCCGAACCATGACGCCTTTAAATAATGATATTCAAGTTCGAGAGATCCTCAAGCCATGGCATAATGTCTTCAAGCTATGAGGATGATGCCTTTAGACTATGACGTCTTCAGATATATTGGTGATATTCCAACCCATGATATGCACTAATATGATGTTAACAAGATAAGGCTTAGTCTTGCGAAATGGAGGGGAGAGCTTAGCCCGGAAGAAGAGCAAATAGATAGTGTTACGGTGCTTAGTGTTCATGCAAATACGGAGGCAAGGATTAGCCTCATACAGGTAGGGAGGCAGGTATTAGCCTCATGCAAATAGGAAGGCAAGGATTGGTTTCATGCAAATATGGAGGCAGGATTAGCATCCTGCAAATAAGGAGGAAGGGATTTGCCTCATGCAAGTAGTGAGGTAGGGATTAGCCTTATGCAGTTATGGAGGAAAGGATTAGCCTTATGCTTAATACGGAGGCAAGGATTATCCTCATGCAAATAGGGAAGCAAGGATTAGCCTCATGCAAACAGGGGGGCAGAGATTAGCTTCATGCAGGTAGGGAGGAGGGATTAGCCTCATGCTGTTATGGAGGTAAGGATTAGCCTCATCCAAATAGGCAGGCACGGATTAGCCTGATGAGTGGTGATCTTACCACTCGTTCTGGCCTCTTTTCCTTAGCTTTTATGTCAAATTAATTATAAAATGAGGTTTTCTATGGTGGTTATTGTTAGATTTTCAGGTAAAAGATGCTACAAAGTGGTTCGAATTGAATTGAAGTGGAATTGAGCAAAAAGAAGGCGAAAGCATTCCAAAACTTCCAGTGAATTCCACTTATGCAAAGGAATGGCCGCAGAAGCGAGTTCATCTTCTGCAAATTAGGATTTCTTCTGTGATTTATGATCGCCTCTGCGGATGATGATGATCTGGCAGAAACTGGTTCCGTGATTGAATTTGCGATTATGCAGAAGCGCAAAAGTGCATTTGTCGTCTGCTTCTGCGATTTCTAGAATCCCTAAGCTTTCCGCTTCTGTGGTTGTATTTCCGCGTTGGTGGAATCGTATCTGCAGTTATTGTTTAGCAAATGCAGAAACAGTGCACCAAGACTGGGGCAGTATGGAAATTTCATAATTTCTCATCCCAAATTAGTTTTATACTCGTCCAAGCAAACATTTTAGAAATCTTTGGCTTATTTTTCAGTCCTTAGACTAGAGAAGAACAAGTTTTGAATCTAGGGTTTGCGCAAACACACTTTGGTCTTGAAGATTAAAGCTTGTGGTTTAGATTTTCTTGCCAATTTATGTTTGTTTCTTCATTTCCTTGCTTTATATTGAATATTTAAGTGTGTAGTATTTATTTCAACCACTTAAATCTTTCTTATGGAAGTATTCATAATTAATGTGTGGATTAAATACCTTGTTGTGCTTACGTATTTAATGATTTTTATCCTTTTATGAAGTGTGTTGTTGTTACTTTAATTATTCTTGTTTTTAATGTTTGCAGTGAGATTAGCTAACCCTAGGGCTCGCCCATTAAGTCCGAATTGATTTTGGAAAAAATAGTTTGTGGTTGGGAAAGATTAATTAACAAGAACATGAGGTGTTATCCCTCATTTAATTGATTCTACCTAGGGATAGGATTTAACTATTTGTAGCCTTTCGGGTGTGCTTAATCTTCTAATTGTTTTATGGATAATTCAATTAGAAAGACTTGTTAGTCTTTGGAAGGGAGCTAGTTAAGAATTATTATATGTGGCTAATTAACATAAACTTGCTCATATTTGCATAATCGTGAAATACATTGGATCGTTATTTGAGTGTAATTCTCGATGCATTCATACTTATAGCCATTGATCATTTTAATTGCTTTCTAGGTTAGTTTACATTTCCATATATAGATAAAATAATTTTCTAACCAAAATTCTTAGTGTTTAGCATTGTGCAACTAGCGATAATTTTCTTACATTCCTAATCGCCTACGAATTGTTCTCTGTGGGATTCGACCCCTACTCATAGTTGGATAAATTATATTGCATGCGACCGTGTCAATTACTTTTTAGTAGTGGATTTGGACGTCACCAAAATTGGCGCCATTGCCGGGGATTAATTTGGCGTAATTTAGGTTGTTTGAGAAGTAAGAGAAAGTACTTTGGCCAAAACTTATGAATATTTGTGTAATTATTTTTCTTACGTTGGTGAAATTTTTTCTGTTAGTTTCTTGTTTCTTTTCTTATTTATTAAAAAAAAATTGCATCGTTCAATGAAAATTGGTCGGATGGTAGTTGTTCATACTTTGATGACCCTTGTCCTTATTGTGGAGGACCACACTCGTGGCAACATTGTTTAAATTCTCCCGGGTGGATGGATTGTGATCACAACTTGAAACCCATAAGTGGAGTATTTGTGATAAGTGTGGTTGCCAAAATGGTCATTAGGATTATTGTGCAAATTTGTCCTTCCCATCCAAAGGACCCACTATGATGATTTTGCTTTTTGTAATGAGAACTAAAGGGCTATGGAAATGGAAGAAGTTGAGCATGGAAAAAATGAAGAGTTCAAGATCATGTTGGAGTGTCTACTTGAAGAAGGAAACAAGGAACAAAATGCATTGGAACATCTTTTGGAGACTATTCTCCAAAATGATTTAGCACTTCAACGGTTGCACTCACAAATAGATTAAATGATCGAAGCCTCAAGCTCTCCAAAACCCTCGGAAGTGAACGAAAACCAATAATCTGGCTTGGAGATTGAAAATGAAATTCCTTCCTTGGCACTTGTTCGAAACCAAGAAGAACTCTCAACTGCTCAAAAAGTGAAAATAATGCTCATGTTTGAGACCATTCTTGAAAATTAGGAGAAGCACAACTTTGCCCTCAGGGACTTGAAACAAGACTTGAATTACAATGATGAACACATCTGCACTTTGGAAGATAAAATGCAAATTTTTGTTGAGGCTCACTATGCCCAACAACTTGAGTGCGTGGAAGAAAGCCGAGAAGAGTCAAATTTCGAGGAAGAAAGTGAGCATTACTACGGGGATTCAAGAATTGAACATCGCAACCGAATCCATAATTGTTAGTGATGCCAATAAAAAAATAGAATAAGATTCAACCGGTGTAAATGCAAATGTGGTTGATATTGACTCTAATCCGGGGGAAAAGGAGGATGTCAAGATAGAAAAATTACAAAGTGAAGGGTTGAAGTCACATTCCAAGCATTTTTCAATGTTGGAATTGTGTGGTGACACAGAAGTTGAACCACACTAATCAATGAAGGACTGCAAGGAGGAAAAACTCACACCATACTTTTTACAATTTGAGGAAACAAGAAAACAAAATGACATTCAGCATTTGAGAGCCAAGAAGAGAAAAATAAATAATTTAAGCATTGGATCTATCATAAACTTACCACCCCCATTGTTCGTGACCACGAGCTTGATTCCAAGCTAGGTGCCCAGTTCATATTATCCAAGTGCGAGAAAAGTTGTAATATTGTTTGTGTCGTGCCAGGACGTTAAATTCGGCGCGTGGTGGGAGGCAACCAATCGTTTCTCAAAATGTTTAGTCATTTGTTAAATTTTAATTTTTAGAATAGCTTAGAATAATATTTTTGACTAAGCTGCCAAGTTTTAGATTTTTTGAAGTTTATTTGAACAGGTCAGAGTGTTCCGTAAGGTCAAAACCAGTAGCAGCAGAAAACCGTCCAAAAACTCTCTGCTAAAACCTCTTTTGCGACTTTTGACCGCATCTGCAGTCACGCAGAAGACGAAAACAAAACACACAGGCGACCTTTTTCACAGAAGCGGTTCCAAAGCCGCATAAGCAGAACCGTAGAAGAGGGTGAAAATACGCAGAAGCAAAACTTGGACAGGTTTTAATTCTTAAAAGAATTTTGAACGTTCATTTGTTCAAAAACACTTCAATTACTATTTCCCCTACCCTAACTCTACAAAAACGAAAAATTCTCCATAACTCCAACGAATCTTGGTCGTAATTCTTCCCCTTGAACAAGTTCAGGTATTATATTCGAAACCCTCTTCTCAATGCTCATCGCTCACTTCACATTCTTTATGTGCTCAAGTGCAACAAATTTTTTTTTTTCTTGTTCGAATTTTCTTTTTTGTGTGTTTTTAATTCTTCTTGTTAGCTTTAATAGGTGAGGGAATTGGCTGAGTGTATTCATGTGTGTGCTGATTATATTGAACAAAAATCATGGGAAGTCTTGAGTACCTAATTTTTGTGAAGAAGTTTCTTTTTAACTCGCTCGCAAAGTATTTGACACAATGCTTGAGTGAAATTCTTATGTGAAGCGGCACAAATTTAGTCTCCATTGAATCATGTTCTATTATAGTGCATAAAGTTTTAGTTTTGATGCCAAAAATTAGGTTGAAAAAGAAAAAGAAAAAGAAAAATAACTGGGTAGTGCAATTTCACTGAAGAAGACGCTGAAAATGCAGAAACGGACTGCTTTCAGCAGAAGTGAAGCCTTTTCTGCTGTAGAAAACCTGTAGAAGCAAAAATTTAAACAAAAATCAAAAAATAAAAGAACCGCAGAAGCAACCGGAAATACGCAAAAGCGGAACTGCTTCTACGATGTAGAATCTGCCGAAGCGAAAACTGCCCAATTTTTCCATAAACAGTGGGGTTGCGAAAATTGCTTCCCGGATCCGTTCAACCTAATTTTTTGGCTTAGTTGCAGTATTTTAAATTGCTTAACATGATTTATTGCATGATTAATCTTATATTGATTTTTTGTAGGTGTTTCGATTGAAAATGAACCTAAACCCAAGCGGATCACACCATGAAATCGAAGAATATATTGGTGAGCCCTTTGATGATTCGCGCTTCATGTCTGCTGCATGAGAGTGTCGATATTCAGACGACCTCGTCCATGAAAAGCTCATTCATGAAAAGGGAATCCTTGAAGCGAAATTGGCCGAGAAGCTTCCGGACTTCTATGCAAGGCTCAACTCATCAGGATGGCCTTGCTTCATCACCACTCCTTGCAAAACCAGTGAGGAGTGGGTTCGTGAGCGCGCAGATTTTGATAGCCCACAAATATTCATCAGAGGTAAAGAAGTGAGGTTTGGGATTGAGCAAATCAACGACATTCTTGGTATTCCCAACTTTCTGGTGGAGCAGGTACAAGCAAAAAATAATTGTAAAAATGGATCATGCCTTGTCTCCAAACTCTTCCCACCACACTTGAGAGAAAAATGGGGAAACAAGAGGAAAGGGCTCAAATCAATAGACTTCACTACTGATGCAAAGATGTGGCTATACATCTTGTGCAACATGGTCTCTCCGTGCGAAAATGTTATAGATGTATCCTGCAGTCGAGCATTGATTATTGCATGTCTATTGGATGACTTTCGTGTGAATGTCGGATACTACATTCTGCGAGAGATGAGGGAGTACTTGAGAGACAAGGATGCATGTATGATGTTCCCCTCCTTGATCACCCAACTATGCACCAGGCCAGAGGTTGACGTCCGTAGCACCGATCGGTGGCTACGAGCGGACAAACCTTTTCATCCTTTGAGAGTGATAGGAGAGGGATGTGTGGTGAAAAGAAAAAACAGAACAGACACCACCACGGCCACCGGTTCAGAATCCTCTTCACAGGCAGCTGCGCAAGGGCCATTCGGAATACTTAACTCCGAGCTTTAATTAATTAAGTAGTTAGTATCACAACTTCCAAGTGGACCCTCATCCTCCCAGCCTAGGCCTTGTCACTACTCCAGGGATGAGTTACAGAGTTACTTGGATGCTCAGAAAAGCCAGAATGAGTCTATGAAGAAGATTGCAACATCAATGACCAAACTGCAGGGAGCCTATGGCAGTTTGGCCAAGGCCCATGCTACCCTTCAATCAGACATTCATAAGGAGAAGGAGAAGAACAAGAAAAATAGCAAATTCATGATCAAGATATGGAGAGGCATCAAAGCCATCTTCAAATGGGGAAACCCAGACACGAAGATGCTAGTAGCGGCCTAAGAGGACATTGAGGATTATTCCTTCACTTCAGAGTCTGCTGGCAATGGTGGTGATGATGAAGACGATGACGCTGAGGAGACCGGGGATGATGGATCCAAGAGTAAAGCTCAGCACCAAATTATTCTTGTTTTGCTAGGATGAGAATTTTGGATTATTTGGTACTAGTAATATTATTCTCTTGTATGCAAATTGTAAATTGAGAATATCCCTCCAAAAATTTGATTTTGAACTTAAACAAGTAAGTGCTTGGTACAAAATAATTCTTGTGATAAAGTTTTGGCTCTTTTATTGACTCTTTACCTACTAGTTTAAATATTGCTCTAAATGCCATTATTAGAAAACAAAATTGATCCATCTTGATTAGTTCATGTGCCATGTGTATTAGTGTTTGTTCAAATAAATCTGGTGTTTACTTTTATCATCTAGAACTTTCCCGGTTGGTCTTTCAATGATAATGATTGTAGGTTTAGTTGGAGGAATGACCTTAGGCATTCTTTGTTTTTATTTTCAAAAAGCTATTCAAGCCAACCTTTGCATAAATAATATCACTACTACCCAATTTGATCTTTTAAACCTTTTCCTTGGCCAACTCATTACAAACTTCTCCTTTTGAAAAATAATTCCCTCTCTTGAACCCGTCCCTCTTTGAACATTGAGAATGAGTCTAATAGCCTAAGTTGGGGGTGGTATCGAAGTGGAGATTAGCAAGGTTGTACATTGAGTTTAGGACCACATGCCTCAAAAGTATATGTTTAAATTATTCAAGCTCCAAAAGAAAGAAAACAAAAAAGAGATGAAAATATATGTATGTATATAAAGTATGGTGTCTTAAATAAGAATTATAAGAGGTATTTGAGGTGGTTCTACATTGGGAACAAGATGAAAATAAGGCTATGGGGGTTTGAAAAGGAGCAAAGTGCAAAAGAATGGAAAAACCGTGAGTAGTGCTCAAGGAGGGTGAAGTCACTTGTATCCAAATACTTATCCAACCCTTCCCTAAACGTACATTAAAAGCATAAAAAGTCCTTATGAGACCTCCAACCGAACATTCTTGAATAAGTGATGAATTAAAATAAGGGAAATATTATGGTATGAAATGTTGTAACACTTGAAGTTCTTTTTTAGAATGAGTGATTTTGAAAAATTTTCCCCTTATGTTGAATTTTAAATATAGTGATTTCGGGATTTTCTTTCTTGTGAGGGAACATGAATTAAGAAAGATTGGTGAAATTGAGTAAAGTGAGCATTGTAGTGAACTAGTGCTTTTGAGTCACATCTTGACGCTTATTTGTGTCACTTGATTATTTTGGAACCCCCTTGCACATTCTTCAAGTTGTTTTTCTTTATGAGGGAGTCATTTGAGAAAGATGTGCATATATGAGCCTAATTGTTAGTACCAACCAATTCTATTAGTATGGTGTTTAAATTGGAGAATGTGATATGTAAATAATATCAATACCAGTTAAGTTTTAAATGGTGAATCATCATTGAAGTTTTGGTTTTGATTTGCTTCAGGACAAGCAAAAGCTTTAAGTTGGGGGTGTTGATGAGTGGTGATTTTACCACTCATTCTAACCTATTTTCCTTATCTTTTATGTCCATTTAATTATAAAATGAGGTTGTTTATGGTGGTTATTGTTAGATTTTCAGGTAAAGGATGCTACAAAGGTTCGAGTTGAATTGAAGTGGAATTGAGCAAAAAGAAGGTGAAATCACGCAAAAACTTCAAATTCACTTTTTCTGTGGAGGAATGGCCACAGAAGCGACTTCCGCTTCTGCAATTTATGACTGCTTCTGCGGATTACGATAATAAGGCAGAAATTGTTTCCGCGATTGAATTTCCACTTATGTGGAAGCGCAGAAGCGCTTTTGTTGTCCGCTTCTGCGAATTCTGGAATCACTGAGCTTTCTACTTCTGCAGTTATATTTCCGCTTTTGCGGAATCGCCTTTGCGGTTATTGTTCCGCAGATGCAAAAACAGTGCATCATGCCTGGGCTAGAATGGAAATTTCATCATTTCTCATCCCAAATTAGTTTTATACATGTCCAAGTAGACATTTTAGAAATCTTTGACTTATTTTTAAGTCCTTAGACTAGAGAAGAACAAGTTTTGAAGTTAGGGTTTGCACAAACACAATTGGCTCTTGAAGATTAAAGCTTGTGGTTAAGATTTTCGTACACATTTTTGTTCGTTTCATCATTTTCTTGCTTTGTATTGAATATTTAAGTGTGTAGTATTTATTTCCAACACATAAATCTTGTTCACTGAAGTATTCATAATTAAAGTATGGATTAAATACCTTGTTGAGCTTATGTATTGAATGATTTTTATCCTTTTATGAAGTGAGTTGTTGTTACTTTAATAATTCTTGTTCATTAATATTTCTAAAGGGATTAGATAACCTTAGGAGTCGCCCATTAACTCCAAATTGATTTTGGGAAAAATAGTTTGGGGATGGGAAAGATTAATTAACAAGAACTTGGGGTTTTAACCCCCATTTTATAGATTCTACCTAGGGATAGGATTAAACTACTTGTACCCTTCTAGGTTTGCTTATTCTTCTAATTGTATTAGGGATAATTCAATAAGAAATTATTGTTATCCTTCAGAAGAAGCTAATAAAGAGTTATTATCCGTGGCTAATTAACATAAACTTGCTCGTATTTGTAAAATCGTGAAATACATTGGATCGTTACTTGAGTGTAATTCTCAATGCATTCATACTTGTAGACATTGATCATTTTAATTGCTTCCTTGGTTAGTTTACATTTTCTTATTCAGATAAAACAATTTTCAAACCAAAATTCTTAGTGTTTGGCATAGCGCAACTGTCGATAATTTTCTTACATTTCTAATTGCCTACAAATTATTCTTTGTGGGATTCGATCGCGACTCAAAGTTTGGTAAATTATGTTGCATTCAATCATATTTATTACTTTTTAGTAGTGGATTTGGACGTCACCATAGCCTCATGCAGGTATGGAGTCAAGGATTAGACTCATGCAAATAGGGAGGCAGGGATTAGCCTCATGCAGTTATAGAGGCAAGGATTAGCCTCATTCAAATAAAGAGGCATGAATTAGCCTCATGAAAATATCGAGACAAGGATTAGCCTCATGCAGTTATGGAGGCACGAATTAGACTCATGCAAATAACACATAGCAAATAAGAGTAGTAAATGTCTTATCTGGAGATATATTCAGTGTTTGATGGACTGATTGATAGTGATTTTGCTACGTAGATGTTATCATTACGTCGGATGTGCCTGCGTTCAAAGAAAAATTGTATATTTTTGTAACGGCCCGACATGTCATTTTGAGCATTCACACTTTGATTGCCAGTTCTTGGCATGAATTGCCCCATATGATGCATTATGACTGATGTAAAGCATTGATTTTGGTTTTCACAGAAATATGTATGAATTTGAGAGAACAGTCTCAATTGAAAGCTTTGGATTTGAAATATTTGACCATGAGTTGACTTATTTGTATATGAGCTCGGATCGGAATTTTATGGTTTTGTAAGCTTCGCTATGTGATTTATGACTTAAGTGTGATCAGAATTGGCTTTGGGGTTCCGGTGAAGAATTAGGTTTGAATTGACGAAGTTAGTATTTTGGCGATATCCAGTTGTAAGGTGAGATTTTTATCCAAGGGCCGGGATGGAATTTAGAGAGTTTTTGTATCTTCGTCGTGTCATTTTTAATGTGTGCGCAAAATTTCAGGTCATTCGGATGAGGTTTGGTTAGGTTTTCGATTGAAAGCATATTTCGGAAGTTTTTAGAAATCTTAGGCTCGAATTCGATGTGAATTGATGGATTCGGTGTTATTTGAGGTGTTTTGATGATTGGAACAAGCTTGAATGAGGTTTTAGGATGTGTTGGTGCTTTTGATCTAGGTCCCGGGGGCATTTTCTGAGTTTCGGATGGTCAATCGGGCAAATTTCTATGTTATGAATGTCGAAGAATTTGCGCAGCAGTTGCATATGATTTTTGGCCTTTGCGATCGTGTAGAGGGATTTTGGGTTTGCCTGAGTTTGGGCTTTACGTTCGCATTTGAGGACTCTTGTTCCCGGAGGGCCTTGGTCTTGTTCTTCGCATTCACATGGTAATATTTGCGTTCACGTATAAGGATCTTGGGTCTAGTGGATTTGCTTTTCGCGTTTGCATCTAAGGGCTTGCATTCGCATAGTTTTGAAAGTGGAAGCATCGCGTTCGCATGTCTCTGGTCGTGTTCGCATAGTGTATTTTTGGACTTGTAACTTTGCTCTTCATGGTCGCGAGGCTTTGGCCGCGATCGCGATGAAGGAATTACTGATCTGGGCAGAAAGTTTATAAAATATTTCATCAGTGATTTTGAGCCATTTTTCCGCCATACATAAGTATTTTGAGGGCTCTTTGTGGGAAATTCAAGATGGATTCAAGGATAAATGATTGGAGGTAAGATTTACGAACCTAAAATGTGATTCTGCTGTGAAATTAACCTAGAAATTCATATAATTTAAGCTAAAAATGGAAAACCTAGGGCTTGGGACTTTGAACTTTTGAATTAGGATTTGAAGGACCATTTGAGGACGGATTTGAGAACCTTTTGTATGTATGAACTCGTGGGAGGATAAGGAACCCGTAGATGTGAAAATTTATGAGTATCGAGAAGTGGGCCTGGAGCTCGGGTTTCGCCAATTTTGGGATTTTTGATATGTTTTGATTTTTTTGCTTGGGCTTTGTTACTTAGCAAAGTGTGACGTATTCGTTATGATTTTGGACAGATTCGACGCGTGTGAAGGCAGATTCGAAGGGCAATGGAATCATGTGCTAGAGTTGTAGCCAGTTAGAGGTGAATAATAATTGTATATGATATCCAGGGGTTTGAAAGCCCGGATTACACATCGTAGTGCTATATTGAGGTGAGACAGATGCTTCATGACGAGCATGGGGTCGTGTACTATTTGGTATCATGACTTGGTCCGTCCAGATTGATGATTGTTCCACGTATTTGACTGAAACTTATTTGTTATCATCATTATTTGAGTTGATTACCATATGTGGGGTTCGTCCCAGCTATTTAAACCCTTCAGGGATTGTTGTTGATATTTCCTCACTATTTTAATTTTGTACTTAAACCTAATCATGTATTTTCCACTATTTTAAAACTCAACCAAGTTTATTTTGCTTTAACACTTGAAATGATATTTCCAGTAATATTTTTTGGTTGAGCATCATGTTTTACTATTGCCCGAGTGGCTTATGTGATTTTTAACTGAGTAAGTCTGACGGACTGTATTGTAAGGATACTTTTGGATCGGGCTGCACGCCGCAGCAGTGAGATTCTTATTTGATTATGAGGTCGAGGGCTTGAGATATGTATGACATGAGCTGGCTTGTGATTGACATAAGGCTAAGGGCCTAGATTTGATGCCAAGAAATGTCTTGATATTGCGCTTGGGCCGTAAGGGGCCCCTCCTGTAGTCTGCACACCCCAAGTGAGCATCGTTAATGAAATATATGGATCGGGCTTCACATCGCAGTGATATGTGGATCAGTCTGCACGCCGTAGTGGTTACTATATGGTACTGATCTATGTGTTTACTTTGTTTCACTTTTCAGCCATTATATGTTGTCTCTGCTATTCACGTGATATCAACTTGATTGCCTGGCATTATCTGTTGAGTGAGTGTTGTACCCGAGGGTCAGTGCTTATTCACACTATTTGTTTGCATTCATTTTCATAATGTTGAAGCATTTTCAAAGAGACGTAAACGAAGCTAAGGCTTTTTTCTAAATATTTCACAGCTTCATTGTTTTTCTCAAAAGGTTTAACACAGCGCTATACAACAAGATGGTTTGTCTTAATGATTTCTTACTGCTCAATTATTATTTACCTTTATTACTCACTAAGTTAGAGTACTCACATTACTCCCAGCACCTCGTGTGCAGATGCATGTATTTATTCACCTGGTAGGGATTTTGGCATCGGAGGAAGATTTATTGGAGTTTTAGTGAAGTGGCTGCCAGTGTTTCCGGCGCCGCGTTTCTCCCATGTGTTCATCATTTTTGTTTTGTTAATTCAATCTTTCTAGTTGTATTTACACTATTATAGTCGAGTTGTGTTTGGGTTGAATTCCACACTTTATAAAGAAATCTTTTACTTAATTTATGGTTATTTAATCTTGGTAAAACTGTTTATTTGTATTAACTATTCGAAAATGGTGAAATGGGTTGGTCGGATGGCCTTATCTTCACGAGAGGCGCCATCATGACCGGATCGGGTTTGGGTCATGATAAGTTTGTATCAGATCCTAGGTTACATAGGTCTCACAAGTCATGAGCAGGTTTAGTAGAGTCTCACGAATCGGTGCGGAGACATCTGTATTTATCCTCTAGAGGCTGCAGAACCTTTAGGAAAGCTTCATATTCTTGAATTCTTATCGTGCATCCTTGATTCAGCTTCAAAAGTTACTCTTGAAATTCCTTTTATGCATTCGCATGCGTGTATGAGCGCTCAAAATCAGATGTGCCTTGATGGCTTGCGATTCCCTCACCGAGCGGCAGGACGTTATCTCTGTGAATATGATGTTAGGTCAGTCTGGAGGACATGGGGCCGGATCTTTGCCTATGGCTTGAGCACCAAGGTGTGAATTGTGTGAGCGAGGGTTTTGAACTTATATGTTCGGTTTTGTCCCTATTAGTGGGGGTGACAAGTGGGTATCTATGTGATGAGTGTTAGTACTGCGAGATGTATCTATAGTACTTGGAAGTGACGAGGAAGGTATGCTGGATGATAGAAGGACTATTAAATGCTTGAATTCCATCGTGATTCGTGGTGTAGCTCAAATTATGGGCGTGTAAAGCATCTTTTCATGTTTTCCAGTTGAGAGTGAAGCAAGTTTTATGTTGCGGTACGACTTCTGACTTACGAAGACTAATTAATTGCGTATATTTTAGGGAGGTGGACGGTATACAAAAATATTAATTAAAGGCAATGCAGTTGGGTTATCTCCTGCGAAGAGTTCTGGGGTTTTGTGACCCTTATGTGATTGTTAGAAGATCTCATGTGCAAGTGAAGTGTAAGTGTTAAGAATTTGAAATTTTAGGTCGCTTAACAGAGTGAGCTTAGTTGTTGCGAGAATGAGTGCAAGATTTTCCAAAGATTTAATGTACTAGATGATATGTGTTTCACCAGCTTTCAAAGGATTCGAGTTTAATCTCATTATGGTATTATGGCATCAATGTAATATAAGTGTAATGAGTTGAGTGTATTTTGATCTATGGCCCCGAGCCAAGTGGAGAAGTTGCTGCACGGAGTACGGTAGAATTCCTTGGTACGGTCATTCGGGAAGTCCCTCCGAGGGCTGTGGTGAGTAGTTGAGTGTACGGTCAGGTGCCATGTGGGTTCCAATTTGAGGTGTGTAGGCGAATCAGATATGGCTTGCGGAAATTGAGACTGAGGATGGCTCGAGTAGAGAAAGAAATTTTGACAAAGGTTATATTATGCTTCATAGAGTAAGAAAATCACGGAGTGTCTTAGGTTTTTTTTGGTAAAGAATGCTCGGTGCATAGAGCAGAAAATTGCTTGGTTGTGTAGGGATGAAGATTTTATTCCACAGTGTCAGAGTGCCAAAGAGGCATGAGTGGTTCTGTTCGTTAGGTTAGGTAAATTGCAGTTGAATAAGAGTAAATGACTCTCGATATAGTTCTGATAAGTTAACGATTCTACATGGAACAATGGGGTATCCTAAAGTTGTATATGTGGTTGGAAACTGAGTTTTCATTGGAAGAGGTCTAGACTTGTTGTATTTCTATGTAAATTATGGGAATCTATGTATCAGTATCAGAAAATTAAAGGTAACGACTCAGATTGGCAGGAAATTCGTTAGAGTAAAGTATTCTGGAAAGTGATGTTTCTAGAAATATTGGAGAAAGTATTCTACGGCTTATGGGTCTTAGACAGTGTGGATTTATGCTTGGATTTCGTGTGGTAAGCCTGGATTGAGAAATTTTAGTGCTACATCAAGAGGGAATATCAACTTGAAGAAGAATCAAAAGGAAATTTAGATTGATGGAGTAGCTTGATAGTAGACCGAATCGGTATGGTAAGGGTATGATTAACCCCTTGTGTATGTTCGAGATAATGAGTTCTTACAGGTATTTTATAGCAATACTCTTAGGTTAGGATGACTTGCTTAGCTTGGCCAAGTTAGAAAGATTCAGTCATGGCCGGTCTGATTTGTGCAAAGGGAATTTGGAGATTCCTTGATGATTTTTACTACGGTTTGGAGATGCAGATTTTCTATGGGCATGTGGAGCATGGGATGTATAGTTATTTATCCTAGATGGGTCAAATGAAATTTTCTTTGCTAGTTGAGTGCGTTGATGTCTATGGATCGGAAGAGAGATGATGTTTTCATGTTTTCCTTGGATGGTATGGTATATGCGGTATGTTGTGGAGGATCGAGACTTGCGTGTGTAAGGTTACAGTTCAATTCAGAAAGGAAGTTCATGAAACTCTTAGGTAGCGGATGGCCTCAGATGATTAAGGAAATGGTACTGCTAGTTGGAAGTGTTTTGACGAGAATATATATTCCAGTAAAAGGGAAATGTGATTAAGTTGATGTCACTTTGGTAGTACTGGGGCACTTTCTTGTTAGATTGACTAGTGATAATCGGATTTTCTTGGTGGCACAAGGAAATGTTAAACTATATTTCGTGGAATGATTGGGTATTTGAGGTGTGGTATGCTTTTGGATGGAGAAATTGGCATCAGGTATGATGATTCGTGTGCTATATGGAGTTGCAGACTAGGAGTTCTCATGTTCAGGCTATGTTGTGGTGGTGGATCATGTGCATAGGCACGATATAGTGGCTATCGGGGAGTGAAGACCCGAGCAGATCCTTTGTTGCTTAGTATGTTAGATTTTAGATGTGATATTGGGTTCAGGCTGGTTGTCTCCATGTTGTGGTATTCTCGGTTATTGCGCTGAGACGACTTTGTTGGCTATACCGAAAAATACCTCATATTGAGTGGCGATATTAGATGGATTATGTCCCATTGGAGAGATTTTTATAATTTGAATACCCAGCGGACGGCTGGGAAGGATTGTCTTTCTTATTTGGGCACTTGTGATAGGAGCCAGCGCTAAGGCTCCTTATATTTATTCAGTTTCGGTGGCGAGAGACTTTTCGGATATGTTTCTTGTTGCTGGGTGAGGGTGTTATTTCGGTATTAATTTGGTGACAGGAACCATATCGTATGGCTCCGAAAAGAGTAATAGTAGTGGCTGGAGCAGCTTCAGGCTTCCTTGGTATAGAGTTCGTTGGTAGGCCAATGTGGATGTGTGTTCTGGCTTGAGTCAAGTTTGTTGGCCCCGAATCTTATTGTTGAGGGATAGGTTGATTCAACCATTATTGAGCTTATTAGTGATCTAGGGAGATCAATGAGTTACCTTTCTGTGTTGCAAGATGTTGTGATCTGTTGGATATGGGCACATATGGTGCGATTCATTTGGAGTTTCATAGTGGAAGTCAAGCGGGCAGAGTAATTGGGTGTTTCTCGGTAAATGACGTACCTCTTATGTCCTATCGGGTTTGCATGGTATATGTTATTTGTTTCACCTTGGGTGTAATGATTTGCTTTGGTGCCAGACATCAAATTGTGTAGGGTGTCAATTTCGAGTATAGTGACTTGAGTTTCTCATGTGGAGCAGTGTTGGAATAGGACCGCGCATTGCAGCGAAGCTATTGGGAGATATGACCTTGCGGGCTAGTTTCGTGCGTTCTATTCTATTTTGTGAGCTGCGTTTTCAGCCTGGGGTTGTAATGGTACTAGTAAGCTGGAGGTACATCTCTTTCATTTGAGTCATTTTCACGATTGGAGTATGTTCGGACAATTCTTATTGGTGCGCGTATTATTCCAGTTCTGGATTAGGCCTCTATGGATGTGTCATGTCACCGGAGGGGTGTGTTGGATTAGAGGGGATCATTGGGATCATGAATAAATACGAACGGATTCAATTCCAACATGTTGGAAGGATAAGATCGAGGTTCGACTCGGAAATTTTATATGGTATTTGTCAAGGGAGAAGTAGCTTCATGATTGGTTGACCTAAGAAATGGTCGTGGTTTAGTGCATATTTCATTTGTAGTTGACATTATATGAAAGAATTGGAATGATACTTTAGTTGTTAAGAGGTTTTCTACCAGTATTCGGTTGTTGTGGGCAGCTGTTGTGAATAGAAGTTATCACTACGAGTGTTGGAGTTATGTGGTATATCATGGGATTTCTCTCGGGGTTGTAGTCATTGGTTATTACATCTGGTTTAGGCCTACTCAAAGTATACGTGTGAGGTTTTGATCGTATGGATGGTTTCGAAAGTGGAAATATGGTTCTACGACTTATGGGCCGGACTGGATTGTGTAATTTAAGTTGCAATTTTTTATCGGACCTATATGAGATAGGGTGACATGGGATCACCCCCGGTTATATGCATGGTAAGGTTATTCAGTGATTGTTTGGCTTTTAGAACAAATTTGGGTACGTTCGATGATGAACGTGTGTTTAAGTGGGGGAGGATGTAACGAGCCGACCGGTCGTTTTGAGAATTTGCACTTTGATTTCGAGTTCTCGGGCTTGACTTGCCCCGTATGATGTATTATGATTGATGCAAATCATTGATTTTGGTTTTTATGGAAATCGGTATGAATTTGAAAGAACAGTCTTAGTTTAAAGCATTAAATATGAAATGTTTGACCACGAGTTAACTTATTTGTATATGAGCTTGAATTGGAAATTTAATGCTTTTGTCACCTTCGTTAGGTGATTTACGACTTAAGAATGTGATTGGAATTAGTTTTGGGGTCCGGTGAAGAATAAGGTTTGAATTGGTGAAGTTAGTATTTGGCGATATTCGGTTGTTAGGTGAGCTTTTGATCCGAGGGTCAAAATTGATTTTTGAGAGTTGCTGTAGCTTTGCCGTGTTTTTTGTGATGTGTGTGCTAAATCTTAGATCATTCGAACGTGGTTTGATTGGGTTTTTGATCGAAAGCATATTTCGAAAGTATTTAGAAAACTTCATCTTCAATTCGATGTGAATTGATGGATTTGGTTTTGTTTGAGGTATTTTGATGATTGGAACAAGTTTTAATGAGGTTTTAGGATGTGTTGGTGCTTTTGGTTGAGGTCCCGAGGCCTCGGGTGAGTTTTGGATGGTCAATGGGATGAATTTCTATGTTGAGAATGTTGCAGAATTTGAGCAGCAGTTGCACATGATTTTCGGCCTTCGCGATCGCATTGACGGATTTTGGGTTGGCCTGAGTTTGGCCTTCGTGTTTGCATTTGAGGACTCGCACTTGCGGAGGGCTTTGATCTTGTGCTTCGCGGTCGTATGGTAATGTTCGCGTTCACGTATGAGGATCTGGGGTTCAGTGGATTTGTTCTTCGTGTTCGCGACTAAGGGCTCGTGTTCGCATAGTTTTGGAAGTGGAAGCAACGCGTTCATAGGCCTCTGGTCGTGGTAGCATTGTGTATTTTTGGAACTAGGAATTTGCTCTTCACAATCGCGAGGCTTGGGCCGCTATCGCGATTGAGGAATTACAGAGCTGGGCAGAAAGTTTATAAAATATTTCATCCACGATTTTGAGCCATTTTTCCACCATTGCTGAGTATTTTGAGAACTCTTTGAGGGAAATTCAAGAGGGTTTCAAGGAAAGTTGATTGGAGGTAAGATTTATGTACCTAAAACGTGATTCTATTATGATATTAACCTAGAAATTCATGGTATTTAAGCTAAAAATGGAAGAGCTAGGGCTTGGGATTTTTAACTTTTGAATTGGGATTTGAAGGACCATTTAAGGTCGAAATTGAGAACTATTGGTATGTATGAACTCGTGGGAGGATAAGGAACCCGTGGATGTGAAAAAGATTTAGTTTGAGAAGTGAACCCGGGGCTCGGGTTTTCCTAATTTCAGGACTTGTGAAGTCTTTCAATTGTTTTCGCTTGGGCTTTGTTCCCTTAGCATATTGTGATGTATTTGTTCTGACTTTGGATACATTTGACGCGAGTGGAGGCCGATTCGAGGGTCAAAGGCATCGCGAGCTAGAGTTGTAGCCGGATCGAGGTAAGTAATGATTGTAAATGATATCCTAATGGTTTGAAACCCAGGATTGCACATTGTAGTACTTTATTGAGGTGAGACACACGCTTGATGACGAGCGTGGGGTTATGTACTATTGGGGATCGTGATTTGATCCGTCTAGATTGATGATTTTGCCGCGTATTTGACTGAAACTTATTTGTTATCATTATGATTTGAGTTGATTGCCATATTTGGGCTTCGTGCCAGCTATTTGAAACCTTCAGGGATTATTGTTGATATTTCCTCACTGTTTTTCTTTTATACTTGAATTTAGTCATGTATTTCCCACTGTTTTTAAAACACAACCAAGTTTATTTTTCTTAAAAACATGAAATGATATTTCCAATAATTTGTTTGGGGTGAGCATCATGTTTAACTGTTGCCCGAGTGGCTTATGTGATTTTTGACTGAGTAAGGTCAAGGGCATGTATTGTGAGGATATTTTTGGATCGGGTTGCACGCTGTTGTAGTAGATACAGATTTGATTATCAGGTCGAGGGCTTGAGATATGTACTCCACGAGGTGGCTTGTGATTTACATAAGGTCGAGGGCCTGTATTTGATGCCACAAGATGGCTTGACATTGTGCCTGGGCCGTAAGGGGCCCCTCTCGGAGTGTGTACACCCCCAATGAGCGCCGTCGACGAAATATATTGATTGGGGTGCATTCCGTAGCGGTTACTATATGTTACTGATCTACGTGTTTACGTTGTTTCATTTGTCTGCCATTATCTATTTTCTCTGTTATTTCACGTGATATCTACTTGATTTCCTGGCATTATCTGTTGAGTGAGTGTTGTGCCCGAGGGGCAGATTTTTGTGCTTATCTACACTATTTTTATGCATTCATATTCATAAATGATGAAAAAGGCATTTTCAAAAGAGCCTTAAACTGAGTTAAGGCGATTTTCTAAATATTTCGCAGCTTCATTGTTTTTCTCAAAAGGTTTAACACTGCTATATCCAGCATGATGGTTTGTCTTACATGATTCCTTACTGCTCAGTTGTTAATTATCTTTATTACTCATTGAGTTTGATTACTCACTTTAATCCATGCACCTCGTGTGAAGATGTAGGTATTTATTCACCCGGTAATGGTTTTTGGGTTGATCGAAGGTAGAGTTATTGGAGCGTTAGTGAGGTGGCTACCAGGATTCGCAGCACTGCTTTTCTCCCTTATGTTCATCATTCCTGTTTTGTTAATTTAATCCTTTTAGTTGTATTTACACTCTAATAGATGCTCGTGACTTGTGATACCCCGATATTGAGCTGTGTTTGGGTTATATTCCACACTTTATAAAGAAATCTTTTACTTAATTTGTGGTTATTTAATCTTAATAAAACTATTTATTTGTACTAACTATTCTGAAAAGGCGAAATGGGTTGGTTGGATGGCCTTGTCTTTACGAGAGGCGCTATCATGGCCGGATCGTGTTTGGGTCGTGACAGTTTTTTGGTGAGAAGGTTGGTCTGTGCTTCAACCGACTACCTTTGCTTTGCTCCGTTCTGAAAGCCTTTTGAGTTCCCTTGGATGACACCTGAGTGCTATGAGAGTTTTCGAAAATATGCAATTTGATAAAAAATAGAGTTATTTCAGAAATACATTGATACATTTCATAAACTAGTGTGTGTAACACATTTCAAAGCCATTGCAGCTCTCTTATGTTAGAATTTTGGGGGTCCTCCTCTAAATTTTGCCCTAGTTTTGTGGGTGATATTTTGATTGTTTTCGAATTATAAGACTTGGTGAATCTTTTTCGGAATTCTCAAAATTTTGTCCCAGTTTATTAATTGATTATTAATCGTCTGCGTGCGATGGAGTTGGTTGAGCTTGGTCCGAAATTTTGTGTGTCCTCAAAATTCAGGTCCAGTATGTAACTTTGGGGGGAAATGAAAATTTTATTATGATATGACTGAACCTATAAGGCTGCCGCCTATCCCCTCTTAAATAAGAATCAGGTCAAGTGTAGTTCAATTACATCAAAAGAGAAATGTAAAACAATCTACGCATAATATCTCTTAACTACGTCTGAATTAATTGGCTTTGGCTAGATTTCTCCGTCTATATCTGCAAGAATGGGTGCTCCTCCTGTCAGTACCCTATGAATCATGTACAGTCCTTGCTAGTTTTGAGAGAATTCCTTTGGCTTTATCTTGATATGTGAATATTTTCTTTAATACCAGCTACCTTGGTACGAACTGTATTGGTTTGACCTTTTTGTTGAAAGCTCTGGACATTCTGCTCTGATAAAGTTGGCCATGACATATTGCATTCAATTGCTTTCCGTCGATAAGGGCCAATTGCATAGTGACTCCTTATCAACTCTGCATCGTTGAGTTCAACTTCCTGTATGATTCTTAAAGAATGAATATCTACCTCGACTGGGATGACAGCCTCGGTACCATAAACCAATATGCATGGAGTGTTCCCGGTTAATGTGCGAATTGTAGTGCGGTATCCCAATAAAGCAAAAGGTAGCTCCTCGTGCCATTGTTTGTGGATCTCTACCATTTTCCTTTGTATCATATTGATGTTTTTGTTGGTGGCTTCTATGGATCCATTTATTGGAGGTATATAGGTTATTGCATTCTAGTGCTTCATTTTGAATGTTTCACACATGGCCTTCATCAAATCACTGTTGATATTGACAATGTTATCAATAATAATGGACTGAGGAATCCCGAATCGTCAATCAATACGATCCTTGACAAAATCTGTGACGATTGTTTTTGTTACGGCTTTGTAAGATGAAACCTCTACCCATTTTATGAAGTAATCGATGGCGACCAAAATAAACATGTGCCCATTTGATGTAGTGGGCTCGATAGGACTGATGACTTCCATTCCCCAGGCGGGCGAATGGCCAAGGTGAGCTTGTTGCATTGAGCTCATTCGGCAACACTTTTATCATATCGGCATGCACTTGACATTGAAAGCATTTGCGGACATACTGGATGCAATATGTCTCTATAGTTATCCAAAAGTAACCTGCCCTGAGTATTTTCTTAGCTAAGATGAAACCATTCATGTACGGTCCACAGCTCCCAGCTTGCACATCCTCAAGTAGCTTAGAAGCTTCCTTTGCATTGAAACATCTTAGTAAACCCAAATCATGAGTTCTTATGTACAGATTTCCTCCACTGTGGAAGAAGTGATTGGAAAATCTCCGGAGTGTGCGTTTCAAAGTGTGGTTTTGCATGCTCTGGATATTCTCTCTTCGAGAAATACTGCTTTATGTCGTGGAACCAAGGTTTTTCATCTGTCTCTTCTTCAACATGGACACAATATGCCCATTGATTATGTATTTCCACTAGAATGGGATCGATATAATTCTTATCTGGATGTTGTATCATAGATGATTAGGTGGCCAATGCATCAACAAAACTCATTTCGAGCTCTGGGCACATGTCGGAATTCGAACTTTGTGAACCTCTTTCTCAATTCATGCACATGGTGCAGATATGGCAGTATCTTGAAATTCTTGGTGTCCTACATGTTGCACAAGCAAATCTGAATCCCCGATCATCATCAGCTCCCGTCGACTGCTATGTTGAGTCCTAGTATGCAGGCTTCATATTCCGACATGTTGTTGGTGCAGGGACACCTGAATTTAGCATATACCGGCTAATGTTGACCCATTTATGATATAAAAAATGCTCCAATGCCCACTCCATTGAAATTAGAAGCTCCATCAAAGAACATCCTCTAACCGTCATACGTTTCAGTAATAACTTCCTCTACAAATGACACTTCTTCATCAGGAAAACATTTCTTCAAAGGTTCGTATGCCCCTCCCATTGGATTTTCATAAAGGTGACCGTCCAATGCTTGTCCTTTGACCACATTTTGAGTTATTTAGACGATATCGAACTCACTTAGTCGTATTTGCCATTTAGCCAACCTACCAGTCTGCAAGGATTTCTGAAATATGCACTTCAAAGGGTCCATCCTTGATATAAGGTATGTTGTATAGGTACAGAAGTAATGTCTTAACTTTTGGTCTGTCCAGGTCAAAATATATCGCTCAGGCAGAGAATACTGTGTTTCATAAGGTATGAACTTCTTTCTCAAGTAGTATATAGCCTTCTCTTTTCTTCATGTCTTGTCATGTTGTCACAAAACACATCTGAAGGCTCTATCCAATACAGATAGATAAAGTAGCAAATGTCGTCATGGTTCTAGTTGGACCAGAATTCGTGGTGCGGACAGGTACTCCTTTATCTTGTCAAAACCTTTCTGACAATCCTCGATCCAGCTTGTTTCAGCATTTTTCCTGAGCATCTTGAAAATGGGTTCACATATGACTGTTGACTTTGCTGTGAAGCGGATGATGTAGTTGAGATGTACTAGGAATCTCATCACGTCCTTTTTGCTCTTAGATGGTGGTAACTCCTAAATCTCTTTGACTTTACATGGATCCAGCTCAATCCTTCGACGACCGAAAAATGAATCCCAATAATTTTCCCGTGGGAATCCCGATGTGCACTTTGCATGGTTCGGTTTCAAGTTATACCTTCTTATTCTGTCAAAGAACTTCCTCAAGTCTGGTATGTGATCTTCGGTCCTCTTGAATTTGATAATGACATCGTACATATACACTTGTATTTCTTTGTGCATCATATCATGGAAGATGGTTGTCATGGCTCTCATGTATATGGACCCAACATTTTTGAGACCGAATGTCATCATTTTGTAACAGTAATCACCCCACAGTGTGATAAAAGTTGTCTTCTTTGCAGCTTTTTAATCCATCCAAATAAGGTGATAACCCGCGAAACAATCTACAAAGGATTAGAGGTAAAGCTTGACGCAGTTATTGATCCGGACGTGTATATTCAATAGTGAGAAGTCATCCTTGGGAATTGCTCCATTTCAAAACACATACTCGGACCTTCCCATGCTTCTTTGGAACTGGCACAATGTTAGCTAACCAGGTTGGGTACTCAACTACCATGAGAACTTTGGCTTTGATCTGTTTGGTAACTTCCTCCTTGATATTCAAGCTCATGTATGGTTTGAACTTTCGGAGTTTTTGCTTTACTGGCGGATACATGGGATAAGTAGGAAACTTGTGAGTCACAATAGATGTGCCTAAACCGGTTAAATCGTCATATGACCGTGTGAAAATATCCTCAAACTCTTTTAGAAAGTAATGTACTCTTCCTTCTCGGTTGGTGACAAGTGAATGTTGATGTGGGTCGCCTTGACGGTCTTGATGTCTCCCAAATTTATTGATTCTATCTCGTCCAGAATGGACTTGGGTTTATTCTCAAAATTTTCAACCTCCCTGAACACTTCCTCGGGTATCTCATCTTCTTTCTCTGAATCACTATTCCCATGTTGCATGGCCTCATTGCATATCACAGTCACTGGTTCATCAGGAAAAGTAATAATAATGATTTAGAAAGGAAAATGTTAAGATATTAGTGAATAATAAAGAGCAAATACATTTGATTAAAACTGAAAATTCGTCCAGAAAAAGTACGGCTGGATGAATCGAGTGTTTAATTTGAAACAAGTGAATCTTAAAACAAAATTACTGGAAATCTTAGATACCTAGAATGGCTATAGAAGTAAAAATCTTCCAAGCTACCCAAGGACTTGGTGGGCTCAGGAAGGTGTGGAGGTCCAGTTCCTGAGAACGGCTCTTTTCTTTACGGTCTAAATAGTGAGGCCTTCTTCCTCCTCCTCCTCAATTATAGCACTCAGTCCATTGCCTCATCCTCCAAGAACAATTTCTTCAACCAAGCTAGTGCTTCCTCTTCTGCAGTCCCCCATATCATATCAGCTTGGTGAAAAGCTTGTTCTAAGCATGGCACTGGTTGCTCGAAAGGGTAGTACGGTCCATGCCAGGGAGGCGACCAATCCTTATACTCCTGCCATGTGTATTGGTATCCGATCCCAAATGTGGTACCATGATTTTTCAGCTGTATTGTTTTAATGATACCTTGAAGATTCTTTTCCAACTCTTTGCCAGGTCCATATCCAGACCATTCCAATATGCTTTCTATTTTGCCATTCCACCATTTATCTTTCTCGACGACATTGACACGTTCAATGTGATGGTAGATTTCCCCTACTAGCCTTCTTCTATGTCCAATGGTCGCAATGGTTTGAATAATGTAAATGGGGTTATTTCTATCTCTGTGAATGCTTACCTCCTTATGATTCCATTCAAACTTCACCGCTGGATGTAGTGTGGAAGTCACGGCTCTAGAGACATGGATCCATGGTCGGCCCAATAGAAGATTATATGAGGATGGTATGTCAAGCTCCTAAAACTCGACGTCGAACCAAGTTGGTCCCATTTGCAAGAAAAGGTTGATTTCCCCTAATTTGGCCCTTTGGGACCAATCGAAAGCTTTTAAGTTTAAGCTTCCTACCCGTATTTCATGGAAACCTTTGTCCAACCATTTTATAGTATCCAACGGACAATTTAGGCTGGAACCTTTGTCAACCAGAACCATGGTAATGAACTTGTCTTCAAATTTCACTGTGATATGCAATGCTCGATTGTGATTTAAACCCTTAGGAGGTAGCTCATCTTCATTTGTTACACCCTATGTTTTCGTACATAAGAGTACATCTTAAGTTAATTAATGTAAGCTCGGAAAGGGAATCATCTTTGAAAATTTTACAAAGTTAGTTCATCATGTTAACGTGGAGGTTACAAATATATAAGATCATTATTACCAAGTAGCAAGAGGGTTTGAAGTCCTACAAGCTAAACAAATTGAAGAAAATAAGTTTCGTCGAAAGTCGACAAGTTGGAATGTTTTACCATATACTTTTGGCGTGAGACTAGGGGTATTGAAATTATAAGGAGATTATATTATGATTTATTTTAGTCGTATTATAGTTGGTATTTTTTTTTTGAATTCAAGCGAGTTGTGGAACAAAAATTGGAAAAGGTCATCACAAGTTCCATTCATAAATGTGATGAAAATTAGGTCAAACCTAACTCAGCTTTTCTCCCAGTGTACTTGAAATTACGGGATGATCTACCTACCAAATTAAAGATCTACAATTCTATTTTCCAACGAATATAACCATTCATTAATACAATATTTTAGTAGAGAGATATTATCATTTTCACGAGACTGCAAAAATTAGTAGGTGACAAGTAGGTGCATCACCTACTTGCCAAAAGGAGAGGCCACAATTAAAGGGTGTTTTAAGGACATATTATCTCATTTAGTTCACTAATTTCTCAGACGAAAAAAAATCAGATTGAACCCCTGAACCTCCTGCCAAAAATCCCACACAAACCCTAGGTTATTTCAGATGCTACGATATGATTCTAGTGCCGAAAACCCCGGACAGCTTGCTAGTTTCTCTTTCTCCTTCATGTAGCTACGTTGGGGGACTCATTTTTTTATGGAGAAGGACTATGTTTCGTGGTTCTACTCTCTCAAGGTGAGTTTATGCTTTTCCTTCCAATATCTATGCGTTTTGCATTTGTAACTCGATCGTAAAAAAATAAATCTAGCTAGTTTGGAAGGAATGGTATATTGTTTGTTCTTGTGCAATGGTTGGCTGGTTGTGAACTTATTTTTAAGTTATATTTATGGCAGGTTTATTAGATAAGAGGTATTATAATGTACTTTTAGTTTTATTTCTCAATTTGAAAGAAAAGACAAGTCGAAACGTGTTTAAGTAAACCAAAAAATAATTTTTGAGTTGATTAACTTGTGGGACTATTTTTGGGATATTTCGTGTTGGTATTGGGTTGTCTCTTTAAATACTGTTTTTATGGAGTTGAGAGGAGGAAGGGTTTGGAGAAACACCACATAATGGCATAGTTATTTGTTGGTCGTTCAACGTAAAATTTTTGGATTGTTTGACACTATTATGGTTGTCGTGTTGTGTATAAAGTGATAGGGGTATGTTGGGATGTTTGTGAATTTTTTGACTAGTGTGAAGTTATATATATATGGGAGGTGCTGTCCACTTCATCGTGAAATAGGTTGTGGTCGATACATAATAGTTACCATGCTTAAACGATAACGAGAGTGTCATTTCGCTTATTGTAGACTAAGGAGCCGTGAAATTGCGTAGCTTGAGGTTGGGAAGAATATACAAGGTATGTTAAGGCACTGACTTCTTTCTTTTGGTATGATCTAAAGTGATATGAACATAAACGGTACGCTAATTCATAATGGATCCACTCCTAGAAAGTAAGGTTGTCCATGTTGTTCTTTCCTTATTAAAGTTATTCTAAACAAGTGTATATGATCCTTAAATCATACTAAGGTTCATATTGATGGTAGGGATGTCCATAATGTTAATCGAAGGAGCAATGACCACTACAACAAAAATGTCCTTTAGGGAAGAGAAATATGGTTCCTAAAAATCAAAATTTGGTCCTAATAAACCAATTGCGACAGGAAAAAGCTGGTCGTCACCGATCGCAATAGCTTCCACCTCTAAAGGCCAATAACGACGTGTCCAAAACCTGGTCGTTAAATGTTTTTAGCGACGGATAAAAAATCTAGTCGTTATATACCTTTAGAGACTGCATATCTCATCCCAATAGACAATTAATATGTTACTAATTATATATATTCTCGTTGTAAAACAATTTTAGCGACCACCTTTCTCCTCCCTATTAGACGATATATATATATATATATATATATATATATATATATATATATATATATATATATATATATATATATATATATATATATATATATATATATATATATATATATATATATATCGGTTGTTAATCCATTTTAGCGACCACTCTTTAACTGGTCGTAACTTATCTTTTAGGGCCAAGCAACACTGGTCCCTATTTAAAATAATAGTAGTAACTTTAACGACCGTATTTCTAATCTCGATCTTATTGACCACACGTATTCCTAAAGCTCGATGTCAAACAAAAGTTATTTTTATCAATAAATATCAAATTGCTATTGAAAAATCTAGATGTAAAAAGGTAATAAAGTTATTAATTGCAATGTTAACATCCCATGATGTTAGTTCGGTATTTTCTCGACACCTTAACAAAATAACTTAGCTAACATCCTGAGCTAGACTATATGATATCAAGTCTTACATAGCAAAATAATTATAAGCTTGTGTATCTTTCAGACTTACATCTTAACTTGTAGTTTCAATCTTAACTTACATCTTGACTTGTAGTTTCAATATACAAACATGTAAGTACAAAATTATGAAAAAACGATAAATAACTATTGCTAAACAATATATGTTAATTTACAATAGTAATAGTTAAACCTCAACCTCTTACCCCAAAAGCAGTCTAAATTCATCCGGTGTTATCCATCAATATTAACGGCTACAGGAATATAGAAAATTAATTAGTAATGGTGCTGCTGATTATGCTACTGAAGGTGGAACTATTAAAGGTTGCTACTAGATTTCATGAGAAGGGAGAAATCTTAAAGGTGCTATTAAAGGTGCTAATACATATCAACAGATTAGCACACCACCCTGCTTGAGAGTTAGTAGGACTAAAGGCATAGATTATATATGTTTGCTAGAACACATACATACAAAATATCTTCTGTATGCTTTATTATAACAAAGTGAATAGATAGTATCTTCATATCAGTCATGCGTGCAAGAAAATGGGTGTAATTTGAGGCTATTTTTGCCACAATGTAAAACCATTGAAGGGTTCAAGGTGAACTTGTGAGTACGCGTGATATAGAAATAGTAGGAAATTAAGTGTCAGATTAGGTGACTTGTTCTAAATTCTAAACCACCAAAAAAGATAAGACAAATTATCTAAACAACTCAAAGTCCAAACTCCAAATTTATCTATTATCTAGAATTTGGAGAAGTCCTTGCAGATGCAGTATACAAACTAGTATCCTTCCACCCTAGCTGTAATGTTCCATCACTTGCACTAAGCTATAACCATGAACTGGTGGAAGCTGCTGGGAATTCTGGTGGACTAAAGAACGTGGCTAAGGTTTGGTCAGTTGTATCACCTAGCGAAAGACTATTGGGAAAAGAAGAGAGTTACTCGTGGGAATGAAGCTATTTGCACATAACATCAACGACAATTGGTGTTTTCCCACAAGTGGAGGTCTAGAGAGGATAGTGTGTACGCAGACATTTACCCCTGTCCTGATAAGGCATAGAAGTTGTTTCAAGTAGATATCCTTGACTAAAGAAAAATGATAAAAGTCATTCAAGAAATGAAAATGCAGCATTATTGGCATGAAGTATGAAATGTATAACAGATTTGAGCACTCTTTAACTTTTTGTAGAGTAACTTAGAACTAATTTGGGTATACATAATTAAACTCTCACCGAGTAGGAGTATTATACTTCAAAAAAGAAAAAAATGGATTCACCAAAAATACAGGAAACATTATCATGTCTCAGCAAACAACAACTGCATCTAGATTTAGGGGGAGTTAGAAAAGTTAAAAATTGATGTTATCCAGATTACATACCAAATGAATTCCATCCGAAGTTAAGTCAGTAATCCATATCCTCTCTACGTTGCCTTCCATTCCGGTATATGGAGTAAAGGGCTCGAATACAGCAGTTAATTCATGGCTCTGTTGCTTCACCACATTACTAGGAACCTTCTTCATCCTTGCAGCAGGAGTGCCTGACATAGATTAGTGATACAGACATTAACCCATTAAGCAGGCTATGAAATATCCGGCTTAAGCAATAGTGTGTCTTTGGATACATCTATATAGTTCCAAATTGTTGCATATCCAGAGTGAACTGCTGAAGAAAAAGCTTCAACATCTCTCACTTGTTTATGCAATATCTAGAAGCTCTTTGCTATAATTTTCTTCAAAGTGGATAAAGAGAAGTAAGGAATCTTTTTCCTTTATTTTTATGACTGCTATATGAAGAACAATTGACAAGACGGGTTGCTCTGATGGTAAGCAACCCCCACTTCCAACCGAGAGGTAGTGAGTTCGAGTCTTCCCAAGAGTAAGGCGGGATGTTTTTGGAGGGAAGGATGTCGGGGGTCTATTTGGAAACAGTCTCTCTACCCCAGGGTAGAGGTAAGGTCTGCGTACATACTACCCTCCCTAGACCCCACTATATGCGATTATACTGGGTTGTTATTGTTGTTGTTATATGAAGAACAATTGAAAAGAAACATACCAGGCCTAGGGTAGAACTATGATATATGAACTTGAGCTAACTTGTAGTCCTTAATGAGGTCAAGGGTCTGAGCAAAATCTTCATCAGTTTCACCTGCAACGCAAGGAAAAAGGTAAACTTTGGGAAACATCAAATCGTGCGCAAGATTTTTCAGGTAGTAGAACTGGTCAAACATCTTCAGGTTCTAAGGCTGAACTCTCGATGAAGCTGAACCATTGAAAAACCCAGCTTCACGTTATATTGATTCCAAAACAAGGAGTAGAGAAAGGGGGAAGACTGGTGAATTAGTAGAATGGCTACTTGGAAGACTAAGCTTTTAACCGTGGAGACAGGAATCATATTCCACATAATCTTACTAGGCAGCACAAGGATGTGCAGCCACATACCAGAAAATCCACATATAATATATGTCGCAATCTGCATCCCAGGGACCAGTTCCATTAACGTATCCACCACCTTCCTGAACTCACCCACAGTGTATTCGCTATTCATTGCCTGAAATGGTGGACAGAGAAAAAAGATGATAGTTTTATTATGAACAACTAACTCCCTTCACAATAACATTATAAGCGCTATTTCACATAGGTTGTTCAAAACCAAACAAACTTAATAAATTTTATGTAATTCAAACTCACTCAAGACCGAATCACTACCCGACTGAGCTGGCACATGAAGAAAAGTATACACACATGGATGGCGTAAGACATCAGCTATCTCCTTCAGGTGCTCTGCTACAGGGCTGCCACAGATCATAAAAAGAAGGAATTTGCAGCAGCAAACATTAGGTATACAAATTCTTTTGATCAACATGTATTGAACTACACATTACAATCAGACACACAAGCTCAATATGAAAAAAGGGACTCTAAACATCATGAGCAAGGAATTGAGTGGGAATATACTGGACAATGCAACAACACACAAGGCAAGAAGCACAAGGAATACACTGCCCAGATTCTTAGAATAGCAAGCACGTGTACATTAGATTTTTTGGAGTTTGGAGAGTCAACACCTATTGATTATAGTGCATTAGGAAACTTTGGAGTTTGGAGAGTCAACACCTATTGATTATAGTGCATTAGGAAACTTTTAAGAAGAATTTGAGATGAAGAAACCAGAGTTTGGGTAAGGGCTAGAAATCATCTCGAGGGGAAGGTGTTAGGCACCCCTCAAGATCCACTAGTGTTTTTCCCGAACATACTACAATTGTGACTTTAAATAACAAGAAAACAAATAGAAGTCTCAAGTAGAAGGGGTTTTCACATGATATTGCAAGTAAGTTTAAGAATTTGGAAATAAAAGGAGTAGAAAGTTTAGAAAGAAATTTTTTGAATATCTTAGAAGAATAACAAGTAAAAGGGAGAGGGGGTCCTAGCTCTGAAAATAATATGAATCACATCAATGCAATACCCGGCGTACACTCCTCAAAAGAGGGGTCACACGTGATATTAGCGCACCGGTCATCATATTCATATTCTATCCTTCCCAGGCCGTTAAGTTATTAAAGCGTGGAATGTATTGTTACTTATTGCATTCTGGTACCCATCCCAATCCTATCAGTCCCGGAGGCATTTGGGACTATTAATCCTCTAGGAAGAGGGAATTTGGGGTCTTTTGAGATTTTTGAAAGGACAAAATACTAAGGCGACATTCAAAACACATAATGCGGATATGGGTAAACAATCAAACAAATAGGGCTCAAGTAAGCCTCCTTAAATCAAATAAAGGCATATAGTTTAGCATGTCTTTCATGTGCTGATTTGGTCTGGATTAAATTAAGAGGATAAGCGGACTGGTTCAACACATTTTTTTAGTCAAGAAGTCCGCGTTAGTCCGTTCAGATGCAGTTATCTAAAAATGACCCAATGATTAATTAGCGAATATTGTGTCTATGTATTAAATAAAACTAGGCAGGAATCTACTAATTTCAGAGAAGATATACAAATTGATTTTGCGAAGGAGTTACCAGTTTAAACAAAAAAGAAATGAGTTTCACAAAAGATGTAGACTGATTAAAAAGTTTACGAGTTTCAGAAACCTTTAAAGATCAATCTCAAATATTTTCCCTTAAGTTAAGGGTTTAATTTCAAAGGGGAGAATATAAATAAGGAAAGAAAATTTGAGTGAAATCTTTCATAGTAGCATAAGAAGGGGAAATACATAAAGTTATTTAAGGAAAGAATTCAATGGTACTTGGTTTGTAAAGAAAAGAAAAGGGAATCAATCAGACAACTAATAAAAATCAAGGTAATAGGTTTAATTCGAATGAACCTAGTTAGGAATAGGTAGGGGAGGTTCAATCAAACGAAAATCAGTGCAATCAGTCAAAACCCCATCAGAGGAATCCAAAATCAATCAAGTAGTTGTTAAAACCTTTTGAAATAGAGGTTCCTCTCATATAAAGAAGACAAATTAAGCATAAGAATTTACCATTGAAAGGGTTCAGAATCATAAGCAAAGAGGTACAAGTTCAATTTGCCAAAGAAAACCCTAAATCCTAAGGTTTCAACTCAAATTAGAAGCAGAGAAGAGAATACAGGTAACAGGCTTAGAGGTCTTAGTATGAGAAACTAACATACATATAGCAGGTTTAAAGAAATAGATTAAAAGAAAAAGTTCATCTAAGAGCATAGAAGTACATATTTAAGAAAGATTCGAAACGTAAGCGATTTCAGAAGTAAACTTTTAATAAATAGTAGATTAAACACGTTAATCAAGAACACGAACAGACTCCAGTAGAGCAAACAAAATCAAAGAACTCAACAGAAAACACATATAACATAATAATACTAGAAAGTATAGCAAAGAGCATGTAGGAAAATATGGTGTTAACATACAAATCTAGTATTAGAGGCACAGTAAATTGCAAAGCACATGAGTATCATGTATCGTAAAAGATGAAAGGCAGAAGAACAACGTATGCATAGTAAAAGTGAAACACACGAGCATGATATAGCAAAACACACATAAAGAAAATAAGAGGAAGAATCAGAAGAAATTTTATTTTAAAAAAAGAATAATTCCTTTCAGAAATCCTAAAATCGAAGAGAAACGATTTTGAAAAGAAACGTTTGGGGAAAACGCTTAAAATGTCAAATAGAGCATAGATCTAGGAAAACAAACAAAGATAAAACCTCGAATAATGTAGGATTTAGAGAAATCCTAGAAACGAGAAATTCTTGGGAGTCATGAGATCCTGAGCCGAGCAGGTCAGGAATCAGGTCACTAATGCTTGATTATGCCGGATCATGGTTGGAGAAACAATAGTCTACCGATCTGAGATGGATCGAAAAGAGGACAATCGAGGTCAAGCCTCCAAACATCGAATAGCTCAAGCTTAGTGGTGAGTGAGGGTGAGTACAGACCATCAATGGCCGGAGATGCCGTGGATTTCGCTGTAAATGAGGTGAGATGAGGTGGGAATCGATTACGGTTTTGGGGAGGCTAGGGAGCATTTTTTTAGAGAAGAATGGTTTCAAGGGCGGCGCCTTTGTACAAATGACATAGGGTTAGAAAGGGTTGGCAGATTAAGAAAGGAAAGATCAAATTACAGCCATTGATCAAAACGATCAACGGCTAGGATTTAAAGAAAATCGGACGGGTTTAAAAATTATGTTGATGGGTCGGGTTCAAAATTAAAAGATGGGTCGTTTAATTAGGGGCAGTTGGGTCAAATTTGGGCCAAAATTGAAAGAAGGAAGGGCTGTAATTGAAACACAAATGGGCTAAGTATTAAATAGATGATTTTCCACTTTTTATTTTTACAAAAATAGTATTAATTGTTTAAACAGTAAATTCCAAATATTGAGCAAAAAGTACTATATAAATATGAAATTAAAAATCTAGAACTAATTTATAATTATAAAATGATATTAATCATAAAATAGGCTATAACTACAATTACATGCAATTTAGCTTTAAAAATACCAACTAAATTTATTAAAATGTAAAAAATTATATTAATTACATTTTGGTGTAAATATAAGAATAAAATAAGTTGCTTACCAAAACTAATGATTTTGGAAATAAATTATTTGATTTTGTGGTATTAAAATAGACAATAAATTAGTTTAAAAATCATTATAAATTTGGAAAAGTACCAAAACTGTTGGGTGTGCTTATATACACATATATATGTTATTTTGAAAGTGTACCCAGTGTACAGAAAAATACCTAGGAAAAATAGGGTATCAACAGTGGCATTTCTTAAAAAGTGTATCTTCACAATGTTTGGCACTCCTCGTGCTATCATTAGTGATGGGGGATCCCACTTTTGCAACAATTCTTTTGATTCATTGCTTGTCAAGTATGGATATCATCCTCAAGCTAGTGGTCAAGTGGAAGTTTCCAACCAATAAATTAAGAGTATCTTGTCTAAAACTGTCAATGCCAATAGGACCGGTAGGTCGAAGAAATTAGATTATGCTCTTTGGGCCTATCGGATGGCTTACAAGAACCTAATTGGTATGTCACCATACCGGTTGGTGTTTGGGAAAGCATATCATCTTTTGGTGGAATTGGAGAACAAGGCTATGTGTGACTTAAGGAAGTTGAACTTAGAATGGGATATTGCGGCGAATCTCCGATTTGAGAAACTTTATGAGCTTGACGAGTTTAGATTTCATGCCTACTCCAGCTCGTTCTTGTATAAGGACAAGATGAAGTATCTTCACAACAAATATGCTTGGGGAAAAGAATTCAAGGTTAGTGATATAGTTCCTCTTTTCAACTCCCGGTTGAGGTTATTTCGGGGAAAGCTCAAGTCAGAGTGGAGTGGTCCATTTGAACTTGTTGGTGTGACCCTATTTTGGGTTGTTGATCTCAAGAACAAAAATGGTAAAGTTTTGACAGTCAATGGGCATCGTGTCAAGCATTATTTGGGAAGTTTATTAATGTTAGAAAATACACTTAACGCTAGAGGGGGGGAGAATAGCATTATAATAAAAAATAGCGTAAACTTGCGGAATTTAAAAATTACAGGAATTAAATAAGTGCGATAAGTAAATAAATAGGAACGAACGCACCGATGTATCATGGTTCACCACAACCCGTGACTAGTCCAGTCCCCGAGAGACTCTCTCGAGATTTCCACTAACACTGTTAAGCTTACGGGTGCTCAACAAACCTTTACAAACTGAGGACACAAGCCTCAACAACCTTTGCTCGAAGATACAACACTTCAAGACTTCAACCAAAGGAATCACAAGTTCCTTCTTAGAATACAAGGGATCAACTTTCCCTTCAAGTGTATAAAAACACTTTGCACTCAAAACAAGACTCTCCTTAAGAGTAGATATGAGTAAACTAAATACGCTCAAGAACGCAACAACTTTCGTCAACAATTTGGCTCTCAAAAACTTATGTAATGAATAGAAAATGATGAATAAGAGAGTATGCAAGCTTTAGCAATAATATTGTCAGTTGTTGTATTTGTAAGACTGATTTGAAGATGTATTTATAGTGTCAAAACCATGCATTACCGTTGCCTAATTGCCAATTAAGAATTGCTGATTTTGTGCTATGACAATCGATTGTTTGCCAATCGTTCCAAAAATCATTCCCAGATTTTACGCATAACAATAGATTTTCTAAGACATATAATCGATTACTGGCAACGTTCAAAAAATCATTTCCAGATTTTACTTAAAACAATCGATTGTCAGAATTATACAATCGATTACTTGGCAACGTTCAAAAAATCTTTTTCAGATTTTACTTAAAAAATATCGATTGTCAGAATTATACAATCGATTACTTGGCAACGTTCAAAAAATCTTTTTCAGATTTTACTTATAACAATCGATTATTAGAAATCTATAATCGATTACCTGACGGTGTTTGAAAATATTTTGGTAACAGTTACACAATCGATTATGCTATGAGAACAATCGATTATTTATCAATCTTTGAAGAATCTAATAGACACTGCCTCAACACAATCGATTGTCATAAGTTCACAATCGATTATTTTGTAGCTTTGAAAAACTCTGATGGACACTGGCTTAATACAATCGATTGTCATAAGTTCACAATCGATTATTGTGTGGCTTTGAAAAATCTGATGTACACTGCCTTAACACAATCGATTGTCATAGGGTACACAATCGATTGTCATGCAGATTTGAAAAATCTGATGTACACTGGCTTAACACAATCGATTGTCATAAGTTCACAATCGATTGTCATGCAGCTGATTTAACATAATCGATTATCATAAGTACATAATCGATTATCTTAGTCCAGATTTTAGAGGCATGTTTAAAAATCATTTTGGCTAACATAAATCTGCATGATTTAAAATCATTTTGCTTTAAATTAAATATGCATGATTTGATAAAAATGTTTTTACGAGAGAAGCCAAGTCTTGAGTCAAGTTATCGGATCAAGATCACAATTTAAAGAACGACTCATGTATAACTTCATTTCTTGGTCTTATGCTTGAATCTCGTTATGTATCAATTTCGCCCTTGTGCTTGGACCTCGTCATATGTCAATTGCGCATAGTTTGTCATTCATCAAAACCTACAAATATGAACACACGTTTAGTATAGTGCCTTGATAACGTGTTTCAACAATTTCCCCCTTTTTGATAATGGCAAACCTTAAGCGGGATATGCATATTAGATAATTCATAATGACGATCCAAGACAAGTATAGATATGCAACAAGTATATACATATGCAATTGGTTCCCCCTCAACATATGAATTCCCCCTCAATTTATGCCAATAAATATTAAGTGCATAGCCCCTTATTCTTCCCCCTTTTGACATTAGCAAAAATGGAAAAAGTAAAAGACATAATAAAGCAAATAATATCAACATAATCGATTATTGATACTAGATAATCGATTATATACTAAAGAGAAATCGATTATCCTTAGGAGAAATCGATTATTCTGCATCAATCTTTATAATTCCCCCTGCCTTTAGGGCGATACCTGCAAAAATTCGTTAGACGTCTCCGACGCTCAAGTTAGAAATCATGTGAAAGGGAAAATGCAATGCATGACTTAGATCAATGTGGAGTCAAGAATCCCGAGTTCACTACGAATTCGGAAGAAGGACTCTTTCTCTAAGGGTTTTGTAAAGATGTTGGCCAATTGATCTTTGGTTTCAACAAATTCAATTTCGATATCCCCTTTGAGAACGTGATCTCTTATAAAATGATGCCTAATTTCAATGTGTTTTGTTCTTGAATAAAGAACGGGGTTCTTCGTCAAGCATATGGCACTAGTATTATCACATCTAAGAGGGATATGATCAAGACTTAGGCCATAGTCCAACAGTTGTTGTTTCATCCAAAGGATTTGAGCGCAACAACTCCCCGCGGCTACGTATTCAGCCTCGGTTGTGGACAACGCAACACTTACTTGTTTCTTGCTAAACCAAGAAACGAGAGAGCTACCGAGCAAATGGCAAGTGCCACTAGTGCTCTTGCGGTCCAATTTGCATCCAGCAAAATTGGAATCGGAATAGCCAACAAGTTGGCATGAAGAACCTTTGGGGTACCATAGACCCACATTTACAGTACCAACAAGATACTTCAATATCCGTTTCACCGCAGTAAGGTGAGACTCCTTCGGACATGATTGATAACGAGCGCATAAACACACACTAAACATGATGTCCGGTCTACTAGCAGTAAGATAAAGGAGAGATCCAATCATACCTCGATACTTTTTGGTGTTGACTTCCTTACCTTTCTCATCTTTGTCTAGATGATCGGATGTGCTCATGGGAGTGGCCATTGCTTTTGCGTTGGTCATTTCAAATCGTTTCAGCAATTCTTTGCAATATTTAGCTTGACAAATGAAAGGTCCTTCTTTCATTTGCTTTACTTGCAGCCCCAAAAAGAATGTTAGCTCACCCATCATAGACATCTCAAATTCGCTTGTCATCAAATTATAAAATTCCTTGCACAAAGCATTGTTAGTAGCACCAAAGATAATATCATCCACATAGATTTGAACTAATAAAATATCATTGTTTCTATGCTTAATAAAAAGAGTGGTGTCAACTTTCCCCCTAATGAAATAATTTTCCAAAAGAAATTTGCTCAATCTTTCATACCAAGCTCAGAGAGCTTGTTTAAGGCCATAAAGGGCTTTCTTGAGTTTAAAAATATGATCGGGAAATTTAAAATCTTCAAATCCCGGGGGTTGAGCAACATAAACTTCTTCTTGAATAAAACCATTTAAAAAAGCACTTTTTACATCCATTTGATATAAATTGAAATTCATAGAAGAGGCAAAAGCAAGCAATAAACGAATAGCTTCTGACCTTGCTACGGGGGCATATGTTTCTTCATAGTCAATACCCTCTTCTTGATTATAGCCTTTTGCTACAAGCCTAGCTTTGTTTCTAGTGATTACACCATTTTCATCTAATTTGTTTCGAAAAACCCATTTCATACCAATTATGGTATGATTTTCGGGTCTTGGCACCAAATCCCAAACGTCATTCCGTTTGAATTGGTTAAGCTCCTCTTGCATTGCCAAGGTCCAAAATTCATCCCCAATTGCGTCGGAGATGGTTGTAGGTTCAATTTGAGAAACAAAAGCAATATGTCCTAAGGTGTTCTTAAGAGAGTTTCGGCTACTTACCTGTTGTTCAATGTCGCCAATTACTTGTTTGAGAGGATGGTCTTTGATTGTCCTCCACGAGTTAGGCATTTTCGTTTCTTTTTCCAATTGTGGCGCTTCCTCCGATAATTGATCCAAGATTTCATCTTGAGTTTCCTTCGGAGTTTCCTCTTGTACTTTGTCTTGAGGACTTAGTGAGTTTAAAATACCTGCAAGATCAAAACCAGAATCCTTTCTCGCCAAGCGAGCATTATTTTCGGAAAACACAATATGAGGGGATTCCTCCACTGTTCCGGTTTTATTATTGAATACTCTATATGCTTTGCTACGTGAAGAATAACCAATAAAAATTCCTTCATCGGATTTGGCATCAAATTTTCCCAATTGATCTTTTCCATTGTTATGAATAAAGCATTTGCAACCGAATACTCTAAAATGGGAGATATTTGGTTTCCTTCCCTTATAGAGTTCATAGGGGGTTTTCATGAGTATTGGCCTTATGACTGTTGGAAACACGTTCTCAATGCAATATACTAAAACGTGTGTTCTTTTGTATAGGTTTTGATGAATGACAAACGAAGCGAAAATTGATATATGACGAAGTTCAAGAAACAAGCGCACAATTGATATACAACGAGATTCAAGCTCAAGACAAAGTTTTATAGTTTAATTGAGTCATTCTTAATTGTGATCTTGATCCTACAACTTGACTCGTAACATGGCTTCTCTCATAAAACTATTTTCCAAAATCATGCATATTTAATTTAATGACAAATGATTTTAAATCATGCATATTTACAGTAGTCAAAATAATTTTTAGACATGCCTTAAAAATCTGGACTAAGATAATTGATTATGTACTTATGATAATCGATTGTTTTAAGCCAAGACTGCATGACAATCGATTGTGAACTAATGACAATCGATTGTGAGTAAGACAGTGAGCATCAGGTCTTTCAAACCTGCACGACAATCGATTGTGAACTAATGACAATCGATTGTGACTGAGGCAGTGTCCATCAAAGTTTTTCAAAACTCAGAATAATCGATTATGAACTAATGGTAATCCATTATGTTGAGACAGTGTCTTCCAGTGATTTTCAAATTTATTAAATAATCGATTGTTACATTGGACAATCGATTGTCAAAGAGACAGTGTCTAAAATGTTTTTCAAAAACTGATAAGTAATCAATTGTTGACTTTGTGCAATCGATTGTGAAGCTGACCGTTGTCGTAAAGTTTTCAAATACCGTCAGGTAATCGATTATTGATTATGTTAATCGATTGTTTTGATTAAAATCCTGAAAAGATTTTTTGAACATTATTGGGTAATCGATTATTGATTTTGTATAATCGATTGTTTTGATTAAAATCCGGAAAAGATTTTTTTGAACGTTGCTGAGTAATCGATTGTTGATTCTGGACAATCGATTGTTTGTGGTAAAATCTGGAAAGGATTTTTTGAACGTTGCCAGTAATCGATTATGGATTGTAAGTAATCGATTATCAAGCGTAAAATCAGGGATTGAATTTTGGTCTGACTGGCAGACAATCGATTGTTGGGGTTTGACAATCGATTGTCAGTGAGTAAAATCAGCAACTCTTAATTGGCAATTAGGCAACGGTAATGCCAAGTTTTTCAACTATAAATACAGCTTCATTTCAGTGTTTTAAATACAACAACATACTACAACTGATCATTACGTTGCTATAAGCTTGCATACTTTTGTTTATCATTTTATATTCAATTTCATAAAGCTTTTGGGAGCCATATTCTTGTCCAAAGTTGTTGTGATCTAGAGCTTATTTCTTTTACTCATACCTACTCATAAAGGAGTATATTGTTTGAGTGTTTTAATGTTTGTACACTTGGAAGAGAATTGTGATTCTCTTGTTGTAAGGAACTTGTGTTTCCTTGGTTGAAGTCTTGGAGTGTTGTAACTCCGAGCAAAGGTGTTGAGGCTTGCGTCCTCAAGTTGTAAAGGTTTGTTAAGCACCCTGAAGCTTGACAAGTTAGTGGAAAATCTCGAGAGAGTCTCTCGGGGACTCGACTAGCCACACGTTGTGGTAAACCAGGATATATCTGTGTGTAAGTTATTATTTATCGCACTTATTTACTTCCTGCAAATTTTAATTTCCGCAAGTTTACGCTAAATTTTATTATAACGCTATTCACCCCCCCCACCTCTAGCGTTAAGCGTATTTTCTAACAATTGGTATCAGAGCCATACTCTCTGAAGACTTAACAGTTTGAGAGAACCATCCATGGCTTCTACTCGTGACTCTTTTGCAGGAATTGATGAAGGACAGTGCTCCACACGACCACCTCTATTCAATGGTACAAATTACACGTACTGGAAGGAGAGGATGATGATCTTCATTCAATCCAACAGTTTTCACCTTTTGAAGGTGTTTACAAAGGGAAATCAAATTCCAACCAAGAAGGTGGAAAATGAATGGGTTCCCAAGTCCGAGGATGAGTATGCCGCGGATGACATCCGAAAGGTCCCAAATAATGCTAAAGCAATAAACTTATTATATTGTGCTGTTAATGCTGACGATTACAGGAAAATATCGTGTTGCACAACAGCAAAGGAGATGTGGGACAAGCTAGAAGTTACATACGAAGGAACGGATCAGGTAAGGGAAGCAAAAATTGATTTCCTAACCCATGCTTATGAATTATTTCACATGAAGGAAGGAGAAAAGGTGGACGAAATGTTTGAACGATTTTCAATAATCGTAAATGACCTACATGCCCTCAAAAAGACATTCACGGATAGAGAACTTGTACGGAAGTTCCTTAGAAGTCTCACTCCGGCATGGCGATCAAAGGCCGACGCAATCCAAGAATCCATCGGCGTCTCAAATGTCACAATTGACGCATTAAGAGGTAATCTCAAGACCTATGAATCTACTATTCTTAACCCTCTTGTTGATGATCAAAGGAGGCAAAGAATAGCTCTAAAGGCGAGCACAAGTCAACCGCAAATTGATGAGGAAGGAAACAACGAGTTTGGACTCGTTATCAATAGATTTCAAAAGTTCATGCGCAAGGAGTATGAACGCAAAGGGAAAAAGCAAGGAGAAATAAAATGCTACGAATGCGGAGAAATCGGGCACATCAAGTCAAATTGCCCAAACCTCAAAAAGGAAAAGAAACCTTTTAAAAAGCAACGCACATATATTTCTTGGGGAGGTGACTCCGGAGATGAGTCAAGTGAAGGAGAAGAAGACGAAGCAGCAAATCTTTGCCTCATGGCACAAGAAGATAACAAAGACGAGGTATGTCAAATTTCGTCTCAAAACTTCTTTACTCTTGATGAAATGCGAACTGCTTTTGATGAATTATATACTGAATTTATTAAAGCTTCAAAAACAGTCAAAAGCGTAAAAGAAAATGCTTCTCTAAAAGAAAAAGATTTTCAAAAACAGCTTTCTTTAAAAGAAAAGGATTTAGAGAAACTGGTTTTAGAAAATGAGAAGCTGAAAGAGGAAAACAAGTTTTTTGGAAAAAGAAGTTCCGATAAGCCCGAAAGCTCTACTAGAAATTGCACTTCTTGTTTGCATCATAAGAATGAAGTAAGTAGGCTTAAAGGCACATTAGATAAGTTTAATTCTTCGCACAAAAACTTGAATGATGTTCTTGTTAACTTGAAATCCACCAAGCATGGAATAGGCTTTAAGAATGAAGAAAAGGTTAACGCTAAACCCCAACAACCTAAAGCTCAACCTAGGATTAACAATGGAAATGCTTATCCTAGAAACAACAACTCTAGAGCCAATATGCATGCTAGATAAAATGCTGAACATTTTAGAAGACCTAGGAATGACTTACCACCTAGAAATAGTCACCCTAGAAATGATGCATATTTTAGGCCAAATTTTGAACCCCTTAGAAGACCTAGCAATGGCCCTCAACCGAGAAACAATCACTCTAGAGATGCTGCCCATCCTAGAGCTCATAGTAGGAGAAATAACTCTCATGAAATGCGAAATAGTCATAGTGTTCAAAATAGAGTAAGAAATTTTCATCCGTCTAGTTACTATGAACCTAGAAGGATGCATAACCCAAATGTGACTTGTCATTATTGTAGACGTATTGGTCATATTGCTCCTGCAAGCTTTACACGTCATAGACATATTACTCAATCGCATCATTATAATATGCCTAACCTCCAAGGACCCAAGATGGCATGGGTACCTAAAGAACATTAATTTGTTTTGTAGGTGTGCTTGAAAGGATCAAGTGTACTATGGTACCTTGATAGTGGATGCTCCAAGCATATGACGGGAGATGAATCCAAATTCCTTCAATTAGAGCACAAAGAAGGAGGAAGTGTTATCTTCGGTGATAACAATAAAGGAAAGATCATCGGCATCGGCTCGGTCGGTAAGGATGAAAAATCCTCTATTAAGCATATATTACTTGTTAAAGGATTAAAGCATAATCTCTTGAGCATAAGCCAATTGTGTGACAAGGGAAATCTTGCTATATTTGATTCGGATGAATGCTTAGTGTTCAGACGTAGTGACTTCAAAATTATCCTCCGTGGTTTTAGAGTGGATAATATTTATATAGTTGATCTTGCTAAATCCTCACCCGATTATGTTGATTGTCTAATGAGTAAAGAGGATGATACTTGGCTATGGCATCGTAGAGTAGCACATATCAATATGCATCTTTTGAACAAATTGATTTCTCAAAACTTAGTTGTTGGTCTTCCCAATTTAAAATTTGAAAATGACTCTATTTGTGACTCGTGTCAAAAGGGGAAGCAAACAAAAGCATCTTTCAAATCTAAAAACATTGTTTCAACTTCTAGACCATTGCAATTGCTTCATATGGATTTATTTGGTCCTTCTCGCATTGAAAGTCTAGGAAGAAATAGATATGCTTTTGTGATTGTTGATGATTACTCGAGATTTACTTGGACTTTATTTCTTGCCAATAAAAGTGATGCTTTTCAAAATTTTAAATATTTTCTTAAGCGTGTTCAAAATGATAAAGAAACCACCGTCACTTCAATTAGAAGTGATCATGGGGGAGAGTTTGATCATAATCTCTTTGCGGACTTTTGTGACGAACTCGGAATCGAGCATACCTTTTCCGCTCCACGTACACCACAACAAAATGGGGTGGTGGAAAGGAAAATAGGTGTCTCGAAGAGATGGCTAGAACCATGCTCGACGAAGCTAAGATACCCAATCATTTTTGGGCGGACGCCGTGAGTACCGCTTGCTATGTTCTAAATAGAGTAGTAATTCGGCCGATACTCATGAAAACCCCCTATGAACTTAATAAGGGTAGAAAACCAAATATTTCCCATTTTAGAGTTTTTGGTTGCAAATGTTTTGTTCATAACAATGGCAAAGACCAATTGGGTAAAATTGATGCTAAGTCGGATGAAGGTATTTTCATTGGATATTCCTCACGTAGTAAAGCATATAAGGTCTTTAATAAAAGAACCCAAATTGTGGACGAATCCCCTCATGTTGTATTTTCCAAAAATAATGCTCGCTTGGCGAGAAAGAATTCCAGTTTTGATCTTGCAGGTATCTTAGATAGCTTGAAAGACAAAATACAAGAGGAACCTCCCAAGGAAAATAAAGATGAAACTGAGGAACAACCAACGGAAGAAGCGCCATAATTGGAAAAAGAAACAAAAGTGCCAAATGAGTGGAGGACGATCAAAGATCACCCTCTTGAACAGGTAATTGGAGACGTCGGAGGAAAGGTAAGTACCCGAAACTCTCTTATGAACACTTTAGGACGCACTTCTTAAGAGCTCACGTTCTCACTTGGCAACACTAGTTTAAGTTATTACTTCTTTACAAATTACTGACTTGAGTGTCGGAGACGTTTAATTCTATTTTGCAGGTATCGCCCTAAAAGATAGGGGGAATTATAAAGTTTTGGCACAGAACAATCGATTGTTCCAAGCAAATAATCGATTATTTTACTGTGCTGAAAATCGATTAGCAGTATCACTAATCGATTGTTTATGGTTTATGTTCATTATGCAGTTTTGTTTAATAATTGATTCCTTAAATTGCATAATCGATTTCTGTCTCAGCCATTCAGCAATGCTTTTCCAAAACAATCGATTATTCCACATTTGACAATCGATTATTTCATGTCAGAAATTTAAACTCTTGTTACCGTTTGGCTCCTCAATCGATTTGTGTCAGTTCCAAGTCAGGTCATAACTCTTCAACAATCGATTATTGCATCTCAACAATCGATTGTCTAACGGTCAGTGAATTTATTTTACCGTTTCTGACTTATTTGGCTTTAAATTCTCAGCAGATTTCTTCCATAAATGATAAGCCACTCTCCCCTCTATAAATAGGCTTCATATATGTTCATATTCATTCACTCAAGCATCAATTTTAGCTTTCAAAATATCAAATTCTCTCTAATCCTTTGCAAAATCCAGCAGCTTTCATTAAAAATGTCGGGCCGTCACTCAAAACGTTCCTGTTCTGCTAGGCACGGCGCATCCGCCTCTGCTGCCCCTCCTCGTCCGAACTATCCCTATCAAGATGGTTCCGTTCTATATTTTAATTCCGACATCGAGCTTACTCGATTCTTAACCAAATTTGAAAAGCGCGACATTCTTCCACCCCGCTTTTCAACCCACAAGTATATTGAATCATTTGGGCCTGCTGCAAATATGCTCAAAAATTCTCAACTTCTTGACTTTTTACTCCTTACCCATCCTTACATCAATACTACATTGGTTCAAGCATTTTATTCCAACCTCCGTGAGGATGATGATGGTGAGCTTGTCACCAACATTAATGGTGTTCAAATTCTTCTGTCCGATGAAAATCTTCATACCATTGCCCGTCTTCCTCATAATGGTGAAGACATTTTTCGGTACACCGGAGAGGCCGGAGCCCTTTTTGATGAAACAACCCTCTTACACCAAATCGGTCTTACTTCTTATGATCCAAATCTCTCCTTCCGTCGTCCTACAATTAACGGGAATGGATCCAAATTACCGGTTAATTTTCTATTTCGTCACCCGAGTCCTCAAGCCTCGTAAGCACAACCATACCACCATTTCCCAAGAGGACAACAAGCTCATGCATGCCATAGTTACCGGAGCTAACATCAATTGGTGTCGGCTTATCAAAATTCACATGCGTGACGCTATCGGAAGATGATGAATGAATAATTGTAGTTTTTAAGTTTGTTTTTATATGTTGTATTATCTTCCCTGTTGCTGTAATTTTTTTTAATAAATAAACAAGGATTATTTCATCTTTGGCATCTTATTATTATTTTTGCAAATGGCAAAAGAGGGAAGATAACGGGTATGATGCACTCTCAAATTATAAGCTTAAATTGAGGGGGAATTCTCAAATTGAGGGGGAACAAATTACATACTTGTTGCATGTATATACTTGTCTTGAATCGTCAATATAAATTGCTTGTCTTGCATATCCCGCTTAATGTTTGCCATTATCAAAAAGGGGAAAATTGTTGGAAACACGTTCTCAATGCAATGTACTAAAACGTGTGTTCTTTTGTATAGGTTTTGATGAATGACAAACGAAGCGAAAATTGATATATGACGAAGTTCAAGAAACAAGCGCACAATTGATATACAACGAGATTCAAGCTCAAGACAAAGTTTTATAGTTTAATTGAGTCATTCTTAATTGTGATCTTGATCCTACAACTTGACTCGTAACATGGCTTCTCTCATAAAACTATTTTCCAAAATCATGCATATTTAATTTAATGTCAAATGATTTTAAATCATGCATATTTACAATAGTCAAAATAATTTTTAGACATGCCTTAAAAATCTGGACTAAGATAATCGATTATGTACTTATGATAAACGATTGTTTTAAGCCAAGACTGCATGACAATCGATTGTGAACTAATGACAATCGATTGTGAGTAAGACAGTGAGCATCAGCTCTTTCAAACCTGCATGACAACCGATTGTGAACTAATGACAATCGATTGTGACTGAGGCAGTGTCCATCAAAGTTTTTCAAAACTCAGAATAATCGATTATGAACTAATGGTAATCGATTATGTTGAGACAGTGTCTTCCAGTGATATACAAATTTATTAAATAATCGATTGTTACATTGGACAATTGATTGTCAAAGAGACAGTGTCTAAAATGTTTTTAAAAAACTGATAAGTAATCGATTGTTGACTTTGTGCAATCGATTGTGAAGCTGGCCGTTGTCGTAAAGTTTTCAATACCGTCAGGTAATCGATTATTGATTCTGTATAATCGATTGTTTTGATTAAAATCCGGAAAAGAGTTTTTGAACGTTATTGGGTAATCGATTATTGATTTTGCATAATCGATTGTTTTGATTAAAATCCGGAAAAGATTTTTTTGAACGTTGCTGAGTAATCGATTGTTGATTCTGGACAATTGATTGTTTGTGGTAAAATCTGGAAAGGATTTTTTGAACGTTGCCAGTAATCGATTATGGATTGTAAGTAATCGATTATCAAGCGTAAAATCTGGGATTGAATTTTGGTCTGACTGGCAGACAATCGATTGTTGGGGTTTGACAATCGATTGTCAGTGAGTAAAATCAGCAACTCTTAATTGGTAATTAGGCAACGGTAATGCCAAGTTTTTCAACTATAAATACAACTTCATTTCAGTGTTTTAAATACAACAACATACTACAACTGATCATTACATTGCTATAAGCTTGCATACGTTTGTTTATCATTTTATATTCAATTTCATAATGCTTTTGAGAGCCATATTCTTGTCCAAAGTTGTTGTGATCTAGAGCTTCATCTTTTACTCATACCTACTCATAAAGGAGTATATTGTTTGAGTGTTTTAGTGTTTGTACACTTGGAAGAGAATTGTGATTCTCTTGTTGTAAGGAACTTGTGTTTCCTTGGTTGAAGTCTTGGAGTGTTGTAACTCCGAGCAAAGGTGTTGAGGCTTGCGTCCTCAAGTTGTAAAGGTTTGTTAAGCACCCGGAAGCTTGACAAGTTAGTGGAAAATCTCGAGAGAGTCTCTAGGGGACTGGACTAGCCACACGTTGTGGTAAACCAGGATATATCTGTGTGTAAGTTATTATTTATCGCACTTATTTACTTCCTGCAAATTTTAATTTCCGCAAGTTTACGCTAAATTTTATTATAACGCTATTCACCCCCCTCTAGCGTTAAGCGTATTTTCTAACAATGACTACTCTATTTTGAACGTAGCATGCGGTACTCACGGCATCCGCCCAAAAATGTTTGGGAATCTTAGCCTCATCGAGCATGGTTCTAGCCATCTCTTCGAGACACCTATTTTTCCTTTCCACAACCCCATTTTGTTGTGGTGTACGTGGAGCAGAGAAGGTGTGCTCGATACCGAGTTCGTCACAAAAGTCCGCAAAGAGATTATGATCAAACTCTCCCCCATGATCACTTCTTATTGAAGTGACGGTTGTGTCCTTTTCGTTTTGAACACGTTTAAGAAAATATTTAAAATTATGAAAAGCTTCACTTTTATGAGCAAGAAATAGAGTCCAAGTAAATCTAGAATAATCATCAACAATAACAAAAGCATAACGATTTCTACCAAGACTTTCAATGCGAGATGGTCCAAATAAGTCCAAGTGAAGTAGTTGCAAAGGTCTAGTAGTTGAAACAATATTTTTCGATTTAAAAGATGCTTTTGTTTGCTTCCCTTTTTGACAAGAATTACAAATAGAGTCTTTTTCAAATTTCAAATTTGGAAGACCAATAACTAAATTTTGTGAAACCAATTTGTTTAAAAGATGCATGTTGATGTGAGCTACTCTACGATGCCATAACCATGTATCATCCTCTTTGCTCATAAGACAATTCACATATTCAGATGAAGAATTTGCGAGATCAACCATATAGATGTTATCCATTCTAAAACCACGAAGGATAATTTTAAAATCGCTTCGGAGAAAAACTAAGCATTCATCCGAATCAAATAAAACAAGATTTCCCTTGTCGCATAATTGACTTATGCTCAAGAGATTATGTTTTAAGCCTTTAACTAACAATATATGCTTAATGGAAGAAAGTTCATCCTTACCGACCGATCCGATGCCGATAATTTTTCCTTTGTTGTTATCACAAAAAATAACGCTTCCTCCTTCCTTATGTTCTAGTTGAAGGAACTTGGATTCGTCTCCCGTCATGTGTTTGGAGCATCCACTATCAAGGTACCAAAGTACACTTGATCCCTTCAAACATACCTACAAGACAAATTAATGAGTCTTTGGTACCCAAGCTGTTTTGGGTCCTTGAGAGTTAGGTGTAACATGTTGTTGTGCTTGACATACATTTAAGTGTCTATGTCAAGTAAAACAAGCAGGAGCAATATGTCCAATTCGATTGCAATAATGACACACCACATTAGGATTATGCATTCGTCTAGGTTGATAGTAATTGGACGGACGAAATTCGTTTACTCTATTCTTGACAATATGACTATCGCGCAATTCATGAAAATCATTTCTCCTACTATTTGTTCTAGGATATGAAGCATTTCTAGAATAGTTATTTCTAGGTTGAAAGCCATTTCTAGGTGTTCTAAAAGGTTCAAAGTTCCTTCTAGTGTTTGGCCTAGAATATGCGTTATTTCTAGAATGATTATTTCTAGGTTGCGATTGTTGAAAGCCATTTCTAGGTTTGTTATATCTAGGATGAGCGTTTGTTTTATTAATCCTAGGTTGAGCCTTAGGTTGTTGGGGGTTGGCTTCAACCTTTTCTTTAGGCTCATTTTTAAAACCTATGCCATGCTTGGTCGACTTCAAATTAACAAGGACTTCATTCAAATTTTTATGAGAAGAATTAAACTTATCTAGGGTGCCCTTAAGTGTTTCTACCTCATTTTTGAGATGCATGCAAGAAGTACAACTTTTACTAGAGCTCTCGGGTTTGTCGGCGCTTCTCTTGCCGAAAAATTTGTTTTCTTCTTTCAACTTCTCATTTTCTAAAATCAATTTTTCCAAATCTTTTCTTTCAGGGAGAGTTGTTTTTCAAAATCTTTTTCTTTTAAAGAAGCATTTTCCTTTATGCTTTTAACAGTTTTGGAAGCTTTAATAAATTCACCATACAACTCATCAAAAGCATTTTGCATTTCCTCAAGAGAAAAGAAATTTTTGGAAGAAATTTGACATACCTCTTCTTGGTTGTCTTCTTGTGCCATAAGACAAAGATTTGCGGCTTCGTCTTCTTCTTCCTCACTCGACTCGTCTCCGGAGTCGCCTCCCCAAGATATGTATGCTCGTTGTTTCTTGAAGGGTTTCTTCTCCTTTTTGATATTTGGGCAATTTGATTTAATGTGCCCGGTTTCTCCGCACTCATAGCACTTTATTTGATCTCCTTGCTTTTTGCCTTTTCGTTCATACTCTTTTCACATGAACTTTTGAAATCTCTTGATAACGAGTCCAAACTCGTTGTCTCCGTCCTCATCATTTTGAGGTTGGCTTGTGCTTGCCTTGAGGGCGATTCTTTGATTCCTTTGATCATTAACAAGAGGGTTAAGTATAGTAGATTCATAAGTCTTAAGGTTACCTCTTAATCCGTCGATGGTGACATTTGAAGTGCCAATAGACTCTTGAATCGCGTCGGCCTTGGAGCGCCATTCCGGAGTGAGACTTCGGAGAATCTTTCGGACAAGTTCCTTATCCGTGAAGGTCTTCTTAAGAGCATGTAAGTCATTTACGATTTTTGAAAATCGTTCGAACATCTCATCGACCTTTTCGCCTTCCTTCATGTGAAACAGTTCATATGCATGGGTTAGAAAATCAACCTTAGCCTCTCTTACCTGGTCCGTACCTTCGTACGTGATTTCCAGCTTGTCCCACATTTGCTTCGCCGTTGTGCAACATGATATTTTCCTGTAATCATCAGCATTTATAGAACAATATAATAAGTTAATTGCTTTAGCGTTGTTTTTCACTTTTCGGATATCATCCGCATCGTATTCCTCTTCGGATTTTGGAACCCATTCGTTTTCAACCTTTTTGGTTGGAATTTGTTCTCCCTTCATTATAACCTTCCACAGATGAAAATTATTCGATTGAATAAATATTCTCATCTCGCCTTCCAGTATGTATAGTTTGTACCGTCGAATAGTGGTGGTCGGGTGGAGCATTGTCCTTCACCTATTCCTGCAAAAGAGTCACGAGTAGAAGCCGTGGATTGTTTCTCTCAAACGGTTAAGTATTCAGAGAGTTGGGATCTGATACCAATTGTTAGAAAATACACTTAACGCTAGAGGGGGGGTGAATAGCGTTATAATAAAAAATAGCGTAAACTTGCGGAATTTAAAAATTGCAGGAATTAAATAAGTGCGATAAGTAAATAAATAGGAACGAACGCACCGATGTATCCTGGTTCACCACAACCCGTGGCTAGTCCAGTCCCCGAGAGACTCTCTCGAGATTTCCACTAACACTGTTAAGCTTACGGGTGCTCAACAAACCTTTACAAACTGAGGACACAAGCCTCAACAACCTTTGCTCGAAGATACAACACTTCAAGACTTCAACCAAAGGAATAACAAGTTCCTTCTTAGAATACAAGGGATCAACTTTCCCTTCAAGTGTATAAAAACACTTTGCACTCAAAACAAGACTCTCCTTAAGAGTAGATATGAGTAAACTAAATACGCTCAAGAACGCAACAACTTTCGTCAACAATTTGGCTCTCAAAAACTTATGTAATGAATAGAAAATGATGAATAAGAGAGTATGCAAGCTTTAGCAATAATATTGTCAGTTGTTGTATTTGTAAGACTGATTTGAAGATGTATTTATAGTGTCAAAACCATGCATTACCGTTGCCTAATTGCCAATTAAGAATTGCTGATTTTGTGCTATGACAATCGATTGTCAAAATGATACACTCGGTTGTTTGCCAATCGTTCCAAAAATCATTCCCAGATTTTACGCATAACAATCAATTATCTAAGACATATAATCGATTGCTGGCAACGTTCAAAAAATCATTTCCAGATTTTACTTAAAACAATCGATTGTCTGAATTATACAATCGATTACTTGGCAACGTTCAAAAAATCTTTTTCAGATTTTACTTAAAAACAATCGATTGTCAGAATTATACAATCGATTACTTGGCAACGTTCAAAAAATCTTTTTCAGATTTTACTGAAAACAATCGATTATTAGAAATCTATAATCGATTACCTGACGGTGTTTGAAAATATTTTGGCAACGGTCAGTTACACAATCGATTATGCTATGGGAACAATCGATTATTTATCAGTCTTTGAAGAATCTAATAGACACTGCCTCAACACAATCGATTGTCATAAGTTCACAATCGATTATTTTGTAGCTTTGAAAAACTCTGATGGACACTGGCTTAATACAATCGATTGTCATAAGTTCACAATCGATTATTGTGTGGCTTTGAAAAATCTGATGTACACTGCCTCAACACAATAGATTGTCATAGGGTACACAACCGATTGTCATGCAGATTTGAAAAATCTGATGTACAGTGCCTTAACACAATCGATTGTCATAAGTTCACAATCGATTGTCATGCAGCTGACTTAACATAATCGATTATCATAAGTACATAATCGATTATCTTAGTCCAGATTTTAGAGGCATGTTTAAAAATCATTTTGGCTAACATAAATATGCATGATTTAAAATCATTTTGCTTTAAATTAAATATGCATGATTTGATAAAAATGTTATTACGAGAGAAGGCAAGTCTTGAGTCAAGTTATCGGATCAAGATCACAATTTAAAGAACGACTCATGTATAACTTTATTTCTTGGTCTTGTGCTTGAATCTCGTTATGTATCAATTTCGCGCTTGTGCTTGGACCTCGTCATATGTCAATTGCACATAGTTTGTCATTCATCAAAACCTACAAATATGAACACACGTTTAGTATAGTGCCTTGAGAACGTGTTTCAACAATTAACAGCCACATAGTAGCACTCACTCATTTTAAGTGATATGATGGTAACATACATCTTGTCGCGACATTAAATCATGCGGTTCTTTGGAGGTAACCCATATCTTTTTATTTCTCTTTGATTTCTTAGTAGATTAGGAATTTTGAGCTAATTGTTTGTGAGATGTTGCAGGGATTGTGCTGAAGCAGTGCAAAACAAAGTGTAATAAAATGCAAAGTCTGTGAAGTTGCCAGAGCGGCCGTGGTGCACTTTTAACGGTCCATGCAGGCATGAGCTGAGAATCTCTTATCTTTGAAGATGTCCACGCCGTTGCGGTCATGACAGTGCGGTCCGCGGTGGACTTATGCAGCCACGTCCCTATTTGAATGGTCACCGTTGGAGGGTAACTGAACGGGTTCATGTTCAAAACCCACCACGGTCCGCAGTCGCTTTTACGCGACCGCGCTGGTAGGTAGTTACAGGGACCACTGGTTTTTCTATAAATAGAGACCATGGCTTCATTTTACACATTTCGCAAAATTGAAAGCCTGAGCCCGATTTTTACTAGTCATACACACCTGAGATAGTGTGCTTGCATAGATTTCGCTGATTCTTCTATATCCTGGTAACATTTCTTATAATTGTCATTAATTAGTTTATATTTTTAATCTTTGTTTGTTTCCCAGTAGGTTTACCTTTTTATTTTTGTCCATTTTTCTTGGATTTAATGATTAGAATAGTTTACATGTTTGTTTTGTATGCTGAGTATGACTACCATGTTGGATAATTGATTAGGGACAATTTGGATTTGAAGATAGACCAAAAAATAGAAGAAAACCAAAACCCTAACTTAGTTCTTATATGTTGGCTAAGCGCGGCCCGTGGTCACGTTTACGCAATCCGCGTGGCCCTGACATGGCCGCATTCCAAATAGTGTGGTCCGCAATGGCCTTTGTTCTGAAACCTGACTTGCTTCCAACATGGTCGTGTACCTCATTGTGCGGTCCGCACTGGCACAACACGGCCGCACTCCCATTTCACATAGACCACATTGGTAGAATCATCGAGGTGTGTTTTTCTGGGTTTGTTCCGTGCGGTTCGCGATGCCCTGCTCTACAATGTTGTCTGCAACTCTTTCAAGTGGTATTTTGTAATTATTTTCACTATTTGATTCATTGCTCGTGCTTGAACTAACAAAGTTAGACATGTTTGCTTGCATAAAATGGTAAAACAACAAGGACAATGTACAAAACAACCCAGACGAGGTGACTCCTCTCAGGGAGGAAAAAGGAAACAAGCCAAACTCACTCCTCGACCTAAACTTAACACAATGAAATATGTTGTTATAGATGATGAGCAATAACGGAGTAAGTACCTGCCCTCACAGGACCTCTCTACCAACTCAGGGCCAGCTCCCTCAGTCCCAGCTGCACCTACCTCCCAAACTTCACATAGTATTCATTCTAAGTAGTCTAATGGCTCAGCGGTAGGCAGCTGTGAATACTCTACCTCCCCCACAGCTTCACTATCTGGGAGAGTGCAGAAGATAGGACCAATGGTGATAGGAGGTACCGGACAGCGATGTGCCCCGGTTGGGGGTGTTGAACGAATAAGAAAACTTGATGTTTGGGAAGATCATTTCATTAGCCAAGTGGCTTTTCACAAGTTTTGAGAGTGGTGGCCAGTATGGAAACTGATTCCAGAAAGAAGTATCATTACAACTGACATGCTACCCCTACTCCCTAATGTACATAGAAAGTTCCATGCTAGAGTGGGGTGGGAGCACTTTCGGTATGGATTAGTGGATGCCAATGAGAACATGGTAAAATATTTTTTTTGCAACGTGGCCCACGTCAAAAAGGGCTCAATTGCAACCAAGGTCCGAAACAAAAGTGTTGTATTCTCTAGGAAGGAAATCAATGAGTATTTGGGGTTCGATGTTGAGGATGAAACCCTGTATAATGAGAATTTGGCAACGGAGAAGAGGTTCGCCCTTGGCTAGCTAGTTGCTTGGCCCACCCGGGTGCTGTTCCACATTGGTTTCAAGTTGGGTATAAAATATATCGGAAGACCTTCAACTTTGAGGCTCGAGGGTGGTTGACATTTGTGTGTAGTTGGCTTGACCCTTCTACCCACGATCAGATTATTCCCTTTTCAACGAGCTATGTTGATTGCATCTATTATGGATGGCTACCCTATAAATACAGGCAATATGATGTCCCGGGTGATTAGTGATGTGGGACAAGAGCACAAGAGGAATTACCCTTTTCCCAACACTCTCACCATTTATTTCCGGTACTTCAAAGTGAAGAAAAAGTCCTATGATGTGAAAGTTCGACCAGCGTCCCCATTCTCATGGTTCAACATTCAAGGGCCTGACAACCCAAAGGACAAAAGTACAAGCCAACCCACCACTGCCCCGGCTAGCTAGTCTGAGGAGATAGTTGCGGTGGAGTCCATTGTTAAGTCTACTAAGTTTGCCTTCATGCCTACTGCTATTGATTTGCCTCCAGAACACTCCTCTTCTGATGGGCCCAGTACTTTATCTGGTTCGGGCTTTCCTTCTTGCTGGGCTCACCCTTTCATGGCCCATCAGTTGAGCCAGACTTTTGCCAGTTTGAACAACTAGATGTCAGCTGCGACATCCAAGTTGTCGACATTATCTGCGTCAGTTGAGGCCCAGTCAGCACCTCCCTCAGTTCAGACTCCTCAGTCTATTGAGGATACATTGTATACGCTCCTAGAAAACTAGGAAAAGATTATAAAAACTCAAGAAGCCTTGACTAAGGCTGTGGATTCAGATGGCAAGGGTCTGAAGGAGCTTTCCAGAGAGCGGAAGAAAATGGGGAAGTCAAGGGCTTCCAAAGTATTGATGAAAGCATTGATGACGAAACTAGACAAGCTATTGGAAGACCAGATGCCTTTAGACTTGTTATTCAGGGATCCAGCTCCTCGAGCAGCAGCACCAGTGCCACATTCACAGCAGGAGCAGGCGCCCAGGCTCCCGAGGAAGACGAGAAAGCTCCCCAGCATAGTTGATGCGATGATTGATCTAAAAGAGATTCATGAGGGTCCCTCCAGTGTTGCACCCGACATTCAGCAGGTCCATTATCAGGCCCCCAGTCCCGGCAGCTGAGCAGCAGGAGGCTGGGAACCAGCCTGAGGTTCCCGTCCATGAAGAGGACCACGGGACCAGTAAGGATCCCATGCAGATGGACCATGCCTAGGGAGCTCTTCTATATCCTTTCATTGAATTTTTATGCTTATTTGTATAGTTGGAAATGGGGACAATGGAAGCTCTTATTCGTTAGGGGTGCCTGCTTTTTGATTATCAAGATGACTGTACACATTAGATTCTAATTTTATGTTCTGTTGATTTGGTTTTCTAGTTGGTCTGCATATAACTTTACATTTTAGCTACTTTCCTTGTACTTTTTATTCTCTTTTGGTCTATACATAAAGTTAAATTCTGTATATATTCATCTCTCGTTGTATATTCTTCTCCCCTAAAGTACATAATCATTCTGTTTTTCTATTTTTGCAAACTTTTTCATTTTTAGCTTTGTAGATAGGCTCGTAACCTTATGTTTTGTTTTTGGCGTTTTCAATGAGCCCTTGATTTTCTTATTGCCACGGTTCTTTCTAAAGGTGGAGTACAATGAGAATCGGGTGGCTCTTCCCAATAATAGATGGCGTGACAACCTTCTTAAGAGTTTGAGTCCGTTTTTTTTCTTTATTTTGTTTTTGATATTTCGTGGTTAAGGGTACCTTAGGAAAAGCTTCACTTGGTCTTAGCGCATTTGCCTTTGATCCCATAATCAAAGACATAATGTTGTGTTTAGGATGGTGAAAGTCGTGGCCTTGAGACTCTTGCCTTGACCAAACAATCATCATGTGGACTTTTTCGACCATTGTGCTCTTTAATCGTAACTAAGGTCGTTGTGGGCCCTCGACTCGATGTCTTTAGCAATCTCTTAGCATGCGCAGTGAGGAATCAAATTATGAGTCCAAGTCCCGAGCCAATGGTCTAGAACTTGCCCTGAATGTTTTTTGAGGCAGAATCCTAGGTGAAATTTGACTTGAGAAGTGATTATAGGCTCTCCTTGATCTAACTATTAAGTTGAAAAATTACATGGCCTACCAATGAAATGATCCCTAGTTAACCCTTTTGAGCCTTGAACCATATTCTTTCAAGAACCAATGATATAAGCCTACACCTATTTTAAAAGATACCCTCTCTTGGCACCCAAATCTTCCCTTGAGTAATGGTAAATGTCTAAGTTTTAGGGAGGGGGATACAAGAAAGGAAACAAAGTGATAAAAGGTAAAAGAGCAAAAAGAAAAGAGAGGCAATGAAAAAGACAAAAAGAAAGACCAATTTGAACAAGAATAAAAAGGGGATTCAAGGAAAACAAAAGTGAAAAAGGTGTGGCAAAAGTAGAAAAAGGTGAAATGGTTTGAATTGCATAAGAAATAGTGACAATGTGTCCCTCTAACCCCTTGAAAAGAAGTGAAATACTCAAATGAGTCAAGAAAGTGTGCCAGAATGAATCAAAGGAAGTGCTGAAGGGAAGAGTGAACCTATTTGAACAAAAACATGTCCTACCCTTACCCAAAAGCCTTCACAATGATTCCAATAAAGCCCTATATGATCTTGAGTTAAAGGAAGCCTACATTACCGGATACTTACATAAGGGGCAAGCATATGGTACCTTGAGCCGGACCTGTCACCTTCTTCTTGAGAGAGATGATAAAAGTCCATCAACCTCGATTTATATGTCAATACTCTATAATGTGAGGTTCACTTAGGGAGAGTTGAGGAAGAGTGAGTTTGGGTTCCACAATGACCAAAGTAATTGAGAAAAGTTCTTTCATGCAACTCTTAATTGTGTCACATTTGATCCATAGTTGTCAAAGTTTAAATGTGTTAATGATGCATTCGTATGGAGGGCAATTGTTAGTCCCAATTGATGATTGTTGAGGTTACTCTAGGATAGCTGGAATTACTTGGATGTTCTTTTACGTGGTGGGTCTTATTTGTTTGCTTGAGGACAAGCAAAGGTTTTAGTTTGGGGGAGTTGATAAGTAGGATTTAAACATGTTTTATGCCCCTACTTTCCTATGTTTTGAGCACAAATTGCTACAAAATAGTCCCAAATTGCTCACCGGCTCTGTTGATTGCAGGTTTGAGTGACAAACTGATGAAATGTCAAATATCGCCTCAAAATAGAGTGAAACCTACTCAAGCATCAAAATCCAAGTGAAGTGATGGAAACAAAGAGCCTAGTACGGACCGCACAAAAGTGCACACGACAGTACTAGGAGATTTGGAGATAGTGCATATTCAGAGCATTCACCACGCGGCCACAGTCATATCTATGCAGCTCACGTTCAGCTTACGCGGCTGTGGTACTTGTTCATGCGGCCCGCATCATGAGATTCAGAGAGTTGGTGAATTGGTCAAGATGCAGGATATGGGGCCGTATTCATAATCATGCGGCCTGCGCTAAGGCCTTCTATGGATGCGCTACCCTTCTACGCAATCCATGTCAGTTAGTTCAGAGAGATGGAAACTTGAAGTTAAACAGCCACTGCGACTGCGGTCGTGTTTGCGCGGCCAGCACTAACCCCGCAAGGGTATTTTTTTTCGGTTTTTCCATCCCACTCTAAATAGAACATTTTACCATTTCTAGGTTAAGTTTTGTACCAGATACTGAGTTGCACTCGTGAGAATTGAAGTTTTAGCTTATTTTGGCATTTTAGCACTTATTTCTCAATACATTCTTGTAGTTCCTTTTTAAAAATTAATTAATATGTTTAGTTCTTCTTCCATTTCTTCAATTTTCTCTTTAATTATGTCTAGCTAAACCCATTAGATAGGGTTGTGGCTCAATCCTAGTGTGGGTAATTGATGGGTGTTGCATTCTAATGATAGATAGATGATGGGTATTTGTTATTTTGGTCTATTTTATGTTTTAACTAAGGATTGGTGGTTGCAAACACTGATTCTAGCTTTGTGGGTCTAACTCTTCTTGAGAAAGAGTGTCCAAGACCCCAAAATTGATTCAACAAGGAATTGGGATGGGCCAATGAGAAATACTAGTCCTAACTAACGGGTTAAATCTCGGAAGAGCAGTCACCCCACTTAAACCCTAGTTGCTTGGTTGAATTGGACTACCCAATAGGTCTCAAGAGAGTCAATTAGAAAAAATCACTCTCTCTATCGAGAGGTGCGAGAGTGGGCGCAATTGTGCAATGATCATAGCATAAATCCCAAATATGTCAAGCTATTATTAGTAGCTTCTACATGTTATTTAATCACCTAGATGATGCCACGACCATAGTTCCTTTCTCCCTATCAATTACAACCATGCAATACCTCCTTAGCATAACTTAGCTTTAATCTTTAATTCATAATAGTAGTAATAAATATAAAAACTCAAAAATATTTGAAGTGCAATTAAAGGTTCAAACGCAATTCTAGGGTAAACAAACAATACAGCTCCACTACTAGCTCCCTGTGGAAATTCGATCCCCAGCCACTATTCGGGAAAAAGATGTTGCGACATGCTCTTCCTACATTCATGTAGTGTTGAGTCGGCATCGATCAAGGCTACCAATCTATTTTGGGATAAGGAAACCTATGTATTCTGTTTTGGAGACATAGAAATGACTCCCCTACGAGAAGAAATAGGGGGATTTGTCAGGTTGCCTTGGGATAGCCCTGGTCTGATAGCACCTGAAAATTGCACCACTAAAGGGTTCCCTAAGATGATGGGGCTAAAGAAAAATGATTATTTGGAAGCCTGAAAAACTCCTACATACCTTTTGATTTCCGTTATGAAAGATACGGTCACACCCTCTCTTACGTATTTTTGATGATTAGTTCTCAATCACCTCTTCGGACTTGGTTCATCGCAAGGTCTTCGTGTTCATTGTGTGCTTATTGGGTATGCTGGTATTCCCAATCCAAGGTGATAAAATCCATACTAGGCTGGCCATGGTGGCCAAAACTCAAATGGATGGGATCGACGGGCAAACATATATTATTGTCCTTATGATCATTGCGGACATGTAACGGGCCTTAGAAGGCTGTCACAAGGGGTCCTTATCCTTTAAGGATTGCAATTTGTTGTTACAAGTCTAGCTGTTAGAGCATCTTCTAAAGAGCCAATATCGCCAAGAGTTTCCACGAAGTCCGTGCAATGACTACATAGCCTTCCATCACCCTAAAAGTATGACTTACATTCAATACATGTTCAATCAACCTGAGGATACTGTAGGATGGGTATAGTTTTTCAACAAGTTGACTGAGGACCAGTTTCAGTGGATGTTCGAGTGGTTCCCCACCGTCGAGGTCATCATAAGATCCAGAGATGTCCCACATTTAGTGTTGATCGGGTTAAGAGGGATATACCCTTACTCTCCTCTTAGAGTTATGAGGCAGGCAGGCAGGAGACAAGTCATACCACGGGTTGCAAAAATGAGTCACTCCAGAGCAGACATCCATGGCGAGCCATCCCATATAAGAATGAAGCACAACATATGTGGACTTTGAAGATTATTATGGAGAACGACATCATTGAGCCAGACTGATATCATATGGGCCATTCATACTTTTATCCCTCATGGGTGGATGATAATCTCTCAGGAGTTTTTGAGCCAGGGGTTTGTCCAAGAAATGGGGTCATAGATGAGTTTAGTAGAGGTGAAGTTCAACAAGCTGTGGAAAAGAGTTCGAGAGTCTGAAGCTGAGCATATGGCGCAGCATAAGGCTCACGGAAATGATTAACGAGTGAAAAGAAAGAGGTGTTAAATCCAACGAGAGGCTGAAATATCTGGAGTACAGTTTAATGGAATTGGAAGGGAAGATACAGAAGAGGGTTACCGACTGCTAGAACGCTAAAAGAAATGAAGGAGGGTATGGCATGGACACTCCTCCTGCTGAACCTTTGTGAGCTGTGAGAGTTGATCGACAATAGCATCTGGTCTGGAGAGGGTCTTTTTGGGACCAAGTAGATTAGATTTACTTGCTTTCCTTTAGATGTAATAAGGCCAAGTTTCATTAGCAACATTATCTTACTTAGTTTCATCTTTGGTTGTTTACTTTTGCATGAAAGAAATGAGGCAATTATTGGCACTAATTTCTCCAAAATCAATTTGTCGCTAGACCAACCTCGGGCACAACGAGGTTCCCAAATTAGGCACAACTTTACATTCCCGCAATATGTGTTTAAATACTGCAAATATTTCAGAACCCTCAGTGACTTGTTTACCATTTTGTTTTTCTTTATTCTTTATTCTCATCTCCCAAGGTTGGTTCGCTCATACTGGCATCATCAGCTTATCACACCATATCTAAAGGCCCTCCACCTCCTCCTCCTCCAAGTAATACAAAGAGCAAAGGGAAACCTAAAATGGATGACATAAGCGGTATTCAAAAGGAGAATGTGGAAATGCAGAAACTTCTGACAGTCGGAGTACTTCGGCACCAAAAGATTTAGTTTTGAGGTTGGAACAAAAGATACTAGAGCTAAAGGGAGAGCTTGAGTAGGTTCACAACTTGGAAAACGTATCCTTCACCTAGAATGTCCCCGATGTTAACCAACAAAAGACCAAGAACCAAGAACCTCCCCAAAATACACTAAAGCAACATCCCTGAATCCCTCATGCACCGCATCAATATGCAACCCAACAACAAAATCTCTATCCCTTACCGATACCAACTCCGACACAATACCACCATCAACTAATGCAATACCCACCAGCCTCCATTTATCACAATCCCCAGAACACACCTCAACCCATTTCCGATCCTCAAAACTCAACCAATAACCACCACTACACCCAGGCTACTGGAACTCGCCAACACAACCTTAAATACGTGGAAACCGTACCTCACTCTATACAACAAACTTCCTATACACCAAAATCCACTGAGAAGGACCTACTCATCAAAAACATAGTTGAGAACTCAAGAAGTTGACAAGTTGAGTTCAGCGTGTCGAAGGAGCAAAAAGGATATAAGGTTTGAACTATGAAGAACAATGCATACAGTCAAATATAGAACTGCCAGAGCGGTACAAACCTTCCAAGTTTGAGATTTATAATGGTACGGTGATCCCAGGGTTCATCTAAAGAATTATTTTGACAAACTTGTCAAGGTCAAAAGGGATGAAAAGATCCAGATGAAGCTTTCCATGAGGAGTCTTACGGGAGACGCTTTGTCCTTGTACATCAGCCAGGATCGTAAGAAATGGTTCAACTAGGTGAGTATGGAGTCTGATTTAATGAACCGACTTAGGTTCAACACAGAAAATGCACCAGATGTTTTTTACATTCACCTCCTCCAGAAGAAGCCCACCGAGAATTTCTGCGAGTATGCCACTCTTTCGAGGACGGAAGCAGCCAAAGTCGGGCCATATTCGGACAAGGAACAAATGAACAAGTTTTTCGTTAGAGCACAGGATATGCAATACTATGAAAGTTTGATGGTTATTGAAAACCACAAATTCTCTGATATAATCAAACATGGGGAAAGAATCAAAGAAGGCATCAAGAGCGGGACGGTAACAAACTTTTAGGCATTACAGGCCACAAACAAGGCATTCCAATCAGAAGGCATATCAAAGAAGAGAGACGTTGGGGAAGTAATGGTGGCCCAGGGCCCGAAATCTCCACTCACATATCATACACCTCCACCCACGTATCAAATACATCCACCCACATACCAAGCACCACTACCTACATATCAACCCACATCTCCCAGATATTCCCAACTGGCCGCTGCCAATCATACCTATAATTTCCAACCATCTCTTTTCCAATCACCTTCAACTCGCCAAAATTATCCAAGACCAATAACTCAATTTTGACCACAAACTACCCAGACAATACACCACTATTGTTGAACCAATAGACCAGCTGTATGAAAGGTTGAAAGCCACTGACATGTCACTCTCATTCCCGCTGTGGCAGTAAAAAAGCCGTCCATATGGTTCAACCCAAACAAAACCTATGCATACCATTATGGTATGAAAGGGATATACCATTGACCAGTGCCGAACATAGAAAGATAAAATCCAGAAACTGATTGACAACAAGGTCATACATGCAAAATAACTACACCCAATGTCTGCAATCTCTCAAATCATAGGGGTGGCGAGATACATGTGATAGAGATGAATGAAGAATGGGATCCTAGGGGGTCAATCGGGCTCATTCGAGAAGGCGATGACTTTAAACCTATAGTCACACTAACTCCTACTATAGTACAGCCTCATTCACCGATCGAAGTTTAGATAACTGCATCAGTTTCGTTTGAGGTTGAGGTAGATCCACTTGTGGCCACCCGTGCTCCATTTGAAGTTGAAGTGGACACACCTTTCACGGTGCAAAATTCATAGGAACACAAGAATTCTTTTATGAAGGTGTTGAGTGAAGCTTACGTCCGCAACAATACCACCAGCGAAGAGATGGCCAATATGGGAGGGCAGGTGTTGGAAAGTCATAAAATAATCTTCCACAAGGATGAGTTACCTCCTGAAGGATACACAACCGAGCATTGCATATGACAGTCCAATTTGAAGACAAATTCATCACTGAGTCTTGATTGACAGGGGTTCAAGCCTAAGCATTTGTCTGTTAGATACTCTGAAAAGATTGGGCAAAGGTTTCCATGAAATACGGGCAGGAAGTATGAATGTCAAAGCCTTTGATGGGTCTCAAAGGGACACAATTGGGAAAATTAATCTTTGTCTACAGATGGGGACAACTTGATTCGACGTTTAATTTCAGGTGCTCGACAGATCGTCCTCATACAATCATTTGTTGGGCCGACCATGGATACATGCCGCTGGGTCTGTGTCTTACACACTACATCAAGCCATGAAATTCAAATGGAACCATCAGGAGGTTATCATTCACGGGGATGGGAGAAACCCCATTCACACCAATCAAACCATCTTGGTTGTTGGGAACCAAGAAAGGCTAGAAGGGGAAACCTATCATCACATCGAATATGTCAATGCCATTAAAAATTACAAATATGGAGTAGCAAAATAGATAGCATACTGGCATGATCTGGGTTGAACCCGGCAAAGGGCTTGGAAAGATTCTCTAGGGTATTACCAAAATGATACAGCTGAAACATCATGGTACTACTTTCGGGCTCGGATACCATTATACATGGAAGGATTATGATGATTGTTCGCCTCTATGGCTCGAAACTTATTACCCTCTCGAGAACCAATACCACATTTGGGTCAAACTTTTCACCAAGATGATACAATACGGGGAATTGCGGAAGAAGAAGCATTAACTGGGCTGAGGAATCTATTTCTAGAAGACAGAAGACATGGATTGAAGTCCAATAATTGAGGAGGATGAGGAAAAAGGCCCCACTATTCAGACTGTGGAAAAGGTAGATGTTCTCAGGAACTGGACCGCCACACCATCGTGGGTCCGCCGAGTCCTTGGGTAGCTTAGTAGATTTTATTTCTATAGTCATTCTAGACATCAAAGATTTTCAGTTATTTTGTTTTAAAGACTTACTTGTTTCTAAATAAATGCTCAATTCGTCGAGCCGTACTTGTTTGTATGTTTTAAGTCTTAATCAAATGCATTGCTCTTTATTATTCAATATTATCTTCCATATTTTCTTTTGACATTGTTATTATTACTTTCCAGATGAGCAGGTGGCGGCGACATGTAATGAGGCAATGCAACATGAGGATAGTGTTTCGGATGAAGAAGATGAGATACCTGAGGAAGTTGTCAGGGAGGGTGAGAACTTTGAGAATAAGTCTAAGTCCAACCTGGATAAAATTGAAGTAGTAAAATTGGAGGACGCCAAGACCGTTAACGAGACTCGCATCAGCATTCACTTATCGCCGATAGAGAAAAAAGAGTACGTTCGTTTCATAAAGGAGTATGAGTACATTTTCGCTCGGTCATATCATGACATGACCGGTTTGACCACGTCTATGGTGGCTCACAAGTTTCCTACTAATCCCATGTGTCCGCCGGTGAAGCAGAAACTCAGAAAATTCAATCTAGATATGAGCTTGAAAATCAAGGAGGAAGCTACTAAGCATATTAAGGCCAAAGTCCATAGGGTGGTTGAGTACCCAACTTGGTTATCCAACATTGTGCAAATTTCAAAGAAAGATGGGAAAGTCAGAGTATATGTTGACTATCGATACTTAAATAGAGTAAGTCCTAAGGACGACTTTCCACTGCCAAAAATACATATCCTGATCAATAGTTGTGCCATGCATGAACTCCAATCCTTTGTAGATTGCTTTGCGGGCTATCATCAGATCTGGATGGATGAAGAAGATGCAGAGAAAATAGCTTTTATTACATCGTGGGGGGTATACTATTGCAAAATGATGCCATTCAGTCTAAAGAATCTTGGGGCTACTTACATGAGGTACATGACAACCATCTTCCATGATATGATACACAAAGAAATAGAAGTGTATGTCAACGATGTCATTATTAAATCTAAGAGGGCTGCAGATTACATAGCGGACTTGAGAAAGTATTTCGAAAGGTTAAGGAGGTACAACTTAAAGCTGAACCCCGCAAAGTGTGCATTCGAGATTCCCGTAAGGAAGCTACTAGGATTCATTGTCAGTCATCGAGGGATCGAACTAGACATCTCTAGAGATAAGGTTATTCAGGAGTTACAGCCACCTAGAAGCAAAAAGGGCGGGATGAGCTTCCTAGGACATCTTAGCAATATTAGTCGCTTCATAGCATAGTCCACAGATATATGTGAACCCATCTTCTAGATGTTGAGGAAAGATGCCGAAACAAGCTGGACCTAGGATTATCATAAAGCTTTCGACAAAACTAAGTAGTACTGGTCCACACCACTAGTCTTGGTTCCGCCAGAACAAGGACGACCCTTTCTACTCTATCTATCAGTATTGGATGGAGCCTTCGAATGTGTTCTGGGACAACATGACGAGACGAGGATAAAGGAGAAAGCCATGTACTACCTAAGTCAAAAATTCACACCTTATAAAGCATGATACTCTTTGTAGGAACGCACTTGTTGTGCTTTGTCCTGGACGGACCATAAGATGAGGCATTACTTCTGTGCCTATACCACATACCTCATATCCAGGATGGACCTTTTGAAGTACATATTTTAGAAACCCATGCCAACTGGGAAGCTAGCCAAGTGACAGAATCTATGTAACTCAAAAAGGGATCAAAGGACAAGCATTGGTAGACCATCTTGCTAAAAATTCGGTGGGAGGAGAATACGAACCCCTAAAAACATATTTTCCTGATGAAGAGGTGTTATTCGTACAAGAGGACATTACCGAAGCATACGATGGTTGGAGGACGTACTTCGACGGAGCTGCAAATTTCTAAGGAGTGGGCATTGTGGCAATTTTGGTATCAAAAACATGTCAAGCTTATCTTGTATCTGCTAAACTCAGATTTCCCTGCACCAACAACATGGCGAAGTATGATGCCTTCACAGTAGGGCTTAATATGGCAATCCACATGAATATTCAGGAGCTGCTAGTAATCGGTGATTCCGATTTGCTTGTGCACCAGGTACAAGCAGAGTGGGCCACCAAGAATTCCAAGATATTTCCATATTTGCACCATTTATAAGAATTGAGAAAGAGGTTCACGGAGATAGAGTTTTGGCATGTGCCCAGAATTCAAAATGAGTTTGTCGATGCATTGGCTGCTTTGTCATCTATGATACAATATTCGGACAAGAATTTCATTAATCCCATACTAGTAAGGATTCATAATCAACCGGCATATTTTGCCCACGTCGAGGAAGAGACAGATATGAAACCTTGGTTCCATGACATCAAGGAGTACCAGGAAAAGGAGAATATCCGGAGCATGCAAACCACACTTAGAAACGCACACTTCGGAGATTGTCCAATCACTTTTTCCATAGTGGAGGAAACTTATACAGAAGAACTCCTGATTTGGGATTGCTAAGATGTGTCAATGCAAAAAAGGCTTCTAAACTACTTGATGAGGTACATGTTGGGACCTGCGACCTGTGTATGAATGGTTTTGTCCTGGCCAAGAAGATACTTAAGGCCGGTTACTTTTGGATGACTATGTAGAGGGATTGCATCCAGTATGTCCGCAAATGCTACCAGTGTTAAGTGCATGCCGATATGATAAAAAGTGCCACCAAATGAGCTCGATGCCACAAAATGGTAAAGGCTCCATCTTACGAAGCACTAACGAATCTCAACTCTGATATGATGAAAGCCATGTGTGAGACTTATCAAGCAAAAGAATTCCACAACCTATAGACCTCGGATGAATGGAGTCGTAGAAGCCACCAACAAAAACATCAAGAAAATACTAATGAAGATGGTACAAAGCCACAAACAATGGCACGAGAAACTACCCTTTGCTTTGTTAGGATACCGCACAATCGTTCACACATTAACTAGGGCATCTCCTTACATGCTAGTTTATGGTACCGAAGTTGTCATCCCAGCCAGGTAGAGATTCCTTCGTTAAAGATCATACAAGAAGCCAAACTTAGCTGTGCAGAATAGCTAAGGAGCCGTTATGAGCAATTGGCCCTATAGATGGAAAAAGGATGAAGCTGTATGTCACGGCCAGCTTTACCAGAACAGAATTTCCAGACTTTCAACAAAAGGGTCAAACCAAGACGGTTCGCACCAGGACACCTAATCCTGAATAAGATACTCCTACATTAAAATGAATCGAAAGGGAAATTATCTCCCAACTGGCAAGGTCCTTATATGTTTCACATGGTACTAACAAGAGGAGCGCTCATACTTGCAGAAATGGACGGAGAAGTCTGGCCAAAACCAATCAATTCAAATGCAGTCAAGAGATGCTTAGGCTATTTACATTTCCTCATCTGATATAATTGAACTATGTTTGACCTGATTCTCATTTAAAGGGGGATACGTAGGGCTCCCTGTGGGTTTGGTCATATCATAATAAAATTTCCATATCCCCCCAAGATCATAAACTGAGGCAAAACGTTGAGGAGGGCCCTCAAAATTTCGGAGCAAGCCGAGCCGACGCCGTCACATGCCAGAAAGTCAGAAATTGATTAAGAAATTGGGGAAGAAATTTGAGAAGGGCTAAAAATAGCGACGAAGGTTCAACAAGTTTCGTTACTCATAAACGGTTGAATGATCATTTACCAAACAGGGGTAGAATTTTGAGGACCCTTAAAATTCTAACACGAGAAAGCTGCAATGTCTCTAAAATGTGTTACAGTCACTAGTTCATCTAAAAACTACTTGATATTTCTCTATGTTCCTAAAATGACTGTATTTTTTATCAATATTTGCATATTTTTGAAAATTCTATTTCCATAACAGCCAGGTGTTACCCAAGAAAACTAAAACAAAGCAAGGCTAGCGGACAAAGGCATGAACCAACCTCCCCCTTACGTAACTTACAATATTTTTAGCGCAGGCACATTTGACGTAGTAGTAGCATTTGCCAACATATATGCACAGAGCAAAATCACTATCACTCGGGCTACCAGACACTGAATATATATCCAGCCAAGAATTATTCTACTATTTTCTACCTGCCTTCATTTGCATATGACCAAGCTCTGTCTCCATACCTGCATGAGGCTAAGCGCTGCCTCCATATTTGTATAAGGCTAAGCTCTGCCTTCTATTTTCATGGTACTAAGCCATGTCCCGCATCTTGCATGAGGCTAAGTCATGCCTTCATATTTGTATAAGACTAAGCATTGCCATAACCACTCTTTTATCCATTCCAAAATATCGTGTTTGTTCTCGTAATGACTTCATCTGTACATTGCGTTGATGGATCTGGAACTACACATAGCATGATTCCTATAAAGCCAGAGATATGTAGGCAGCTCAAAAACCAGAGTCCGGCCTATATCTTTCAAAACATCCCATTCAATAAAAATTGGTCATCATTTTTGAAATGGTGGGGCAGCTGTTGATACCAATTTTTTCCTATTATATTTTTGAAATGCATATATACCTTTAAAACTACGCATTAGCATCAATTGTTAATTTTTCATAATTTTTACATTTTTAAAATTAATTTATCTTCGTATTTTATTCATTTAAATAATTACAAAATTACATCACAAGTGTTTTAAAATATTTCTTGATTTATTATTGCTATTTATGGTCCTATTGAGTCCAAATTATCTCATAAATAGCCAAATTGGCACCTCTTTTACTATAATTGCAATAAATTTGCAATAATAGCTCCAGCGTACATTTTTGTATTATTTTACCAGAAATTAGTCCTTTGCATTTTTAAGTACTAATCATGGCCGTTTGTCACACCTCCGTTTTTTACACCATCCCAAAAAAGGTAGTATATAAGAGAGTTTTTCCAATTAAAGTGACATCATTAGATATGAGATTACTTTAATTATTTCAGAGTCGCCACTTTGGATAAATTATGGTGTCTCAAGTCACCGATTTATTTTAAATCCCAAATTGAGGAAGTTTTTATTTTTAAAAGAGTCTGCGAACCACAAATTCTAAATAAGGAATTCTGTTAACCCGGGGGAAGGTGTTAGGCATCCCCGGATTCCGTGGTTCAAGCACAGTCGCTTAGCAATTTATATTTGGCTTAATTATTTAACTACTCGTTTTTAAAACCTATGTACAATTATCTTTTCACCGCTTTAAAAACACTTGAATTACTTGTAATTAAAGAATCGAGTTATGCGTACGTATACTCTTTTGAACGTGTTCACGATTAATAATACTTTTTTATTGTTAAAAGTGTTTGGGCCAAAGTTGGGCGATCGCATACTCCGATTTTGTTTTAGAAGTGTAATTGTGTTACGCAGACGTATACGCAACCACACTAGTATTTTAAATGGCCTTAAAGGATATTCTACGAAATATTATTCTTTATCTAGCCTACGAAATTACTAAAAGGTCATATGTGATTTTGATGAACTTACGCGAACTAAAAATGATTAAAAGCTTGTAACCTATCATATTATTAAGAAAAGATTGAGCGATGTTGCACGAACACATACTCCAACTTAATTTTAGAATTGGGATCATGTTATGCGAACATATACACAATCAGAGCAATTGTTCACAGGTCATTTTCGATTGTTTAACGCCAAGCAGATGGTTGTCAGTTATCCTAGCGTTCCTAGAAACACAAGGCATGCTATTTAAGAAACCAGAAAAGCTTTTGCTGCAAATTTGAAGAAAAAACATTAGAATCCTAGCCTACCAAATCACTCACGTTCCTCTTTGGCTTTGTTCACAACAACATCATCTAGGTATTACACCTATGAGCCAACAGATGAATAAAAGGATAGTGTTCAGGCCGATAAACTGATTCAATGGCGCATCTGTTTTGGTCATTCAGATTATAATTCATGAAACGAAGAAGAAAAAAACATTTCAGCTTTAAATGAGCACAAGAGCAGAAACAAAACAACTGCTAAAAGAGAAAGAATATACACTGTAATCACACATCATTTACTTGTAGTATGAACACATAAGTGACAAATCAAGATAAACCACCCATGCTTTTAAATAAAAAAGTTCTATAGGAGATGGACAGATCTAAGAATAACACTAAGTATGCAAGATCAGTTAAACGTATCTCACGAACAAGGCAATAGGGATCGAAGTAGATGCGATAAAAACTGATGTAGAAGTTCCAACCAAGAAAAACAGAATCTGTAGCTTATTTAGCGGTAATGGATCAAGAAAATGAACAAAACTAAGTGCCACACCTTTCAAAGAGTTCACAGTTTAAGCAAATGAACCATTTCTGAAAGAGTTCAACCTTATGGCTCTGCCCCAAACTCAATTAACAGGGCAGTCTTGAAGAAATGAATTAATTCCTACAAGAGTCATTGAATCAATCAACATAAAGTTGTTCTTAGTGGGTACACGTTCTCCAAACTGAGAAAAGATTTCATAACAAGCATATATGGTTAGCCCGACTGACGATTTTAAAATAAGACCCGGTAGTGAATACTAAAGAATAATTCCAGAATTCAATTGATACTTAAACTCGATCACACGACCGGAAAGATCAAATATGCCTCAAGTACATGACCGCTTAAAATTATCTCTCATTTGGAGATGAAAACTGGTATAAATCAGTTCAAGAGCATGACAGGGAGGATTGAAACACCAGTTCAGAATTTCAAATAACAGCAACTTGATGAACTTCCCAGTTTAAGACAGAAAACAAGACATATTTGATGCTTAAAATAGTCGAATTCCATCAGATGTGACATGTTCATGGAATCAGCACTCAAACATTCTTCATAACCTAATAGAAGGCAGTATAAAATCGGAAGACGCACCTAACAAGAGCAGAACAACAACAGAAAACCAAACGACGGAATATCAACAGAATAACTAACAAATCAATAGGACAAGAACAAGAAAAATAATAGCAGCAACATTTCTACAATAGTTGTACAGACCAAGACGAGGTGAACAAACCACGCGCATTGGCTTAGCTGACAGCCAAGGATGACCATTGCACATTGGCTTAGCTGACAACCAAGGATGACCATTGCACAACCTTTGCTCTACATTCTATGTTCTTCTTCCTAATTGGTATGCCCCTGATTAATTTTTGAAATCTAAACCCTATGTGTTTCATTACTGCCTTAGTCTATCAGTCAGAAGTTCCATTCTTGTTCTTATTCACTGTCTTGCTTAGCATGCCTAATATTGTCTTGTTTCAATATGTGATTAGTATGTCCCAACTATACTCGCCTGTATATTGTTATCTATCATGTCTAAATTTTGTTATACTTTATATGTGATTATCATTTCTAAGCTATGAGTGCTTGTGTGGTGCTCGCCTAGTCTGTTCATTAAGTCTTTCCCTACTCTGTTAATGAGACCATGCTAAGTCATCTAATCTCTCAAGGCAACTCTAGTTGTCTGTTTGGTCATATCCAAAGTGTATGTGTTCTCAACATGTCTCAGGTGTAATCTTTGTAACTAACTTATCAATTCTACAAATTCTTAAGAATTTTGTGCATCTGTTTGCTTATGTATACATTAAGGTGTATTTTATGTATCCTCTACCCCTCTCTCACTATTTGGAATCTGTTTGCCATAGTGTTTCTGAATATGCTTGCTCTGTGATTTGTGTTCTGATTTCAAAGTATTTCATACTTTTCTCAAGGTGTTTTACCACCAAACTAGTACTGGTTTTCAGAAAATCTATTTCCCTCTAAGAAGTCCACTCTTTACTATTTGCCAAAACTTTTTCAAATTATGTCAAGCACTCTTAATTACTCTTAGGTTATTAAGTCATACCCCTCTAGTATGTGTACTGCTTAGAGATACCTTCACATCTCTCTGAACTCTGGCATATAAAGGCTGGCACTTTCACATTGGACATGATCAGTCTTTATTTAAAAAAGTTTGGGTGTGAGCACTGCCAGGGATACTTAAGGTCCTTAGGAAGCTCTGACACACTTGGACACAAATGTGATAATGAAATCTTGGGCATTTGAGACTACTGGAGGCCTGGTACACCAGGGTTTGCTTTGGACCTACTTCAGGCTCCCTATTGCTTAATTTGTATTTTATTTATGTAATTTTTATTCAATCATTGGTTTGTAATAATTAATTATAAATTGATATTGGGGTGACTAGTAAAAATGGAGGATAGTTACATGGTACTGTGGTTAAAGCTGGGTAGATAACATGCATATAGGTGTTTACTTTATACTATTGTATATTAGATAGTCTGCCTGTGGCTTTACTTGATTCAAAAGCACTCTGCTATTGCATGTTTGAAAACTTGCCTAGATGTTTACTCTAATCACTATTATATGCTAGATAATATGCATATAAGGTTTACTTTGGCTCAAATTTACTTTGTTAGATAACCTGCCTATAGGGATTACTTTGGTTGAAATAAGTTCTGTCTACTTCGCTTTACATGATTTTATTCCATGCCTATAAGGAATAAAATAACTAAGGTTCAACTTTCATTACACCATATAGTCAAATCAGTCTTTTCAGAAATCATGCATGTAGGTTTAATTGATTGCCACACTTGCTCAGTCAATATGCATGTCTAATAAATAACAATTACACTTATTAGAAATAGAGCTCATGTCCATAGGATATTACCATGTGCACTAATTACTAAAACTGGGACTTCGTATAGTGTGATGTTAAATGTCATTAGAAAGCATGCCTATAGGATAGAAGAATTTCAAACTGTTTCACATAACCGTGACTGCATATATATATATATATATATATAAGAAAGCCATAGGGCGTTAAATAATTGTGCAATCAGTTTTGTTTATGTGTGAGAGTAACCAAGCTTAACAGGCTACAAAACTAGTAGGAAAACTGGTTAGAACTCTGCCACTTCCTTGAAACCAAATGCGGCATGTTCTGTTTTGTGATGTCCATCTAGATATCATGTTCTTAGGCTTTTTGAACTTATTCAAAATCAGTTGCTTGTCACATGCTGCTTATTTGCTTATGTACATGTGGAGGTAAATATAAGCCTTAGATGTTTTTCCCTATTTAATTGTCCTATATGTTATTTGCTTGTAGGCTAGATTTCCCTTTTTAATCACCTTAGGCTATCTAGAACTCCCCAGATTTAGAGGTCCTAAACTCCTCTAGGACCACAAAGAAGGGACGGTTAACAGCACACGTAGAGGTCGTTAATTAAACTCGTTTATATGACCACTAAGGGAGGGTAATTGGTAGTAAAAGGATATGATGACCTGCGCGCTAATGTAACGTATAGCCCCTTTAGTTGAGGAGGATTATCGAGCATTGCACCGTTTGATCATGTAGGCTAATCAACTTAGGACTTCCCTTTCCTAACTCCCCTGTGTGTTTAAATTCTATAATCTTCATTTCCTTCACATATACATGTGTAAGCTATCCAAACCTCTCTTACTTTCATTATTTGAATTTCCTTGATCATAAATGTATTTAGAATGTGAAAGCTACCTTTATTCGCAAGTATGTGTTGAAACTATTTACTTGTTAAAATAACTAATTCACATAGTTTATGTTCGGCCGGGACCCACCATTGTGGACCGTGAGGGGTGCCTAACATCTTCCCCTCAAGTTCATTTTGAGCCCTTACCCTAATCTCTGGTAATGCAAACTAGTATGAATTAATCTCCCTAGGTGTCCTAACGCAACATCATCTGCTAGATGGCGACTCTTCAAGTACCCAATTCCCAAAAGAAAATTTTGAGCTTATAATTCTAAAAGTGTAATGGATGCAATAGGTAACATTTATCATGGACCCACCCGTGATAAGATATGAACACTAGGCCTTACTCAATCCCAGAAACTAACTCATAAGTTGAGGATTGCCAAGTCCCTATCCCTTAGCCGATGTGAGAGACTCAATAACCCGTTCGCAACAACATATCCATCTTCTCAAAATTCTGAATCTACCTCCGATACTCATATGTTTGAACCTCAAAATTTTTGTCTTTTGTTTGGTTATTAAGTTGCTTGGTAGAAGTGAAAAGCTGAAAGATGGAACACTGGGAAATTAATTAAAGAAGAAGAAAGGGAATCCAAGGCAAAATGTACTTTCCACTCAGTTTCATTTTCTCAAGATATCAAGGCAACTGAATCAACATAGGAAAAACGTTGATAGAAAGTTTTAATAGATTTTAAAGTGTGTTGTTCAAAACGTCGTTAACAAATATATTACATTGTACACACCTCGCATGAGAAAATAGGAATGCTCTATAACAAGCAATCTTATTGTTAATATAGAAATCTATGTATAAACACAACACAAGATAAAATTTTGAAGATAAAATTTTGAACGAAGAGAGTGAACATCAACATCCCACTCCACATGCTCACAAATCCCAATAATTACAACTTGGGCTATATTTGAGGAGGCCCAGAGACAGACCAGGTCAAACACAAAGTACCCTTACTTTGGGAGGCCCAATCACGTATACTTGCGGCTCGTGGCGGTACTCTCCAATCGAAATTATACAACTAGTTTTGCACAAGAATAATTCTTTAAAGGGATTTTTACATATACATCCCATATAACAAACCTTATAACCACTCATGTTTAAGGTTAGTATTTATTATATTTAAGTACACCATGTTTCAATTTATGTACCAAAATTTACTTTTAAGATTTAATTATCAATGATTTATTAGGGGCTTGATTTGTGGAACAAAATATTTCCATATCTTCTTTCCCCAATTATATACTTATTAATTATAAATGATTATCCCTTAATTATAGACAGTTAAATAGATAATAATTGATACCCTATCAATTTCTCTCTTTCTCTCCAAACTTTTTTACTACCTTCCTGCCAAGAGCTACCCTATATTTGTCCTCGTACAAAAGCTGTAGTTTATCCGTTTTGTTCAAGAAAGCTTGCTTTATGTTTCCCAGTTGGTTCTCTTCTTAGATCAACTTTGTCTATCTATATAGTCATTTTATCTTCTCCTTTTTAATCCAAAGTTATTAGGAGCAGATGAGTGGCATGGTACATGAAGATCAAATTCATGATACAATAAAATAAAAAATGAATTTTGTTACATAAGATGAAACAACGAAACAAAATTTGCTCACACAAAGGTACGCCACTTATATATTAAAACATTGAACAAGCAACTTCATTTTGGTACGATTTTGAGGAGCTCAATGTCAAACAGGAGAGTCTTATCAATTAATCCTTGGTTCCTCAGCACAAATGTAGTCAACCGTAGTCAAATGTAGTTAAATGTAGTTAAGGTTATATGAAGTGTTTCCAGTGAATTTTTAAAATGTAGTCAAATGTAGGTAAATGTAGTTAAGGTTATATGCAGTGTTTCCAGTGAGTTTTTAAAATGTAGTCAAATGTAGTCAATTGTAGTTAAATGTAGTTAAGGTTACATGAAGTGTTTCCAGTGAATTTTTAAAATGTAGTCAAATGTAGATAAATGTAGTTAATTGTAGTTAATCATGGACAAAATCACATATATTTGGTACAAAATCAAAGAGTAATTAGGAGACATAAATACATGAGTTATTTTAGGATACAATTCATTTAACATAGATTTGAGCCTTAATAAAAGGCGTTATTTTAGGAGGCAACATCGGGAAAGATTCCGTTTGGTACATATTGTGTAACAAAAACATGAGATATGATGGTAATAAACAAACAATGCACAATAATGATAGTAAGGTTTGTTATATAGGATGTATAGGTAAAAATCCCCATATTTTAAGGGGACGAACCAATATGCAGACTTTCTGGCGAATGAAGATCACATATATGAAGAAAATCTGATAATCTAGGAATATGCGCTAATGAAAATCAAGTTTCTTCATCCGTAAAATTTGAACCGTGTGGCTTATGAGTTTTTTAAAGAATTTTCCTTGGTCTTTCAATGTACAAAGGAAAAGAATATGACGAAGAAATTGTATATAAGGAATAATTATTCCTAATATCATTTAGCATTTATTTGGTACAAAATCAAAGAGTAATTAGGAGCCATAAATACATGAGTTATTTTAGGGTACAATTCATTTAACATAGATTTGAGCATTAATAAAGGCGTTATTTTAGGAGGCAACATCTGGAAAGATTCCGTTTGGTACATATTGTGTAACAAAAACATGAGATATGAGGGTAATAAACAAACAATGCACAATAATGATAGTAAGATTTGTTATATGGGATGTATAGGTAAAAATCCCTTCTTTAAAGTTGCTTTCTTTCAATTAATATTCTTAAACAAATCTTGCAACTCTCAATTGATGAGCCGTTTTATTATATTATTATAGCACTGGTTTAATCAATCTTTCAGCAACTACATAAACTTGATCGCCCAAATATGTTTCGTGATTACAACAACAATAATCCAGTATAATTCCACTTAGTGAGGTTTGGAAAGGGTAGTATGTACGCAGACCTTACCTCTACCTTGGGGTAGAGAGGCTGTTTCCAAATAGACCCCCGGCATCCTTCCCTCCAAGATCTTCCCATCTTGCTCTTGGGGAGACTCGAACTCACAACCTCTCGGTTGAAAATGGGGGTTGCTTACCATCATATCAACCCCTCTTGTCTATTGTTGAGCTGAATTTTAAGTGAATGATAAGTATTAATCATTAATTAGGGCCTAATTAAAACTTTCCAGAACCAGCATTATGTAGTAAATAAGAAGCATTATGTAGTAAATAAGAAAGATAAGATACCACCATTACTATTACCTTCATTTAGGATTTGGATAACAGCGTGAGTCTCAGTACAGTCTTTCCTCCTCAAAACGATAATCAATCTAAGAGGACTATCCAGACAATGAAATTCAGAGGTAATCCCTTGATTTTCGAGGATCATTAGAGCATCTAACTAGTGGTCAATCTCCATGCCAAACCTAGCTCGATCTTAGACAACTCGGACCACATTGATGAACATCGCCAATGCACTATGAAACCAACATATACTAAGAATTATGTTACAACTATTTGGATTGCAACTCTAATTTCTTATATTGTGTCGGCCAACTAATTTTGTTAACCAGAAGTGGAAAAGGAAAATCTTACAACTAACATCAACAAAGATTTACCCTACCTGGACACGTGGTAGTCTACCAGCCATACATTTATTTAAGATCAAAGTAAGTATACATTAAGGTCTCAAATAAAGTGAACAAGGTGATAAATCACCATCAGACATCAATTTCTAAATTCAAGAAAAAAATGGATGTTTCTTTAAGTATAAATTTTCAATCTGTACGTATTTGGAGTCTAATGGATAAAAGGAATAAATGAGTCAGTACAGGTCATTCAAACTAATATTGGACGGTTAATATTCTAATATTAAATTATCTATTGCTTAGCTATTTGGACGGTGCATTACCTTCAATATCTACTATAGCTAAAGTTTACAGGAAAATTAGTGTTTGGTCTACGAGACATCATACATAATACTTTGTTTTTTTTTTCCTTCTTTTTCTGGCTGTTTTTTATTGAGGGTGTAATCCCCTAGTTTATTTCACAAGTCCAATTACTGTATTTGATTTTGGTGTTGTTGCTTGTTGTTACTATTTTCTTATTTGCTCTTGTGTCGAGGGTTTATATAAAACAACCTCTTTATTTGTCCAAGATAAAAGTAATGTTTGCGTACAAATTATTTTTCTTAAATCTTATTTGTGAAATTTCATTAAATTTATTGTTGTTGTTGGTTGTTTTATATGCACTGTTTCAATTGAATTCTATAAAATTCATACCATTATTCGGTAAATATATAGTCCACCTGGTGGAATGAGATGGACACCTTGTTGGAACTAACTGTCACCATTTCTTTGAACTTAAAAGGAAAGTGTGTGAGAGAGATGTGATAAATATGCTAATGATCATCCAAAATCTCACAAATAACAAGTATCGTGTTATAAAATAAAAGTAATATAGTAAAATATGAACAAGAAATATAAGCAACTTAGTGAAACATGAACAAGAGATGTAGATAGAGAGAAGGAAGTGATTTTCTTCTTCAATTGTGTGTATTTTCCTATCTATTACAGGGCCTTTATATAGGCATAAAAAGTGAAGAAAATATGTCATGGAATATGTCATTGAACATGCAAAATATGTCATTGAATATGTAAGCATTTGAGATGAAGATCATGGAAGATCAGTAGACATCCAACATAATATGATATTTATCATAATACTCCTCCTTTGGATGTCCACAGATAATCTGCCTCGTTAAAACCTTACTAGGAAAAAACCCTATGGGAAAAAATTCTAGTGAAGGAAAAAGAGTACACATGTATAGAAATATGCCTTTTTGTTGCCTCGTTAAAAACCTTGCAAGGAAAACCCAGTGGGACAAAACCTTGTAAGGGAAAAAAGAGTGCAACGCACATTAACTCCCCCTGATAAGAGCATCAATTCACATCCTTGGGCCTTCGCATCCCGATCTTGTACACTAGCTTCTTGAAGATTGACGTTGGTAGAGATTTTGTGAACGAATCAGCTATATTATCACTTGAACGAATCCGTTGCATATTGATATCACCATTCTTTTGAAGATCATGTGTGAAAAATAACTTTGATGAAATATGTTTTGTCCTATCTCCTTTTATGAATCCTCCCTTCAATTGAGCTATGCATGCTGTATTATCTTCATACGAAATTGTGGGTAGTTTGTCACATTTCAAACCATATTTGTCTCGAATAAGATGTATTATAGATCTGAACCACACACAATCTCGACTTGCTTCATGAATAGCATTTATCTCAGCATGATTAAATGAAGTATCCATGATTGATTGCTTAGTCGATTGCCAAGATATGATAATGCCCCTATATGTAACACATAGCATGTTTGAGATCAAGACTTGTATGTGTTAGATAAATACCCCGCATCAGCATAACCAACAAGATCTGGATTGTAATAATTGCCATAAAATAATCTCATATCGGTAGTCTCTTTTATATACCGCAATATGTGTTTGATCCCATTCCAATGCCTCCTTGTAGGGGCAGATCTATATCTTGCTAAGACATTAACTGAAAAAGTTATGTAACGCCTTGTAGTGTTAGCAAGATACATTAGTGCATCAATTGAACTAAAATATGGTACTTCAGGATCAAGAAGTTCTTTATTATTTTAATGAGATCGGAATGAATCTTTATTTATATCAAGTGATCACATAACCATCAGGGTACTCAATGGATGTACTTTATCCATATAGAATCTCTTTAAAATATTTTCAGTATATGTTGATTGATGGGCAAAAATTTCATCTTTCATATTTGTAGACCAAGATAAAATTTGATCTTTCTAAGATCTTTCATTTCAAATTCTTTCATAAAATACTCTACTACTTTATGATGCTCCCCAGGGAGTTCTAATGATATTTGAATCATCAACATATACTGCGATTATAACAAATTCAAATTCAGGTCCTTTTATAAAGGCACAAGGACAAATTGAGTTATTCTTGTACCCTTCTTTCAACAAGTATTTTCTCGGGCAATTATACCATATGTGCCCATATTGTTCACTCCGCATAAGGATTATTGAATCCTTATTTAATAAATTTCTTGAAAATCATAATATGCTTAAGAACAATTTAAATCCTTCAATGATTTCCATTATACGCATATCAATATTTTATGTATTGCCAGATTAAAACCTGAAATGACTACATCCACCACAAGAGAATATGTCTCTATATAATCAATGCCGGGATATTTTCGATCTTCCTGTAACACAAGTCGTCTTTATGTTTATCGACTTGACCTTTTTCACACAAAAATACATTTATACCTCCAATGGCTTTATACTTTCATGTGTTGGGACTATACGTCCAACTTCGCATTTTTCAGGTGAAATCAATCTTGATTGCGTATTTTATTTTATTTTGGCCAATCATTTATCTGTCCAAATTTTTATGACAGATTTGAGCTCAAGATCCTCATCAACATTAATAATGCTGAGCGCGACATTATATTAACAATATCGTCGACGATCACTTTATGTCGGTTCCATTATTATCTAATAAAGACATAACTTATTGATATCTCTTTATCTCATTATTTCAGGTACCTGAGCCTCTCCCATGAGGTCTTATGAAGTTTTATGTCGTGGTGCTCTTCTAGAGCATTTGGCTCCTTATTATGACCATTTTGAATATTTACCCCTCTCCTTCTTCAAGAAGTTTATCTTTGGAACCGATTGGTCTGTTATGCTATATGCATGACATAGACTCAATCCCACATGGACTTTATTCTATTTGGAGCATTAGCAACTGAAATATGACATTTAGCTTTGGGTCAGCAAATGCGTCTGGCAATAATTTGTAAATGAATTATCACTTGAACTTCAAGTTCATATTTTTTGTACGAGGATCTATATATATTCATAATAATTTATTTCACATATTACTTTCTCAGCTGCCATTTTCTCCCCCTAATGTTGGGATCAGCAACACATTTCACAACCTTTGGTAGGAATCCATCTTTGTGCATTGTGGTGGCATAATTATATCATATAGCTCATACATATTTCTATATAGAAATTATTTGGTTCCTGACGCTGAACCGATTGTGATAGGGGAAATTTTCGTAACTTGGCTAGATGCGAGTAAGTGCTGCTGTATATTAAATAATACATCTCATACAAAATTTTATTTTTGAGAGTTTTGTTCTCATAAACAATGATTTAGCTATAATTGGAGGCATACAATTTTTTGCTAAACCAACTTTGATTTAAACCAGTGTTATTAAGATAAATCATCATAATTTATATTCTGGAGCTGTGCTCTAACAAGCAATCTTGCAAAAACCAAACTACAAGTTTATACAAATGCACATGTGACCATAGAATAGATGCATACATTAAAATCATATAATGGTAAACGTTCCACTTGGCAGGTGACTGGGCCCATATATTTATCACCTTTTATTCGTTTCAAAAATCAAGAGATTCTCAATTAATTTTTCGCATCATAATTAAACCGGGATGGTCAACCGGTTATGCCAACTAATATTTATTTTAGTAAATCTCTAGTTTACTTGTGGCGTATGTTTCCATCATCATATTTATATTTGTGTAGTACAAATAGAAAGAAAACCGAGTAACATTTCATATTTACCAGGTATGATTATAGAAATATGAAGATATTCAATATTCCTTTCATTCAACATGTCAACCACTTTGACTTATACATTTGAAACTCAAAAAATTTCTTTTGAGACTTTTCAATATCAATATCATGAATAATTTTATTCATCATGATAATAACAAATTAGTTCTTTCGGATCTTTTAATAACTTTTGTACTACAAGATCTTTTATCATATCATTCATATGGTAAATGTCTCATTCAGGGAGAAACTTATATCATAATAAATTGTCATGGTCAAAATCATCATAAGAAAAACCATTTCTTGCTTTAACTTTTCCTTTAATAACTTTTATAAGGCATGCAAAAATATTTTGGCATATCACATGTACGAGACCAATGACATATTCATGTAACCACACAATAATATTTATTCTCTTCATTTCACTCAAACCTCTCTCAAGGAAGAGTTGTGTGGTATTCATCCAAGCATGCCTTACATGTATTTATTCATTACGTTTATCATATATTACCACATTCACATATAGGAATGAGTCTGCATTTTCGATGCTTATCACAAGTCACATTTTCTTTAAGGAATGGATCATAATCGATGACGTGCTTTATTATTTTCATACCAATTTGATAGTAAACATTGCCTTCACATTTTGAAGGACTATTTTGAGAATCTTTATTATTCTTCTTTTATAATCACAGTGATGATTATTTTTGTTTTGATCATTGGAACGCTCACGTTCATTGTTCAACCACTTATCTTCATTCAGACTTATTATACGTCGTTGTCACATTTACTTCAAGAATGGAGCAAATCAAGTGGGATAATTTTCATGCCTTTAATGAAAAATATATTATTTTTCTTTAGTCATCACTATATCATCAATATGGTACAATGAGACTCAAACCCAATGTCTTACCAATATAAATGCATATTAGGCCATAATGAATTGGGACTCATACCTAACTCTTATTATTATGGTGCATCAGGATTTAATCTTGATGTCTTACCCTCAATCAATGGTATAATATGTTAAACGATATTGAGATTCATTTTCAAGCCTTAATTTCAATCACATGCTATGAAAGTTGTACACAAGTAATTTGCAACTTAGCAAATCAAATTTTCTTTCTTAAATAAGTAAAATCTCAAATTATTGTAAAGCTTTATCAATTATCTGTAGCATTTATAAAACAACAATCGTTTGTACGTCTAGTTAGTGCATGCATAATTAAATTATTCAAGTTAATTAGCATGACTTAAAGTGTACTGAATACAGGTAGGACAATACTGGCTAATATGAATACCCTTATTGCACTAAGGTCTTTATCAAGTAATTTTAGTAATAATTTGGCTAAGTGATTTGACATGCTACATAACTAGTATTGTTACTTTTCTAGATTGACCATATAAAAGAATTATATGTGCACCTAAAGAACATAAAAATTTTAATATCGTAAAACCTATACCTACATAGTATCTCCATGTGTACTAATATTCTGTATTTAGGCTTGTCAAAATAAATAGTTAAATGTAGCTAGTGTAGTATATCATGTTATACTACACAATAATGTATAATCACACATTATATTAGGTGTACCCAAGTACTTAAGCATGTAACTAGATATATTTGAATTCAATAAGAAAATAGACTTGAAAACAAAAACAATTTCAAGTAACCTCATTGTTACTAACATGTTATATTTCTAACAGAAGAAGATGAATAATCAATCAAAACTTCTTGGATTTAGTCAACGTAGGATGTAATATTTTAATGATGCAAACACTATTTATATTCATATTTTGGATACATACTACTGTCAAGAAAATATTCTTGTTATCTAAGTCTATTTTTGATTACTTATATTTATATTTTAATAATGCAAATCAATTAAGAAGCAGTTTATTAAAATCATTGCATCTTTATTCATAAATAAAGAGATCATGGTGAAGTATGAGTATCTTTCTCTTTCTGTTTTTGTTTTTAAACATAATTGAGAAAAACTAAGTATCCTACAAAACATATCATTATTCTTACAAAAAAGAGAAACATTTTGTACCCGATAATTTTAAATCAGAGTCGAGAACTTTAAAAGAAGATAACATACCGTGATGGTTAGAGATCGTGCTGATAACATGTTATAAAATAAAAGCAATTTAGTAAAACATGAACAAGAAATATAAGCAACTTACTGATATATGAACAAGAAATGTAGATAGAGAGAAGGAAGTGATTTTCTTCTTCAATTGTGTGTATTTTTCTATCTATTACAAGGCCTTTATATAGGCATAAAAAGTGAAGAAAATATGTCATGGAATATGTCATTGAACATACAAAATATATCATTAAATATGTCATTAAGCATTTGAGATGAAAATTATGAAAGATCAGTAGACATCCAACATAATATAATATTTATCATAATATACCGCATGTTACGTATCATTTGTTTGTGGACTTGGGCCATTATTTTCTGTGCTTTTAGGAGTGTATTCCAGAAAAATTTATCTGGCAGGCTGAAAAAATACCAAAAGCCAGCTAACAATATGACAACATTCTGCCCCATCATAAAGGATTTTTTTTATAATCGGTATCGGGGCCAATTTGCGCGCACCATAACTAATTTAGTGAATATTTATCATTTCTAACCAATAAATATCATATAACTTTACTCATTAAGACTTAAATAAATAGAAATAAATTACTTAGTTTTTTTCGTCACTGGAGTTTAAAACTGGGACCTCTTGATTTTCAATGAATTTTATTGACTACTTCCATATAAATAAAGTATTAAAAATCAGAAGAAATAAAAAACATTGTCCTAAAGTTGTTTTTCTAATAATTTGTGTAACAACACTTTGGCCCGCCCATTTAGTTTTATTGGATAAGTGTCGAAAATGGTTTGTGATAAGATTAACAATTCTCCAATCTCAACGCCCTACCAACAAGGATTCGCATATTGAAGGAATATACAATTCTAAAAGGAGGATAAACAATAATTAATCTTAAAATATAAGGAAAACCATCATAATTAATGTTTTATTTACTAGGAAAGAAAACAAAACTTGCCTTTCTAATGAAATTAGGAAATATGTCAGAATTGATTGCATAATTTGATAAGAGTGATAATGACACTACTATATATATGATGATGAGAGCATTTGAAACATGGTTACCTTAAGATTTGTAAATTGGCTAGGCTAATTTCCTGTAGTAACTTACAACAACAACTACCCAGTATACTCCCATCAGGTGGGGTCTAGGGAGGGTAATATGTAGACAAGTCTTATTTCTACCCGAAAGGACAGAGAAGCTGTTTCCAATTAATTTCCTGTAGTAACTTGATTATGTAAATTTGTGGTCTAAGTTATTTTAGAATTTAAATTAATATATTTGCTTGTCGTAAAAGTAAAAGCATCCAATTTTCGAATCATATATATTTGCGGCTAAACACTTGATTTATACATAAAACAAATGTATTGTCCATCACCTTTCCTACCTTTTCCTTTGTAAGATTGTTTTGCAATCCAGCTAGGAAATTATACCGTGCATGACATGATATGCCTTCCTTTTCTTCCCACCCTTTTGGGGTCCAAATTCCATTTCTGAGCTTTTCGTTAAGCCTTCAAATTAAACTTTGAAAAATAGTTGATTAAGAAATAAAAAAGTTAAAGACCAAAATATTAAGGGAGTCTAATTCATGTCCAGTAACGCCTTAAAAATCTTAAAAGGATTAAATTACACAAAACATAGCACAATAATGTTTCAAGTTAAGAAATTAAAATAGAAGGCAGTTAATGTTGCTGTTGGTTAAACGATACTAATCATAAAGAATTTTGTTACACTATCTGTATACCTATTCTAGTTTAGGATTTAAATTGTTACTTAATTGAGTAAAAGATTTTTAAACGTTCCAATATAATTTTACCGACTATAATTAATTAATTCACGTCTGTTGTAGGCTATTAATTTATATTAGGTAGAATAGCCATGTAGATCATTGTACTTGTTCCGGTTTATCATTCTAATCTCTGCACTCCATAGAGTTTTATCTAACCACCTATACTCCTTGTTGCTAAAACACACTATCTTACACCCCTTTGACCCTGTATGTTGCTCAATCACGCTGATATTAATATTGTATCGGAGGACTTGATTTCTCGCTATCAAGTCATTTCGGAAGAACGCCTTGGGACCCCGAGGACGGAAAGCCACGACCGAGTTCCCAACCTCGGAGCTCGCCTAGGCCCGACTCAGAGAAGATGGAAATCGAAGACAGTACAGAAGGGGAAGCTCGGCCAAACAGTCCTCACAATTAGGAGTAGAGTAATAAAACCAGTTTTAAAACAATTAAGCACGTAAAACTTGACTGAGTATATGCTTCTAGCAAGTGAAGTGGGAAAAACAGTTAAAATGCCTCTAAGGGTTTCTACAACTCGGCAAAAAGCCCCAAACATGGCATACAACCCATAATACAATATAAGAATACAAAATACGCAATAATATAACATTTCCAAATAAAATACGTGACTTAATAGTCGTTACGGGACAGACCGAGTCACAATCCCTACCGGTGCACGCCCACACACTCGTCACTTAGCATGTGCGCCACCGCTTATATCAGAACAAGTCAAATACTGAGATTTTGTACCCTCAGTTCCAGATTTACAATGGTTACTTACCTCAAACCGATGAAAATACTACTCCACAATGCCTTTGCCCATCGAATCGGCTTCCACTCGTGTTGAATCTATTCAAAATCAGAATCACATCGTCAAAATATGCTAAGAGAATGAAGCCCAAGAGAACATAATCGAAAAATACCAAAAATCCCCACGAGTCTATACATATTAAAAGTTCTCAAATCCGATTCCAAATGGCCCTCCAAATCCCAATTCAAAAATCCAATTTCTCAAGCCATTGTTCTTCAATTTTAGGCTTAATTCTCATTATTTTCTAGGTGGAATTCACATAATAATCAAGTTTTGGGTCCAAGAATCTTACTTCCCAACGATTCATCTTGAATCTCTCTTCAATCTCCATCAAAAATCTCCCAAAATGACCAGCTATGAAGGAAAATAGACCGGCATTCACAAACAAGACGAGTTTAAAAATATTCTGGCCAGGCCTTATTTCTTCATCGCGATCACGGGAAAACCTTCACGATCACGAAGTACAAAAATCTCAGCTCCCAAAATTACTCTATGCGATCGTGTCCAAGGACCCGCGAATGCAATGCCTGAACTGCTAACCCTACGCGATCGCGGACCTCCTCTCATGTTCGCATTGAACAAATTCCATCCAAGACCCCTGGTCTATTTAACACTATGCGATCGCAACCCCTTACCCACGTTCACGATGTACACTCTCTCCAAACAATGTGATCGCAAGCCCAATTTTACGAATGCGTAGAACAACTGGTCCATTTCCTTAAATCCTTCTATGCTATAGCAGGACTCCCTTCGCGACCGCGAAGGGCAAAACCTTGCAACAGCTCAACCTGAACTTCTGCAATTTTTCCAACTTAAAAATGGTCCGATTGACCATTCGAAACCCACCTGGGACCCCCGGGATATCAACCAAGGCACCAACATATCCTAAAATCGTATTCGAACTTGTTCCAAACATCAAAACATCTCAAACAACATCAAATCACCCAAAACACATCGGATTCAAGCCTAAGTTTCAAAAATCTTTCGAAATACGCTTTGATCAAAAACTCAACCAAACCACGTCCGAATGGCCTAAAATTTTGCACACATATCTCAAATGACACACGAAGCTACTGCAACTCTCAGAATTCCATTCCAACCCTTATATCAAAATCTCACCTATCAACCGGAAATCGTCAAAATATAAACTTCGCCAATTCAAGCCTAAATCTACTCCGAACCTCCAAAACTCTTTCTGATCACACTCATAAGTCATAAATCACCTCCCGAAGCTAACCGAACCATCGGGACTCACATCTGAGCCCTCTAACACATAAGTCAACATCCGGTTGACTTTTACAACTTAAACCTTCTTAAAAGAGACTAAGTGTCTCAAACTTCATCGAACTCATTCGGACTCGATCCTACCAATTCGATACAACAAATATACGAAGCATAAAGAAGCGAAAATGGGAGAAACGGAGCGGTAACTCATGAGATGACTGGTCGTATCGTCACAATAACAAATCTAGAAAATGAGGTAACATAATTTTTTTACCATGTGTTAAAATAAAATACACTAATATTGCCAAAATTATTTACACAATTAGAGTATTTAATTATTTTAATAGAGGAAAATGAGGAGAATACAAAAAGCATAGAGCCGTTGCATGAATTGGTTTATGGTGGCCGTGGGACCAAATGCAAGCTCAGAAATTCCCTCAATAATTTGTATTAGGAGCCGTCACAATAATTAAAACTCGAAATAAACAAACCAAAAAAATACTCTGTATTCCCCTCTTAATCAATCAAATCATCATCTTCTCGCCCTTTCACTCTCATAAATACCTTCCCACTCCCCTCTCCCTTCTCATCCTCACTCTATACACACACACAAAACCGAGCACCCTCTGTTTCTTTCTACAGAGTATTTACTTTTTTTTTTCTAAGTTATGACTAAAGAAGTAGAGGCAGTATCTGAGCAGCCGGCGGAGTATTCTGCTAAGGATTACACTGATCCACCACCAACTCCGCTTATTGATTTTGAGGAGTTAACTAAATGGTCACTTTACAGAGCTTGTATTGCTGAGTTTATTGCTACTTTATTGTTTCTTTATGTAACTGTTTTGACTGTGATTGGGTATAAGCATCAGTCGGATACTAAAGATGGCGGCGATATCTGTGGCGGCGTTGGTATTCTTGGTATTGCTTGGGCTTTTGGTGGTATGATCTTTGTTCTTGTTTACTGCACTGCCGGTATCTCTGGTGAGTTTACGCCCGTCTCTGGCAGATTTTTAAGTTATATACGCTGACTGACAGAATAAAAATATTTTAGTAACATGTTTATTATCGGTTTTATTATGTTAACAAGTAATTTTTATGATACGATTGTTTAAATATTTTTATGATCTTTGTGCATAGAAATTAAACTCGTGCTTGTAATATTTTCATACGAAGAGGATTTAGAAAAAAATGTTCTGACTAAAAATTGATCTTTATTCCTCTTAGTAAATAACTCAAGTTTCAACCAAATGCACCATTTAGCCTTTTTGGTTCTTTGGTGCTAACAGTTAATATTACATTAATTTTAAAAAATATATACACAAAATATTTAATTTTGGAAAAAAATCATGAGTTCATGTATCTCATGATCTACCCTAAATATTCTTCCCAGTATAAAAGAAGTATTATAATATCAGGTCCTAGTTGCATCTTTTACATGCAACTATTCATACAAATTGGGATTAATGATGTGAAAAGTAAAGAAAATTGCCTTATTGAATTAGTGATAATAACAATATTAGTAGTATATTTGAATACAAGTTGTGTAAGTTGTAGCATGTGCATAATTGTAGGTGGACACATCAACCCTGCTGTGACATTTGGGCTATTTTTGGCAAGGAAAGTATCATTGATCAGGGCAGTATTGTACATGGTGTCACAGTGCTTAGGTGCAATATGTGGTGTGGGTTTTGTGAAGGCTTTCCAAAAGGCATACTACAATAGATATGGTGGTGGTGTTAATGTTATGGCAGGAGGCCACAACAAAGGTGTTGGTTTGGGTGCTGAGATTATTGGTACCTTTGTTTTGGTCTACACTGTCTTCTCTGCTACTGACCCTAAGAGGAGTGCTAGAGACTCCCATGTCCCTGTAAGTTTTCCCCAACTTGTCTTTTGAGTTTAAAATACTTCATATTTTTGGGTGCGATCTTTTTCTGGATTCTGTACATACACTGAGTTGTTCTTTACCTTTTTTAGTTCAAAGTTTTATGCACCAACAATATTTTTAACACTCCTAAAAATAATTACATACTACTAATTATCTCGAGAAAAAAAGTAATATTTATAACTTGAAAAATAAGATATCCGTCATGATATGTTAAATTACTCTAGATTTCTTTCCCCTTTCCTTTTTACTTGTCTATTTGTTCTTATTTTCTTGTTTTGCTTGTAGGGATACTACTCGTCTACTCTAGCTTTCTAGCTTTATCACTAGAAATCAATAGATTAAATCCCTTAATACATTTTTCCTCTTTTGAGGTGAGGGGCTAAAGACAAAGCTATCATTGACTTCTAAAGCATGATTAATACGAGTAAATTTTTGTGGTGGTAATTAGGCAGTGCTCTACCCACTAAGTATTGTTTATAGACTAATTAAAGTGGGAGGTGATTTAATTAAAACACTTTAGATAACATAAACTCTCCTTACTTTTTTCATTTTATATTTTAGGTGCCGTAGGTGCGAAATAGTGGAAAAGATGATAATATAAAGGAACTTTTACGCCATAAGATCACTCAAAAAAATATTAATAAATAATTATGCATAATAAGTGAAACTAGTCACCTAAAAATAATATATGCAAGCTTCTATAACATGTTGAAGTTGAAGAATCTTTAGCATATTAGTTATCTAATAAACTATTACAACTATTTTTTTTTACCTTATTACATTTCTAATTGAATAATTAAATGATCGACTCATCTAATACATTTGATTATGATTTAAAATAAAGGTATTGGCACCACTTCCAATCGGATTCGCTGTGTTCATGGTTCACCTTGCCACCATTCCGATCACCGGAACCGGAATCAACCCGGCAAGAAGTTTCGGAGCAGCCGTCATTTACAACCAGGACAAGGCTTGGAATGAACACTGGATCTTCTGGGTCGGACCATTCGTCGGAGCTTTCGCCGCCGCCGTCTACCACCAGTACATCCTCCGAGCTGGCGCCCTTAAAGCTCTTGGTTCATTTAGGAGCAACGCATAGAGATATTTATGCATGCAACTATTGTAGATAAAATGTTTGCGATTCCAATGGGAAAAAGGGTGTCTTTTTTTTTTTTTTTTGGATATTGTACTTAAATTAAATCTGTTTGTATGTTTGCTTCTTTCAATATTTAATTTCCTTATCTTTTGTTTTTCATTTTATCAGTTGTGTATTCTTGTTGGTTTTTTCGTACATTATAATGTAAATGTTGTGTTTCTTTCTTTTTTACGTCTTTTTTTTTTCAAACTTACCAAGATTATTTAGTATCTATAGATATAGACTAGAAGGGAGATGAGAGGAAAACTCATGATTTTAATTAGTCTATCATATTTTAGCTACTACTTTCTTATTTATAGTTGTTGCTCTTCTAGAATTTACCAAGATTATTTTAAATTTGCTCTGAAATAGAAGTGGAACTATGGATAATGGAGCATTATCATACTATAACTTAAGTGATACTTAAGCAGCATGATTACTTTGAGTTCCAATCCCTATTTAGGCCATAACTAAGATTAATTCCAAATTATCAAAACGACCCTTACGTAGTTCCTAAGCCTACGGCTGGTTTCAAGCATCCTTATCCTTAAATTTATTTTAATATTCATACAACTTTAGGTTTGTTATGAAATAATATAAAAGACAAGAACAATAACTCAAGAACAAGAGTAAATAGAGAGAAGAGTAGAGAGAGTTCTTCTTATTGATACTTAGAGAATGTTAGGAGTGTGTTACAGTGGTAGAAGACCCCTTTATTTATAGGGAGGGGGATGATTTATCTACCAAGAATAGAACTCTAGAATCTCTCTAATTATAGACATTCACCTTAAATAGGATATTTCATAACACTCCCCCTTGAATGTCTATTCAACAATGTGCCTCGTTAAAACCTTAAAACCAAAACCCAATGGGAAAAATTAAAGAAAGGAAAAAGAGTACACATGTTTGAATATGCGCCTATTGGTTGCCTCGTTAAAAACCTCGCAAGGAAAACCCAGTGGGACAAAACCTTGTAAGGGAAAAAGAGTGCAACGCGCATTAACTCCCCCTAATGAGTACATCAATTTATATCCTTGAGCATTTGCATTCCAATCTTGTGCATCATCTTCAAAACGATCTTTGGTAGAGATTTGATAAATAAATCAACCATATTGACTTAAATAAATATTCCGCACCTTGAAATCATCATTCTTGATAGATATGAACATCTTCATATAATGTCGTGGAATAACTCTTCAATATCTCCATAGATGCATTCTCAATGTCATCATGCTTATAGTTATAGCAAGATACATATGTACACAAATTGTACTAAGGATGTGGTACTTCAAGACCAAGAATTGCATATGCTTCAAGCAACTTAAATCTTTCAAGTTAAGTCATATAAGCCATATAATAGACTTTAGATGCATATCAAGTTTTCCATGTCATGCTAGACAAATAAGATATCGAAAACTGACTATACATACCTTTGACTTTATACTTTCAAGCATTTGAACTATAGGTTCAAAACTACATGTCTTTCATATGGAATCAATTCTTCTTGAATTGTATCTCTTCCATTTAGTTACTTTCTTTGGGTCAGTAAATGCGTATAGCATGCTTTGCAATATGTTGCAATTGAATTATCCTTTTATGAACTTCAGGTTCATATCATGATATTCGGGGATATACATATACAAATGATAATTCATCCCATGTAACCTTTTCTCAAGCGTTTACCATGTCTCCCCCTCATGTTAGTAAAGCTAACTTGTTTCCTCAACTTTGGGAAATCATCTTTGTGCATTATCATGTCACAACACATTAATAATAAGATGAGATTATTTGGTTCCTGACCTTGAACCACTTGTGAGGGGAGAATCTACTCTCGTATACAACTTATATCAAACTGATATATATAACTTTGTTCTCACAAGAAACAGTTTAGCTATTAAGTGGAAGCACTCAATAATTATCTTGCTAAACCAACTTTGATATAAACCAACTTATCAAGATGAACTATCTTGAGTAGAAAATCTGGAAATTATGCTCGAAGTTAGATTACTGAGCAATTTACCTCGCAAGCACCGGCCAGGCTGCGGGTCAATAACAATTGCGCATGTAACCATTTCATAGATGCATCATATGTGGTATACAAGGCAGGTGAATGGGCCCATATTCACCTTTGATATTTCCAGAATTTATGGGCTTCAACCCGAACTCTTTAGTTGGTCAGTTCATTAATGAGAACAAGTGATACAAGAGAATTCGTAAAGAACTTTCTAGTTCTTTAATATTCACCTATGTGAATTTGCACATCATACTTAAAATGAGATGGCTAACACGAATGCCAACTGAATAAATTATCAATATTGGTAAACTTCAAATTTACACCATGACATGTGCACTTATCAATAAACTTCAGGTTTATTATGACATGGGTTTTATACCAATAGATATCCACTTTATTGTGGCATTCTTTCGTTTGTGTAGTACAAACTGGAGAACAAAGCGGGTAGCTTTTCATATGCAAATTACCCCGCTACAAGTTGTAGTAATAGGAGATATCAAAGCCTTCCTTTATTTATAGTCTCAATATAATCAATCGCTTTCGCGTGTACTTTGAAAACTGAATAAGTTTCTTTGAGACTTACTACAGCACAATACTCAATTGTGTTTCTCCAACATAGTAATAATTGGCTCTTCCAGAGCTCTCAATTAATTTTGTACTACCACAGATTCATCAACATCCATGTGGTAAATATCTTTCTTAAAGAGAAAGTTATACCATTATGGTCATGTCAAACTTATATGCAAGATATGTTTCTTGCATTATCGTTGTTCTTTAATAGTCATATTTCCAAAATACTTTGGCGTACAATAGGTACGTGACCAACGATCATTCATGCCATATATCATCTCAAACCTCCTTCTAGTGGTGAGTGTGGTATCATCTCAAACCTCCTTCTAGGGGTGAGTGTGGTATATTTAATACCAATTTCATGTTCATATTCTTCCAATAATGAATATGTATTCGTGAATCAAATGTTGTCACATTCACTTCGGGGATATGTGATTTTGTTATCCTTTTCAAATCTATAAATGCGTCAGGCATTTGATTTGCTATTCTTTGCAAATGGATAATCTTTTGTGCCTCTTTCACAAATAGAGGTATGTGGATCAAGATGAGATAATGATGCATTTTTCCATAAAGTTTCCCGTTTGGTTTCACCAACTTCTCCCCCTAATTTTGGGAAAAGTGTCTCATCAAATCGACAGTCTGCAAATCGTGCAGTAAACAAGTCGCCTGTCAATGTTTCGAGGTAGCGAATGATGGAGGACGATTCAAACCCAACATATATTCCTAACCTTCTTTGCAGACCCATTTTGGTGCGGGATGGCGGTGCTACAGGCACATATACTGCGCATCCAAAGATTCTTAAATGGGATATATTGGGTCCATGACCCAAAACCAATTGCAACGGGGAATATTTGTGTCAATTCGTCAGTCAGAGACGAAGTAGCATTGCTGTATGCAAAATGGCGTGAACCCAAACCGAAGTGGGCAGCCTACGAACTAGCATTGCTGCATGCAAAATGGCGTGAACCCAAACCAAAGTGGGCAGCCGACGAACTAGCATTGCTGCATGCAAAATGGCGTGAACCCAAACCGAAATGGGCAGCCTCGTTTTCATGAAGAATTCAAGATTATTCTCATCTATTGTCTCAATATGATATCCATTTTGAATGATATCTTTAAAACTCAACAAGTTCCTCTTAGACTTGGAGGAGAATATTGCATTCTCTAAGATAAACGTCATGCCTTTGGGCAGAGTTACAGTTGCTCTTCTGGAGCCTTCAATCAATTTAATTCCCATGGTTTGATATACAAAAGAAATACACGAACATAAGAATAAACAAGTTCAATTCTTTTGTGTCACATAATATTTTCAAAATCTGCTGATGTCAGTTGACTAAAATAAATCAGATAGTCGATTATATGTTTTCCATAATCGATTACTATGCAGTTTGAAAATTTCAGTTTAAACGTTTTCATAAAACAATCGATTGTTAAACACACACAATCGATTGTTGAGCATTGACAATCGATTGTTAAACATAGACAATCGATTATTTGCTATTTTTGAAAAACTTCAGATCACACTGTCTTAAGACAATCGATTGTTAGACATAGACAATCGATTGTTGGTTATTTTTGAAAAATTCGACCTCACTGTATAACGACAATCGATTGTTAGACATAGACAATCGATTGTGGATGACTTTTGAGAAATTTCAGATTACACTGTCTAACGACAATCGATTGTTAGAAATAGACAATCGATTGTGGATGATTTTTGAAAAATTCTAGATTACAGTCTAACGACAATCGATTGTTAAACATTGACAATCGATTGTTGACTGTTTTTGAAAAATTCCAGAACACTGTTTTAAAGACAATCGATTGTTAGTCATAGACAATCGATTGTTGACTGTTTTTGTAAAATTCCAGATCACACTGTTTTAAAGACAATCGATTGTTGATCATTGACAATCGATTGTTTTGCAGTTTTTATGCGAAATATGAGATAACCGACTAGTTTTTCAGGTTAGTCGATTACCTCTACTGGAAAGTAAAAATATTATTGATATTTGAGCATATTGATACATTCTAAAGAACTAATACTAACATTATATCATGAACTAACTAATACGAGCTAATACTAATGGCTATTAGTTTATTCATTCACAAATACAAACAAGTAAAATAAAATCAAATAGCTCCATCTTCTTTCATCACGGATCCATCACCGATTAGGTGGTCTATCTTCCCCTCGGGTTGCTCAAAGAAGTCTGCCACATCCAAGTGGGTGTTGTCAAAGTTGTCGTCAGAGACAAAATTCGTTTCAGGGCGTTTACTCTTTCGAGATGCTTGATAAAGGTCAACCAAAAGTCATGGTATACGGAAAGCCTTTGACCAGTGCCCGTTTTCACCGCAACGATAATATATAGTTTATAAACTATTTGCTTTTGGGTTCTTATCGTATCGTGCTTGTGGCAGAGTGACCAACTTCAGGTTGTCATATCTCTTCTTTAAGCCATTCCACAAGATAGGTGGATCTTTAACGGTGAGATATTCAATCTTCAAACCTTCATCAAGGTGATGGCGCAAGAAAATCAAGGCCTTAGCATAGTTTCAAACCTTCATCAAGGTGATGGCGCAAGAAAATCAAGGCCTTAGCATAGTTTCAAACCTTCATCAAGGTGATGGCGCAAGAAAATCAAGGCCTTAGCATAGTTTTGGGTGGATGCATTATTTCTGTCTTTAATGGCGTCTCCAAGACCCGTAGCATCTAAGTGGATTTCAGCATCCAACACCCATGTCATATAGTTCTTGCCCGAAATTTCAAGGGCAACGAACTTTCTTTTCATAGTGTCAGTCATAAGACACAATTACATCAAGAGCGTGTTCATACTTACGGGCTCTATTACAATTATCACATTCACTTCAGGGAATGGATCATAATCGTGTGCTATACACAATCTCATGTCAAATTTTACTTTCATAAAGTGAAAGATTATTTTGAGAATCCTTATTGTTCTCATTACTACAATAATGACGATTATAACTTCGTCTATTGCCATGTCCACATCCATTGATACCTTTACGGTAATTAGTCTTCTTTCAGACTTATCACATACTGCTGCCACATTCTCTAAAGGGAATGGAGCAAATTCAATTGGACGGAATTCTTTGCCACGTCCACATTCATTGATACCTTCATGGTAATATTTTAGTCTTCTTTCAGACTTATCATATACTGCTTCCACATTCTCTAAAGGGAATGGAGCAAATTCAACGGGACGGATTTTCAATTATTTGCCCACAATCATACATGAATTTAATCATGGCAGGACATAGAGATTTAACCACTTCATGTGGTTATAATTTCTTACAAACTCCATTAGAGTTATAATCAAACTTTGTTTGTATATTAAATCAAATCGTAGAATTTCAAGAATTTGAAAGGGAAAAATAAGTTACTTACCTTTAAGGTATACCAATTATATTTTCAATGTTTTCTTCCTTTTCTCTTTGTTTTTCGTTTCTTTTCCTCCCTTTTTTTTCGTTTCTTTTCCTTCTTTCTTCATTCTTTCTTTGAAGCAAAACCTTGCACAAACAAAAGTTAAGACAATCGAAAATTAAATTAGGAAGAGGGAAATACCTTAGATTTCTCGAGAATGGTTCTTGAGACGGTAGAGTCTCGTGCTGATAACGTGTTATGAAATAATATAAAAGACAAGAACAATAACTCAAGAACAAGAGCAAATAGAGAGAAGAGTAGAGAGAGTTCTTCTTATTGATACTTAGAGAATGTTAGGAGTGTGTTACAGTGGTAGAAGACCCCTTTATTTATAGGGAGGGGGATGATTTATCTACCAAGAATAGAACTCTAGAATCTCTCTAATTATAGACATTCACCTTAAATAGGATATTTCATAACAAGGTTCTAACGATATATTATACCAACAAAAGAAATTGGTTTTTTGTGGTGATGCTTATCGAAAGTGCTATAATTGATCGCGCTTATATTTATTTATTAATCCATATTTAAATGATATGGAATATTTTAGATTGTTAGGTCTACATACCTTTAAATAACCGGCTTTGTTTTGCTTTTAATATTCTCTCTTTTTGAATAGATAATGTTCCTCTTATCATAGTCAATTTTAATGGTTGGTGGGTTCCTTTCTGTCCCCTTCATCCATTGCTCGTCACTTTCCAAGCTCTCTCTTTTTTTTGCATTTTCATTTTTCTTGGTGTAACTGAGTTGGTGAGTTTTTAGCTTTCTATTAGAAGTGATGATGAGTATGTAAACTCTAAAGAATTACAATGATAGGTTCTAATGAATATGATGCTACAGTTTTCCCTTAAATTTGTAAGTAGGAATCTGAAATCTTTTAGGTTTAGATATACCAGAAAAGGGCCACAAATAACAGTAGAAAAGAATATTCACTGTAAGATCATCTAAAAAAATTTAACTACAAGTAATATTCATATAATAAGTATAATTAGTAATCATTATATTGCTCAAAGCATGACGACGTGGTCGGTCCGGAGTTTTCTTCTTGGGCAGCACAAAGCTAAGAAACGTTGCGCTTACAGTAAATATCGTGAATAGAAAACATACTGAAAATCAATATAGTCAATTTGTTTAGTTAAATTGTAACTTCAATTTCAATCAAATCATCCTAAATCTGCTCCAATTAAGCTCAAATTTGAAACAAAGCTTTTAAATACTAACACAAACAATCCTCGATCATCAATTTAGTCGAATAACATAACACCAAACTAAAAAGAGATACTTTGTCATTTTCAATATATTCTAAGGTCCGATAATAAAATTTTGATCTTTTTACAGTAAATCACTAGATTTGTATTTGAACTAGAAATTTAAGCACAAATTATCAACAATCAAACAATTGTAATAATAATCGATCATTAACTTCTACTTCCCACAATCAAACAAGAATTTCACGCTTTAAATATAGAAAAACCATAGTGTTTAAAGTAAAAAATAAGACATTTCGCTAAGACCAGTCAAAACATTTCGCCAAGATCAGTCTCGTTGAAGAACATGTCCTGCAATTTTTTGATGTATTGAGTAGAAACTGGGCCTATTTTCTTGTGCGCAGATCGTAAATAAGGCCCATATAGTTAGGCAACAGCCTGATACATCTTGTTGGGTTCATGCTCCCTCTCAAGGCTCTCGGGTTTTCCTAATTGGAACCATATAACTCTTGGATACACATTGGTAAAAATAGTGTGGGGTAGTGATAACTAGGAATTCTGACACATTTTATACCCCTTTGTGCTTATGCTTTGAATATAAATTCCTACAAAATAGTCCCGAAAAGCTCATAAGCTATGCTTGATTGCAGGTTTGATCAACAAAGTGACGAATGTCAAAGATCACCTCAAAAGGAGTGAAACCAGCACAAGTACTAAAGACAAGACAAAACCCAGGAGAAACAGGCCTAGTGTGGCCGCACTACACTTTGTGCGGTCCGAACTAGGGACATTGAGACTTTCAGGCATCAAGGCAGTGCGGTCGCAGTAGATATAATGTGACCTACACTGAAGGAACCGCGGCCGCACTACCATTCTGTGTGGTCCGCAAAACCAAACTTCAGAGAGATGCCAAGTTCAGAAGATGAAGCCTGAGCGTTCCGCAGTCCATTTTGCGGACCGCATTAGAAGCCTCTGCGGCCGCGGTCCATTCTGTGTGGTCCGCGGAGCCTGGGTTCAAAGAATTGCAGATTCAAGAGCCTAATGCGGTCGCACACCATTTTGTACAGTCCGCACTGACCATGCAAAGGTATTTTTGTCCAGTTTTTCCAGCTTAGTATAAATAGAACCTTTTTTTTTATTTTTAGGGTATCAGATATTATTAGACGTTAGATGCGCTCGTGAGAAGACTTTTCTTAGTCAATTTGGGCATTTTTACGTAGTTTTAATCATTGAACCTTTGTATTTACTTCAGTAATTAATTATTATTGTCACACCTCCTTTTTCACTGCACCCGCAAGGGCGTAAAGGAGTTTTTCCAGATAAAGGACAATCGGAACGTGATTTAATTATTGAAGTTCAGAATCGCCACTTGAGAGATTAATAGTGTCCCAAGTCACCGGTTGAATCCCGAACCGAGGAAAAAATATGACTTTGTTAACAGTCCGTGAACCAGAAATCCGAGTAAGAAATTCTGTTAACACGGGAGAAGGTGTTAGGCATTCAGTTCTGTGGTTCTAGCACGGTCGCTCAATTGTCGTATTTGATTTTATCTAATTTCAAAACATGTTCTAGCTTATGCGCAATTATTCGTAAATCGCTTTTATTATTATTATTTTAATGAGAATTGCAACGACGTAAAAATGCGTCTCAAACCACATCACATAGATGCACCTGTGGTTGTTGATATATTTTGACTCCGTTGAGATTCGGATTTGGGTCATATAAATGTACACCCGAATTTTAGGAAGGTAATTTTATTAAAGTACGCGCTTAGAGAGGCTAACACATTTTTATCTTTGGGGAAAGCTATAAAATTCGCTAAACGGCCCATCCCGAAGTCTAAAATTAATACAAAATTTATTGAGAGCCCCACAATTTATATTTTTATTTTGGCGAGGCTCGTCTCATCATTTTTATTTAAAGGTCCATCCTAATGTAGACTATGATTTTTCTATGTTATTTGTCTCCAATAACAATAAAAAGTCCTAATTAATCAATCTTGTAGATTCCAGTCCTAAGTTCAAACAACAAAAATAAGAAAAGAAATTTCAGTTTTGGGCCCAAAGAGCCCAAGCTGCATTATACACGTTGGCCTAAGTATCATATCGCCATGGTCACTAGGCATGAAATTAGCCCAAACCAGGCAAACCAAATTAGATAGTGTAGAGAATAAAGGGTCGAGTCTTGAGAATAGCAAAACAACAGATTATTTAAACGTATTTATCCCAAATCAAATAGATACTGAAATGTTGAACTTCAATTCCTAAATATCACTTGTGTTGGAAGTTAAAATAAAGGTTTGAACTACAGTATCACTAATACAAACTATAACAATTTTGGCACATATGATCAACACAGAATCCTAATTAACAAATTTATTTGATTACAAAACACACTAAAATCCAACTACTTGAGACTGGCCTTATTATTGAATTATCTTTCAAACATATTTATGAAAACAACATGGCAAAAACGAGCTGAAGCTTAACCTGATTAACATGAACTTACTCATGATTAACACTCAAAACTAAAAAAAAACAACCCACATGCGTTTGCAATAGAATGATTATTAGTCCATATAATACAAAATAGTTTCAGTTCATTATTACATGACCAGTTTCCATCCAACTAGCATGAATTCAAAATACAAAACTAACTATCATTAATGGACTACATATTCAGATGCACAACTCCGAAGCTGAATCAGATTACATTTTATACTTCAACTACAAGTTCACACTTAACATTTCATCTCATAGCTATCAAAGTCAAGCTGTGTACCTGGATTTAAATAGAATAGGAAGAAATCAGCAACAGATGACCAAACTGGTACTCAGCAATTCAAACAACAATAATAGGTAGAAATCAACAACCCAGATTCAGTTCAATCAGCCTAGAAATAGCTTGGAAATTTGGCAGAAATCAATAAAGTGTAAGATCTACTCAAAACCGACCTAAGTGAACCCAAATTCAGCTCGAACACACCAATTCTAACTCTAAATCAGCCCATTGCTTCGAAATACTTCACTTAATAACCCCACTGAACTCGAAACAAAGGATTCCCACCTGTTTGGACTCTAGGGAAGCTAGACACTGAACTTATTGGTTAAGGAATGGAAAATTGAACTAAAGTAATGAAACAATAGATTTGCTTTGGTTTTCTGGTTTTTCCTATTGGTTTTTGTTTTTGTTTTTTTGAATTTGAATTTCAAATATCAATCAGAAACTTAGAGAGAGGCTTGGGGGAATTTTGATGGCTGAAAAGGGACCCCCGAACAAGGCAATGTGCATGCATTTTATAGGCACAAAGAGTGAGTATCAGATTTTAGTTCTTTCCTAAGGTCCTTATTAATTTCAGTTTAGTCCCTCATTTTAAAACTTACTACACAAGTAATTATCTTTATTTTGCTGAAACATATACTAAAACCACATTCTAGAATAATCTAAGAGGTTCTAGTATAGTCTATTATCTTCCTACCTAGTTTTAATTACCCATATACCCCTGAGAAGCTTTGAAATTCACTAAATTACCTCCTACTCTGATTAATCCAGGGTCAATTAACAAAGCAAGAATCTCAGTAGTGATAGTATAATCCCTGCCCAAATCTTATTATTCCATCAATGCACAAATAATAATCAACTCTAAAATTATGTCAACACTAACACAAACTACTAATTACACTCAAAGTGTACTGAATTTAGAGCAGAATCAGTGAGCAACAAATTAATTAAAAGAAAAATGATATAACGGGGAGAGGAAATTACTAAAATCATGAACTAACTAAACATCTGCTCTAATAGCAATGATTAACTAGGATTAAACTAAACTAAAAGAACGCGAATCAAAACAACTTAAACGAATACTGAATTATTAGCACCAAAAGATAAACTAAACTTGTAAGAACTGGATAAAATAAGAACACAAAAAGGAAAAATAAAACTCACTGATAAAGAAACTCCGGCCAGTCATTATTCTCCAAATTCAGCTAGTTCTGATGATACTTGAACACTCCTGATGGTAGAATCCTCATGACGATTGTGAGAGGATTGCATAGTACCAATTTGGTAAAGTTTGGAACATTTAGGGTTTTGGCCGGAAATCTAAAATTGATATTCGAAACTTTCCGGCCATGTTCGAGGGATGAGGTTAAGGGGGTTGGGTAGAGGAGGCTTAGGCAATCTAGTGGTGTTGATTTGGGTTGACTTGGACAAAGTGGCGTCATGGCCGGAAAATGCTCCAACGAAGATTCGAAGAGCTCCAGCGAGATTCAAAAGAGAAGAACAGTGGATTCGTGTGATGACCCGGCCTGTCATCACGTGAGTTACCGCCATGTTTTACCCGTTTTATGCTTCTATATGCTTTATTATATATGTTCGTGGAGTTTGAAGTGATTCGGACAGAGTTTGGTTGGGATTGAGATAATTTGCCTCTTTAAGAAAAGGCTAGATTGGAAAGGTCAACCGAATGTTGACTTATGATTTATAGGGCCGGAATAGATTTACAACAACTCGGCTAGTTTCAGGTGGTGATTTATGACTTGGAGTGAAATCGGAATTGAATTTGGAGGTCCGGTGTAGAATTAGGCTTGAATTGGCTAAGTTTGAATTTTGGCAAATTCCGGTTGATAAATGAGATTTTGATCCGGGTGGTCGGAATGGGGTTCTGAGAGCTGCAATAGCTTCGTTTGATGATTTTGGATATGTCCGCAAATTTTTAGGTCAATCGGACGTCATTTGGTCGGGTGTTTGATCGAATATTAGTTTCAGAAGTTTTAGTTTAACTTAGGCTTGAATCCGTTGTTAATTTATGATTTTTGTGTTGTTGGGCGTGTTTTTATGATTGGAACTAGTTTTTATGATGTTTTAGGTTATGTTGGTGCTTTTGGTTGAGGTTCCAAGGGCCTCGGGATGGTTTTGAGTGGTTATCGGAGAGTGTTTGAATGTTTGAAAGTTGCAGAAGTTCAGCAGAAATTTTGCAGAAGGTTTCCTCTATGCGATTGCATAGGTGACATGCGATTGCATAGGAGGCTGAGAGAGAGGTCTATTTTTGTGCTATGCGTTCGCACTAGGTGGTATGCGATCGCTTGGTCTGGGAGATTGAGCTGTGCATTCGCACTAGGGGGTATGCGTTTGCATAGGGTTGTTGGGCCTGGGGTCCCTGGAAGTGGTGTGTTCTATGCGATCGCAAGAGTGCTATGTGATCGCACAGTGTTATTTTGGGAAGGAGGAAGTTTGTGCTATGCGATCGCAATAGATGTGATGCGATCTCATAGGGTAATATTTGGGCAAACAGACCTGTTTTAATGACATTTCATCGGCGACTTGGGTTCATTTTTCCATCATTTTTGCACCACCTTGAGAGCTTTTTGGTAGATTGTGAAGGGTATTTCGACGGAAAGTGATTGGAGGTAAGTCTCGTGGGCTAGATACGTCATTTATGCGAAGAATCATTCATTAATTCTCTAAAATTTGGGTAAAAATTGAAGAAACTAGGGATTGGTTTTTGAAATGAATAATTGGAGATTTGATGGCCCATTTGAACTCCAATTTTGATGAACTTTATATGTACAGACTCGCGGAGAGACAAGGATTCTGATGATATGAATTTCGTAATTTTTTGAGAAGTGGGACCTGTCAAACCTCTTTTTGGCGCGCCTTACCCCGAGGGATAAAATGCACAGGGGAGTTTTTCCACTTGGGATAGGTTTGACTTTTGGTGTCCCATGTTACCGGTTTATTTGAATCCCAATTCGAGGAAAATATTCGACTTTCCAACTGAAGTCTCCGAACCAGAAATTCTAAGTAAGGAATTCTGTTGACCCGAAGGAAGGTGTTAGGCACCCCCGGATCCCGTGATCCTAGCATGGTCGCTTAAATTGTTGTAATGGCTAAATATCTGATTTTTATACATTATATAACATATGTGCCAATTTGAACTTTTAACCGCTTTTATTTATTATTTTTAATGGAATTGTAACGTCGTGAGAATGCATCTCGGACTGCATCACATAAATGTATCCACAATTTTTGATGTGTTCCGACTTCGTTGAGATTTGGATTTGGGTCACATAAATGTGTACCCGATATTAGGGAGATAACATTATTGGTTTGACGCGCCTAAAGATACTAACGCGTTGTTACTTGGAGAAAAAACCGTGAAATTCGCTAGGCGGATTATCTCGAAATCTAAGCAATTATTAACATACTTGAAACTAAGGAAATAACTAATTTATTTACATGCTTGAAACTCATTATAAGCTGGCGTTGAAAAACTTGTTGAATCTGAAAATGAAACTATAAGGCTATCCGTTTAGTAATTTTGGGCTCAAGCCCATTATATGACGTGAAACTGGACCTGGGTCGCCCCTGCACTAGTTGTGACCCAGGCGACTTATTCAATATGTTTAACATTTCTCTAAGGCTAGATCTTAATTAGTTACATCTAATTAAACCTGTTCTTATGAATCTAGATGAACAACTTGTTAACTTCAATAGTTTAAGCTATTGAGCAATTAATCCTAAGACCTTATACATCTTTGAAACATGCTTGTAAAGTAAATTGAAATACAAAAGTGTTATCACTACGTCATTGATTTTTTCTAAAAATACACTAGAAAGAAATTGCAAACTAAACTACTGTAGGTTAGTACTCACTTATACATAATAGATTATTCACATGGTTTTAATGAGGACTAATAACTAACATATATATGTATCTTGATATGCAAAATACAACTAAGTAAATTCTAGGCTTTAAAGCTTCATTTTATTCATGCTTCAAACTTCAGCTACATTGAACCCATGTATCGATTGTGTGTACCTGGTATTTAGAATTTCCAAAGAAGAAGAGGAGAGTCAGTAGTGCAGCAGCACAAACCAGCAGGGTCAGCAACAAACAGATTCAGCAAAACCAGTCGACCAATAGCAAGAATCCCATGGAAGATTGCAAATTAAACAAGAGGAAACCCAAGGGATCAATGTACCACTACTTGGATACCAACAGCAACTCAACAAACCCAAATGAATACCAGAAGCTAAATACCAGCAGAAAACCAAGAAATTTAACACTAAAAAAACTCAGTACCCAAAATGCCCTCACAGGTGAAGCAAAAATGAAGCAAACCTAAGAAATAAGAATTTCGGATTGTGAACACTCAAAGAAATAAATTGAAACCCTTGAAGTAAAGCTTAGACTTTTATCGCTCCAACTGACTGAAACTCTTAGAGTAAGAATTCTAGCCTATATCACTAAATATCTCTTGACCGATTATTCTCCCCCTAAGTGTCAAAATGACTCTTATTTATCTAAAAAAACAAGACCTTCTTCCCCTCTCTCTAATTATTATTACTACCCTATTTTTGTTATTACCCTTCTAGTTACTCCTCCCTTTTTTTTAATTTCATCCCCCACCAATATTCTCTTCTATGTCTATTTTTTACACTTTTTTCATTACTTATACTATTCCTAATTCCAATTAAGAAAAAGCAGTCAATATTTATCATTTTCGGTGGTCCCCTCCTACTAATTAGTTCAAATTAAAGCTATTGGGACCCTACTGGATAGATTAATTAGTCAAATCCAATTTCTGTATTTCTATATTCCTAAAACAACCCAAGATCCTACTGAATATTACTGCCCTAATCCAATCTGTGAAACCTAAAGAAAATTAACTAAAACTAATTCTAATCAACAGCTATAACCAATTCCAGCCAGTAATCAAACTAGATCCTAATTAATCAAACCACTAACAGAATTCCATATGCCAAACAGAAAGCCAAGCAATTCAAAACTATATGAATGACTTCATCGACCAAACTTAAAGGATTGATTATATACATAACAGATAATCAAAATAAGACATGTAAACATGTTATTTGGATGATTTTGAGCAGAACATGGATCTAATATGGAACTGATTAATCGACGATACTGTACGAATCGATTATACATAACAATAAGAACAATCAGAAACAAACGAACACACATGTGATTCGAGTAGTTTTTGACCGAAAACTGGGCTATAAGGAAACTAATCGACGAAACTTACCGATCGATTATACAACTTATAACGTATACTAAACAAATGATAGAAACAATTCGACCAAATAAAAGGTCTAAGGGAGAAGAGACAGAACAATCGACAAAAATAAAAAAAAGATTAAAATAACAAAACTAAACAAAATAACATATATTAATGAATAATATTAGAACAAAAGGAAGAAGAAATACTTCAAAAAGCCACCTTCACAACCTTCTCCCTTCTGTCCCTATGTTGGCAATAGGTCGTCGATTCAGCATTAGATAAAGGGGTAAAAATCCCCGTTTTTACAATTTACAATAAGCGGTTCAAATCATTTTATCAATATGAGTATCCTATATCGATAAAATATTTATTTTGAAACCACCTCTATATTAACATAAGAAAAATAAAAAATTAAATGGACTTTAGCCAATCTCGGACTCGAATATTTTTTGAGGTCAAACGGACTTTAATCAAGTGTTCTCGAGTGGGAGCACTTGACTAAGGTCGGTTTGGACCTCAAATTCCTCTCAATTTTGGACGGAAACCATTTTTGGTTTTCTAGGGTTCTTTATGTTTGATTTGGGACTCGAAAGTTTCTAGGCAGATTCGAACGAAACCAAAGCCATTTATGGTATAAAGGAGGTCAGTGGAGTCTCTGGTGTGAGTTGGGCTCGGTTGTGGTGGGGTTCAGTTTGGCTCAAATCTTCCAATGAAGATTCGAGAAGCTCAAGGTTGATTCGAGCCAAATGGGTAGTGGATTCGTAACCAGGGTGGTCGAGTGGCTCAACGGTATTATTTTGGTGACTGGCGGTGTTGATGTTGCCGGGCTCATGGTGTGGGATTTTCATGGCGGCTAGGGTTAGGGGTCGGTTCGTATCTGAGGTGTAGAGACGATGAATAAGGTTAGAGTGAGGGGTGTTTGGCTTTGGGGCTGGGGTAGGAGGTTGAGCTTATATAGTTGGGGGAAGGCTTGATCTGGGTCGTTAGATTAATTAAGATCAACGGCCTGGATCTCTCAGAGACTGGGCCGGTCTCATACGGGAACGGGTCGGGTATATGTGAGACCTTGAGACCGTTAGATCCAGGGAAAAGGACGGCTCAGATTTGTGATGTCTATACGACGTCGTTTGGTTGGTCCTGGGGAGTGAACTGGACCGTTAGATCTGTTTGATTAAAGACCCAGATTTGAGGCATCGAAACAACGTCGTTTGGACTTCTGAGAGACCAAGTGTGTTGGACTGGGTCATGCAAAATGTTTGGGCTTGATTTGTTTGGTCTAAATTTGGCCCAATCTGAGTTTTCCTTCATTTTCTTTCTCTTTTCTTTTTCTTCTTTTAAATTTTAACTAACAAAAAATTCTAAATTAAATTGTAACATCATAATTAAACTATAAAATATCAATTAATCCTTAACGAATGTTAACACACGAGTTAAAATATTTAATTAAAATAAAATTACATAATGGCACATTTAAATGACAAAAATCTAATAAAATGCATATTTTTTGTGATTTTCCTTTTTAAAACCAAATCACGGTTTAATTAATTTCTAAAAGTACAATTAATTTTTAATATGCATACAACACGTATTTTTATATTTTTTTATTAATTAAACAAGATAAACATTCACAAAAAAATATAAAAATGCCACACAAATCCTAAAAATTGTAGACCAAAGAAATTTATTTTATTTTTTGATTTCTTTTGGAGTAATTTTCATGAAGCAAAAATCACATGCTCACAGCTTCCCCTCTTTGTTCGATAACACGAAGGATTTTCGTGCAATGATGAAATGAGCGGATACGACTTATTAGAGTACTCCATGTGAAACAATTTTTGAAAAGATTTAACCGAACCTTGTTTCGAAGGTTTCCTGCATATCCCTGACTAAAAAGGATTCAGGTTAATGTAATTCAGGAAATTGTGGTAGCTGGGACTACCATGGGACTGCAATTTGCTGTTACTGCTGCTGCATGTTGTTACTACTATTTTACCGACCTCCTTAATACACCAAAGGAAAATTAAAACTAAACTAGCTATGACTATCAACCATGAGTTACAAGATTCCTATCTATAATTCTTTCTAAAATTGATCTTAAGTCTTAGCTGATCTTGCTTGTAGACTTTGATCTGAATCTTGATGCTCACAAGTGGTGGGAGTTTGTTCATTTTTGCAGCCTTCAGCGAAAAACAGGATTGGCAGAGCCCCCGACTTCAATCAGATTTCGGGTTATCCATATCTTTGTTTGTGCATCGGTATTCGAAGCCCATCTTCTTTTTTTTGTTCTTTTCTTCTTTCTTTATCCTGGATTGATACTCATTTCATCGGTCATCTCGCACATTATGTATTGATGTCATCCTGCATAAGATATCAAAGCAAATAAACGAGCGAAATTTTCTACCCCAGTTTTCACCAAGAAAATTTCGTGAGTCACTTGTGACATATATCCAAGCGATTAGATTAGGACTGTGTATCCTTGTGAATGAATCCAGGATATGCTTAAGAAATGACCGGGTTTTGCCGAAAAATAAACATGGTCATCGGGTTACGTCTGGACAAAAAGAAAAAGCTGCCTAGGTTATACAGGGAGATCCTTGGTTTTTGGCCGGGGTTCGGTTAGAAAAGCTCAGCAGATTTTTGTCCGGGAGATCCTCGGTTTTTTGGCCGGGATTTGGATAGTAACGTTCCACAGTTTTTTTGCCGAGATTTAGATAGAAAAGTTCCACGGATTTTTGGTCGGGGAGATCCTTGATTTTTTGGCCGGGATTTGGATAGAAAAAGCTCCACGGTTTTTTTTTTCGAGATTTGAATAGAAAAGGTCTACGGTTTTTTGGCCGGGATTTTGATAGAAAAGTTCCACAGTTTTTTGGCAGGGAGATCCTCGGTTTTTTGGCCGGGATTTGGATAGAAAAAGCTACACGATTTTTTGGCCGGGAGATCCTCGGTTTTGGGCCGAGATTTGAATAGAAAAGTTCCACGATTTTTTTGCCGGGAGATCCTCGATTTATTGGCCGGGAGATACTCGGTTTTTTGGCCGGAATTTGAATAGAAAAGTTCCACAGTTTATTGGATGGGAGATCCTCGATTTTTTGGCCGGGATTTGGATAGAAACGTTCCACGGTTTTGTGGCCGGGAGATCGTCAGTTTGTTTGCCGGGATTTGGATAGAAAGAGCTCCACGATTATTGGCTGGGAGATCCTCATTTTTTTGGCCTGGATGTTGATAGAAAAGTTCCACGGTTTTTGGCCGGGAGATCCTCGGCTTTTTTGCCGGGATTTCGATAGAAAAGTTTCACGGTTTTTTGGCCTGGAGATCCTCGGTTTTTTTGGCCGGGATATGGATGGAAAAGTTCCACAATTTTTTGGCCGGGAGATCCTCGGTTTTTTGGCCGGGATTTGGATAGAAAAAGCTCCACGGTTTTTTGGCCGGGAGATCCTTGGGTTTTTGGATGAGATTTTAATAGAAAAGTTCCACGGTTTTTTTGGCCGGGAGATCCTTGGTTTTTTTGCCGGGATTTGGATGGAAAAGTTCCACGATGTTTTGGCCGGGAGATCCTCAGTTTTTTGGCCGGGATTTGGATAGAAATGTTCCACGGTTTGTTTGCTGGGAGATCTTCGATTTTTTGGGTGGGATTTGGATTGAAAAAGCTCCACGGTTTTTTGGCCGAGAGATCCTCGGTTTTTTGGCCGGGATTTAGATAGAAACAGCTCCACGGTTTTTTGGTTGGGAATCCTTGGTTTTTTGGCCGGGATTTGGTTAGAAAAGTTCCACGGTTTTTTGGCTGGGAGATCCTCGATTTTTTAGTCGGGATTTTGATAGAAAAGCTCCATGGTTTTTTGACCGGGAGATCCTCGATTTTTTGGTCGGGATTTCTATGCTATCATGAATTTTCTTTTGGTGTTATAAATAGAACTCTAATTAGAGTGAATTTCTATCTTATAGAAGAGTTTTACTTTGAGGCTAAGTCTTTTCTATGCCTATAAATAGAGGGGTCTTACCCCATTGTAAATCATCCCAAAGTATCAATAAGAATACTCCTCTCTCTACTTTTCTCTCTATTGTTCTTGTTCTTATATTATTTCATAACACGTTATCAGCACAAGACTCTACCGTCTCAAGAATCCTCTTGAGAAAATTAAGCAACTCTATAGGTCCAAGTTCTCTTCAGAAAATTATCATTGCACAATTTTAGTGTTTTGCGGCGAAATCATCAAGGGTGCTGTCAGATTTTTCGCACGGAAGGACTATGGCAACTCTTGCTGATTTTTTTCCTGGCCGATCTGGACGAGTTGTCCGACAATGAAGCTGATGTTATTGATGAGGAGAATCTTGATGCTGAACATATGGAGGAAGACGGAGACTTGGCAGACATAGAAGCACTAAATTATGACGATCTAGATAATGTTTCCATGCTGCAAAAATCACGTCGCTACATTGACATAATGCAGAATTTCTATACGGAAAAATAGAAGAGATGGTATCATCATGAAGTAATGCAACGGGATGGAAACTCAAGAGGTATATTTTGATATCACAACATTTATTGGTATACCTTAAAGGTAAGTAATTTACTTTTCCCTTTCAAATTCTTGAAATTCTACGATTTGATTTCATATACAAACATAGACAACAAAGTTTGATTATAACTCTAATGGAGTTTGTAAGGAATTATAACCACGTGAAGTGGTAAAAGTTCTATGTCTTGCCATGACTAAATTCATGTATGATTGTGGGCAAAGAATTGAAAATCCGTCCCATTGAATTTGCTTCATTCTCATTCCCTTTAGAGAATGTGATAGCAGTATGTGATAAGTCTGAAAGAAGACAAAATTATTACCGTGAAGGTATCAATGGATATGGACGTGGCAATAGACGGTATTATAATCGTCATCACTGTGATAATGAGAATAATAAAGATTCTCAAAATAATCTTTCACTTTATGAAAGTAATATTTGACATGAGATTGTATATAGCACATACAGATGATTATGATCCATTCCCTGAAGTGAATATGATAATTGTAATAAAGCCCGTAAGTATGGACACGCACTTGATGTAATTTTGTTTTATGTCAGACATTATGAAAAGAAAGTTCGTTGCCCTTGAAATTTCGGGCAAGAACTATATGACATGGGTGTTGGATGCTGAAATCCATTTGGATGCAATGGGTCTTGGAGACGCCATTAAAGACAGAAATAATGCATCCACCCAAGACTATGCTAAGGCCATGATTTTCTTGCGCCATCACCTTGATGAAGGTTTGAAACTGTGCTAAGGCCTTGATTTTCTTGCGCCATCACCTTGATGAAGGTTTGAAACTGTGCTAAGGCCTTGATTTTCTTGCGCCATCACCTTGATGAATGTTTGAAAATTGAATATATCACAGTCAAAGATCCACCTATCTTGTGGAATGGCTTAAAGGAGAGATATGACAACCTGATGTTGGTCACTCTGCCACAAGCACGATGCGATGAGAATCCAAAAGCAAATAGTTCATAAACTATATATTATCGTTGCGGTGGAAAAAGGGCACTGGGTGAAAATTTGCCGTGTACCAAGACATTTGGTTGAGCTTTATCAAGCATCTCTAAAAGGTAAATGCCCTGAAACCAATTCTGTCTCTGACGACAATTTTGACATCACCCACTTGGATGTGGCAGACTTCTTTGAGCACCCTGAGGGGAAAATAGACCACTTAATTGGTGATGGATTTGTGATGAAGGAAGATGGAATTGTTTGATTTTATTTTACTTATTTTTATTAGTTAGTGAATAAACTAATAGTCATTAGTATCAGCTCGTATTAGTTAGCTTATGATATAATGTTAGCATTAGTTCTCTAGAATGTTTCAATATACTTCAATTTCAAAGATATTTTTATTTTCCAGTAGAGTTAATTGACTAACCTAACAGTTAGTCGATTATCTAATATTTCGCATTAAACTGGATTTTTCCGCAAGCTAAGTTAGTCGACTATCTGATTTAGATAGTCGACTAACCTGATGACTGTTTACTAAGTTAGTCGACTATCAACTTAGTTAGTCGACTAACTAATATTTTGCATTAAAACTGGACTTTTCCGCAAGGCAAGATAGTCGACTATCTGATTTAGTTAGTCGACTAACCTAATGACTGCTTCCCAAGTTAGTCGACTATTAACTAAGTTAATCGACTAACCTCAGCAGATTTTGAAAATATTATTTAATTATGAAGCAACGGATTAAATTTGTTTATTCTCATGTTCGTATGTCTCTTTTAATTAATTGATTCATGTACCACACATACGATATTCAAAGAGAAGAAATATTACTCTCATTTAAGTATGTGTAAGGCAGATGTTACTACAATTTCTGGTAGTAGTAAATTGATTAAAGGCTCCGGAAGAGCAACTATAACTCTGCCAAAAGAAACAACATTTTAGAGAATGCAATGTTCTCCTCCAAGTCTAAAAGGAACTTGTTGAGTTTTAAAGATATCATTCAAAATGGATATCATATTGAGACAATAGATGAGAATAATCTTGAATTCCTCATTTACTCAAGAAAACGAGGCTGCCCACTTCGGTTTGGGGTCACGCCATTTTGCATGCAGCAATGCTAGTTCGTCTCAGAACGACGAATTATCACAAATAATCCCTGTTGCAATGAGTTTTGGGTCATGAACCTAATATATCCCACTTAAGAATTTTTGGATGTGCAGTATATGTGCCTGTAGCACCGCCATATTGCACCAAAATGGGTCTGCAAAGAAGGTTAGGAATATATGTTGAGTTTGAATCGCCCTCCATTATTCGCTACCTCGAAACATTGACAGGGGATTTGTTCACTGCACGATTTGCAGACTGTCAATTCGATGAGAGACTTTTCCCAAAATTAGGGGGAGAAGTTGGTGAAACCAAACGGGAAATTTTGTGGAAAAATGCATCATTATCTCATCTTGATGCACATACCTCTATTTGTGAAAGAGAGGTGCAAAATATTATCCATTTGCAAAGAATAGCAAATCAAATGCCAGACGCATTTACAGATTTGAAAAGGATAACAAAATCACATATCCCCGCAGTGAATGTGACAACATCTGATTCACGAATACATATTCATTATTGGAAGAATATGAACATGAAATTGGTATTGGATATACCACACTCACCCCTAGAAGGAGGTTTTGAGATGATATATGAAAATAATGTCATTATTATGGCATGAATGATCGTTGGTCACGTACCTATTGTACGCCAAAATATTTTTGAAATATGACTACTAAAGGACAACGATAATGCAAGAAACATATCTTGCATATAATTTTGACCATGACCATAATGGTATAACTTTATCTTTAAAAGAGATATTCACCACATGGATGTTGATGAATCTGTGGTAGTACAAAATTAATTGAGAGCTCTAGAAGAGCCAATTATTACTATGTTGGAGAAACGCAATTGATTACCAATAAGGTATTGTGTGGTAGTAAGTCTCAAAGAAACTTGTTCAGTTTCCAAAGTATATGCGAAAGCGATTGATTATATTGAGACTATAAATAAAGGAAAGATTTGATATCTTCTATTACTACAACTTGTAGCGGGATAATTTGTATATGAAAGGCTACCCGCTTTATTCTCCAGTTTGTACTACACAAACAAAAGAATGCCACAATAAAGTGGATATTTATTGGTATAAAAACCCATACCATAATAAACTTGAAGTTTATTGATAATTGCACATGTCATGGTGTAAATTTGAAGTTTATCGATATTGATAATTTATTCAGTTGTCATTCGAGTTAGCCATCTCATTTTAAGTATGATGTGCAGTAATAGAGAATTCACATGGGTAAATATTAAAGAACTAGAAAGTTCTTTACGAATTCTCTTATGTTACTTGTTCTCATTAATTGATTGACCAACTAAAGAGTTCGGGTTGAATCCCATAAATTCTGGAAATATCAAAGGTGAATATGGGCCCATTCACCTGCCATGTATACCACATATGATGCATCTATGATATGGTTACATGTGCGATTGTTATTAACCCGCAGCCTGGCCGGTGCTTGCGAGGTAAATTGCTCAGTAATATAACTTCGAGCATAATTTCCAGATTTTCTATTCAAGATAGTTCATCTTGATAAGTTGGTTTATATCATACTTGGTTTAGCAAGATAATTATTGAGTGCCTCCACTTAATAGCTAAACTGTTTCTTATGAGAACAAAGTTATATATATCAGTTTGATATACGTTGTATACGAGAGTATATTATATTCTCCCCTCACAAGTGGTTCAGGGTCAGGAACCAAATAATTTCATCTTATTATTATTGATATGCGGTGTATATTTTCATTAACACCATAATGCACAAAGATGGACTCTCAAAGTTGAGGAAACAAGTTAGCTTTTCTAACATGAGGGGGAGACATGATAAACACTTGAGAAAAGGTTACATGGGATGAATTATCATTTGTATATATAGATCCTCAAATATCATAATATGAACCTGAAGTTCATAAAAGGATAATTCAATTGCAACATATTGCAAAGCATGCTATACGCATTTGCTGACCCAAAGAAAGTATCTATTTTCTCACTGCAAATGCTCATATTAAGTCTCAGAAGGACAAAGTCTTTGATATGCTTAATGCGTATAGACAAATCGGTTTCAAAATAACTTCTTAATAAAGAGATGAGCAAATGATCAAAGTGATCATAATAAGGAGGCAAGTGATCTAGAAGATCACATGACATAACACTTCATAAAATCTCATGAGAGATTCAGGTACCTGAATATATGAATGAAGAGATCTCCATGTTATTTCTTTATGAAAAATTTACTGGAACCGATATATAATGTTCGTCGACGACATCTATGATAGCGCTAAATATCGATGAGGATCTTATGTTTCTCGAATACAGACAAAATATTGGCTAAATGGAAGAGATACAATTCAAGCAGAATTGACTCCATATGAAAGACATGTAGTTTTGGGCATGTAGTTCAAATATTTGAAAGTATAAAGTCAATGGTATGTGCAATCAGTTTTCGATATCTTATTTGTTTAGCATGACATGAAAACTTGATATGCATCTAAAGTTTATTATATGGCTTATATGACTTAACTTATATGTCAATCCATAAAAGATTGAAGTTGCTTGAAGCATATACAATTCTTGGTCCTGAAGTACCACATCCTAAGTGCAACTTGTGTACATATGTATATTGCTATAACTATAAGCATGATGGCATCGAGAATACATCTATGGAGATATGGAAGAGTCATTCCACGACATTATATGAAGATGTTCATATCTATCAAGAATGATAATTTCAAGGTGCGGAATATTTATTCAAATCAATATGGCTGAGTTATTTATCAAATCTCTACAAAAGATCGTTTTGAAGATGGTGCACAAGATTGGAATGCAAATGCTCAAGGATGTGAATTGATGCTCTTTTCAGGGGGAGTTAATGCGCGTTGCACTCTTTTTCCCTTACAAGGTTTTGTCCCAATGGGTTTTTCTTGCAAGGTTTTTAACGAGGCAACCAATAGGCACATATTCAAACATGTGTACTCTTTTTCCTTTTCTTTAATTTATTCCCATTGGGTTTTGTTTTAGTTAAGGTTTTAACGAGGCACATTATTGAATAGACATTCAAGGGGGAGTGTTATAAATAGAACTCTAATTAGAGTGAATGTCTATCTTATTGAAGAGTTTTACTTTGAGGCTAAGTCTTTTCTATGCCTATAAATAGAGGGGTCTTACCCCATTGTAAATCATCCCAAAGTATCAATAAGAATACTCCTCTCTCTACTTTTCTCTCTATTGTTCTTGTTCTTATATTATTTCATAACATTTGGGATTTTTATTTTCACTTCTTCTTTTTCTTTTTTTTTTATTTAATTAAAAGAATGCATGAAAAGGTGTCGAGGAAACTTCCCTTTTGGTTATTTTCCTGCTGCAAAACCATTTCAGCACTTGTACATTTCATTTCTTTTTGGGTTGCACCCGTTTCTTGTATGGTTGCCTGAATTACACATGTTGTAACTTTCAACAAAGACCATTTGTTAGTTCGAAACGGCGGTTGGTTTTGTGGCCTTGATCATCTTAATTGGTTGATCCCAGTCCCATTTCTATTGAGAACTTTGTTGTTTGCCGATCTTGAGAGGGAAATTCTCTTCAAACTTGACAAAACTCAACTTTTACGTCTCCATGATGACTTGCCCTTGTGGGCTCTGGCATTTTCACTTTATTCTGCTCTTAAGACTTTCGTCTTTGACTTTCTTTCTTTGTAAGTGTCTTCACTTTGAAAGCATCAGACACCATGGTCAGTCAAGATTGGACTGACGCATTCGCTGAGGCCGGGCATTTTCTTCGGCTCTTGCCAGGCGGAGCCCTGTGAAAGCAGTTCTGCCACTTTTTCTTTATAATAGTCATGGAATCAGAGTTAAATTGAAAGAGATTGAAAGAAGAAGTATATAAAAGAAGGATTTATTGGGGGGTGCATGCTGACTTCAAATGGACATGACATGCTTCTTGGACTAGATGCCCGATCCTCACGAACTTGCGTTTTTCACAAACCAAACGGACCTATGTTTCCAAACTAGGGAAATTTGCCAGGACCTTTAGCGGCGAAATCCTCTTTTTGGTCGATAGTGCCCTTTGCGGGTTTCCGCTAGTCGACCTCTCTCATTTCTCTTCTCACCATCGTCCGATAGTGCTCTTTGCGAGTTTTCACTAACGGACTCTCTCATTTTTATTTTCTCTACTCCCTTCGCCTTATAGTGCCCGACGGTTGCACCTCCAAGACTCTCTCATTTTATTTCTCTCAATTTGAATTGTATCAGATTCCAACAATGGCATTTTCCACTTTTCTGCCTTTGCCAATTGATCGGAAAGACTTGGAAAAGGTCTTTAGGGTAAAAAGGATTTTTGGCGGAACTACAAATTTGGAACTATTTTGGTGGTCTCATGGCACAACCATTATATCATCTGCCCCAGTTTTAATTTTTGGAGGAATTTTGATTTTAGCTTTGGTGTGACTAAACCCCAGAGAGAGGCTGTCTATGTATCCTTTCGGAATCAAGTCAGGACGTAGTTCAGGCTGATTTTTTTTGGTTTTGGGTTTGGTTTCCAAAGAGGGTAGCCAAGGAAATGTAATCGACTCAAAAGGTTTGCAGGAGGGTTGATAGTGTTTGGGTAGCGGGGATAAAAGCCTTCATCATTTCCAACATGCAAAGACATCACTGAAGCAACTTTAGACATAGTACCTTTTGACAGTGTCTGCATTCACAGCCGATTCAAAATCATTTCCTTCAGTATCACTCAGATATAATGCTCCTCTGGGCAATATCTTCCTGATGATGTATGGACTTTTCCAATTAGGAGAAAATTTTCCTTTCGCTTAATGATGGGGAAGATTGCGTCTACACCAATTGACCTACTTCAAAATTCCCGGGCCGCACTTTCTTGTTGTAAGCACGAGGCATTCTTTGTTGGTACAACTACCGTGGAAGATCGCAGCCATTCGTTTTTCATCAATTAAGGTTAACTGCTCCAATCGAGCTTTAACCCATTCGCTATCTTCAATCTCTGCTTCAACAATTGTCCGGAGTGAAGGAATTTGTACCTCTGCCGGTATCACAACCTCGGTCCCATAAACCAACAAGTACGGGGTTGCCTCTCCTAATGTGCGTACCGTAGTGCGATATCCCAGCAAAGAAAAAGGTAACTGTCCATGCCACTGTCTGAAACTCTGGATTGTCTTCCTCAAAATCTTCTTGATGTTTTTGTTTGCTGCTTCAACAGCGCCTTTGGCCTTGGGCTGATAAGGAGTGAATTTCCTATGAGTTATCTTGAACTGTTCGCACACGTCCTCCATCAAACAACTATTCAAGTTGGCCGCATTGCTGTGATGATAGTCGCAGGAATACCGAAACGACATATAAGATTTAAATGCACAAAATCCACCACATCTTTCTTAGTGTCTGATCTGAGAGTGACAGCTTCGACCCATTTTGTGAGGTAATCAATAGCGACCAATATGAATCTATGCCCATTTGACGCTTTTGGCTCAATCGGACCAATGACATCCATACCCCAGCGACAAAAGGCCACGGTGCCGACATAGGATGTAGCTCCGTTGGAGGTGCATGAATCATATCTCCATGCACCTGGCACTGATGACATTTCCGGATAAAACTAAAGTAGTCTATATTCATAGTTATCCAATAATACCCGGCTCGAAGGATTTTCTTTGCCAAGAGGTCCACACACTCCTGCGTTTACTTAATGCATGATTCTTCTTGCTCTTTCAGCTTCAACACATCTTAACAAGTTGAAATCCGGGGTTCTCTTATACAGGACCTCGCCGCTCAAAAAGAAACCACTTGCATGTCGCCGAATGGTTCTCTTTTGATCCCCAGTAGCATGTTCGGGGTAGTCTTGTGTCTTCAAGAACCTCTTAACATCATGGTACCATGCTGGATGCTTGGTCCTTCCTAGATTATGTTACAGTAACCGTGTCTTTGCCTGATTTGGATTTCCAAGGGATCTATGGGGGTGTTGCCTGGATAAGGTAACATCAAGGCTAATGTGGCCAGTGCATCAACTTGTTCATTATGACACCGCGGGATGTACCTGAACTCTATTGATTTGAATCACCTGAAGAGATCTTCCACGTGTTGCCGGTAAGGAATAAGTTTGACGTCTCGAGTTTCCCATTCACCCTGGGCTTGTCGGATAATCAGATCGAAGTCTCCCATGATCAATAAATTTTCAATATCTTGATTGATCGCCATATTCAAGCCCTTGATGCATGCTTCATATTCATCTGTATTGTTCGTGCAAAAGAAACGAAGCCTAGCTGTAGCCAGATAATGTTGACTAGTGGGTGAGATCAAGCTTGCCCCAATTCTTACACCTTTGGCATTTAGGGCCCCATCAAAGAACATCTTCCAAGCATGAGTGTCTTCCGAGACTACTTCTATGGTGTTTACCTCTTCATCTGGAAAATAGGTACTCAACGGTTGGTATTCCTCATCAACTGGGTTTTCAACCAAGTGATCCGCCAATGCCCGGGCTTTCATTGTCGTGGGAGTGACATAGACTATGTCGAATTTAGTAAGTAAGATTTGCCACTTTGCTAATCTCCCAGTAGGCATCGGTTTCTAGAATATGTACTTCAAGGGATCCAACTTGGTTATGAGGTAAGTAGTATGAGCTTGAAGATAATGTCTCAATTTTTGAGCGACCCACATCAAAGCACAACACTTTCTTTCCAACATAGTGTACTTGACCTCATAACCGGTAAACTTCTTGCTTAAGTAATAGATCGCCTGCTCCTTCTTTCCACTTATGTCATGCTGTCCAAGGACACAACCGAAAGAATTTTCCAAGACCGTTACGTACAAAAATAGGGGTCTCTCTGGCTCGGGTGGGACCAAAACTGAAGGGTTTGAAAGATACTCTTTGATCTTGTTAAAAGCCTCCTGACACTCACCTGTCCATTTGATTTCTGCATCCTTCTTCAATAGCTTGAATATGGGTTCACATGTGCTAGTCAGTTGAGCAATGAATCGACTAATGTAGTTTAACCTGCCCAATAGACTCATTACGTCTTTCTTCATTCTTGGAGGAGGCAAATCTCGGATAGCCTTTATCTTTGTTAATTCCAGCTCGATACCTCTCCTGCTCACTATGAAACCCAAAAGCTTGCCCGATGGGACTCCGAAAGCGTATTTAGCCGGATTCAGCTTCAAGTCATACTTTCTCAACCTCTTAGAAAATTTCCTCAATTATCGAACATGATCTTCCTGAGTCATGGACTTGAATATCATGTCGTCTACATACAACTCTATCTCTTGATGCATCATATCATGAAAAAATGGCAGTCATGGCTCTCATGTAAGTTGCCCCGGCATTCTTCAAACTAAATGGCATAACCTGATAGCAGTAAGTACCCCAAGGTGTAGTGGAGGTGGTTTTCTCAGCATCTTCTTCATCCATCAATACATGGTGATATTAGACATAACAATCTACAAAAGACTGTATCTCATGCTTGGCGCAGTTGTCAACATGGGTGTGGATGTTGGGCAAAGGGAAATTGTCCTTGGGACTTGCCCTGTTCAAATCTCGGTATTCCACGCACACCCGAGTTTTCCCATCTTTCTTCAGTACTAGAACTACATTAGCCAGCCATGTGGTATATTGGACTACCCGGATTACCCCTGTCTTCAACTGCTTTGTGATTTCTTCTTTGATTTTATCACTGATATCAGTCTTGAACTTCCTCTGCTTTTGTTGAACTGGAGGACAATCAGGGTAGATTGGCAATTTATGCACCACTAGATCAATACCTAGTCCTGGCATGTCATCGTATGACCAAGCAAACACATCTTTAATTTCAAAAGGAGTTGAATTATTGAATCTCGAATTTTCTCATCTGTGTGAATGCTTATTTTGGTTTCTCGGATATCTTCAGGAGTCCCCAAATTAACCGGTTGGGCGTCATTCAAATTCGGCTTAAGTTTATTCTTAAAATGTTCCAATTCTCGATTTATTTTCCTAAAAGCCTCTTCTTCATCATATTCCAATTCTTGGTTCATTCTTTCATAATTAGACAGCGTTTTTGGATCTGGGCGTGAAGTCCGCAAGCATGTCATGTTATATAAAGCCGCATTCTTAGGACTGAAAGAAGAATAAATAAAAGAGAAAATAATGGGATCGGAAAAAAATAAAGAAAGATGAACGATGCAATATTTCATTGCTCAAAACTTGAAGATAAAAGGGTTTTACATTGGAAATATTTAATAAGACAAGAAACTAAAAACATTCGAGTTACACCCTGGAATAACTCGTGATGCAAAACAAGTAGCAGGACAGGTCTACCGGGACTCCCGCCTGATTGGAAATGGCGTAGCCTTCCAATTCTGCAACTTGGCGTTAGGGCCTACATACAGCACCTCAGCGGTGCTTGAGCCTTCCCCTGACTGGACCATGTGGGCTTCATATAGCATTTGCCTCATTGCCCCACAAATCTCTTCAATCTCTTCGGCCGTGAAAGCCTTATCTTCTTCTTCCTCGCAGTACTTTGGTTTAACAAATGTTCGATACAGATGCGGTACTAGCTGTGGCAAAACCCATCCATCGTTCTTTCTGTCATTTTCCCACTTTCTGTCGGCCTGGGTGGGTTTGAAGCCTACTCCAAAGAACTTTTCAGTGGTTGTCAGGGTGAGGGTTCAGCTATTCCTTGTAATGCTTTCCCAAGCCCCCTTCCGTGTTTAAAACCATGTCGAATCATCTCTTTGGCCACCATTATTGATGCATTAGAAAGAAAGGGTTGGGGACAAGGTTTTCCTTCTCCGTACTGGTCTGCCACCACCACCTGGAAGGCTTGATACACTATTTGCTCGCTGTCCTCTCTTGCTCCAAGGCACGGGGACTGAAGGGTCTCGGTAGATAGATTGTTCATCCTCTCCATGAACCACAACTTCATGGTCTTCATGTTCAAATTTTACCATCTGATGGAGAGTAGAGGGTTCTGCCCCTGCGGCATGAATCCAAGGTCTTCCGAGAAGAAAATTGTAGGACGTGTCCATATCCAATACTATAAAAGTTACTTCGAACTCCATGGGGCCTATAACCAATACCAGATCTATTTCTCCAATTGTATCCCTCTTGATGCCATCGAAAGATCTAACACAGACACTATTGGGACGAATCCTTTCGGTCCCAATTTCATTCTTTGGAGAGTTGAGAGTGGGAAAATGTCAACCCCCAAGTCTCCGTCCACCATGACCCTTTACACATAGCACCCTTCATTTTTTACGGTTAGGTGCAGTGCCTTGTTATGTGCAGCCCTTTCTGGAGGTAGGTCATTATGGCTGAAAGATATTTGGTTGAGCGTGAAGAATCTTTCCGCCATCGTTTCCAGTTGTTCTATCAAAGTCTCAGCAGGCACATATTCTTCATTGAGGGTTTTGATCAATACCCTCTGATGTTAAGTGGAGTTCATCAACAGAGATATCAGGGAGACCTGTTCGGGAGATTTTCGAAGCTGATCGATCACCTCATAATCTACCATTTTCATCTTTTGAAAGAATATTTCTGCTTCCTCGGCGCTCACATGTCTTTTGGGTGGGAAGCATTTTCAGGTGGCGGTCTTTTGGGTGGGAAGCACTTTCTGGTGGCATTGTTTACTTCTTCCGAATTGGAGTACTTTTCAGCGAGATGATCTTCTTGAACTGCTCCTGAGATTTCTTTGCCCTTGTAGGTCACTACTGATTTGTTGTCATTCCAAGGCACAACAGTGGGATCTGCTATGGGCTTTTGTGGTGCACGACCAATATACACGAGCTCACATATCCTTGGTGAATTTATCGGCCTCTACGTTACATAAGCCCTTTTTGGCACATACATTTGGGTTGCCTTGTTCATTTCGAATCTCCTAGGAGGCCTCAAAGTCATTAGCTTTTCTTTGCGACCCCGAGGGACATAGAGAACAACGTCATTAGGAGGCATTGCCCCAGTTTCCACTTCAACTTTCTTCTCCAGCTTTGGAGGGTGGTTCTGCTCTCTTCCCCCTTTTTGTCTTGCTTCGGGGAAGATTTTTGTTTCTTTTCTTTGTCAACGATTGCAATGATGGCCTTCAATGCTGGCTCAAACTCCTTATACTCATAAATCATTCCAATTATCGGCCCGTTGTTGTGTGCTGGCAGTGGGTTATTGGTCACATTTGGGATTTCTTCATCTCTCAACACTACCTTTCCCTGTTCTATTAAATCTTGAACGACTTTCTTCAATGTCCAACAGTTGTCTGTACTATGTCCCTCAGTGCCTGAGTGATAATCACAGCGGATGCCCCGCTGATAGGATAATGATTCTCAATTTTTCCTATTTTTGGGTATGGGTTGCAACAAATTCATCTGAACCAGCTTAAGGAACATGCTGGAGTAAGGTTCATCGATTGGTGTAAAATTTGGTCTCCTGGGTGGTTCTCGAGGACAGACGTTATTCTGGGGTGGTTGTGGGTTATAGTTGCTTCGGTAAGGAGGGTGATTTCTGGGAGGTGGAGCTTGGTTTTGGTTAGCCTATGGTTGTGGTCGGCCGAAAGGTTGAGCATTCATGACCATATACGGCTGATGAGGGTAGGTCATATTTTGGGGGGGGGGGGTAGTAATGTTATGGGTTTTTTTCTAAAAATCAGGGCATGGGATTGCGATGTTCTCTCGCTTCTGTGGCCGCCATGGCTGTCTCTTCCTTTTTCTTTCCCCTCGCTATTCCTCCGGACCCGCCTTGGATAGCTTGGAAGGTCGCTCGAATGGCTGCCTTGCTCAAAATTCTACCCGTTTTCAAGCCACTCTCTACTATTTCCCCTATCTTAATCGCTTTCGCGAAAGGCTTCCCCATGGCTGACATCATGTTTTGGAAGTAATCTGATTCTTGAGCCTGGAGGAAAGTAGTGACCATTTCTATTTTGTCCATGGGGGGTTTCACCCTGGATGCTTGCTCGCGCCATTTGATAGCGTATTCTTTGAAGCTTTCTGAGGGCTTCTTCTTCAGGTTTGACAAAGAATTCCTGTTTGGAGCAATGTCAATATTATACTAAAACTGCTTTACAAGATCTCTGGCCAAATCGTCCCAAATGTGCCATCGAGATATGTCCTGATCCATGCACCACTCTGAGGCTATGCCCACCAAGCTTTCTCCGAAGTATGCCATCAATAGTTCTTCTTTGCCGCCAGCCCCACGTAATTATTTGCAATACTTATTGAGGTGAGCAATGGGATCACCGTGCCTATCATATTTCTCAAACTTCCGTGTTTTGAATCCTGCAGGCAGGTGCACGTGAGGGAACATGCAAAGATCAGTATAGGAAACACTTTTTTTCCCGCTTAACCCTTGCATATTTTTCAAGCTTTGCTCGAGGCTCCTCATTCTTTTTTCCATTTCATCTTGTTTAGGAGCTTTGGGATTCTGGTCTTTCCCTGGAGTAATATCACAAATAGGTTGTTGAGGGTGAGCACTGGTGGTAAACCGAGTTGGTACCAGCGATAGGGACGACGCTTGGAATGTGAATGAGGATGAATCAAATTAGGCATGTGTATAATGGGTTGTGCTGCAGTTGGACTAGGTAGTGCAGTGGACGCGTTTGTAGCCATATCTGCTATTGACATCCAGGGATAAGAAGCGGAAGGTGATCCAGCAGAGAGAGCTGAAATGGCAGGATTCCCGAACAGGGTAGGTGTATAACTTATGGGGACGTTGTAAGTCCCACTTGCCCTAACAGAAAGCTCGAGGAATCCAGGGATTACACTTGGAGGCTCTTTCCCATTGTTCCAGTCGTCCAACATTTCGAACATGCGACGATGCAAGATTCTGTTTTCTTCAGCACTTGCTGATTCAGAAGTTGGGATGGCCGAGATCGAACTCTCTTCTGAAATGGGAACCGTTGGCAAAGGAATTTCTGAAGACATTTCCACACTTCCCTTTGATCTCGTGAAGTAAGTGTGAACACTTGCTCTTGACTTAGTAACAGACGGCTGAACACTTCCTTTTGACCTTGTAAAGTATGAATGTGAGGCCAGATTACCACAAAACCAACCACCTTTCTAAAAACCTGGTATTCAGCATCAAGCAAACGGTTAGTTTGAAACAAATAACAAATAGGTAGTCTCACGTTAGGGTGTGATGCACCTATACAGTTAAGTGGGTTTCTGCATGTTTGCTTTTGTTGCATGCGTCATTCCGGCTTCTCTTTAAACTCCCCTTTTCATTTCCTTCTTTCCTTTTGCCTTCTTTTATTTTATTTTACAGCCCCCCTTTTTTTGCTAAGGTTACGGTCTAATTTGATGAAGATTGCCTACGTATCACGGCTCCGCGTGAATCAGACCAAGTGTAGTTCGCGACATGAAATTTTCACCTTTTGGTTCCAAACGAAAATATTTTTCATTGATTTTCCAATTTCTTTTCGGTACAAGACTCGAAAAACAAGAGTACATAAAGATCAAATAAACAGGACTCGAACAGACTGTTAGGGTAAAAGAAAAGCAACAAGACCAAAGCAACTATTACAGACATGATAACAAAAAAGGCTGATCAGTGGGAGACGAACTCAATCTTTGCCGTAGAATCAAGGCTCTTGTTCTCGTGGCTGACCCCCAACATTGCGGTATATCCTCTCCAAATCTACAGATATATGACGAGCAATGCTCATCGATACTTCTGCAAATTTTTCGGGTGTCATTCCCTGACAGTTTTGGCATGCTTCGCGGTGTAGGTGGCTACCTCGAGGATTTTTCCCTTAACGTATTCCTGAGCCACGTGCAGATATTGATTTTGCTGACCCTAGGTCTCTGCTAGATCCAGTGCATCACGCTCGCGATCCAAGGCAATGTCTCTTTGGCACTGAACTTCTACTAACTCCCCCTTCAACTGATTGATCAAATTCTGGTAGTGATTTTTCTCTACTTCAAACTCCGCCATCAGGCTTTCTTTGCTTGATTCGACTTCCTCTAACCGGTCCGTCAAACCTTTGATTGCTGGAGCATAACTCGTGCGCTCATGATCACGGATTACCCTGAATTGAGCTTCTCTCTCTCTCTTTGTTGTCGCGTGGTCGGAATTTGGGATTTGAGTGCTTGCCTCTCTCGTCCCCAATTAACCCTCTCTTGCTCAAAATCATCATGTTGTATGTCCATTGGTGCTTCCAGTATTCCCTTATCTTCTTGTAATGTGTTGACACAATATTGGAACTCTCGTGCCACTTCTTTTTTAGCACTTCTGACTCTGGATTCTATCTCTTTCTCCCAATCGACTGCATGTCTTATAGATCTTTCGGGTCTTTGCTCAGGGACATCCTGGTTGTGGAACCATTCAAGGTATGCTAAGCTCACTTCTCCATGTTCACGATCTGTTACCATCTCATATGTGCCAGAAAACTGACCACCGAACCAAAACTTTTGTGCGTAGATTCTCTTGGGTTTTCCTCTCCTGTGAATTCCCATATGAACGGACACATGTCTTCAATCAGAGGCCTCTTTTTCTCTCTCCCTAGCTGATGCATAACACGTAAAGGTGCGTAGGCTTGGAAACCTCTGAAACCCATGAGTATGTAGAATGGGCGATATGTTGACATGTGCATGACCTTAGGGAAAGGGAACCAATAATAGTTTCAAGTGAGCTTACCTGCATCTAGTGAAGCAAGTAATTCCTGCCAAGCCTTCATTCCATTCGGAAGATTACAACGTGCGGCCCTATCTGGGTTAGAATAAATGTAATTAGCCAAACTTCTTTGAAACTTATCCCCGTTGGATGATGATAAAGATTCTCCATGAACCACATTTGCAGAAAAATGTTGCATCCCTCAAAGTAATCTCCACCTTCTTGACATCTGGTTAAAGCTCGAAAAATGTTCTCCAAAATCAAAGGAAGAATGATGTGTTCTTTGTTGCTTTGTAAATACGAGACTACTGACGATAATCGAATCTTGATGCGCCCATCGTGCAATGGGAAGACCATGGTCCCTAGAAACGAAATCATGAATGCAAAGATCCTCAACTCTTTCCAAGCACCGTAACTTAGCTGGTTGACAAATTCTGTGGTCGAGAATTTCTCAAATCCTTTCTCGTTCCCAAATCTGTCATAGAGGTAGTCTAATGAAACCCACCCTTCATTTAAGCAACCCAATGTGATTCGGCGTAGGCATAATTTCTTCAAAAGGTTGTTCACTCCCACTTTCCTTGGAGCGGCAGGCTTTTTCTCTAAAGGTCTCTCCTGAATCCTGTAAACCCACCTATTTCCTCTAGTGTGGGAGTCATTTCGCAATCTTGAACCTGAAGACATTGTTTGTCGGGTCCCCAAAACTAACCAGAGCTTCAATCAGATCCTTATCAGGATTAATTCCGATGATATCCGTGAGGAACTTGAGGTGTTTAAAAATTTGATTTCGTTCCCAAAGGGCAAAACTAGTCCACCAGTTATAGAGACTGCTCGGGGTCTTATCTTGGATCATGAACATAGGAGGCTTTTTGTCCCTTGCTCTTTTCTAGCCATTTTTTTGTGGAGTACCCATGATGATCCTAAAAATAAAGAAATAATAAAAAATTAAGACTCTCCTAACCCATATACAAACTCTGAAAAAAGATCATCGTTGTTTTTTCCCTATTAGAAAAATTGGTGACCTCAATACGGCCTTTCAGCACTTGAAGAAGATTTTAAGGTTGTTTTATCTTCACCGAAGAAAAATGATAAGGAATGACTATAGGTAAATGCTCTTGCGAAATAGTCCTCCGGTGCCCTTTTTCTATACGTTTGGCTGCTTTACTTAAGAATGACATTACCTTTACATCATGACAAAATCATTGACATTTTAACAAAACAGTTGAACCCGACATGGGTCGCCTATGTATCCCACATTCGGTGAGAATCAAACTTACATAGTTCTGAAAAACTAATTTAAAAAAATTAAGACTCTTCTTTTTCCTTCAATAAAATCCTTCTTTTTCTTTTTGATTCTGGGTAAAACAAACTATATAAAAATATATTTATTTTTTTTGACATTTCGGCAGCATTTGGACATTGGTTTTTCGACAAATATGCCATTAGTTCTCTATTCTATTATTCTCTCCCTTTTTTTCACAATATTCCCACAATTCAGAGCCTGTCAACATGCAGGTCCGAAATAAATAAATGCACAGAGAAACAAGTAGGATGCATCAGTATTGTCTTTTTATTTTAGGCTGCTAGTCCTAGACGGACCCAACCCCTGTGTTGAGTCCCCTAAGTCAAAATGCACGTGATGTAAATAAGCGTTCCTACTAGGGACCCAGCATGAAGCTTTGATATACTAGGTTAAAACCTGGGTTTATTGTTCTAGACCTGGCTTACCCGAGCAGACGACTCGAGCCGAACAAGGCCACTGTAGCCGGTAGCATTGCTTTTCAGCTTAACTGGCAGCGGTCCCCGCCTAAAACAAATGTGACTAAAATCCTTCACCGGGTTTCAAGCACCTCAGCTATCTCAAAGAAAGCGGGCTACGTTAATCAAATGCCCAATTTTGTTTTCAAGAAGACTCACAGGGGGTGCGTGAGAAGACAGTTTATATACACAGTTCAAGAATTATCAAAGCGGTAAAAATAAACATTTAGCACATTTAAGCTAAAACATATAATAAGAATCAGATAATAAATAAGCCAAATACAACAATTATTCCAAGATCGAATTCTTAAACACTGAACCAGTTGTTCTGGGTTGCATCCCCAGCAAAGTTGCCAGAGCTGCCACACCTCCTTTTGGCGCGCCTTACCCCGAGGGATAAAATGCACAAGGGATTTTTTCCAATTTAAGTGAAACTATTTGAAATGGGATTATTCATTTATTTCAGAGTTGCTACTAGGGATAGGTTTGGTTTTTGGTGTCCCAAGTCACCATTTATTTGAATCCCAATTCGAGGAAAATATTTGACTTTCCAAATAAAGTCTGCGAACCATAAATTCTAAGTAAGGAATTATGTTGACCCGCGGGAAGGTGTTAGGAACCCCCGGATCCCGTGGTCCTAGCACGGTCTCTTAAATTGTTGTAATGGCTAAATATCTGACTTTTATACATATTATAACTTATGTGCCAATTTTAAATTTTAACCACTTTTATTTATTATTTTTAATGGAATTGTAACGTCGTGAGAATGCATCTTGGACCGCGTCATATAAATGTATCCGCAATTTTTGATGTATTCCGAATTTGTTGAGATTTTAATTTGGGTCACATAAATGTGTACCCGAGTTTAGGGAGATAACACTATTGGTTTGACGTGCCTAAAGATACTAACGCGTTGTTACTTGGAGAAAAATCCGTGGAATTCGCTAGGTGGCCTATCTCGAAATATAAGAAATTATTAACATACTTGAAACTAAGGAAATAACTAATTTATTTACATGCTTGAAACTCATTATAAGCGGGCGTTGAAAAACTTGTTGAATCTGAAAATGAAACTATAAGGCTATCCGTTTAGCAATTTTGGGATCATGCCTATTATATGACGTGAAATTGGACCTGGGCCGCCCTTGCACTAATTGTGACCCAGGAGACTTGTTCTATATGTTTAACATTTTACCAAGGCTAGAATGTGAATTAGTTACGTCTACTTAAACTTGTTCTTATGAATCTAGATGAACAACTTGTTAACTTCAACAGTTTAAGCTATTAAGCAATTAATCCTAAGGCCTTATACATCTTTGAAACATGCTTGTAAAGTAAATTGAAATACTAAAGTGTTATCACTACGTCATTGGTTTTTTCTAAAACATACAAGGGAAAGAATTTGCAAACTAAACTACTGTAGGTCAGTACTCATTTATACATAAAAGATTATTCACATGGTTTTAATGAGGACTAATTACTAACATATATGTAATTTGATATAAAAAATACAACTAAATAAATTCTAGGCTTTAAAGCTTCATTTTATTCATGCTTCAAACTTCAGCTACATTGAACCAGTGTATCGATTGTGTGTACCTGATATTTAGAATTGCCAAAGAAGAAGAGGAGAGTCAGTTGTGCAGTAGCACAAACTAGCAGGGTTAGCAACAAAAAGATTCACCAAAACCAGTAGAACCAATAGCAAGAATCCTAGGGAAGATTACAAATTAAACAAGAGGAAACCCAAGGGATCAATGTAACACTACTAGGATACCAACAAAAGCTCAACAAACCCAAATGAATACCAGAAGCTAAATACCAGCAGAAAATCAAGAAATTTCACACTAAAAAAACTCAGTACCCAAAAAGCCCTCACAGTTGAAGCAAAAATGAATCAAACCTAAGAAATAAGTATTTCGCATTGTGAACACTCAAAGAAATAAATTGAAAACCTTGAAGTAAAGCTTTGACTTTTATCACTCCAACTGACTGAAACTCTTAGAGTAAGAATTCCAGCCTATATCACTCAATTTCTCTTAACCGATTGTTCTCCCCCTAAGTATCAAAATGACCCTTATTTATCTAAAAAACAAGACCTTCTTCCCCTCTCTATAATTATTATTACTCCCCTCTTTTTATTATGACCCTTCTAATTACCCTCCTTTTTCTTTAATTTCAGCCCCCACCAATATTCTCTTCTATGTCTATTTTTTACACTTTTATCATTACTTATACTATTCCTAATTCCAATTAATCAAAAGCAGTCAATATTTATCATTTTCAGTGGTCCCCTCCTACTAATTATTTCAAATTAAAACTATTTGGGCCCTACTGGTTAGGTTAATTAGTCAAATCCAATTTTTGCATTTCTATATTCCTAAAACAACCTAAGATCCTACTGAATATTACTGCCCTAATCCAATCTGCGAAACCTAAAGAAAATCACCTAAAACTAATTCTAACCAACAGCAATAATCAATTCCATCCATTAATCAAATAAGATCCTAATTAATCAAACCACTAACAGAATGCCATATGCCAAACAGAAAGCCAAGCAATTCAAAACTATATGAACGACTTCATCGACCAAGCTTAAACGATTGATTATATACATACTGTTGGAAACACATTCTCAAGGCATTATACTAAACGTGTGTTCATATTTGTAGGTTTTGATGAATGACAAACTATGCGCAAATTGACATATGACGAGGTCCAAGCACAAGCGCAAAATTGATATATAACGAGATTCAAGCACAAGACAAAGATCGAGATTAAGTTTTATATGAGTAGGTATTTAATTGTGATCTTGATCCGATAACTTAAACTCAAGACGTGGCTTCTCTCGTAAAAATATTTTTAACAAATCATGCATATTTAATTTAGAGCAAAATGATTTTAAATAATGCATATTTACTTTAGTCAAAATGATTTTTAAACATGCCTCTAAAATCTGGACTAAGATAATCGATTATGTACTTATGATAATCGATTATGTTTAAGTCAGCTGCTTGACAATTGATTGTGAACTTATGACAATCAATTGTGTTAAGGCAGTGAGCATCAGATTTTTCAAATCTGCATGAAAATCGATTGTGAACCTTATGAAAATCGATTGTGATGAGGCAGTGTCCATCAAAGTTTTTCAAAGCTCAAAATAATCGATTGTGAAGCTAATGACAATCGATTATGAAGAGACAGTGTCCATCAGATTTTTCAAAGTCACAAAATAATCGATTGTGAACTTATGACAATCGATTGTCAAGAGGCAGTGTCTAAATTGATTTTTCAAGACTGATATATAATCGATTGTTAACTTAATATAATCGATTGTATAACTGACCGTTGCCAAAATGTTTTCAAATACCGTCAGGTAATCGATAATTGATTTCCTATAATCGATTGTTTTAATTAAAATCTGGAAAGGATTTTTTGAACGTTGTTGAGTAATCGATTATTGATTTCGTATAATCGATTGTATTAAGTAAAATCCGGAAATGATTTTTTGAACATTGCTGAGTAATCGATTGTAGATTTCTGACAATCGATTGTTTTACGTAAAATCTGGAAATGATTTTTTGAACGTTGCCAGTAATCGATTATTGATCTTAGATCATCGATTGTTAAGCGTAAAATCTGGGATTGATTTTTGGAAGAACTGGCAAACAATCGATTGTGGTAATTTGACAATTGATTGTCACTGAGTAAAATCAGCAATTCTTAATTGGCAATTAGGCAACGGTAATACAAAGTTTTTCAACTATAAATACAGCTTTAATTCAGTCTTTTAAGCATAACAACACACAACAACTGATCATACAATTGCTAAAGCTTGCATACTTTATTGCTTATCATTTTATATTCATTACATAAGCTTTTGAGAGCCAAATTCTTGTCAAAAGTTGTTGCGATCTTGAGCGTATTCTTTTTACTCATATCTACTCTTAAAGGAGTGTCTTGTTTGAGTGCTAAGTGTTTTTGTACACTTGAAGGGAAGTGTTAGTCCCTTGTGTTATAAGAAGGAACTTGTGTTTCCTTGGTTGAAGTCTTGTAGTGTTGTATCTCCGAGCAAAGGATGTTGAGGCTTGTGTCCTCAAGTTGTAACGGTTTGTTGAGCACCCGTAAGCTTAACAAGTTAGTGGAAATCTCGAGATAGTCTCTTGGATACTGGACTAGCCACGGGTTGTGGTGAACCAGGATATATCGGTGCGTTTGTTCTAATTTATTTACTTATCGCACTTATTTATTTCCTGCAATTTTTAAATTCCGCAAGTTTACGCTAATTTTTATTATAACGCGATTCACCCCCCCCCCTCTAGCGTTAAGCCTATTATCTAACACATAATAGATAATCAAAACAAGACATGTAAACATGTGATTTGGATGATTTTGAGCAGAACATGGATCTAATATGGAACTTATTAATTGACGATATTTAACGAATCGATTATACATAACAATTAAAAACAATCAGAAACAAACAAACACACATATGATTCGAGTAGTTTTTGACTGAAAACTGGGCTATAAGTAAACTAATCGAAGAAATTATCGATCGATTATACAACTTATAACGTATACTAAACAAATGAATAGAAACAATTCAACCAAATAAAAGGTCTAAGGGAGAAGAGATAGAACAATAGACAAAAATCAAAAAAAGATTAAAGTAACAAAAATAAACAAAATAACAGATATTAATGAATAACAATCGAACAAAAGGAAGAAGAAATACCTCAAAAAGAAAAATCAGAAATTAAACGGACTTGGGCCAATCTCGGACTTGAATATTTTTGAGGTCTAACGGACTTTAATCAAGTGTTCTCGACTGGGAACACTTGACTAAGGTTGGTTTGGACCCCAAATTCCTCTCAATTTTGGACGGAAACCATTTTTGGTTTTCTAGGGTTCTTTATGTTCGATTTGGGACTCGACTGTTTCTAAGCAGATTCGAACGGAACCAAAGCTAGTTATGGAATAAGGGAGGTTAGTGGAGTGTCTGGTGTGAGTTTGGGCTCGGTTGTGGTAGGGTTAAGTTTGGTTCCAATCGGGGTTGATTCGAGCCAAACGGGTAGTGGATTCGTAACCAGGGTGGTCGAGTGGCTCAGGGGTGTTATTTTGGTGACCGTCAGTGTTAAAGCCACCGGGCTCATGGTGTGGGATTTTATGGTGGCTAGGGTTATGGGTCAGTTCGTCTCCGAGTTGTAGAGACGATGAACATGGTTAGAGTGGGGGGTGTTTGGCTTGGGGGATGGGGTAGGAGGTTGAGATTATATAGTTGGGGGGACACTTGATTTGGGCGATTAGATCAATTAAGATCAATGGCCTAGATCTCTCCGAGACTGGGCCGTTCTCAGACGGGAACGGGTCGGGTATAGATGAGAGCTTGAGACCGTTAGATCTAGGGAAAAGGACAGCTAAGATTTGTGATGTCTTATAGAGTCGTTTGGTTGGTCCTGGGGACTGGACTGGACCGTTAGATCTGTTTGATTAACGGCCCATATTTGAGGCATCGAAACGACGTTATTTGGACTTCTAAGAGGCCAAGTGTATTGGACTGGGTCATGCAAAATGTTTGGGCCTGATTTGTTTGGTCTAATTTTGGCCTCCGAGTTTTCCTTCATTTTCTTTCTCTTTTCTTTTTCTTCTTTTAAATTAATTAACAAAAAATTCTAAATTAAATAGTAACATCATAATTAAACTATAAAATATCAATTAATCCTTACAAAAATTAACACACGAGTTAAAACATATAACTAAATTAAAATCAAACAATGGCACATTTAAATGACAAAAATCGAACAAAATGCATATTTTTTGTGATTTTCCTTTTTAAAACTAAATTATGGTTTAATTAATTCCTAAAAGAACAATTAAATTTTAATATGCATGTACATGTATTTTTATATTTTTTATTAGTTAAACAAGATAAACATTCACAAAAAATATAAAATGCCACACAAATCCTAAAAAATTGTAGACCAAAGAAATTTATTATATTTTCTGATTTCTTTTGGAGTAATTTTCGTGAAGCAAAAATCACGTGCTCACAGGCTCGGGGCTCGATTTTTGCCAACTTCGTGTTCTTGGGTGTTTTTCGAGTTCTTTCTATTGGTTTATGTTCGTATAGCCTATTATAACATATTTCTTGTGGTTTTGGTCAGAATCTACACCCGAGGAGGTCGATTTGCGAGGAAAACGCAAGGCAAGCTAAGATTTTGGCCGGTTTAAGGTGAGTAATGGTTATGAATGATATACTAAGGGTTTGAAATCCCGTATTTGCACTATGCGGTGCTATGTTGAGATAAAACACACGTCTTGTGATGAGCATGATGATGTATCTACTGGGGACTCGGACCTAGTCCATCCCGATTGATGACTTACTATACCTTTTGACTGAGACTGAGCCTGTACTCGTATATTTTTGGCTAGTTTCCATGTTTAGGGACTTGTGCCACTGTAGAACTCCTAGGGAGCATGTTGAGTTGAATGACCTCACTTTACCTATTGGGCACATACCATCTGTCCTCACTTTGACTATAAATCATGAAATAAACTGGACGTAGAAACTTGCACCCTAGATGAGCAATACCTAGGGTTGAATACCCTGTCTTAGCTGAGTGGGCCGAGAGGCCAAGTCTATATTGAATGAGAGGGGTCAAGGACAAGTCTATTTTGAATGCCACAGCATTTTATATATTATATTGAATCAGGCTGTACACCGCAAAATTATATAGATTATATTGGATCGGACTGCACGCCACAACATTATATACATTATATTAGATCGGGCTGCATGCCGCTGTATTATAGCTCTTGGGCGGAAAGAGCCCCTCCGGAGTCTGCACACACCCACAATGAGCGAAGTGATATATTATATGGATCGGGCTGCACGCCGCAATATTATATATACTATATTGGATCGGGTTGCATGCCACAGCATTATATATATATTATATTGGATCGGGCTGCTCGCCGCAACATTATATGTATGGTATTGGATTGGGCTGTGCGCCGTAGCAGTGTTAGTAATTAATCGAAGGGAAAGAGAAGTGTTAATCATTTTTATCTCCCCTCTTTAGCATTATTCACTGTCGGTATTGTTGATATTAGAACTGTATAGTGTTCTTACCAGATTTCTTACATTCAGTTGTTATTTATTGCTATTACCCACTGAGTTGAAAGTACTCACTCTACTTCCTACACCTTGTGTGCAGATACAGAGATCCCGTAGGCTTAGCTGTGCTTATTTGCTGTTGCCTAGTTCAGTTCCGGTGATATCGAGGTAGCTGCCGCTGTCCGCAGGACCTGATCTCTCCTCTTATCTATCTTCTGCTTCAATATCTAGATTTTCTATGTTTAGGACACTATTCGGTTGTATCTAGAGGATCAGACTTGTAACGCCGGATCCTTTGGTCTGTTATTACTTTTGATTACGTTTTCCGCAGTATTTCTGTTATTATTGACTGAGATTTTATGTTAAATTAAGCATCTAAGTTAATCACTTGGCTGGAAAGGGTTTAAATGGTAGAGCTTGCCTCACAAGGTTTTTGGCACCATCACGACCGGTGTTGGGTCGAGACAATTCAAGTAGAGGAGGATAAGGGGGATTCATGGTGTTATTTTGGGGTTGATTGGAGATGGTGGTGTTTGCCAGCGCCAGCGATTCCGGCGAAGCACATAGAGGAGATACAAGGAAGATGAAGAATGTTTTTAGGGTTAATTAATTCCTTCAGACAGTTATGTTAAAGTGTGAAAATCAAAGGTGACCGTTGGATTGGAGGAAATCAATGGCTATGATTGTGTGCCGCTAAACGGCATCGTTTGGTGGGGTTAAGGGTGGACCGGATGATGTGTGGGCTGGGCCTGGGCATGGGGTTCATTTTTTTTGGGGGGGGGGGGGGGGCTTGGAATTGAAATTAATCAGCGCAGATTTGGTTTTTTGTAACACCAACCCATTTTAATTAAAAGCTTTCCTTTTACTTCTTTTATTTCCCTTTTTTTGTTCGTTTCTCTATTTTGTATTTTTGTATTATTTTCTGATTTTATAAAGATGCAAAAATTAAAATAAAATCTTAATATATTTCAAAGCTAAACAAGTTATCTCCTAAAATTATTTAAAAACTATTTCGTGACGAATTCACAATTAAAATAATCAAAAAGTAAACTATTTTTGTTATTTTCTTCATATTTTGTTCTAAAAAAAATTAACCCCTCATTAATACTAAAATATGAATTATATCCTAGATAAAAAATGTATTTTTGTATTTTTTATATGAATTAAAATGCACAAATAAAATGCAATAATTACCAGAAAATAACACAAAAATTAAAAAAAATTGTAAAATAATAAAGAAATTGTTTTGTTTGAATTCTTGGCAACGGTCAAAAAATCCTTTCCAGATTTTAATTAAAACAATCGATTATAGGAAATCAATAATCGATTACCTGACGGTATTTGAAAATATTTTGGCAACGGTCAGTTATACAATCGATTATACTAAGTTAACAATCGATTATATATCAGTCTTGAAAAATCAATTTAGACACTGCCTTTTGACAATCGATTGTCATAAGTTCACAATCGATTATTTAATAACTTTGAAAAAGTCTGGAAGACACTGCCTCAACACAATCGGTTGTCATAAGTTCACAATCGATTATTTTGTGACTTTGAAAAATCTGATGGACACTGTCTCTTCACAATCGATTGTCATTAGCTTCACAATAGATTATTTTGAGCTTTGAAAAACTTTGATGGACACTGCCTCATCACAATCGATTGTCATAAGGTTCACAATCGATTGTCATGCAGATTTGAAAAATCTGATGCTCACTGCCTTAACACAATCGATTGTCATTAGTTCACAATCGATTGTCAAGTAGCTGACTTAAACATAATCGATTATCATAAGTACATAATCGATTATCTTAGTCTAGATTTTAGAGGCGTGTTTAAAAATCATTTTGACAAAAGTAAATATGCATTATTTAAAATCATTTTGCTCTAAATTAATATGCATGATTTGTTAAAAGTATTTTTACGAGAGAAGCCAAGTCTTGAGTTTAAGTTGTCGGATCAAGATCACAATTAAATACCGACTCATATAAAACTTAATCTCGATCTTTGTCTTGTGCTTGAATCTTGTTATATATCAATTTCGCGTTTGTGCTTGGACCGCATCATATGTCAATTTGCGCATAGTTTGTCATTCATCAAAACCTACAAATATGAATACACGTTTAGTATAATGCCTTGAGAACGTGTTTCCAACAATTTTCCCCTTTTTGATAATGGCAAACTTTAAGCGGGATATACATATTAGGCAATTCATAATAACGATTCAAGACAAGTAAAGATATGCAACAAGTATATAGATATGCAATTTGTTCCCCCTCAATATATGAATTCCCCCTCAATTTATGCCGATAAGTATTGAGTGAGAGAGCATACCCGTTATCTTCCCCCTTTTGCCATTAGCAAAAAAATATAGAATAATAAAAAAACTTGTTTATTTAAAAAAACGGCAATAATAACGCAAATGATAAAACATAGAACAATAAAATGGAAAAACAAATAAAGAAATTATTCATCATCATTTCCCGCCTCATCATCCGGCACTGCTTCATAGGGAACAAGACCGGCATATGGATAATGAACATGGTCAAAATATCCATGGATCTCATGTGTCAATTGACCGACAGAGGTGGTCAATGAAGCAATTTGGTCGGAAATTGATTGAAGAGAAGGTTCTTGAGGCTGACGCGATCGACGAGTTGGAGGAGGAGCAGGAGCTACAGGATCGCCGTCATGGGGAAAGGAGGATTCTGAAATTTCCCACTTCTTGGTGCTCTTTTTGAGAGGACCGATGGAAGTGTTGAATCTGGAAGCTTCAAGAAAATTCATAATAAGGAGGGCATAGGGAAGAGGTCTATCATCTCCTATGGCATCACGCATGTGAATTTTGACGAACTTACACCAATTGATGTGAGCTCCGGTTATAATGGCATGCATGAGCTTAGCGTCCTCTTGGGAAAGAGTGGTATGATTATGCTTCCGAGGCTTGAGGACTCGGGTTATGAAATAGAAAATCAAACGATACTCGGGGAGCATTCCCGTGATAGTAGGGCGACGAGTAGATAGATTAGGATCATAAGATGTAAGACCTATTTGGTTTAGGAGAGTTTTCTCATCAAATAAGGCGCCAGCCTCTCTAATGTAGCGAGTAATGTTTTCGCCACGTCGAGGAAGATGGGCAATGGAATGCAAGTTTTCATTGGACAAAAGAATTTGAACACCATTAATATTTGACACAAGCTCACCAACGTCATCCTCATGAAGGTTTGAGTAAAACGCTTGAATCAATGGAGGATTAATATAAGGATAGGTAAGATATAAGAAGTCAAGAAGTTGACATTCCTTAAGCATGTTTGCAGCAGGGGCATATGATTCAAGATACTTGCTTGTTGAAAAGCTAGGAGGAAGAATGTCACGCTTTTCGAATTTTGTCAAAAATCTAGTAAGCTCGGTTTCAGTATTGAATTGTAAAATAGACCCATCTTGATAAGGGAAAGTTGGAGGTGGAGGAGCAGAAGAAGATGCACCTTGTCTACCTGAACGGGAACGTTTAGTGTGTCTGCCCGACATTTTCAAAAAGTAGTAATGAACTTTGTAAGAAACTTGGAAGATTTTTTTTTTTGAAAGTTTGGGAGCAAAGATTGATGCTTGAGTGAATAAAATTGAAGACTTATGATGCCTATTTATAATGGGAAGAATGGCATTTCATTTATGATGAAAATCTGCAGAAATTTATGAGCCAAAACAGTCAGAAACGGTAAAAATAAGTTGCACTGACCGTTAGACAATCGATTGTTGGCACGAAATAATTGATTGTTGAGCAGATTTTGACTTGAACTCGAAACTGACACAAAATCGATTGCAGGACCCAAACGGTAACAAATATTTGAATTTCTGACAAAAAATAATCGATTGTTGAATTATGATAATCGATTGTTGTGATACAGTGAGCACGGTGATTTTCAGACTCGGAAAATAATCGATTATATTTATGAAACAATCAATTGTTTTAGGAAAGCAGTACTGAATGGCTGAGACGGTAATCGATTATACAGAAAAAAAAATCGATTATTAAACACAAATGCATAATAGGCATCAAATATAAATAATCGATTAGTGATACTTGCTAATCGATTATCCGCACAGTAAAATAATCGATTATCTGCTGTAACAATAGATTGTTCTATGCCATTTCTTTATAATTCCCCCTGCCTTTAGGGCGATACCTGCAAAAGAGAATTAGACGTCTCCGACGCTCAAGTTAGTAATTTGTAGCGAAATAATGCAATGAGAACGTGATCTCTTAAGAAGTGTGTCCTGAGGTGTTCATAAGAGAGTTTCGGGCACTTACCTTTTCTCCGACGTCGCCAATTACCTGTTCGAGAGGGTGATCTTTGATTGTCCTCCACTCGTTAGGCATTTTCGTTTCTTTCTCCAATTGTGGCGTTTCCTCCGTTGATTGTTCCAAGATTTCATCTTGAATTTCCTTAGGAGTTTCTTCTTGTACTTTATCTTTTAAACTATTTAAAATACCTGCAAGATCAGAACAAGAATCCTCTCTCGCCAAGCGAGCATTACTTTCGAAAAACACAATATGAGGGGATTCCTCCACAGTTTGGGTTCTATTATTAAATACCCTATATGCTTTGCTATATGAAGAATACCCAATAAAAATTCCCTCATCGGATTTGACATCAAATTTTCCCAATTGATCTTTTCCATTGTTATGAATAAAACATTTACAACCGAATACTCTAATATGGAAGATATTTGGTTTCCTTCCCTTGTAGAGTTCATAAGGGGTTTTCATGAGTATTGGCCTTATGACTACTCTATTTAAAATGTAGCATGCGGTACTCACGGCATCCGCCCAAAAATGTTTGGGAATCTTAGCCTCTTCGAGCATGGTTCTAGCCATCTCTTCGAGACACCTATTTTTCCTTTCCACCACCTCATTTTGTTGTGGTGTTCGTGTAGCGGAAAAGGTATGCTCGATACCGAGTTCGTCACAAAAGTCCGCAAAGAGATTGTGATCGAACTCTCCCCCATGATCACTTCTAATTGAAGTGACGGTTGTTTCCTTTTCGTTTTGAATACGTTTAAGAAAATATTTAAAATTTTGAAAAGCATCACTTTTATGGGCAAGAAATAAAGTCCAAGTAAATCTGGAATAATCATCAACAATAACAAAGGCATAACGATTTCTACCAAGACTTTCAATGCGAGATGGTCCAAACAAATCCATGTGAAGCAATTGCAATGGTCTACTAGTTGAAACAATGTTTTTCGATTTAAAAGATGCTTTTGTTTGCTTCCCTTTTTGACAAGAATCACAAATAGAGTCATTTTCAAATTTCAAATTTGGAAGACCAACGACTAAATTTTGTGAAACCAATTTGTTCAAAAGATGCATGTTGATGTGAGCTACTCTACGATGCCATAACCAAGAATCATTCTCTTTGCTCATTAAACAATTTACATATTCGGGTGAAGAATTTGCAAGATCAATCATATAAATGTTATCCATTCTAAAACCACGAAGGATAATTTTAAAATCGCTACGTCTAAAAACTAAGCATTCATCCGAATCAAATAAAACAAGATTTCCCTTGTCACATAATTGACTTATGCTCAAGAGATTATGTTTTAAACCTTTCACAAGTAATATATGCTTAATGGAAGAAATTTCATCCTTACCGACCGATTCGATGCCGATAATCTTTTCTTTGTTGTTATCACCAGAAATAACACTTCCCCCTTCCTTGTGTTCTAGTTGAAGGAATTTGGATTCGTCTCCCGTCATGTGCTTGGAGCATCCACTATCAAGGTACCATAGTACACTTGATCCCTTCAAACATACCTACAAAACAAATTAATGAGTTTTAGGTACCCATGCCATTTTGGGTCCTTGGGGGTTAGGCAAATCATAGTGATGTGATTGAGTGTTATGTCTATGTCGTGTAAAATAAGCAGGAGCAATATGTCCAATTCGTCTACAATAATGACAAGTCACGTTAGGATTATTCATCCTTCTAGGTTGATAGTAATTGGACGGACGAAATTCATTTGCTCTATTCTTGACAATATAACTATTGCGCAAATCATGAAAAACATTTCTCCTACCATTTGTTCTAGGATATGCATCATTTCTAGAATAGTTGTTTCTAGGTTGGAAGTCATTTCTAGGTGTTCTAAAAAAAACTCTTTCTAATGTTTGGCCTAGAATGTGCATTATTTCTAGCATGATTATTTCGAGGTTGCGATTGATGAAGACCATTTCTAGGTTTGTTGTATCTAGGATGAGCATTTGTTTTATTTATCCTAGGTTGAGCATTAGGTGGTTGGGGGTTGGCTTCAACTTTCTCTTTAGGCTCGTTTCTAAAACCTATGCCATGCTTGGTCGACTTCAAATTAACAAGCACTTCATTCAAATTTTTATGAGAAGAGTTAAACATATCTAAGGTGCCCTTAAGCCTTTCTACTTCATTTTTGAGATGCATGCAAGAAGTACAATTTCTAGAACTTTCAGGCTTGTCGGCGCTTCTCTTGCCAAAAAATTTGTTTTCCTCTTTCAACTTCTCATTTTCTAAAATCAGTTTTTCCAATTCCTTTTCTTTAAGAGAGAGTTGTTTTTGAAAATCTTTTTCTTTTAAAGAAGCATTTTCTTTTATACTCTTAACAGTTTTTGAAGCTCTAATAAATTCGCTATACAACTCATCAAAAGCATTTTGCATTTCTTCAAGGGAAAAGAAGTTTTTTGAAGAAATTTGACATACCTCTTCTTTGTTGTCTTCTTGTGCCATAAGACAAAGATTTGCGGCTTCGTCTTCTTCTTGCTCACTTGACTCGTCACCGGAGTCGCCTCCCCAAGATATGTATGTTCTTTGCTTCTTGAAGGGTTTCTTCTCCTTTTTAGCATTTGGGCAATTTGATTTAATGTGTCCGGTTTCTCCGCACTCATAGCACTTTATTTGATCTCCTTGCTTTTTGCCCTTTCGTTCATACTCTTTTCGCATGAACTTTTGAAATCTCTTGATAACGAGTCCGAACTCGTTGTCTCCGTCCTCATCATTTTGAGATTGGCTTGTGCTTGTCTTGAGAGCAATTCTTTGCTTCCTTTGATCATCAACAAGAGGGTTAAGTGTAGTAGATTCATAAGTTTTAAGATTACCTCTTAATGCGTCGATGGTGACATTTGTAATGCCAATGGATTCTTGAATCGCGTCGGCCTTGGATCTCCATTCCGGAGTGAGACTTCGGAGAATTTTTCGGACAAGTTCCTTATCCGTGAAGGTCTTCTTAAGAGCATGTAAATCATTTACGATTTTTGAAAATTGTTCAAACATCTCATCGACCTTTTCGCCTTCCTTCATGTGAAACAATTCATATGCATGGGTTAGGAAATCAATTTTAGCTTCCCTTACCTGGTCCGTACCTTCGTACGTAATTTCCAGCTTGTCCCACATTTGCTTTGCCGTTGTGCAACAAGATATCTTCCTGTAATCATCAGCATTTACAGCACAATATAATAAATTAATAGCTTTAGCATTATTTTGCACCTTTCGGATATCATCCGCATCGTATTCATCTTCGGACTTTGGGACCCATTCATTTTCGACCTTCTTGGTTGGAATTTGTTCTCCATTCATTATGACCTTCCAAAGATGAAAACTATTTGATTGTACAAATATTCTCATCCTCTCCTTCCAGTATGTATAATTTGTACCATAGAATAGCGGTGGTCGGGTGGAGCATTGTCCTTCACCTATTCCTGCAAAAGAATCACGAGTAGAATGCCATGGATGTTTCTCTCAAACGGTTAAGTCTTCAGAGAGTTGGGCTCTGATACCAATTGTTAGATAATACGCTTAACGCTAGAGGGGGTGAATAGCGTTTTAATAAAATTAGCGTAAACTTGCGGAATTTAAAAATTGCAGGAAATAAATAAGTGCGATAAGTAAATAAATTAGAACAAACGCACCGATATATCCTGGTTCACCACAACCCGTGGCTAGTCCAGTCCCCGAGAGACTCTCTCGAGATTTCCACTAACTTGTTAAGCTTACGGGTGCTTAACAAACCATTACAACTTGAGGACACAAGCCTCAACAACCTTTGCTCGGCGATACAACACTCCAAGACTTCAACCAAGGAAACACAAGTTCCTTCTTACAACACAAGGGACTAACACTTCCCTTCAAGTGTACAAAAAACACTTAGCACTCAAACAAGACACTCCTTTAAGAGTAGATATGAGTAAAAAGAATACGCTCAAGATCGCAACAACTTTTGACAAGAAGCTCTCAAAAGCTTATGTAATGAATATAAAATGATAAGCAATAAAGTATGCAAGCTTTAGCAATTGTATGATCAGTTGTTGTATGTTGTTGTTCTTAAAAGAGTGAATTGAAGCTGTATTTATAGTTGAAAAACCTTGTATTACCGTTGCCTAATTGCCAATTAAGAGTTGCTGAAATTACTCAGTGACAATCGATTGTCAAGTTACCACAATCGATTGTTTGCCAGTTCTTCCAAAAATCAATCCCAGATTTTACGCATAACAATCGATTATATAAGATCAATAATCGATTACTGGCAACGTTCAAAAAATCCTTTCCAGATTTTACGTAAAACAATCGATTGTCAACAATCTACAATCGATTACTCAGCAACATTCAAAAAATCCTTTCCAGATTTTAATTAAAACAATCGATTATAGGAAATCAATAATCGATTACCTGACGATATTTGAAAATATTTTGGCAACGGTCAGTTATACAATCGATTATACTAAGTTAACAATCGATTATATATTAGTCTTGAAAAATCAATTTAGACACTGCCTCTTGACAATCGATTGTCATAAGTTCACAATCGATTATTTAATAACTTTGAAAAAGTCCGGAAGACGCTGCCTCAACACAATCGATTGTCATAAGTTCACAATCGATTATTTTGTGACTTTGAAAAATCTTATGGACACTGTCTCTTCACAATCGATTGTCATTAGCTTCACAATAGATTATTTTGAGCTTTGAAAAACTTTGATGGGCACTGCCTCATCACAATCGATTGTCATAAGGTTCACAATCGATTGTCATGCAGATTTGAAAAATCTGATGCTCACTGCCTTAACACAATCGATTGTCATTAGTTCACAATCGATTGTCAAGCAGCTGACTTAAACATAATCGATTATCATAAGTACATAATCGATTATCTTAGTCCAGATTTTAGAGGCGTGCTTAAAAATCATTTTGACAAAAGTAAATATGCATTATTTAAAATCATTTTGCTCTAAATTAATATGCATGATTTGTTAAAAGTATTTTTACGAGAGAAGCCAAGTCTTGAGTTTAAGTTGTCGGATCAAGATCACAATTAAATACCGACTCATATAAAACTTAATCTCGATCTTTGTCTTGTGCTTGAATCTTGTTATATATCAATTTCGCGCTTGTGCTTGGACCACATCATATGTCAATTTGCGCATAGTTTGTCATTCATCAAAACCTACAAATATGAACACACGTTTAGTATAATGCCTTGAGAACGTGTTTCCAACAGAAATGTATTCCCTGCTCTCCATGCAGGATCCGGACGTCAAACTTGAGATGTATTCTCGTGCTCTCCAGGTGGGCTCCTGACTTTAACAAAACATACGGAAACAAGGAGAATTTTCTGCCCCAGTTTGGTAGCTGGGCACGTGGGTGAGTGTTACTGAATCATAAACCAATTATTACTAAGAACTCGAAAGTTAAGCCCTATTATCCAGGGAGGTCCAATCAATTCCTAATTTATATTTTCTAAAGGTATTACTCTCACTACATCATGTCATTTATAAGGGTTTTTAAACTACATCCTATTATCCAGGAAGGTCCTAACAACTCCTAACATTACGAACCTAAGGTATTACTCTCACTACATCATATTATCTAGAAGGGTTTTAAACTACATCCTATTATCCAGGAAGTTCCTGACAACTCCTAACAGTTACGAACCTAAGGTATTACTTCTCACTACATCATGTTATCTACCAGGGTATGTGAATTACGTCCTATTATCCAGGAAGGTCCTGGCGACTTCTACTTGAATTTTATCCTAAACATGCAAACATTCATCCCCCTATATTATTCCTGAATATTCTTGTATTTTAATCATACCACACTTTGCGGTCAAACCTGATTACCGCTTGTTTTTCCTTTATTGAGAATTCCTCAAAAACAACCAACTTTTCTCCCCTGTTTCAATCAAAGAAAATTTCGTCAGTTTAAAATGGTGGTTAGTGTTGATACCCAATTTTCCCCATATACTTCTATACTCAAAATACTCCCAAAACTAGCATGTAGATGCATAAATAAGCATCCACAAAGGGTGTGGTATTTTTCCACATTTTTGAAGATTTTTAAAATTAATTTATGACATATTTTACACTATAAAATCCAATATTTAGTCCCAAAGCTTATTATTTTTGCGAGTAGTGTATTTTAATCTCTCTTTTACATAAAAATATGTTGTACATATTTTTTACATAATTTTACAAGATCATTAGATATTTCGAAATTAAAAATGCATAAAATTGCAATTTTAGCCAATTTTAAGATTTAATAAGTATTTTAACTACAAAATCGTTCCTAACATTTTTATTAACACTTACATATATTTTTATTAGCTTAGTATTTTAATTGGATTTTTACAATGTCACTTACTATTTTTAAAATTCAAATTGGGGAAAATTGGCTATTTAAATCATAGCCCTTTGTTATTTCAATTCTATCCTAAATCAGCCCCCAATTTAACCCCCAATTACTCTAACCAATTTGTAAATTTCCTGACCAAAACCCGTTTAAATTAACCCGCCCATTCCCTCACTTAAAATCATGGTCGTTGATCATTTAGATCAACAACCCACGTTACACCTGCCTTAATTAAACCTAAAACACCCCGAAACCCTAACCATTCTCTCATTTCAGCCGCCCTTGTATCCCCTTACCCCCAAATGCTCTCTAGTCCCTTCTGAACCCTAGCCTGCTCCAGCTTCGTTTCACCTGCGATTATGGCTTCCCAAGCCTTAAAACACCTATATCCACCACTCCTCACCTCCTATGGCTCTTGGGTTCGAAGATCGGAACCCCATCTCAAAGGCCATCAACCCAGAGGTCCTTCGACGTGAGTTTTGCAGCCGTGTCCGGCCTTCTTCCAGCAAGCCTTGAGCTATGAGTCCTTCGTCGATTCCGAGCCTGTCTGTTCCAGGCTTTCTCGTTCCTCCATGGTTATTTCTATGAAACCATTATTTTTTATGGTTTCTATGTGTTTATCTTTACGATCTTCTCTAGATCCGAGTTATCTTCTAAAGTTTCAAAGTACTTCTCACATTTTCTTTGCCGATTTTGTTTAAAACTGTTCGTCTTCTTAAAATCTAGGGTTTCTCTGATTTCTTTGACTTTTTTTTATTGCTTTGCGTTATCTGCTCTACAGTATTTTCTTCTAGTTCTTACTGTGATTTCTGAGTGCTTTCTACTATGGCTCCTAGGTATTTTACTTTACTGTGTTGTTTCTACGGTTTCCGAGTTAATATGTTTACTGGTTCTCTGTTCTTCATTATGTTGTCCTTCCTGGGTTCATCTTCATCTATGTTCTTCTGTACACTCTATATATGACAAAAACCCTAAGTGTTAAGGATTTTTTTGATTCTCTCTGTGTACTTACTCGATTCATGTTCAAACCCTAGCCGCCTCAAATTTTTACTTGTGTGCTTCTGCTACATGATATGTTCTATAATTCCAGTTTTGCACGTTCGAATCTATACACCTTTATATAGTCACATTTTCCCTTTTCTAAACAACCCTAATTTTGGGGAAAATCGATTTCTTACAGCTTGTTTGATTCTCTAATTTGGATCTGCTCTTTGACTAAGTTCAAAATCAATCAGTATCTTAATTCCCTGATTCTCTAGGTGATTAACTTGCCCTATGTGTTAAACGTGTGAATTTCAAACCCCTTTTATATGAACTTGTCCTGTATTTTGTGACTTGTACTTGATTTTCTTTCCAAAAATAAACAAAGGTTTATTTACCTCAAGTCGGTTCCTTAATTAGAGGGAACCCTTCCCCTAATTGATTGTAATTGATACTGAGATTATTTTCTTGCCCTTAGTGCTGCTTATTTTCAAGCTATAAATATCCTCCGTCTTTTCTCATTCAAGCACACACAGCTACACGAACGATCCTCAGCTTCACTTACTAAAAACTCTCTCTTCTCTCTTATTCTTCTCTGTTACTTGTTCTATTGCTGGAGTTTAGCCGGCTGAAAACCAAGGCTAAATAATAAAGTCTCATCTGCTTTACTTGCTTTACTACTCAAGTTTGAACTAGTAGGCTCTTAATTTATACAATCAACCTCCAAACTACCTTTTTACTTAACCATTTCCCTTGTCTGTTTATGATTTCAGTTTAAGTTCAGCATGCCTAATCCCTTTTCCCCATTTCCCTTATCTGTTTATGATTTCAGTTTAAGTTCAGCATGCTTAATCCCCTTCCCCATTTCCCTTTTCTGTTTATGATTTCAGTTTAAGTTCATGCATGCTTAACCCCTTTCCCTTTTTCCCTTGTCTGTTTATGATTTTAGTTTAAGTTCAGCATGTTTAACCCCCCTTTTTACCCTTTCCCTTGTCTGCTTATTGTTCATTATTATGGTTTAAGTTCCTGTACATCCCTTTCCCTCTGATCCCTTTACTTAATTCTGTTAATTTCAAGTGTTCTTATGTGATCCCCCTTCCCTTAACCCCTGTATATATGTGAGTTATGTTTTAGGCTAAGGTGGCATCTCATTGCCACTCCTAGTTTAGAACTAAGATTGTTATCAGCTTATTCTCAAAGTAATCCCATTTCCTTAATCCCCATATTATGTGTGAGCTTTGACACAGGCCTGTTGGTGTCCTAATCACCATACAGACCCAAGTCTGACTTGTTTGCAAGTCTGCTCTTTCCTGTTGAACCATGTAAGAGGTTAGGGGTGTGCCAGTCTCACTTCATGGCTAGGTATGACCACCTCTTGCATTGGTTTTCCTCTAATTCCTCACTTGCACACTTATTCCAAGTTCTTTAAGTCCTACCCTCCTTTGGTAATCCATGCTTAGGGACCCTAGAGTCTCCACTGAACTTGGATGCCTTAGGGCTGGTAATTCCACACTTGCACTACTCCAATTGCTTAGAGGGTAAGCATTGTCTGGGTTTCCCTGAAAGCCTTTGGAACTTTGAAACACTCCAAAGAGAAAGCCTCAGATTTGTAAGCCCGGATTTGGTAAAAGGCATATGTTGCACACTAAAGTTGCTTTTTACTTCTTCGGGCCTGTTGTAGTTATTGATGTATTTATTTTATTTCTTTCAATGTTTTTCTATCCAGATTTGTAAGTAATTTGTATAAAAGAACTCGGGGATATAGTGAAAGGGATATAGGAGGGGTTTCACTTTAGTGTATCAATTCAATGGTAGAAAGCATGCCTCTAGGTTTACTTTATTGCAATCTTATATAGAAAGAATGCCTATAGGCTCTCCATGCTGCATTTCACTATAGATACCATGTCTGTAAGGCTTCACATTATTACATCAATATCATATAGGTACCATGTATATAAGGCTTTTCATTATTGCATCAATCTCATGATAGAAATCATGACTATAGGGCTTGCATTATCACATCTTATATAGAAACCATGCCTATAAGTTTAATGTCATATCTCATGCTTATAAGTTTCAACATTGCATCTCGCTAGAAAGACATGCCTATAGGAAATGTATAAAACGTTAGGCAAACAGTAGGTCGTCTAAACTTGCAAAGCAGTAACAAAAAGGGTCAGTGTGCAGGTTATAAGGTCCAAACTCGCCCAGCGCTTAAAACATTTCAGTGCAGTTGCCCCAAATCTATTTACTTATAAATCGGGCCCAGGTCTGCCCTTTTACACTACTCTACTAAGTCTGCAGTTTTGAACTACTTTATCTGCCTAATTTTAATACTTTAAGGTACTTTTGAAAACTTTCTACTTGTATCCTTTTACTCAAACAGTCCGGCTAAATTGTAAGCCATTTCTAAACCTTGCTGCAACTTCAATTCTCTTTTCAATAGACCTATGTCTGAAACTAATGTTCTCTAAGATTAACTGATTTTAAAAAAAATGTCAATTCCTAGAACGGGCCCGGGGGGCGCGAAGTAGATTTTCTATCCAACTTTTATGCGTTAAACTAATCTGTCCGCTCTTCTAACATCTTTTAAAGACAAAATTAGTATTTGAAGTCATGCTAAACTAGTTGTTGTTATGTTATGGGGTTTTATCTGAGTCTTTGATTGTCTTATGTGCATACCTCTTATGTGCTATTTGTTTTGCTTGTTGTTCTAGTATTTTACGTTTGAAAACTCCATATATATCCTATCTTTCTCTCCCCCCACTTAGGATTAGAAGTCCTAATACCCCAGGGATAACAGGTTGGGACGGGTATTAGCATGCAATAAGTAAATGATACCAACGCGTTTCAATACCTTAACAGGGAGGGAACGGTAGAGTATGGAGATGATGACCGATGCGTTAATGCCATATACGACCCTTCTTTGAGGAGTGTGTGCGGGGTATTGTACCGATGTGATCTATATTATAGTCAAACCTAGGATCTCCTTTCCGTTTCTTGATTTATTTAAACGTTTTCCTAAAGTAATGCTTTCTTTTCAAATCCATTCTCTCTTCTACTTTATTTAACTTAGGCCTTTCCCTTCCAAATGTTTATATGTGAATCTTATCTGTCTACTTGCTTCATCTCTTCATAAAGTCACATTAGCACGGCCGGGAACCACACTAGTGGATCTTGAGGGGTGCCTAACCCCTTCCCCTCGAGATAATTCAAGCCCTTACCCAAACTCTGGTTTTCTTTCAAAATACTCCTCTCATTTTTAAAAGTTTCCTAATGCACTATAATCATTAGGTGTCGACTCTTCAAATTTCATAACCCAATTCCCATACGGGAAAAAGGGGGCGTCGACAACATGGCGACTCTGCTGGGGAATTTTCTTTAAGGTTTTTACCATTACGTGTTTTGTGACTTTATTGCTTTCTTTACTACCTTTATTTATTGCTTTAATCATTTCTTCATAATTACTAACTTGTTTCTTCATGTCTTCATTTTTTTTACTATTTTACTGCTTTACTGCCTTTAATTTATTTCAATTCCTTCTTAAATTCTGAGCATCTATGTAATCATTATTGTATGGACGTGAAAATACATGTACTTATTTCACCGTTGTAATTTCATCCTTCAACATCATTTTCCACTCGTGCCAAGAAAATCCTATAGCAACTCTTATAATGAGTGGTTGCGCTCTTCCAATATTTATAAACCCCTTAAATTATGCAAAAGCATATTTGCGGTAAAACTAGTCGATCAACGGTGTAGTCGACGGTTCCGTATCGTTCCCTCTTGAGTTGTCCGCTCAAGGGTACCTTGTCTAGCACTTCGGAAGTAGAAAACTTACTCTGTTTAACTGTTCATGCATTATGGTCAAACTAGCCAAGTTGGTTATGTCGTCTGCATAATGACTCATTAAGATAGCCTAAACCAAAAGTCCATCGGGTTTCCTTAAAACCCAAATGGATGCCTTCACGTTATGTGTATTGATTTGGAGAACTAAAAGCCTTTTGCTAATTATTGATCTAAATAGTCAAGTTCGGTGGGGTTAGGGCCTAACACTCTATTTTGCAGCAAATGAGGCACGAGGTCCCCAGATTCGGTATGGTATCGAACATTCACCCAAAGTTACTGAGCTGGTGGGAGGATCGGCATGGTAGTAATCGGGTTTTTGTCCGCAAGCACTTAGGGAATTTTCCTTCACTCCTGTAAGCTGGGCCAGATAACAAGATTGTGGAAGTTGCTATTCTGTTTTGGGATAGTGAACGGTCTGTCTTCCGCTTTGGGGGTATTGAGATGACGCCGCTGTTGGAAGAACTTGAGGCTCTAGCCGGAATTCCTTGGGATAGCCCGGGGCTGCTTATGCCAGAAAACCTCAAAGGTAGAGGCTTCCTGAAAATGATGGGGCTAAAAAAGAATCCTAATCTGACCAGTCTAAAGGACTCCTACATATCCTTTGACTTCATGTATGAGAGGTTTGTGCATAGCAAATCCTACTGCACTCACATGGATGAGTTCGCCCTCACCTCTTTGGGGCACATACATAGGAGAGCCTTTGTATTCATGTTATGTTTCTTGGGCATGATAATCTTTCCGATGAAGAAGGCTAGAATCCATAAAAGACTAGGCACGGTAACCAAAGCCATAATGGAGGGTATCGACGGGCAGACATTCAGCATAGCACCCATGATCCTCGCCGAAGTGTACCGAGCCTTAGAGAAAGGTCAACAAGGGGCACCATACTTTGAAGGGTGCAATTTGCTACTACAACTCTGGCTCATTGAACATCTCCAGAAGGGAGATTATAGACAAGAGATCATACGCCGAGACTGGGATGGCCAAATCGCTTTCCATCATCCAAAGTGAATGCACTTCATGCTAGATATGTTCGCTCGCCCGGAAGACGCCAGTGGATGGGTAGAACTACTGGAGAATCTGAAAAAAGAGCATATACAATGGATGTACGACTAGTTTCCAACTAGGAAGTTTATCATTCGGTTTAGGGATGTGCCATTCCTTGTACTCATCGGCTTAAAAGGAACTTACCCTTATATCCCTCTCCGAGTCATGAGGCAAGCGGGAAAAAAGCAGATCATAACGATTGTCAGGAAACTGAAGGTAACGAAGGTGGGAACTTCGCTCGGGCTTACTTATTGCTGGGACTGCGCGAGTTAATGAAACTGTACGAGGGAGGCAAAGATACCGAATCTGGGGAAGGTTCTTCTGGGACCAAGTAGTTAGGATTTTTACTTCTTTCTTGATGTAACAAGGCCACTGGCCATTAGTGATGATTTCTCTTTATTTCAGTTTGTTTTGACTCCTTCTATTTTATATCGATAAAATGAGGCACTTGGTGTTATAAGTTCTCTAAATCATATCTTTCACTAGGCCAACCTCGGGCACAACGAGGCACCCAAATAGGAAACGACTTATATTCTTGCAACAACGTGTTTAAATACTGCAATGTTTACTTTCTCATAATCCGCACTAACTCTTTACCTTTTTGTTTTTCTTTTATTTTTATTCCCCTCCCCAAAGGTTAGTTCATGCATTCTGGAACCATCATTATACTCCACATGATCTAAGGGTCCTCCTCCTCCAAGTCCCCCTAGAAACAGGAACAAAGGAAAGATGGGAGATAATGAAGCAAGAAAGGAAATTGAAGGAACTTCCCAAAGTACCCCGATCACCAAAGAGACTGCTGCTCATTTAGAGCAAATTTTGCTAAGGCTTCCAGAGGAGCTAGACCAGGTCCAAAGTTTGGAAAGTTTTTCCATCTCCTTTGCTGCTGCAGATGTCAACAATCAGTTCCCTGCACCTCCGCAGAAGACCCCAACCCAAGCTCGCAACAATGCTCCACTGCTCATGCGTGAGCCCCAAAATGCTCCAAACCACCAAGATACCCCTATCTTTATGGATATTGTGCCGTATTTTACACAACCCATATCAGATTTGTCAGAATCAGACTCACTCATTCAAAACTTGGCTGCTGAACTCAAGAAACTCACTAGCAGGGTTCAAGGCGTGGATGGTAATAAGGGTGTGGAGGGTCTAAATTATGAAGATCTTTGTGTTCAACCTGATGTCGAACTCCCAGAGGGGTACAAATCCCCTAAGTTTGAAATATTTGATGGCACGGGTTATCCCAGGGTTTACCTCAAGATGTATTGTGACAAGTTAGTGGGAGTTGGTAGAGATGAAAAGATCTGCATGAAACTGTTCATGAGGGGCTTGAAAGCTGATGCTTTATCTTGGTATATCAGCCAAGATGCGAAGAAGTGGACGAGTTGGGTAAAAATGGCGTCCGATTTCATGGACAGTTTCAGGTTCAATACTGAGAATGCGCCAGACGTGTTCTATATCCAGAATTTGAAGAAGAAGCCCACTGAAACCTTTCGCGAGTATGCTACTCGTTAGAGGTCGGAATCTGCCAAGGTCCACCGGCTTTGGAAGAAGAACAAATGAACAGGTTTTTCGTCTTTGCTCAGGATCTGCAGTACTACAAGGTATTGATGTTGATAGAGAGGCAGAAGTTCTTTGATATCATCGATCTGGGAGAAAGAAACGAAGAGGGCATAAAAACTTGTATGGTTACTAACCTTGAGGCACTGCAGGCCACTAACAAAGCCTTACAATCTGGTGGTATGTCGAAGAAAAAGGACGTAAACTTCGTAATGGCTGCACAGAGAAACCACTCTCCCATAAAATACCAACCCTATCCTCCAACCTCACTCACATACCAACCCTCTCTAAATTACCACGAACCTTCACCTACATATCAAAATCCACCACCCGTCTACCAATCATCTCCATCACCAACATATCAGCCCACCTTGCCAGGATATTCCCAACCCGCACTTGTATACCAAGCTTACAACTCCCAACCTCATCACTATCCATCACCACGTACCCACTAAAACTTCCCACGACCAAGACCAAACTTTTACCACAAACCTCCCAGACAATACACAGCTATTGCCGAACCCATTGACCAATTGTATGAGAAGCTCAGAGCCACTAGATATGTTATACCCATCCCAGCCATAACCCCAGAAAACCCTTCCCAATGGATCAACCCAAGTAAAACCAGTGCATACCATTCGGGGATGAAGGGCCATACCATCGACGATTGCCGCTCGTTCAAAGACAAAATTCAGACCTTAATTGACAACAAGGTCATTGTAGCTAAGCCTACTCACAATGTTCTCCAACAACCCTCTACCGGACCATAAGGGTGGAGGCATCCACATGATTGAGGTTGAGGCTGACTGGGACCCCAAAAGGTCAATCGGTTTGATGTCTGAAGGAGATGAGCCCAAGAAGCCGGCGGTCACTCTTAATCCTATTGTTGTACAAATCCATCCATTTGAGGGCGACGTGGTGAATATATCTATACCATTTGAGTTCGAGGCACCTCCTGCAAAAATGGCAAAACCAATTGAGGTGGAGTTCAGGACACCAAAAGCGCCCGCACCGATTGAAGTTACTATGTTGCCTCCAAAGGTGCCCATTCCGGTCACCATGTCAGAAGTAACCCCATTTTAGTCAAATGCCATACGTTGGGTCTACACAGCCGAGGCGATAAGGAAAGGAAAAGCACACACGGGCAAAGCAATTGCCGCGCAACGTATGACTAGAACAGGCAGGTTGTACACACCAAAGCACCTAGCTGAGTCCAGCAAGCAGGCCTCTGGACGTCCCATTGAAACTGGACCGGATGATCTCTAGAGGAAGATACAAGCTAAAGAATATTCATTTGTTGAACAGCTAAACAAGACTCTGGCGCAGATTTCCATCTTGACATTGCTGCAGAGTTCCGAGGCGCATAAAATGCCTTGATGAAGATATTGAGTGAGGCTTATGTCCCGAGCAACATAACAGGAGGAGAGATGGCGATCATGATAGGGCATGTTTTGGAAAGTCACAAAATCACTTTCCACGAGGATGAACTGCCACCAGAAGGGCTTGGCTATAACAAAGCACTACACATCACTATGCAATGTGAAGATCATTTCATCACCAGCATCTTAGTCGACGGAGGTTCTAGCCTCAACATTTGTCCATTGATCACCATCAAGAAGTTGGGCAAAGGATTACATGAGATGGAGCTATTAACGTTAAGGATTTTGATGGTTCTCAGAGGTCCCCCCTCGAGGAGATTAGATTGTGTTTAAAAATGGGGCCCACTTGGTTTGATGTTGATTTTCAAGTCATTGATGTACCGGTGTCATACAACTTACTGCTAGGACGACCCTGGATCCACGCTGCTGGGGCTGTAGAATCAACCTTGCATCAGGCCGTGAAGTTCGAATTGAACCATCAGGAAGTGATCATCCATGGTGATGGTAGCAACCCTATATACAATCGCCAGACCATTCCGATTATCGGAGGCAGAAGAAGAATAGGCGGAGAAACATATCATCATATTGAGCGAGTCAACACAGTGGACAAGGAAAAATGGTGGAGTAACAAGGTCGAGAGCATTCTGAATTGGAATGTGTATGAACCAGGGAAAGGACTTGGTAAGAATCTTCAGGGTATCACCAAAACTATCCAGTTGAAGAAGTGTGGTACTACCTTTGGACTAGGGTACCAGTACACTTGGCAGTTATTCAAAGACTGGTCGGCACCATGGCGCGACCCATATTACCCATTGAAATACCCCATACCTTAGTTGGAGCAGACATTTCATCCAGCTGACACTCTCTACGGGTCAGAAGAAGATGAGGCTCTTGCGGCAATGAAGAACATGTTTCTGGAGGATGACATGGACTGTTGGGTGACTTTCAAAGAGGAAGGGGTGGAAGGCCCTTCCATTCAGGTTGTGAACCGAGGGGAGAACCTCACCAATTGGTCAATTAGGACCACCATCGCCCGAAAATATTAAGTGTAGCAAGGCTGAACAAGCATCATGCATCTTTGTTTTAGTTGTTTTCTTTATTTCCCGCATTGTCTCTACATTCCAAAAGAGCTCCGATGTTTTGAAAATTTATGAATTTAATCAAAAGCATTTCTAGTTTATCAAATATCTCGCTATTCATTATTTTTCTCTGCTATTTACTTTATTTTCCACACAACATTACTATTACGTATCTTGATGATGAACCGACAACTGTAACTTGCAACGAGGCTATGCAACAAAAGGACATTGACTCAGAGGATGATGATATACCAGAATAAGTTGTCAAAGAGGTCAAGAATTTTGAGAATAGACCTAAGTCTAACTTGGATGAAACCGAAGTCGTCAATTTGGGAGATACAGAGAATGTCAAAGAAACGCGCATCAGTGTGCACTTATCACAGACGGAAAAAGAGGAATGTACAAAGTTCTTAAGGGAATATGAGGATATATTTTCATGGTCTTATGACGATATGACTGGTCTCAGCACATCCATCGCCGCCCACAAGTTGCCGACAGACCCTGCATGTCCACCGGTAAAACAGAAGCTCAGAAAATTCAAGCCAGATATGAGTTTAAAAATCAAAGAGGAGGTCACCAAGCAGGTCAAAGCCAGAGTTCTTCAAGTGGTAGACTACCCAACCTGGCTAGCTAACATCGTTCCAGTACCAAAGAAGGATGGGAAAGTCAGAGTCTATGTTGGTTACTGGGATCTCAACCGAGCCAGTCCCAAAGACGATTTCCCCTTGCCAAATATACAATTCTGATCAACAACTGCGCCAAGCATGAGTTGTAGTCATTCGTCGATTGCTTTGTGGGGGTACCATCAGATATGGATGAATGAAGAAGATGCAGAAAAAATGGCGTTTATCACGCCTTGGGGAATGTATTGCTACAGAATGATATCGTTCGGATTGAAGAATGCGGGAGCTACTTATATGAGGGCCATGACTACCCTCTTTCATGACATGATACATAAATAAATTGAGGTATATGTGGAAGACATCATCATTAAGTCCAGGAAGGCTGTAGATCACATGGAGGACCTCCAAAAGTTTTTCAACAGACTAAGGAGGTATAACTTGAAACTGAATCCCGCCAAGTGTGCATTTGGGGACCCTGCGGGAAAGTTGTTGGGATTCATCGTGAGCCGCCAAGGAATAGAGTTGGATCCGTCAATAGTCAAATCTATTCAAGAGTTGACACTGTCAAAGAACAAGAAAGAGGTAATTAGTTTCCTAGGGAGACTCAACTATATCAGCCGGTCCATAGCTCAGTCTACCGTCATCTGCGAACCTATCTTAAAGTTTCTGGAGAAGGATGCCGCCACCAAATGGACCGATGAATGTCAAAAGGCTTTTGACAGGATCAAGGAATACTTGTCCACGCCTCCAGTCCTGGTTCCGCCTGAGCCTGGGAGGCCTTTATTGCTCTATCTCGCAGTTTTGGACGGAGCATTTGGTTATGTCTTGGGACAACATGATGATACAGGGAAAAAGGAGCAAGCTATTTACTACCTCAGCAAGAAATTTACCCCGTACGAGGCTCGGTATTCCTTACTAGAACGCACCTATTGTGCTTTGACCTAGGTATCTTAGAAATTGAGGCATTATTTCTGTGCTTACACTACCTAACTTATATTAAGAATAGATCCACTAAGTATATTCTTCAGAAGCCCATGCCCACTGGCAAGCTCGCCAAGTGGCAAATTTTGTTGAGTGAACTCGACGTTGTATATGTCACCCAGAAGGTAGTTAAAGGACAGGCTTTGGCAGATCATCTCATAGAAAATCCATTTGGAGGGGAGTATGAACCATCGAAGACGTATTTTCCCGATGAGGAAGTAGCTTTCATAGGAGAGGATATTGCAGAATCCTATGACGGTTGGAGGATGTTTTTCGACGGAGCCAAAATTCTAAAAGAGGTTGTATCGGAGCAGTCCTGGTATCGAAAACCGGTCAACATAACCCAGTATCCGCCAAGCTTAGGTTCTCATGCACCAATAATATGGCTGAGTTCGAAGCTTGCATCTTGGGGCTTAAACTGGCCATTGACATGAACATTCAGGAGCTGCTAGTGATTGTAGATTCAGACCTAATCATACACCAGGTTCGAGAAGAATGGGCAACCAAGAATTCTAAGATACTACCTTATCTGCACCACATAAAAGAGTTGAGAAAGAGGTTCAGAAAAACAGAATTCCAGCATGTTCCAAGAATACAGAATGAGTTCGCAGATGCGCTTGCCACTTTATCATCCATGATGCCCCATCCACATACAAACTTCATCGACCCTATCAAGGTCAAGATTCATGATCAACCGACATATTGTGCACGTGTTGAGGAAGAAGCCAACGGAAAACCTTGGTTCCACGACATCAAAGAGTACATGACAACAGGAGAATATCCAGAGCTTGCTAATGATACTCAGAAGTGCACGCTTCGAAGGTTGTCCAATAATTTCTTTCACAACGGAGGAATCCTGTATAGGAGGACCCCCGAGTTAGGACTATTGAGGTGTGTCGATGTGTTAGAAGCAACCAAGCTATTGGAGGAAGTGCACTCAGGGACTTGTGGTCCGCACATGAACGGTTTTGTTCTAGCAAAAAAGATACTCCGAGCATGATATTTCTAGATGACTATGGAGACGGACTGCATTCAGCATGTCCGAATGTGTCACTGCTGTCACATACATGCGGATATGATAAAGGTACCTCCGAATGAGCTCACTGCAACGAGCTCACCATGGCCACTCGCCACCTGGGGAATATATGTTATTGGACCAATCGAGCCTGCCGCATCAAACAGACACATGTTCATCTTAGTGGAAATCGATTACTTCACTAAATGGGTTGAAGCAGCCTCATACAAAGCAGCAACCAAGAAAGTCGTGGCAGACTTTGTCCGAGATCGTATTGTCTATCAGTTCGAGATCCCAGAGTCGATCATCACTGATAATGGTTCCAATCTCAACATCGACTTGATGAATGCGATGTGTAAAACTTTCAAGATCAGGCACAGGAATTCTACAACTTATAGACCTCAGATGAATGGAGCTGTGGAAGCGGCCAACAAGGACATCAAGAAAATACTAAGGAAAATGATCGAAATGTGTAAGCAAGGGCATGAGAAGTTGCCATTCGCTTTATTGGGTTACCGTACTACAGTTCGCACATCAACCGGGGTAACTCCCCGTGAGCACGTGATTTTTTTCCTATATATGAACTACTCCCAAAAAATTCAAAATAAAAGAAATTTTTGTTTGTTCGCAATTGTTGTGAATTTTTGTGTTATTTTTCGTGTATTATTTGCATTTTTTTGTGTGTATTTATTTGTTAATTTAATTAAAAAAATGCAAATATATGTCGCATATGCATTTAGGATTTAATTCTACAATTAGGAGTAACTAGGTTTGTTTTACAAAAATGAAAATCACAAAAATAGGCTTCTTTTGCATTTTTAGCCTTTAATGTCCAAATTGCGTGATTGTGTTTTGATTGTTATTAAATTTTAAATGATGAATATTATTAGGAGTTAATTAGTATCTTAAGATAATTTTGATTTTTATAATTTAATCTTAGCATTTTTATTTTAGTAAAAGAAAAGAGAACAAAAAATAGAAGAAAAATCGGAATTGGGCATTTTCTTCAATTCTAAAACTAGGCTTAAAACACTTCTACCCATCCCAAAACCCCTTAGCCCAACCAACCCCCCCCCCCCCTGATTATTAGATTTTTCATTTTCACTTCCCCAACCCAAAAAACAACCAAAACCCAAGAGACCCAATTTTCTTCCTAGCCGTCACACCTTAGACCCCCCCCCCCCATTCTATCATCTTCCTCGCACCACACACCCCAAAGGACCCCCCTTACCAGTTCCGCCATCCCCAGCAAGCCATGGCTTTCCTCCGTATTCATCACGTCCAAACCACCACCTTCACCAAACGACCACTCCAGCCCTTCACCTTTGCACAGCCAAACGACAACCATCGTCCGCACCTACGAACCAGCGCCATTGACGCCAACAACCAGCCTGCTGCGTTGCTTTATTCTTCCTGAAGCATCCCAGCGAACTGACCAGACCACCACATCGTCACCAGCAGCCCTTCATCGTTCTCCTGCAGCCAGTCAGCCCGCCTCCAGCTCCATCTGGCAGCAGCCACTGTCATGGTTCAGCACCACCAAGCCAACGTGCTTCAGTTCTTCATCTCACGTCCCTCTATACGACCCCCACTGTCCCGTCCAGTTCCACCTCGACCAATTGACCCTAATGTCCGTCGATGTTCCTCCGCCATTCCCGTCCACACATATGTGTGTGTGTGTGTGTGTGTATATATATATATATATATATATATATATATATATATATATATATATATATATATATATATATATATATCTGTGTGTCTGTGTGTGTCTGTGTGTATGTATATATATGTATATGTGTGTGTGTGTGTGTTTATATATATATATGTATATACATATATATATACATATATAGTATGATCGTTGCTAAGTTGGTCGTGGATTCGTCGAGGTTGTTGTTCAAAAAGTTCCGGAAAGATTCGAGTTTATTTTAGGTTTCAAAATTCCCGGGCAGATCTGTTTTTGTTCAAGTTCGTCGTTGTTTCGATCCGGTCAGTTGGTTCAAGTTTCATTTTTGTCCGTGTTTGGTTTAATATTTTCGGATCTAAAATCAATATGTGTTTGATTATGTTCTTGTCCGCTGATTATCATTTTCCTGTTTATTTCTTCAATTTGTTCTTATTTAAAAGAATTTAGTTTTAATATAGAAGTATGTTAGTTTAATAAATCTTTCATCATGGTTGCAATATTGTTAGATTTAATTTGAAGTTTGATTGATTATTGAGTTTAGTGAATTGAATTCGTTTATGATTCTGGTTAAGTCTAAATTTGGAGCCGAGTTAGAAATTTGAATTTGTTTGTTTGATCTGTTTAAGTTTAATTTGAATTTGAGCTTAGTGATTTGAATATACTTGCTTGTTATGTTGTTGAATCTGAAAATATATTAGTTGTTAGAATGTTATTCAGTCAAAATAATTTTTGTTCTTTGTTGTTCATGATTTAGTTTGAATTGTTGTTAAATTTGATTAGGAATTTGGTTATAGCTGTAGTAAGTTGGTGTTTTTTTGATAATTTTGGTGCAGATTGAAGGGGTGGGGTAGAATGGTAAATTCAATAATTTGGGTGTATTTTGGAAATTGATTAAATGTGGGCCCATAATTTTTAATTAAAATAAGAGGGGACAAGACTTGTGTGGAGCATAATGATGTAAAGTAAAAAGAGGATTAATAATGTGGTCCATTGAAAAGAGGAGAACGGCGGGGTCCGTGTTGACTGCTTTTTATTTCATTGGAAATCAAAAATAGTACAGGTAATATTAAAAGGTTAAAAATACATAGTGGAAGAATATTGGGGTGAAAAAGTAAAAAAAAGGTAAAATAATTAGTAATAATAGTAAAAAAGTAAGAAGTTAATAGCAAAAGGTAAAAAGGAAATAGTCTTTCCTTTTGGGTATATAATAGGATTCATTTAACACTAAGAGGGGAGGGAATTTAGAGAGAAAAATATTTTCAGTACTAGAGGTAGAAAGAAAAAAGGCTTTTCAATCTTATGAATTTTTCAGTGTCTGAAAGTTAGAAATTAAAGAAAAGAAAATTTGTTCTTCTTCACTGTTAACAATTTGCATCAACTGTTATTGTTCATTAAAGCTTCAAGCTTCTTTTTCTAGAGTGATAGAAATCGGGAGTTATTTGTTGGCAACTGGATACTTCTTTGTTGGTCTGGTTCATTTTCTAGTATTACTGGTACTCAAGTATAATTGCTTGGGTTTATTCTTGGTTGGTTTTATAATTTGGATGTTCTTGGTTTTCTTGCCTAGTTGCAATCTCCTGGGTTTTCTGCTATTCCCGCTGTTATTGGGCTACTCCCGTGTTGTTGAACTGTTGTCGCTGTGTGTGCGCTGCCATTGCTTCCTACTGATCTTCTTCTTCTTCTTTGTATTCCTATACCAGGTACATCACTTTGAATTACTTTGATGTACGCCTTGAAGATGAAATGAAATGGCAGAAATTTTATGTATTTTGTTATAGTATACTTGTATTTAGTTAAACATTAGTTATATATATTTTCCCGCACGGCATTAGTTAATCTTTGAATCTTGTTAGTGATAAAGATCCGCAAATATTAGGCAAATATAATAGGCCAGTAATTTCATAGAATGAACAGGCTTGAGGTTTAATGTGTGATTCAACGTAGCAAGGCTAAGAATATTAATCTATTAGGTGCGAGTTTGAGCAAGATGAGTTAACGTTTAAGTTTAATAAACTTTTTTTTATAAGCTTTTGTAATTATGGTTAAATCTAGTTTCAAATGGTTGTGAATAATTAATTCTAATAGTTTTTTTTATATAACAATGCGGGTTTTAATCTTGCTCATTTAATTTTTTTTTAATATTAGTTGTCGAATTTTACATTTTTATTTACAAATTTCGAAATTTTATTATTTGTTTTTTAACAAAATTCCTTCCCATTAATATTTGTCTTAATTTAGCAGTTAGTGTATTACATTTTTATTTTCTAGCTCGTAATTAATTAGGATTTGTTTTTCTTTATTCTAGAGAAGAATTAAATAGAAATGTAGTCACTTTACGATATCCTTAAAATAAAGGAGGCGTGCCTCGAATGTGGGGCCCTCAGTAAAGGTTTAATAAATATTTAGAAAAATTGGGAAGGATCGCTTAGGGAATTTCACGACCCTCCCAAAAAATTACAAAGCGCTAGACTCTATTAGGCGCGGCTTTAATAAATTAAATTCCTAAATACGGGTGAGCATTTTATGCAGCCCAAATCCAAATCCTAAAACGTTGGATAGAGTTTGCCTATGATTGCGGGCTCCGGCGGCGCAATCCAAAAGCACACTTTAAACGACGTTCACTTTCTCAAATAAATATATACTAAATAAAAGCGGTAAAAAGTAAAATTGGCACATAGGTTCTTCATGTAATAAAACTGGATAAATAAGCTAAATATGACAGTTGAGCGATCGTGCTAGAACCACGGAACTCGGGAATGCCTAACACCTTCTCCTGGGTTAACAGAATTCCTTATCCAGATTTCTGGTGCACGGACTGTTAAACATAGTCATTCTTTTCCTCGATTCGGGATTAATCTGGTGACTTGGGATACCATATATCTCCCAAGTGGCGACTTTGATTCTTTAAGAAATAATCCTGATTTGATTGTCCTGTAATTGGAAAAACTCCCTTGCGCCCTCGCGGGGGCGGATAAAGGAGATGTGACACTCCCTACATGTTGGTTTATGGTACAGAGGCGGTCATTCCCACCGAGGTAGAAATTCCATCCTTGAGAATCATACAAGAAGCTGAGCTAGATGATACAGAATGGGTCAAGGGTCGCCACGAGCAGTTAGCCCTTATAGATGGAAAAAGAATGAATGTGGTTTTCCACGGTCAGTTATATCATAACAGAATGTCCAGAGCCTTCAACTATAGAGATCGACCAAGGAAGTTCACACTGGGACAGCTGGTGTTGAAGAAGATATTCCCACATCAAGACAAAGCCAAAGGGAAATTCTCTCCCAACTAGCAAGGTCCATACATGGTTCACCGGGTTCTAACTGGAGGAGCCCTTATTCTTGCAGAAATGGATGGAGAAGTTTGGCCAAAACCGATCAACTCAAATGCAGTGAAGAGATACTACATTTAATCAGTATGTGTTTTCTATACGATGTAATATGAACTACGCCTGGCCTAATTCCCATTTAAGAGGGGATACGCAGGAAGCCCTATGGGTTCGGTCACATCCTTAATAAAATCTTGTTTTCCCCCGCACTTGGAACTGGGGCAGAATTTTGAGGAGGACCCTCAAAATTCCGAAGTCAGTTTGTTAGTTCCCGCATCAGCATCAATCCAGTAAACTGGGGCAGAATTTTGAGGAGGACCCTTAAAATTCTGAGGTCGATCCGTTTTCAGTCATTCAGCACCGTCTTCAGCAGCACCGGCCCAGAAAATTGGGGCAAAATTCTGAGGAGGAGCCTCAAAATTCCAAAAACAGCAATGTTGTCGTGCCTTGAACCTCATTGTAGATGTGGTTCATCATAAATCAAATCTATCTTTTCTCTACATATATATATATATATATATATATATATATATATACAGTTGCATCATGATTGCCAAAATTTGTATAAAATCATTTTGATCACCATCGTTCAGCAACGCTACCCCAAATGGTACAAGACGCCACGAGCCGAGGGATGCGAACTAACCTTCCCCCTTTACTAAACTCACGATTTTTCTTTAGATGCAGGAAATCAGAATAGAAATAGGCGATGCATGTGCTTTGCAAAACTGAAATTCCCGAAACCACTACTTACTTCGCAAAGGTTTACTATCTACATTCATCACTTCCCCAGTAGTCATGATATCGCAATCATCTACCAGCTAAGAAAATCACCACCATCCTCTCCTTTATATTTCTGCAGTTTTGCATAAGGAAGGGCAAGCGACAGGGCCGGGCAGACTTTAGTGCTCCCGATACGTTTCCCCCTTCTGATCCCCAGTTGTCCGCTCGGATAAGCCAGGTTTAGAACAAACACCAAGTTTTGAACCTAGAAATATCAACTTCATGTCGGATCCCTAGTAGGAACGCTTATCTACATCGTGTGCAATTTTTTCTTAGGGGACTCAACACGGGGGTTGGGTCCGTCTAGGAATAGCAACCTGAAACAGAAAAGACCATCTTGATGCATCATACTTGTGTTCTGTGCATTTATTTGTTTCGGACCCGGATGTTGACCGGCTTTTGAATCTCAGGAATATTAGAATTTTTTTTTAAAAAAAAAGAGTATTTTATGCCCCAATACTGACAAAACTCTGCCGAAATTTTGAAAATTAAAAAAAAGGAAAATGTTTTATTTTTCATAGTCTGTTTTACTAAAAACAAAGGAAAAATAGAGAAAAAAAAATTCTTTCATTTTTGGAAAATTAATTGATGAAATAGAAAAAGAAAAAAGTCTTTATTTTAGTTTGGAAAAAATCAATTGTTTTATTGTTTGTTGAAAAAAGAAAAGAAAAAAATAGTCCTTAGTTTATCTTGTTTTCAAAAAATAAAAAAGGATAATAGTTTGTCTTTCCATGAAAAATGAATATGAAAAAAAAGTTTTGTTTTTAAAAATAATCTTTTTCTTTATTTTATGAAATGCCCAAAATAAAAATGAAAAGAATCGTACTTTGGAAGTGATTTTGTTATTTACGAAATGCCAAAAATAAAAATGAAAAAGAGCCTTGTTTTGAAAAAGTTTGTTTAATTTGCACGAACTACGCACGGTCTGATTCATGCGGGGCCATGATACATAGGCAATCTACATAAGATTAGACCTCAACTAAAAAATCAGAAAGAAAGAAAGAGAAAAAGACATGATATAAATGGTTAAATTGCCTAGGTACATTGCATTCCAACGTGAAATTGAAATATGTGTTAAAACTGTGACGCTGACAAGTTTGTTGCTTATCAGAAGTTTCAAACCGTTAGCTTGTTAGTACGTACTGACATCGTACCATTATCAGACAAGATCAAAAGGGCACATACCCGAAAGCATGAATGGATCAGACAGCAGCATTGAGTTGGAAAAAATGATAAATTAGATGCTAAAGGAAGTCGTGGAAAAAATGGAATAAATGAGGGTGGAAATGAATGAAATGCAGCTAGCCTTGGCTAGAGTGCCAAAGGGGTCGGAACTACTCGTTACCCCTTTTCTCCAACCAGGACACACGCCTGAATACCCTTCCCCTATCCCCTTAACAAGCTTCCCGGGCCAGCACTACTATCAGGGAAGAGATGCCTATGATCCCCAAGCTCCACCACCCAATCAAAACCCTCCTCCATCAAATGTTCCAATCTTTGTGGCACCTCCCCCAGACCCATTGCATCGATCATCTAGTGAGCCGTTGTTTCAAGCTCACAATGCACAATATTCCCTCCTGAACTCACAGTCAAAGCACCCAAGCCACATACCTATAATCCACACTTTGAGGTCCCGACGGAGACTAAAAAGACGACTAAGATACCAGAGCAGGACGAGGTGATGCAGAAGTTTAAAAGCCTAGAACAATCCTTTAGGAATATGCACAGGATAGGCAACCAGGTCAGCATAGCCTACAAGGATCTATGCCCTTTCTCGGACGTCCAATTACCAGCAGGGTTCAAGATTCCCAAGTTCGATTTATACGAAGGGCATGGCGATCCTATGGCTCACCTACGGGGATTTTGTAGCAAGATGAGGGGAGCAGGAGGAAAAGACGAGCTATTGATAGCTTACTTTGGCCACAGTTTGAGTGGGTCGGTACTGGAGTGGTATATGAGAACAGACCCGAGCCGGTGGTACACCTGGATGATATGGCGCACGCTTTCCCAGGTCACTTCCAATACAATCTCGAGATAGTCTCTGACCGTCTCACATTACTAAGGACTAGGAAGAAGCCTAGAGAAAGCGTCCGTGAATTCGATTTTCGCTTGAGGGAATAAGCAGCCATGGTTGATTCTCCCATGAGAGAGGGGGAAATGGTGGACTACTTCCTACAAATGCTGTATCCAACTTACTTTGGTCACTTGGTGACGACAGTGGGAAAATCCTTCAATGAAGTAGAAAAGATAGGGGTTATGATAGAGGAGGGACTGAAGTCCGATAAAATCCTGAATTACTCGGCGCTTAAGGCAACAACTCAGTCCATTCAGAGCGGCACAAGTGGTGCGCTAGGAAATAAAAAGAGAGGTTGCAACAATAGAGGCAGGTAACTGACCCAGATCTAGAGGTCCTTCCCCTCATGACCAATACAGACCCCATCACCCAAATTACCCGCACACTCCAAATTTTCCTCCACAGCCTTCCTACCCACCGTAAGAACCACACTTCTTCGTCCATCAAGCCCAAACATACACTTAGCCTCCGGCTCACCCGCAATGGTGCACGCCGGCTCCCCAAAACACCTATCCACATCCACAGAATACATATCCACCACCAAGGGCCTACAGGAACCCTTCAGGGCATGGTTTCCGTAGAAATTAGACTTTAAGAAATGAAAAAGGTACAAAGAACATTCACTGAGTTGGGAGAAACCTATACTGCCTTGTTCTACAAACTAAGACAGTTAGGTTTGTTGAGGCCTGTGGATCCCAGATTGCCAAATCCCCTTCCCAAAAATATGGACCACTCGGTAAGCTGTGAATATTGTTCGGGGGCTCCCGGACATGATACCGAGAAGTGTTGGAAGTTGAAACATGCAGTGCAAAATCTTATTGACACCAACAAGATTGAGGTTCAGACACCAGAGGCACCCAATATTAACAAGAACCAATTGCCAGCACACCACGATTCCCACATAATCGAACTAGTACACGAAGGGGGGATTTTAAAGAAACCCTCACAAACAGTGAGGATGGTCCGTTCCGATTCAAAAGAAAAGCCGACCAATGGAGAAGCGGTGGAATAGTTGGAAATGGCAGATGACAAGCCAGTTAGGGTGTTGGGAAAAGGGTCCAGTTGGGCAGATGTACAGTTTGTGGGGCCTAGGGCCAATATCAACAATTTGACGGTTACTCTTCTTCACACCCGGAGGGAGTCTTGGTAGTGGGCTCTGACTTTCTTTCTTGTTGTCTGGATTATTCCAGAGTTGTAATCCAGTTGTTTTGTTTTATTTTGTATTCGACAAAAGTGTGAAACTCTATTATCCCGCATTTTAATAAAGTGAAAGTTTTTCCTTTTTATTTTATTTTAATTTTATTTCTCTTTCTGAACAGTTCTCTTTATACTGGTTCTAATGATATGGCATGCACGGTGGATCTTCAACCCAGTCTAAAAAAAATCAATCTGATTATGAATTAATAATATAAGAAGTAGATTGATGATAATGAGTGGGTCAAAACTCGAATGGAGCGGTTGAGGCAGCCAACAAGAACATAAAGAGGATACTGAGGAAGATGGTAGAAGGGTCCAGACAATGGCATGAGAAATTGCCATTTGCATTGTTGGGTTATCGCATTACTGTTCGCACTTCATTAGGTGCAACTCCTTACTTGTTGGTATACGGAACTGAAGCACTAATACCAGCAGAGTTTGAAATTCCATACCTTCGGATTGTCGTTGAGAACGAGATTGATGATGATGAATGGGCCAAAGCCCGATTGGAACAGCTGAGCTTAATCGATGAAAAAAGATTAGTAGCAGTATGCCATGGCCAGTTGTATCATAAAAGAATGGGAAGAGCATACAATAAGAAGGTGCGCCCCAGGAAATTTGAAGTAGGGCAGCAAGTATTGAAAGGATCCTACCACATCAGATCGAGGCAAAAGGCAAGTTCGCCGCGAATTGGCAGGGGCCATATATTGTGACCCGAGTGTTATCCAATGGCGCTTTGTGTCTAGAGGATGACGAAGGAAGATGAATCGACATGGCTATCAATTCTGATGCAGTCAAGAGATATTATGTGTAATTTCTTTGATTACAATTTTAGTTTGTTTGTTTGTTTGTACTTAGTGTTTATCGGATAATGAAATGACGGAGGCAATTCTTTCTTCTATCCAAACACTTTTAACCTTTGATTTCCCCTTTGAGCCTTACTTATTCTTTCGTACCCCGCTATTGGAATCATTAATAAAAACGAAAAATGAAAAAAAAAAGAAGGAAAATAACAACAACAAAAAAATAAAAAGGAAAGTCACAAGAAAAACAAAGGAATCTTTTCACCTACGTTCGGCCTGATTCCTTAAAGAGGATACGTAGGCGCCTGACAGCTCGGTCATAAGGGAAAAAAATCAAAAATCCCCCAGGAAAGAAAACTGGGGTAGAAGTTAGGTTTTTAAATTTTGGAAAAAAGGTTTTGATTCCAAAAGTTGTAATGTTTTACCCGTCAAGTTATTTTGAATCTTATCTCCTCTTCTTTTAACCCCATATAAAACCCACATTGATGTCCAAAAAGACCTTCCGATCAGCATCCGATAGGTGCCAAGGCAGGCAAATGAAAGCTGAGAAAAACACACTGGTCCCTTACTAAAGGAGGGTCATGAGATGAAATAATTGATAGCCATAAGAATTCCCGACAGAGGGAATCTTACTGGAAACACTCCAATCCCCAGTTGAGAGAAGAAAAATGAGAGAGTCTTATCGGTGAAAACCTTCACAGGCACCATAAGGCGACGTAAGCTGAGATAATAAAAATGAGAGAGTCTTATCGGTGAAAACATTCACATGCACCATAAGGCAACGAGAGCAAAGAGAAAGGAGAGAGTCTTATTAGTGAAAACCCCTCAAAGGGCACTGTGAGGCGACAAGATAAGATTGACGGAAGGGATCTGCATTTTTGCGAAGAGTTGGCACTTGTTTATCCCCAACAAGTGAAGACATCAGAAAGATTGATTGATATAAATAGACTGGGTTGATTAATCCGAAATGCACGACATGATCGTTAGGGTCGGTTATACCACCCAGATAAGTTCCTTTCTTTTCTTTTCCCCAGCGTTTGTTCAGAAAGATTTTCTCCTTTTCTATCTTTTCATTTCTTGTTTGAAAGACTTTTTCCATAAATTTATTTTTGAGAAAGATCTTTCAGAGCTTACTACCAGTTACCAAATTGGTACAAAGAAAATAGGAAGAGGACATGCTAGAAACAAGGAAAAAAGAGGTTTGTTGCAAGGTCGAATAATATGTCAAGGGAAGTATGAACAAAAACAGGAAAACAATAGTTGAGAAAATTGTGGACCAAATTCCAAGAGGGTCCCCAGCAGATCATCGAGATGTAGGAGCATACCCAACAGATTTTTGACCAAGTTCCAAAAGGGTCGGACAACACATAGTGGGGAAGGAAGAAAAGGAAAAATTCATCCCCAGCAAAATAATCCCCAGAAAGCTTTGATAGCGTAATGAAACACAGAGCGGTGAAGGGAGAAAGGGAAAAACCATCCCCAGCAGGAATGGCACGACCACTCACCATGTTTTAAAACTAACAAATTTTCTTTGATTTGAAACAGGAAAAAGAAATCTTATTAATGGCGAAAAACATGCCACAAGGAAGAGCACAAAAACTGGGGCAGAAAATTTTCTGCAATTATCGAAACTTTTCTCGGAGGAACGAGGAAATAAATTCAAGTTTTAAGGGATAGCAAGACAGCACAATTTTAAGAAAAACGGTCGGAGGTAAGATAATTTCAAGTTTTGAACTCGGTAGTTCGCCCGTATAACAGAGGTATACATTTCATTCTTTAAATTTCAAGTTTTGAAGATGGGTCTATCCGCCCTCGAATAGGATATGATGGGTCTATACACCCTCGAATAGGATATGATGGGTCTATCCACCCTCGAATAGGATATTATAGGTTCATCCACCTTTGAATGGGATATTATAAGTTTGTCCGCCTTCGAATAGGATATTATAGGTTTGTCCACCTTCGAATAGGATATTATAGAATCGTCCACCTTCGAATAGGATATTATAGGTTTGTCCGCCTTCGAATAGGATATTGTAGGTTTTTCCGCCTTCGAATAGGATGTGATAGGTTTTTCCACCTTCAAATAGGATTTTTTAGGTTCATCCGCCTTCGAATAGGATATTATTGCTTCATCCACCTTCGAATAGGATAATTTGGGTTCATCCGCTTCGAATAGGATATTTTGGGTTCATCCGCACTCGAATAGGATATATTAGGTTCATCAGCCTTCGAATAGGATATAGGTTTGTCCGCCTTCGAATAGGATATGATTGGTTTGTCCACCTTCGAATAGAATATTATAGGTTTGTCCACCTTCGAATAGGGTATTATAGGTTCATCCACCTTCGAATAGGATATCATAGGTTTATCCACCTTCGAATAGGATATTATAGGTTCATCCGCCTTCGAATAGGATAATTTTAGGTTTATCTTCCTTCGAATAGGATATTTGAAGATATTAGGTTTGTCCGCCCTCATATAGGATATTTTGGTTTCATCCGCCCTCAAATAGGATATACTTGGTTCTATCCGACCTCAAATAGGATAGTGAAGTGAATCCTTCCTCAAAAGGACATATAATTTATTTCGACCCGAATGGTCCTCCTTGTATAAACATTTCCAAAATATATATTTCACAAAATCATGGCCAAATGCATTTTATTTTCAAAGTTGTTGATGAAGTTAGGCGCCCACCTGTATAACAAGGGAATACTTTCATGTCTTTACCAATTAGGCGCCCACCTGTATAATAAGGTAATATTTTTCAGTCTTAACATTTCAGGTCTTGAAATCATTGACCCACCCAAAGGCAGAAGGTTACAACAAAAGATCCCCATCATAGTGAAGGAAGCAGTATCCTCAGGGGACAGAACAAAATGAGGAAAACTTGTGTTCAATAAAGCAAAAGGGCAGTATCAGCCCCCTTAGTTTACGGAAGGAAAAAGCACCAGAAGAAGCACAAGCCGACAAGAAAGCAAGGCAGCAAGAACAAGTTGAAGATAGATAAAATCTTTTGATCCGTAGTCTAGCCTAGCTTCTTGATTTTTCTTTTAGCATGGTGTGATAAGGAGATCAGTAAGCAGTATTAACAACATACAACAACAGTAACAACAAAATTGCAGTCCCCTGGTAGTCCCAGCTACCAAAAAAAATATTTTCGAACTACATTGACCTGATTCCCTTTTATCCAGGGATATGTAGGAAACCTTTGAAGAAAACGTTCGGTCAAATCTTTCAAAAAATGCTTCACACAGATTACTCAAACGGACAAAAATGGCTCGTATCCGCTCACTTTATCTTTGCACGAAAACTCTTCATGTGTACGAGCACAGAGGGGCAGCTGTGAGCACGTGATTTTTGCCCTATATATGAACTACTCCCAAAAAATCAAAATATAAGCAATTTTTTTTGTTCGCAGTTGTTGTGAAATTTTGTGGTAGTTTTCGTGTATTATTTGCATTTTTATGTGCGTGTTTATTTGTTAAATTAATACAAAATACAAAAATATATTGCATTTGAATTTATGATTTAATTCTACAATTAGGAGTAACTATGTTTGTTTTACAAAAATGAAAATCACAAAATAGGCATCTTTCGCATTTTAGCCTTTAATGTCCCAATTGCGTGATTGTGTTTTGATTGTTTTTTAATTTCAAATGATGATTATTATTAGGAGTTAATTAGTATTTAAGATAATTTTGTTTTTATAATTTAATCTAAGCATTTTAATTTTACTAAAAAAAAGAGAACAAAAAAAAAAGAAAGATCGGAATTGGGCCTCTTCTTCAATCCTAAGACTAGGCCTAAAACACTACTACCCAACCCAAAACCCCTTAGCCCAAACTACCCCCCTCCTTTGATTTTCAGATTTTTTATTTTTCACTTCCCCAACAAAAAAAACAACAAAAACCCTAGAGACGTTACACCTTAGACCAACCCCCCCCCCCCATTCTCTCATCTTCCTCGCACCACACCACCCCAAACTACCCCCCTTCCCAGTTCCGCCATCCCCAGCCAGCCATGGCTTCCCTCCGTCTTCATCACGTCCAAACCACCACCTTTCACCAAACGACCACTCCAGCCCTTCACCTTCGCACAGCCAAACGACCACTATCGTCCTCACTTACGAATCAGCGCCATTGACGCAAGCAACCAGCCTATTGCGTTGTCTTCTTCTTCCTGAAGCAGCCCAGCAAACTACCCAGACCACCACATCGTCACCAGCATCCCTTCATCGTTCTCCTCTAGCCAGTCAGCCCGCCTCCAGCTCTGTCTGGCAGCAGCCACTTTCACGCTTCACCACCACCAAGCCAACGTGCTTCAGTTCATCGCCTCACGTCCCTCCATACGACCCCCACTGTCCCGTCCAGTTCCACCTCGACCAAATGACCCTACTGTCCGTCACTGTTCCTCCGCCATTCACGTCCACACATATGTGTATATGTATGTGTGTGTATATATATATATATATATATACATACACACACACACACACACACATATATATATATATATATATACATATATAGTATGATCATTGATAAGTTGGTCGTGGATTCATCGAGGTCATTGTTCAAAACGTTCCGGGCAAATTCGAGTTTATTTTGGGTTTCAAAATTCCCGGGCAGATCTGTATTCGTTCAAGTTCGTCGTTGTTTCGATCCGGTTAGTTGGTTTAAGTTTCATTTTTGTCCGTACGTGCTTCAGTTCATCGCCTCACGTCCCTCCATACGACCCCCACTGTCCCGTCCAGTTCCACCTCGACCAAATGACCCTACTGTCTGTCACTGTTCCTCCGCCATTCACGTCCACACATATGTGTATATGTATGTGTGTGTGTGTATATATATATATATATATATATATATATAAATATATATATATATATATATATATACATATATATATATATATATATACATATATAGTATGATCGTTGATAAGTTGGTCGTGGATTCGTCGAGGTCATTGTTCAAAACGTTCCGGGCAAATTCGAGTTTATTTTGGGTTTCAAAATTCCCAGGCAGATCTGTATTCGTTCAAGTTCGTCGTTGTTTCGATCCGGTTAGTTGGTTTAAGTTTCATTTTTATCCGTATTTTGTTTAATATTTTTCGATCTAAAATCAGTATATGTTTGATTATGTTCTTGTCCGTTGATTATCATTTTCCTGTTTATTTCTTCAGTTTGTTCTTATTTAAAAGAATTTAGTTTTAATATAGAAGTATGTTAGGTTTAATAAATCTTTCATCTTGGTTTCAATATTGTTAGATATAATTTGAAGTTTGATTGATTATTGAGTTTAATGAATTGAATCCGTTTTATTATTCTGATTAAGTCTAAATTTGGATCTTAGTTTGAATATTGAATTTATTTGTTTGATCTGTGTAAGTTTAGTTCGAATTTGAGCTTAGTGATTTGAATATACTTGCTTATTATTGTTGTTGAATCTGAAAATATATTTGTTGTTACAAGTTTTATTCAGTCAAAATAATTTTTGTTCTTTGTTGTTCATTATTTAGTTTGAATTGTTGTTAAATTTGATTAGGAATTTGGTTATAGATGTAGTAACTTGGTGTTTTTTTGATAATTTTGGTGCAGATTGAAGGGGTGGGGTAGAATGGTAATTTCAAATAATTTGGGGGTATTTTGGAAATTGATTAAATGTGGGCCCATAACTTTTAATTAAAATAAGAGGGGACAAGACTTGTGGGGAGCATAACGATGTATAGTAAAAAGAGGATTAATAATGTGGTCCATTGAAAAGAGGAGAACGGTGGGGTCCGTGTTGACTGCTTTTATTTAATTGAAAATCAGAAATAGTACAGGTAATAATAAAAGGTTAAAAATACATAGTGGAAGAATATTGGGGTGAAAAAGTAAAAAAGAGGTAAAATGATTAGTAATAATAGTAAAAAATGAAGAAGTTAATAGCAAAAGGGTAAAAGGAATTAGTATTGCCTTTTGGGTATATAGAAGCATTCATTTAACACTTAGAAGGGAGGGAATTTAGAGAGAAAAATATTTTAGTACTAGTTTGTTTTCTAGTATTACTGGTATCCAAGTATAGTTGCTTGGGTTTTGTTCTTTGTTGGTTTTACAATTTTGAAGTTCTTGGTTTTCTTGCTTGGTTGTAATCTCCTGGGTCTTCTGCTATTCCCGCTGTTACTGGGCTACTCCCGTGTTGTTGAAATGTTGTCGCTGTGTGTTTGCTGCCATTGCTTCCTACTGATCTTCTTCTTCTTTGTATTCCAATACCAGGTACACCACTTTGAATCACTTTGATGTACGCCTTGAAGATGAAATGAAATGGCAGAAATTTATGTATTTAGTTATAGTATACTTGTATTTAGTTAAACATTAGTTATATATATTTTCCCGCTATACATTAGTTAATCTTTGAATCTTGTTAGTAATAAAGATCCGCAAATATAATAGGCCTGTAATTTCATAGAATGAACAGGCTTGAGGTGTTATGTCTGATTTAACGTAGCAAGACTAAGAATATTAATCCATTAGGTGCGAGTTTGAGCAAGATGAGTTAACGTTTAAGTTTAATAAACTTTTTTTTAGTAAGCTTAAGTAATTATGGTTGAATCTAATTTCAAATGGTTGTAAATAATTAATTCCAATAGTTTTTTTATATAACAATGCGGGTTTTAATCTTTCTCTAAATAATTTTTTTTGAATATTAATTGTCGAATTTTACATTTTAATTTACAAATTTCAAATTTTTTTTATTTTTTTACAAAATTCCTTCCCATTAATATTTGTTTTAATTTAGTAGTTAGTGTGTTGCATTTTTATTTTCTAGCTCGTAGTTAATTAGGATTTTTTTTCTTTATTCCTGAGACGAATTTAAATCGAAATGTAGTCAATTTAGGATATCCGTAAAATAAAGGAGGCGTGACTCGCAAAATAAAAATACGCAAAATGCAGGGCCCTCAGTAATGATTTAAAAAATATTTAGAAAAATTAGAAAGGGTCGCTTAGCAAATTTCACGACCCTCCCAAAAGATTACAACGCGCTAGACTCTATCAGGCGCGGCTTAATAAATTACATTCCTAAATACAGGTGAGCATTTTATGCGGCCCAAATCCAAATCCTAAAATGTTGGATAGAGTTTGCCTAGGATTGAGGGCTCCAACGGCGCAATCCGAAAGCACACTTCAAACGACGTTCACTTTCTCAAATAAATATATATTAAATAAAAGCGGTAAAAAGTAAAATTGGCACATAGGTTCTTCATGTAATAAAATTTGATAAATAAGCTAAATATGACAGTTGAGCGATCGTGCTAGAACCACGGAACTCAAGAATGCCTAACACCTTCTCCCGGGTTAACGGAATTCCTTATCCAGATTTCTTGTGCGCGAACTATTAAATAGAGTCATGATTTTCCTCGATTTGGAATTAAACCGGTGACTTGGGACACCGATTCTTTAATAAATAATCCCGTATCGATTGTCCTTTAATTGGAAAAACTCCCTTGCGCCCTCGCGGGGCAGGAAAAAGGAGGTGTGACACTCCCTACATGCTGGTTTATGGTACAAAGGCGGTCATTCCCGTCGAGGTAGAAATTCCATCCTTGAGAATCATACAAGAAGTTGAGCTAGATGACACAGAATGGGTCAAGGGTCGCTACGAGCAGTTAGCCCTTATAGATAGAAAAAGAATGAATGCGGTTATCCACGGTCAGTTATATCATAACAGAATGTCCAGAGCCTTCAAAAAGAATTCGACCAAGGAAGATCACACCGGGACAACAGGTGTTAAAGAAGATATTCCCACATCAAGACGAAGCCAAAGGGAAATTCTCTCCCAACTGGCAAGGTCCGTACATGGTTCATCGGGTTCTAACTAGAGGAGCCCTTACTCTTGTAGAAATGGACAGAGAAGTTTGGCCAAAACCGATTAATTCAGAAACAGTGAAGAGATACTACATTTAATCAGTATTCTTTTTCTTTAGATGTAATTTGAACTACGCATGACGTGATTCTCGTTTAAGAGGGGATACGTAGGCAGCCATATGGGTTCGGTCACATCTTTAATAAAATTCCATTTTCCCCTGCACTTGGAACTGGGGCAGAATTTTGAGGAGGGCCCTCAAAATTCCGAAGTCAGTTTGTTAATTCTCGCATCAGCATCAACCCAACAACTGGGGCGGAAATGAGGACCCTCAAAATTCTGAGGGCGATCCGTTTTCAGCCATTCAGCACCGCCATCAGCAGTGCTAGCCTAGAAAACTAGGGCAGAATTTTGAGGAGGACCCTCAAGCTTCCGGAACCAGCAAGGTTGCCGTGCCTTGAACCACGTTGCAGTTGTGGTTCATCATAAAACAAAACTATCTTTTCTCTACTTATATATATATATACATTTGCATCATGATTGCCAAAAATTTGCATAGAATCATTTGGATCACCATTGTTCAACAACGCTACCCCAAATAGTACAAGACGCCACGAGCCGAGGGATGCAAACTAACCTTCCCCCTTTACAAAACTCACGATTTTTATGTGCTTTACAAAACTGAATTTCCCGAAACCACTACTTACTTCGCAAAGGTTTACTATCTACATTCAACACTTCCCCAGCAGTCATGATATCGCAATCATCTACCAGCTAAGAAAATCACCACCATCCTCTCCTTTATATTTCTTCATTTTTGCATAAGGCTATTCTCTGCCTCCCAAGGTTAAGCTCTACCTCCATCGTGCATAAGGCTATTCTCTGCCTTTCGAGACAAAGCCCTGTCTCCATTTTCTTTTCTACATAAGGCTATCCTCTGCCTTCCGAGGTTAAGCTCTACCTCCATCCTGCATAAGGCTATTCTCTGCCTTTCGAGACTAAGCCCTGTCTCCATCTTGCATTGTATAAGGATATTATCTGCCTTCCGAGTTTAAGCTCTACCTTCATCATGCATAAAGCTATTCTCTGCCTTTCGAGACTAAACTCTGTCTCCATTATGTATTGCATAAGGCTATTCTCTGCCTTCCGAGGTTAAGCTCTACCTCAATCCTGCATAAGGCTATTCTCTGCCTTTCGAGACAAGCCCTCTCCATCTGCATTTTTGCATAAGGCTATTCTCTGCCTTCCGAGGCTAAGCTCTGCCTCCATTTTTGCATAAGGCTATTCTCTGCCTTTCGAGGCTAAGCTCTGCCTTCATCCTGCATAAGGCTATTCTCTTCCTTTCGAGACTAAGCTTTGTCTCCATCTGCATTTTTGCATAATTTTATTCTCTGCCTTTCGAGGCTAAGCTCTGCCTTCATCCTGCATAAGCTATTCTTTGCCTTTTGAGACTAAGCTCTATCTCCATCTGCATTTGTGCATAAGGCTATTCTCTGCCTTTCGAGGCTAAGCTCTGCCTCCATCCTGCATAAGGATATTCTCTGCCTTTCGATACTAAGCTCTGTCTCCATCTGCATCCTGCATAAGGCTATTCTCTGCCTTCGAGACTAAGTTCTATCTCCATCCTGCATTGCATAAGGCTATTCTCTGCCTTCCAAGGTTAAGCTCTACCTCTTTTATTTTTTACATTTGACGGAAAGATCGCCACCCTGTTTCATTTGGCTTAAATATCGCCGCTTTGCATTTTAAATTCCTTCTTGGCCGAAAGATCTCCACCCCTTGCATTCATTCGGCTGAAATATTGCCACCTTTTCATGGGCTGAAACATCGCCAACTTATTCGTAGGCGTCATAGTTTGGAGGCACCATCTGCATCGCCTGAGAACACCATTTCATGGCCTGCGAACCTTTACTTTTATGCTCTTCATAGCCCAGGATGTCATAGTTTGAGGAAACCATCCTAATCGTCCGAAGACGGCATCCATGGTCCAATGGGAACTTGCATCATGTTTAAATTATGCAATATATGCGCACATAGTTCATTTGCAGGTACACCGGCTGGCACGGCCACCTCAGCAGGAGCGGTCCTGCTCTAGTTCTCTGCAGCTCGTCCGATCTCCGAACCTTTTGACGAGTCTCAACCCCAGTTGCATCCGCCTTTTCCAAATTTTCATCGGCATATCCCGCCAATGGTTCCTGAACTACATACGGCCTGATTCCTGTAAAACCAAGCATATGTAGGCAGCTCAGAAGCCAGAGCACGGTAAAAATTCTCTTACAGTCGCCGTCTTTGGTCAAAGTTGGCCATCTTGTCTTTACCTGACAATTCTTAATCCTCCTTGGGTAAAGAGGGGCAGCTGTTGATACTTAATTTTCCCCATATACTTCTATTCTCAAAATACTCCCAAAATAGCATGTAGATGCATATATAAGCATTCACAAAGGGTTTGGTATTTTTTCGCATTTTTTAAAGATTTTTAAAATCAATTTATGACTTATTTTGCACTATAAAATCCAATCTTTAGTCCCAAAACTTAGTGTTTTGTGAGTAATGTATTTTATTCTCTCATTTAAATAAAAATATGTTTTACATGATTTTACAAGATCAGTAGGTATTTCTAAATTAAAATTGCATAAAATTGTAATTTTAGCCTATTTTTCGATTTAATAAGTATTTTAACTACAAAATCGTTCTTAACATTTTTATTAACACTTATATATATTTTTATTAACTCGGTATTTTAATTGGATTTTTACAACATCACTTACTATTTTTAAAATTAAAATTAGAGAAAATTGGCTATTTAAATCATAGCCCTTTGTTATTTCAATTCTAGCCTAAATCAGCCCCCAATTTAAACCCCAATTACATTACCCAATTTGTAAATTGCCCGTCCCGACCCTGTTTAAATTAACTCGCATGTTCCCTCACTTAAAATCATGGTCGTTGATAATTTAGATCAACGTCCCACGTTACACCTGCCTTAATTAAACCCAAAACACCCCCAAACCCTAACCATTCTCTCATTTCAGCCGCCCTTGCATCCCCTTACCCCCAAATTATCTCTAGCCCCTTTTGAACCCTAGCCTGCTCCGTCTCCGTTGCACCGGCGATTATGGCTTCCCAAGCCTTAAAACACCTATATCCACCACTCCTCACCTCCTATGGCTCTTGGATTCGAAGATCGAAACCCTATCTCGAAGGCCATCAACCCAGAGGTCCTTCGACTTGAGTTTTGCAGCCGTGTCCGGCCTTTTTACGGCAAGCCTTGAGGTTGTGAGTCCTTCGTCGACTCCGAACCAGTCCGTTCCAGGCTTTCTCGTTTCTCCATGGTTCTTTCTCTGAAACCCTTAATTTTCGATGTTTTCTATGTGTTTATCTTTACGATCTTCTCTAGATCCCAGTTATCTTCTAAAGTTTCAAAGTATTTCTCATATTTTCTTTGCCGATTTTGTTTCAAACTGTTCGTCTTCTTAAAATCTAGGGTTTCTCTGATTTCTTTGATTTTTTTTATTGCTTTGCCTTATCTGCTCTACTGTATTTTCTTCTAGTTCTTACTGTGATTTCTGAGTGCTTTCTACTATGGCTCCTAGGTATTTTACTTTACATTGTTGTTTCTAGGGTTTCCGAGTTAATATGTTCACTGGTTCTCTGTTCTTCATTATGTTTTCCTTCCTGGGTTCATCTTCTTCTATGTTCTTCTCTACACTCTACATGTGACAAAAACTCTAAGTGTTAAGGATTTTTTCGCTTCTCTCTGTGTACTTACTCGCTTCATGTTCAAACCCTAGCCGCCTCTAATTTTTACTTGTGTGCTTCTGCTACATGATTTGTTCTATAATTCCAGTTTTGCACGTTTGAATCTATGCACCTTTATATAGTCACATTTTTCCCTTTTCTGAACAACCCTAATTTTGGGGAAAATCGATTTCTTATAGCTTGTTTGATTCTCTAATTTGGACCTGCTCTTTGACTAAGTTCAAAATCAATCAGTATCTCAATTCCGTGATTCTCTAGGTGATTAACTTTCCTTATGTGTTAAAAGTGTGAATTTCAAACCCCTTTTATACGAACTTGTCCTGTATTTTGTGACTTGTACTTGATTTTCTTTCCAAAAATAAACTGAGGTTTATTTAGCTCAAGTCGGTTCCTTAATTAGTGAAAAACCTTTCCCTAATTCATTGTAATTGATACTGAGATTATTTTTTTCCCTTAGTGCTGCTTATTTTCAAGCTATGAATATCCTCCATCTCTTCTCATTCAAACACACACAGTTACACAAACGATCCTCACTTTTACTCACTAAAAACTCTATCTTCTCTCCTATTCTTCTCTGTTACTTGTTCTATTGCTGGAGTTTAGCCGGCTGAAAGCCAAGGCTAAATTATAAAGTCTCATCTACTTTACTTGCTTTACTACACAAGTTTGTAACTGGTAGGCTCTTATTTTATACTATCAACCTCCAATTTACCTGTTTACTTAACCATTTCCCTTGTCTATTTACGATTTTAGTTTAAGTTCAATATGTCTAATCCCTTTCCCCATTTCCCTCATCTGTTTATGATTTCAGTTTAAGTTCAACATGCTTAATCCCCTTCCCCATTTCCCTTGTCTGTTTATGATTTCAGTTTAAGTTCATACATGCTTAACCCCTTTCCCCTTTTCCCTTGTCTGTTTATGATTTCAGTTTAAGTTCAGCATGCTTAACCCTCTTTTTACCCTTTCCCTTCTCCATTTATTGTTCATTATTATGGTTTAAGTTCCTGTACATCCCTTTCCCTCTAATCCCTTTAGTTAATTCTGTTTATTTCAAGTGTTCTTATGTGATCCCCCGTCCATTAACCCCTGTATATATGTGAGATATGTTTTACGCTAGGGTGGTATCTCATTGCCACTCCTAATTTAGAACTAAGGTTATTATCAGCCTATACTCAAAGTAATCACATTCCCTTAATCCCCATATTATGTCTGAGCTTTGACACAAGCCTGTTGGTGTCCTAATCACCATACAAGACCAAGTCTGACTTGTTTGCAAGTCTGCTCTTGCCTGTTGAACCATGTAAGAGGTTAGGGGTGTGCCAGTCTCACTTTATGGCTAGGTATGACCACCTCTTGTTGGTGTTCCTCTAATTCCTCAATTTCACACTTATTCCTAGTTCTTTAAGTCCTACTCTCATTTGGTAAGCCATGCTTAGGGACCCTGGAGTCTCCTGTGAACTTGGATGCCTTAGGGCTGGTAATTCCACACTTGCATTACTCTAATTTCTTAGAGTGTAAGAATTGTCTGGGTTTCCATGAAAGCCTTTGGAACTTTGAAACACTCCAAGGAGAAAGCCTCGGATTTGCGAGCCCGGATTTGGTAAAAGACATATGTTGGATATTAAAGTTGCTTTGCGCAACTTCGGGCCCGTTGTAGTTATTGATGTATTTATTTTATTTCTGTCAATTTTTTTCTATCCAGATTTTATAAGTAATTTGTATAAAAGAACTCGGGGATATAGTGAAAAGGGATATGGGTGGTTTTACTTTAGTGCATCAATTCAATGGTAGAAAGCATGCCTATAGGTTTACTTTATTGCAATATTATATAGAAAGCATGCCTATAGGCTCTCCATGCTGCATTTACTATAGATACCATGTCTGTAAGGATTTACATTACTACATTAATATCATATAGGTACCGTGTCTATAAGGCTTTTCATTATTGCATCAATCTCATGATAGAAACCATAGCTATATGGCTTGCAAATAACATCTCACATAGAAACCATGCCTATAAGTTTAATGTCATATCTCATGCTTATAAGTTTCAACATTGCATCTCGCCTAGAAAGACATTCCTATAGGAAATGTATAAAACGCTAGCCAAACAGTAGGTCGTCTAAACTTGTAAAGCAGTAACAAAAAGGGTCGGTGTGCAGGTTATAAGGTCCAAACTCGCCCAGTACTTAAAACATTTTAGTGCAGTTGCCCCAAATCTGTTTACTTTTAAATCGGGCCTAGGTCTGCCCTTTTACACTACTCTACTAAGTCTGCAGTTTTGAACTACTTTATCTGCCTAAGTTTAATACTTTAATGCACTTTTGAAAACTTTCTACTTGCATCCTTATTACTCAAACATTCCGGCTAAATTGTAAGCCATTTCTAAACCTTGCTGCAACTTCAACTCTCTTTTCAATAGACCTATGTCTGAAACTAATGTTCTCTAAGATTAACTGATTTTCAAAAAAAACTGTCAATTCCTAGAACGGGCCCGGGGGGCGCGAAGTATATTTTCTATCCAACTTTTATGTGTTAAACTAATCTGTCCACTCTTCTAACCTCTTTTAAAGACCAAATCAGTATTTGAAGTCATGCTAAACTAGTAGTTGTTATGTTATGGGGTTTTATCTGAGCCTTTGATTGTCTTATATGCATACCTCTTATGTGTTATTTGTTTTGCTTGTCGTTCTAGTATTTTACCTTTTAAAACTCCATATATATCCTATCTTTCTCTCCCCCCCCCCCCCCCTCTTAGGATTAGAAGTCCTAATACCCCATGGCTAACAGGTTGGGACGGGTATTAGCATGCAATAAGTAAATGATACCAACGCGTTTCAATACCTTAACGGGGAGGGAATGGTAGAGTATGGAGATGATGACCGGGGCATTAATGCCATATGCGACCCCTCTTTGAGGAGTGTGTGCGGGTTGTACCAATGTGATCCATATAATAGTCAAACCTAAGATCCCCTTTCCTTTGCTTGCTTTATTTAAACATTTTCCTAAAGTAATGCTTTCTTTTCAAATCCATTCTCTCTTCTACTTTATTTAATTTATGCCTTTCCCTTTTCAAAATTCCTAAGTTGTCCAAATGTTTATATGTGAATCTTTTCTGTCTACTTGCTTCATCTCTTCATAAAGTCACATTAGCACGGTCGGGAACCAGTGGATCTTGAGGGTGCCTAACACCTTCCCCTCGAGATAATCTCAAGACCTTACCCGAACTCTGGTTTTCTTTAAAAATACTCCACTCATTTTTAAAAGTGTCCTAATGCACTATAATCATTAGGTGACGACTCTTAAAATTTCATAACCCAATTCCCAAATGGGAATGAGAGTTGTTTTTCCTATATTATCGTAAAACCCAATTTCGCTTTTGAAAAAGGGGGTATCGACAGTTAGTTGATGGCATTCTTGCTGAAAAATCATTCCTACATATTGCTTTGTTTGTTACTGGCTTCCCCAAACTGTCCATGAAATGCTTGACCTTCTGACTAACTTTTAAATTTCCCAACCCCTGACAACCCCGATGTTTTGTACCCGTGCTGTTGTTTCATACCTCTGGCCCTCTTTCTGAACCTTTACATTTTCCACGATATTTCCAATCATTCCACCGATGAAACTTCCAGTGATTCCCCACACTCCACTTTACATCATGTTGTTGTTGACAAGCTCTGACCACATTGCGCTTTGCCATTTTCAGAAGCTGGTAGTGAGCTTTGAGATTCATTGAGCAAAACAGACAATGAAATTGTTAGAATATGTAAATAGTAGTAAAATAACCCTAATCCAATATGTATGAGGAGTAGGATACGTTATGTGTATATATATGGCTCATAGTATCATGTTTATCAATATATCATATTTTTCTCTCGTGCTTTCTCACATGGTATCAGAGCCATTGGTGAAATAATTATCTTTGTGTTTCATTCCAACGACATCCGGGAAGAAATCAGTCGTCACCGTGCAATTTTCCGGTGACCTAAGTGACTTTTACATCAAAGTCATTATTTATCAGTTTTGTGCAAAATCCAAAACCACCATAAGGTCCGCGAGAGAATTCCTACCAAACCCTAGAAAACGTCACCTGAAAACACCCACCCACGCGTTTGTCCCACGCGCTGGCGCGTGAGGTGCCTTCCAGCCATATTTTAAAATTTTTTTCTTCAGACAGCCTGTTCGCCTGGTGTTTCCAAGACTAACCATATTTTTACTTTTTAGTTCTGACCACTTTGAATTTTTTTCAGCATCTACAGTGATTTTTTCCGGCACCTACAGTAATTTTCCGGCAAAAACAATATTTCCTTCATCTGTTTCAGCAAGTTTTCACGATGTCTTTGGGAGAAGATCGATGCTCAATTATGCAGTATTTTATGGCGATCTATTGATTCCAAGTTGATGCCCTTGGGAAAAGGCTCGTACTTTATACACTAATGACATATCTCGTTTCTATGGTGTGATATCGCGGATGACAAAACTAAAGAAACAGGAATTAGATATGTCTACTTACTTGGGACAAGAATAGGCAGTTATGGAGGAATTTGAGACGTTGATGCCAGTTTCTGCTAACATTGCAAAGAAGCAAGAGCAACAACAAAAGTTGTTTCTAGTTTTTACTCTTGGTGGGCTTCCTAATGATCTCGACTCAGTACGCGATCAGATTTTGGCTAGTCCGACTGTCCCCACATTTGATGAATTATTCTCTCAATTACTTCGCCTTGCAGCAGCACCAAGTCACCTAGTGAGTTCATCACAGACACTTGATTCATCTATCCTCGTATCCCAATCAGTGGACAATCGGGCATCTCATACTATGGAGAATAGACGAGGAGGATGTTGTTTTGGAAGATACCCAAGTGTTGTTATTGTCATAAACTTGGTCACACTCGTGACGTGTGCTATTCTTTTCATGGTCGACAACCCAAAAATGCGTATGTGGCTCAGACCGAGCCTACAGGTAACCAAGGATTTTTTGTATCTGAAGGGGAGTATAATGAGTTCCTTAAATATCGAGCAAGTAAGCAGACATCTCCACAAGTAGCCTATGTTGCTCAGACTGATACTTCTTGCTGGTAATTCTTTTGCTTGTGTTTACCAGTCTAGTCCTCTTGAACAATGGTTTGTGGACTCAGCTACTTCTGATCATATCTCTGGTAATAGATCCCTTTTGTCAAATATTGCGTATTCACAGTTTCTTCCCAACATTACTTTAGCCAATGGGTCTCAAACTAAAGCAAAAGGAGTTGGACAAGCGAATCCCCTACCCTCTGTCACTCTAGATTCCGTTCTTTATGTCCTTGGCTGTCCTTTTAATCTTGCATCTGTTAGTCATTTGACTCATGCCCTCCATTGCGGTATATATTTTATTGATGATTCTTTTATTATGCAGGACCGTAGTACGGGACAGACGATTGGAACAGGACTTGAATCAGAAGGATTCTACTACCTTATCTCAATAAAATCCTCCAAGGCCTGTCTAGTTGCAGATCCTCAGACCTACTTCACAGTCGTTTAGGACATCCTAGCTTGTCCAAGCTTCAGAAGATGGTGCCTAGTTTGTCTAGTTTATCCACATTAGAGTGTGAGTCATGTCAGCTCGAGAAACATACCCGAGCCTCCTTTCCTCGTAGTATTGAGAGTCGTGCAGAGTCTATTTTTTCTTTAGTTCATTCGGATATATGGGGTCCTAGTAGAGTCCGTTCAACCTTGGGATTTCGTTTGTTAGTTTCATTGATGATCATTCAAGATGTACTTGGATTTTCTTAATGAAAGATCGTTCTGGGTTGCTTTCTATATTCCAGAATTTTTTGTGCTGAAATTAAAAATCAATTTGGTGTTTCTATTCGCACTTTTTGCACTGACAATGCCTTAGAATATTTATCCTCTCAATTTCAGCGGTTTATGACTTCTCAAGGAATTATTCATCAGACCTCTTGTCCTTATACCCCTCAGCAAAATGGGGTTGCAGAGAGAAAAAATAGGCACATTATTGAGACTGCTCGCACACTTCTCCTTGAATCTCATGTTCCGCTGCATTTTTGGGGCGATGTAGTTCTTACATCTTGTTATTTGGTTAATCGGATGCCTTCATCTCCCATCCAGAATCAGATTCCGTATGAGGTATTGTTTCTCCAGTCACCCTTATACTCTGTTCCCCCTCGTGTTTTTGGGAGCACTTGTTTCGTTCATAACTTAGCCCCTAGGAAAGATAAATTTGCTCCTCCTGCTCTCAACTGTGTCTTCCTTGGTTATTCTCGTGTCCAGAAGGGCTATCTTTGTTATTCACCTGATCTTCGTAGGTACCTTATGTCAGCTGATGTCACATTTTTCGAGTCTAAACCTTTATTTACCTCTTCTGACAATTCTGACCATCTTGATATATCGGAGGTTTTACCTATTCCGGCCTTTAGGGATTCTACTATAGCTCCTCATACACCTTCCGCTACAGAAGTCTTACCCATTCCAACCGTTGGAGAATCTAGTGTGGCTCCTCCTAAACTCCCTGCCACGAAAACTTCACTCTTGACATATCATCGTCGTCCTCGCCCAGCATCCGACCCGGTTGATTCACGTCCTGCACCTGACCCTGCTCCTACTGCAGACTTGTCTCTTCCGATTGCACTTCGGAAAGGTATACGGACCACCCTTAATCCTAATCCCATTATATCGGTTTAAGTTATCATCGTTTGTCATCACTCTATTATGCTTTTCTATCTTCTTTGTCCTCTGTTTCCATCCCTAAGTCTACATATGAAGCATTGTCTCATCCAGGGTAGCGACAGACTATGACTGACGAGATGTCTGCTTTACATACGAGTGGTACTTGGAAGCTCGTCCCTCTTCCTTCAAGTAAATCTACTGTTGGTTGTCGTTGGGTGTATGCAGTCAAGGTTGGTCAAGATGGTAAGGTTGATCGTCTTAAGGCTTGTCTTGTTGCCAAGGGATATACTCAGATATTTGGGCTTGATTACAGTGATACCTTCTCTCCCATGGCTAAGATAGCATCAGTCCGCCTTTTTCTATCCATGGTTGTTGTTCGCCATTGGCCCCTGTATCTGCTGGACATGAAAAATGCATTTTTACACGGTGACCTTGAGAATGAAGTTTATATGGAGCAACCACCTGGGTTTGTCACTCAGGAGGAGTCTCCTGGCCTTGTATGTCGCTTGCGCCGGTCACTATATGGTCTAAAGCAGTCTCCTCGAGCCTGGTTTGGTAAGTTTAGCACAATTATCCAGGACTTTGGCATGACTCGGAGTGAAGCTGAACACTTTGTATTCTATTGGCATTCTGATTCGAGTCTGTGTATTTATCTGGTGGTCTATGTTGACGATATTGTTATTACCGGCAATGACCAGGATGGTATTACTAAATTGAAGCAACATCTCTTTCAACACTTTCAGACTAAGGATCTGGGCACACTAAAGTATTTTCCGGGTATTGAGGTCGCTCAGTCTAGTTCAGGTATTGTGATCTCACAACGGAAGTATGCCTTAGATATTCTTGAAGAGACAGGAATGACAGGTTGTAGACATGTTGACACACCGATGGATCCGAATTCTAAACTTCTTCCAGGACAGGGGCTCTTAACGATCCTATAAGATATAGGTGGTTAGTTGGTAAATTAAATTATCTTACAGTGACAAGACCTTACATTTCCTTTCCTGTGAGTGTTGTGAGCCAGTTTATGGGTTCTCCATGTGATAGTCATTGGGATGCAGTTGTTTGCATTCTTCGGTATATAAAATAAACTCCACGTGAAGGTAAATTGTTTGAGGATCGAGGCCATGAGCACATCGTTGGATACTCCGATGTTGATTGGGAAGGATCGCCTTCTGACAAACATTCTACTTCTGGATATTGTGTCTTACTAGGAGGAAATTTAGTATCTTGGAAAAGCAAGAAACAGAATGTGGTTGCTCGGTCTAGTGCAAAAGCATAATATCGAGCAATAGCTATGGCGACATGTGAGCTAGCTTGGATCAAACAGTTGCTCAAAGAGCTGAAATTTGGTGATATTAATCAGATGGGACTTGTGTGTGATAATCAAGCTGCTCTTCATATTGCGTCAAATCCAGTGTTCCATGAGAGAACTAAGCACATTGAGATTGACTGTCACTTTGTCAGAGAAAAGATACTCTAGCGAGATATTGCTACAAAGTTTGTAAAGTCAATATGATCAGCTTGCAGACATTTTCACAAAGTCCCTCACTGGTCCTCGTATTAACTACATATGTAACAAGCTCGGTACATATGATTTATATGCACCAGCTTGAGGGGGAGTGTTAAATAGTAGTGAAATAACCCAAATCCAATATGTATTAGTAGTAGGATAGGTTATGTGTATATATAGGGCTCATTGTATCATGTTTAATATCAATATGTCATATTTTTCTCCTGTACTTTCTCACAGAAATATTTTAGACAGATAAAACCCCCAAAAGAAAATGAAATTCAATGATTTATGAGTCAAGGATAAGAAGAATCCAAAATCGAATGACTGTTAAAAAGAGAAGGAAAAGAAACTTATCTGACCGAAACAGCTGGCATCAATAGTCATGACATGCATTTCAGACTAACTAGCCCAATATGTCCAACTAACCAGCTTTCAATTGGCATACCTCGCTGCCCTAAAATTTCCATCACCTGATTACTTTACCCAAACCTTAACCCTGTTCATTCCTGCGGTGCCTCGAAAAAGTTTTCCACCAACAGATCTTTATCAATTATCCATTTTTCAACTCACTTTCGCCTCAAGGTGCCCGTGAGGGTTTTCACATATAAGTCTCTCTCTTTTTATTTCTCTCAACTCCCGTTGCCTTACGGTGCCCGTAAGGTTTTCACCAATAAGACTCTCTTATTTTTCTTTTTATTTTTCTTGCATGAACCATAATGTTGCCCCAGTCATAAATTACCTCTACCTGCTCGACTTGGTATTTCACAAAGACTAATCGGAAGGACTTTCTTTGGACCATAATGTGTCTTTTGGATGAGGTTAGAAAAAAAAGGATATAAAAGTCTCAAAACAATTTCAAAATAATTAGAATTATAACTTTCGGAATCCAATTTCTTTCAACAATCAAAACTTCTGTCCCTGTTTCATGCAAGGGGACTTTTGGAATTTTATGTTGGTATGATTGACCCTCAAATAGGATGCCTACGTACCCTTTCGGGATCAAGTCAAATGGAGTTCACGTCAGAAAAACTACTTCATTGTGATTTTCTTTCTCTTCTTTTTTTCCATCTATTTCCAATTCATTTCTTTTTCTTTTATTTTCTTCTCCTTTCTTTTCTTTTCCTCTTCTTCTTCTTTCATTTTTCTTTACCTCCTTCTTTTCCTTTTCCTTCCTTCTTTTCATTTACTTATTTTCAGCACTTGCATTTTTTAATTGTGCCATTGATTCTAAAAGAGGGGTGTGAAAGAAAATAAATAAGGCTCAAAGGGGGTGACAAAAGGATGAGTGCTTAGATAGCAGAAAAAAATCCCTTCGTTATTTCAAACTTCAAAATATTTCAAGTACAAACAAGTATCTCTTGACCGCATCGGAATCGATGGTCATTTCTACACATTTTTCCTCCACATCTGTTAGATATAATGTACCATTAGACAACACTCTGGTTACAACAAATGGCCCCTACTGGTTTGGGGCAAATTTTGCTTTTGTTTCAGCCTGAGCCTCATGGTCATCCCATGAGCCTCATGGTCATCCCAAGTATACCACCTACCATGGTCCTGACGTGTATACCATTCCAAAGCAGAACCACTCAGACTTTGGCTGAGGTACGCCATCAGTAACTCATCCTTTCCACCGGCCCTTCTCATTTTGCTGCAGAATCCCCATAGGTGGTCTACCGAATCACCATGACCATCATACAGATTGAACTTTGGCATTATGAACCCTGCGAGTAAGTGAACATCCGGGAATAGAAACAGATCTGTATAGGAAACATTGACTTGGCCACCGAACCTTTTCATGTTCCTGAACGACTGCTCCGACCTTTTTACTTTTTGAATCATCTCATCCTACTCCCGGGTTTGTAAGCAGCTTTTCAGTACCGGGAGCTCAAAAGAGGGGTGTACGAATATGGTTCAGGAACCTTAAAGGTAGGCTTATGATGGTAATATTGATTGTCGTGAGCCTAAAACACGTCGCTCACTGGAGGATCATTGCAGTGTGGCAGGTGGAGGTACCACAAACACAGGGGTGATTGGTAGATGAGGGTTTTGTTTGGGTTCTAGAGCTTGGGAAGAGTGTGAGGTGGTACCATAACTCTGTTGGTAGAACGGGAAAGCTGGAGATGAATTCACAGTAGGAGGCTCCTAAGACTGAGCCAGAGGTGGGATGTAGGCTGGATTGGCAGGATAAACTGGCGTCGGCTGACCCCTAGACCAAACATGATGCATTTCAGCCATTTGTTCCCTCAACTTATGCATTTATTCCCTCATTGAATTAACATCCACCACCTATACCTCTTTTGGCAGGTCCACAATACTGGTATCGAATTCCTAGCCTGTCATTTTCAGCTTGTTTTTTTATCGGGTATTGTCGGAATGCGTTGCCAGAATGCCAAACAACTAATCACCTGCCTGGACTCAACATCAACAACAACTTGGTTAACGGTTAAGCCATTAGAAAATTTGATAACTAGACGTTGGGAGTGATTTCACCTAAGCAGTTAACGGATTCTATTATGCATTTGCTCGACTGCTTGCGTCATCCCGGCTTTTATTTCTAATGGCAACTTTCTTTCTTTTTGTTTCAGTTTTTCGTTCTTCTTTTCTTTTCTTGCTTTTTTCTTTCTTTCTCTGTTTCCTTCTTAATTCTTGCCTTTGTTTTCTGTTTGTTTCGGTTCTCTCGCTCCCTTGATTTCTTTGCTCTCTTTTTCTTTCTTGTTTTTTTCGCTCTTTTCTTTTTCCTTTTTCGCCTCTCTTGTTTTTCTTCTTATTTTCTTTTCCTTTTTCATTTAGTTACGGTCGAATCCTATGAAGATTGCCTACATATCATGACCCCGCATGAATTAGACCGGGCGTAGTTCGTGCAAATAGAAGATAAACAACAATAAAATATTTTTTGAAATTTATCAATTTTTCATAATAATACGAACTTGATTACAAAGGTTTAAAAACTAACCAAACTAACACACTTTGACGAAAAGACGACGTACAGACTCGAAAATCAAATAACCCACAAATTCAAGAATAGGCTATAAGATTCCTTCCCCTATATGCCAATTTTAACCAAATGGCTATTTCTGCAAACTTGGCCCCTTCCCAATTTCACATGAATTTTGAGGCCGGGGAGGGTTATTTTATGATATTTCACAAACTCGTTCGTTCTTTTACGAAAACAACCTTTCGACAACTGAAAGATACTCTAAGGCTATCTTGGCAAGAATGGTTTAAGACACTGCCAAAGCTGGATCGGCTTATTTTGATCAAAATTCAAGTTGTATTCACTTGACTAGTGACTCTTTTCTTGCTTTTCAAATTAAAATGAAAAAACTGGGCTTGCAAACACGGCCTTTCAGCACCTCGGGGACGAAAAGTTTAAGGTTGCATTGGCTAATCGGCCAAAATCTTTATAAAATGACCAAATGTGGTTGTTCTTGCAAAAGAGCCTTCCGGTGTCCCTTTCAGGAACATTCGGCTATTTCTAACAAGAACAGCTTCACCTGATTTATTCGTGCCAAAATTTAAAACTTAGACATTTTTGGTTATTTTTGCAAAGGGGAGGTTGGACCTGATGAGAATTGCCTACGTATCTCACATCCGGCAAGAATCAAACCTGCATAGTTCGAGCAAAGAAACTAACTATATTTTTGAAAACAAGACTCTTTCCTTTATATTTTCCATGGCAAGACTAACTATTTCTCCTTTTCTATTTTTTGAAAAAAAGACAAAATAACGACTTTTTTCTTTTTTATTTTCAACAAACAATTAAAAACCTATTTTTCCAAACTAAAATAAATACTATTTTTCTTTTTCTTTTTCAACAAACAAATTTCTAAAAAATAAAAGACTCTTTTTTCTATTTTTCTTCTGCTTTTTTATTAAAACAAAACGATTAAAAATAAAACGTTTTTCTTTTTCATTTTCTAAGAATTTCGGCAGAGTTTCGACAGTAGTTGGCATGGTTTTTCAAAAACTAAGCAATTAACTCTCTACATTGATATTTCTCTCTCTTTGTCTTTTTCTCAATTTTCTGATATTCCCGATTTTTAGAGGCCGGCCAGCATGCGAGTCTGCGGCAAATAAATTCGTAAAACAAGTAGGATGCATTAGGATGGTCTTTTCATTTCAGGTTGCTAGTCCTAGACGGACCCAATCCCTGTGTTGAGTCCCCTAAGTCGAATGCAACATGATACAAAATAAGCATTCCTACTAGGGACCCGGCATGAAGTCCAGTTATTTCTAGGTTCAAAAACCTGGGTCTGTATTTTGAACAGTGTACTCGAGCGGACAACTCGAGTCGAGGAGGGGGCTACGTACCGGGGACCCGCGAGATCGTCCGACTTTGTTACTTGTCCGAGCCGCTCTTTATTTCAGGGTATAAAACAAACGTATTTATCCCAAATCAAATAGATACTGACATGCAACTCCTAAATATCACTTTTGTTGGAAGTTAAAACAAAGGTTTGAAAACCAGTATCACTAATACAAATTGTAGCAATTTCGGCTCAAATTCCATTTCCAACTATGACCAATACAGAATCCTAATTAACAAATTTATTTGATTACAAACCACACAGAAATCCAACTACTTGAGACTGGCCTTATCATTGAATTATATTTCAAAAATATTTATGAAAATAACATGATAAAGATGAGCTGAAACTTAACCTGAATTATTAACACGAACTTACTCACGATTAACACTCAAAACTCAAAACAACAACTCACATGCGTTTGCAACAGAATGATTATTAGTCCAGATAATACAAAACAATTTCAGTTTGTTATTACATGACCAATTTCCATCCAGCTAGCACAAATTCAAATATAAAACTAACTATCGTTAATGGACTACATATTCATATGCACAACTCCCAAGCTGAATCAGATTACATATCATGCTTCAATTAAAAGTTCACACTTCATATTTCATCTCATAGCTATCAAAGTCAAGCTGTGTATATGAATTTAAATAGAGCATGAAGAACAGGAAGAGGTCAGCAATAGATGACCAAACTGGTACTCAGCAATTCAAACAACAATAATCGGTAGAAATCAACAGCCCAGATTCAGTTCAATCAGCCTAGAAATAGCTTGGAAATACAACAGAAATCAATGTAGTGTAAGATCTACTCTACGTGAACCCAAATTCAACTCGAACTCACCAATTCTAACTTTAAATCAGCCCAGTACTTCGAAATACTTCACTTAATAACCCCACTAAACTCGAAACAAAGGATTCCCAACTGTTTTGGACTCTAGGGAAGCTAGACACTGAACTTATTGGTGAAGGATTGGAAAATTAAACTAAAGCAATAAAACAGTAGATTTTTTTTGGTTTTCTGATTTTTCCTATTGTATTTTTTTTGTTTTTTGAACTTTGAATTTCAAATATCAATCTGAAACTTAGAGAGAGGCTTGGGGGAATCTTGGTGGCTGAAAAGGGACCCCGAACAAGGCAAAGTGAATGCCTTTTATAGGCACAAAGAGTGAGTATTAGATTTAAGTTTTTTTTCTAAGGTGCTTATTTAATTTCAGTTTAGTACCTCCTTTTTAAAACTTACTACACAAGTAACTATCTCTATTTTGCTGAAACATATACTAAAACCACTTTCTAGAATAATCTAAGAGGTTCTAGTATGGTCTATTACCTTCTTACCCAGTTCCAATTACCCATATGCCCCTGAGCATCTTTTAAAATCACTAAATTACCTCCCCCTACTCTGATTAATCCAGGGTCAATTAACAAAGTAAGAATCTCAGTAATGATAGTATAATCCCTACCCAACTCTTATTATTCCATCAGTTCACAAACAATAATCAACTCTAAAATCATGCTAACACTAACACAATTTACTAATTACACTTAAACTATACTGAATTTAGAGCAGAATCAGTGAGCAACAAATTAATTAAAAGAAAAATGATGATAACGGGGAGAGACAATTACTAAAATCATGAACTAACTAAACATCTGCTGATAGCAACAATTAAATAAGATTAAACTAAACTAAAAGAATGCGAATCGAAACTACTTTAAATGAATACTGAATTATTAGCACCAAAATATAAACTAAACTCGTAAGAACTGGATAAAATAAGAACAAGAAAAGAAAAAATAAAATTCACTGATAAAGAAACTCCGGCCAGTCATTATTCTCCAAATTTGGCTAGTTCTGATGATACTGAAATACCCCTGATGGTGGAATCCTCATGACGATGGTGAGAGGATTGCATGGTACCAATTCGGTACAATTTGGAACATTTAGAATTTTGGCCAGAAATCTACAAATTCGAACCATTCCGGCTATGTTCGAGGATGAGGTTGGGGGAGGTTAGGTAGAGGAGGCTCAGGCGATCTAGTGGTGTTAATTTTAGTTGATTTGGATAAAGTGGCATCGTGGTCGGAAAATGTTCCAACGAAGATTCAAAGAGCTCCGGCGAGATTCGAAAGAGAAGAATAGTGGATTCGTGTAGAGGAGGATAAGGGGGATTCATGGTGTTATTTTGGGATTGATTGGATATGGTGGTGTTTGCCGCCGGCGGCGATTCTGGCGAAGTACAGAGAGGAGAAACGGGGAAGATGAAGAATATTTTTTGGGTTAATTAATTCCTTCAGACAGTTTTATTAAAGTGTGACAATCAAAGGTGACTGTTGGAATGGAGGCAATCAATGGCTGTGATTGTGTGACGCCAAACGGTGTTGTTTGTTAGGGAGTAAGGGTGGACTGGGTGAGGTGTGGACTGGGCCTGGGCGTGGGGTTTCTTTTTTTTTGGGCTTGGAATTCAAATTAATCAGCCTAGATTATTTTTTGGGATTTTTACATATACATCCCATATAGCAAACCTTATAACCACCCATGTTTAAGGTTTGTGTTTATTACATTTAAGTATACCACCTTTCAATTTATGTACCAAAATTATATTTAGGTTAATTATCAACTCATTAATTATTTGCTTGATTTGTGGAACAAAAATCCCTTGAAATAAGCCTCCTAAACTCCAGCTTCCTATTTCAAAATCAATCTTCCTCTTCACTATTGGGGGTTTCTCGCATCTAATGGACAACCATATTTGGCAAAGTGTGATGGTGTACGCTTGAGAAAAAGGTGGTAGTTGTATTACCATGATTCTGCCAATAATCCACTTACTATTGCTTTGTCTTTTTTATTTTCTATTTTATGAATTACACCATTATTTTGACCTTTGAGATTTTATTTCTTTGTGGTAGCCTTTTAAATATCTATTAATCCTTTCATTCATTTGTATAGAAATGTATTTTTGGTATCACGCCAAGCATATACTGATGACGAGACAAATCTCAAAGGTTGGAAGTGAGAGGGAGGACAACTGGCTCTAATTGGTATAAAAACATTAGAACTTTTTAATTTTTTATACTTTTGAATTAAAAAAAATGATTTTCTGTTGTTTTTTTTGTGTGTTAAATTAATGAATTTAAACGAAGCGATATGGACATTGAAAATTCATATAATTATCCAAATTGTTAGGATTTGAGGTTTAATTGTTATTATTATTAGTATTTATAGTGTGTAGGCAGAACTTATCCCTCAACTACAAAGATACATTTCAATTGAATATTATTTTCATAAATTAAGTGGATTAATAGTTGAGGAGCTTTAGCGGTAAATGTTTTGGATATTTACTACCAATCTTCTGTATAGAATTTAACTCTATTGATAATGATAACATTTTTAAAGGTAACTACAATTACCTACAATACAAAGTTCATATAACTACAAATATTGTAATTAATTGCTTAGATTTCATGGAAATTAACTACAATGTTTTTTTCTTTATCTACAATATTTTGTCTTTACCTATTATTCGATAACACATTTCGAAATCACTTACAGTACATTATAACTACAATAAGCAAACAGTTTACATTACTCAAGTATATTAGTAAACTTCTTTATTATCGTCAAAACGTATTACAGTTACACATCAAATTTCGATAATCTGGAATAACTAAAATATGTTGTGGAACATCCCATTTCGCTTCATCAGGAAGAGGATTAACTGGCAATTCATATGTAAGTAGTAGGCTCTTAGTTGTGTAATACGGTGAGCAATAGTTGTCCGGCCTTTCATTCCTATGCCTTAATGATGCCAAAGCATGTGCACATGTAAGTTCATCAAGTTGGAATTGTCCACAGCTACATTTCTTATTTTCTAAACATACAATGTACCGCTTCACGCCATCTAACACAGTGTGTATATGATCTATTGAAGCTCTCACCTACAATTCAAGATCAAAAAGAAAATAATAAGGTGTCAATAAGTTAACTATGTTAGCAACAATCAGTTAACTACAAATCGGCTACAAACAAACGGCATATAAACGTTAACTACATTTAACTACATTTGACTACATTTTTAAACCTCTCTGGAAATACTTCATATAACATTAACTACTATTAACTACAATTATCTACATTTTTAAAACTCTCTGGAAATACTTCATAACTACATTTAACTACAATTATCTACATTTTAAAACTCTCTGGAAATACTTCATAACTACATTTAACTACAATTATCTACATTTTTAAAACTCTCTGGAAATACTTCACAACTGCATTTAACTACATTTAACTACAATTATCTACATTTTTAAAACTCTCTGGAAATACTTCATAAAACATTAACTACATTTAACTACAATTGTTTACATTTTTAAAACTCTCTGGAAACAACTTCAACATCTACTACTTTTTTTGTTTTTTTTTCCTGCACCAAACAAGAATATATTACCTTTAGTTTCTGGGATAATGTATTGTTATCTTCCAATTCTTTGTTGAATTTGTGCCCAATTGTAGACTGGAGAATTCCGTAGCTTGCAGTCTCATCAACCAAAATGGCGTCAACTTCAAAATCTCTGAAACTGCCATAGTTATCCCAATAACCATTACATTTAAGCATTATCGGAATTTTTGACATTGTAGAATCTCCTTAATGGCAATCATGGAGGAACTACAAAATAGATGAATGTAAACATCCTCAGCGACAATACAATACAAGATGATGGCTGAAATTCAAGTGTAGATTGTCTCAATTAGTAATCCGTAAAGAATTGCAGAATGATTGATTATGCTTGGAAGATATGTGCGCTGGAGCCTTTTCTGATTCGTCTCTAATAATGAGTCATCATGGAAATGAAAAACCATTTAAAGAAGAAGGGATTAGGGGAATATGAGTTACCGCATGTTGAAATCCTGTGAGATATATAGCGAGGGAGCATTCATCTTTTCCAGGACAAATGGCAGACATAGTGATATCAGTAATGGCAGGAATCACCATGAATGCAGAGAAGCAGTGAAGAAACACTGTCATGAATATGTGTCTCAACCCACTACTAGACAACTTTTCCATACCTTCAAATTCTCTTGCCTACTTCTTTCCGTCACCTTAATTCACACTTCAATATAGAGCAAAAGTAGACAAACCCGGCCAAAGTGTTAAAAGCAGTACTAGAAGTGTTCTTTTACTTTGTCTTGTCTGAATATTGTTTTAGCTTTTGAATGATCTTTTTCTTGTCTGCATGCCAAGTTAGCTTCGCTCAATTGGGGAAAGCGAGTAAAAAAAGGAAAAAGAAATTAACTGATTTCACCTTTAATTGGTAGAAAATCAGTGATTAATTAGAAGCCATTAAGATAGGCGTTATTTTAGGCTACACTTTATTAAGAATCTATTTTCTATCTTAATTATCTGCGTTATTTTTGGATGCGAAATCAGCAAATATTCCGTTTGGAATATATTATGTAACAAAAACATGGGATATGAGGGTAATAACCAAACAAGGCACAATAATGGTAATAAGGTTTGCTATATTGGATGTTTAGGTAAAAATCCCTTATTTTTTTTGTACTACCAATCCATTTTAATTAAAAGCTTTCCTTTTACTTCTTTTATTTCCCACGTTTTTTTTTCATTTTGTATTTTTATATTATTTTTCTAATTTCATAAAGATGCAAAAATTAAAATAAAATCCTAATACATTTCAAAGCTAAACTAATTAACTCCTATAATTATTTAAAAACTATTTCGTGACGGATTCACAACTAAAACAATCAAAAAGTGAACTATTTTTATTATTTTCTTCATATTTTGTTCTAAAACATATTAACCCCTAATTAATACTAAAATATGAAGTTAAATCCTAAATGGAAAAATGTATTTTTGTATTTTTCATATGAATTAAAATGCACAAATAAAATGCAAAAATTACTAGAAAATAACACAAAAATTGTAAAATAATAAATAAATTGATTTGTTTGAATTTTTGGGAATAATTTGCTTAGGGCAAAAATCGCGTGATCACAATTATGCCTTTCTCTTTATCTATTTTTCTAGTTTTATCTTAAGCATGAGTAGCTAAACCCATTAGCTAGGCTTGTGGCTCAACCCTAGTGTGGGTAATTGATAGGTGTTGTGATTTAGGGTTAGATTGACAATGGATGTTTGTTATTTCGGTCAATTTTATGGTTTAATTTATGAACTAGTGGTTGCAAACACTATTTTGTGCTAAGTTGACTTGGGCTCTTCTTGAGAAAGAGAGCGTAGGTCTCCAAAATTTGCTCAATAAGGAATTATGAATGACTCAAGAGATTTGATAGTCCCAATTAAAGGGTTAAACCTCGAGAGAGTAATTACCTTACTTGAACCCTAGTTACTTGGGAAATTATGCATACCTTAGTTGGTCTTGAAAAAGTCAATTGGACAAAACCACTCTTTCTACCGAGAGGTGTAGAGTGGGTAGTATCGAGCAACAGTTATAACATATTCCCCAATCATGTTAATTGTGTCTTAGATGCAATTACCAGTCAATCGGCCACCTAGGTGAAAGTCACTACCCTAGTGCCTATTAAACCATTAGATACAACTTGTAGCAATTTACTCTTAGTTCAATTTAGTTACAATTATAACTGGTAGTTTGATCATAGTAGAAGATAAAGAAAAACCCAAAAATGACTAGAAGTGATATTTGGAACCAATACGAAATGCCAAACTAAATAGATATTCAACTCCAATCCTAGCTCTCTATGAAAATCGATCCCGGCCCAAAAATTAGGTAAAAGCTACCGCGACCCTCTCTCGCTACTTTTTAGTGGTGCGGAGCTGGCTGCGATCTCTTTTTGGTGCCGTTGCCAGGGAGCTAACGTTTTGGATATCTATTTAGTTAGTTTTGTGTATTGTTATTCTTTCCTTCTTTGCTACTTACTTGTTTGTGTCACTACTCAGGTACCAATATGGCATTAAAAAAAAGCTAATGACCCTCTTGAAGATGTGATAGCAGGGGAGGAGGTAGATGATCTTGAGCCAGATGAGGTTCCTCTTGCACCTCAAGGACAACGGAAAGGCCGGAATGCCAATGCTAATCTAAATGAGAATATTCCATACCCTTCTCCTCCACCTCCAAGAGTGGCTCACAGAGTATTACCAAACCAAGGCTATGTGAGTGCTATTGTCCCACCCCAAATCCGGGCAGGCAACTTTCAAATAACCAACATGATGTTTACCTTACTTGAGAAGCGTGGGTATTTCACGAGCGCTGTGAATAAAAATGCGTACAATCATCTTAAGGGGTTCGTTGATGCATGTCGGGGGAGCAAGCAGATGAATGTGTTCGAAGATGCTCTTAGGTTGAGACTTATCCCGTTTTCACTTTGGGAGAAGGCACTAGATTGGCTCGAGAGGCTCCCCAATCATTCCATCAAAACGTGGAATGAGTTGGCGGACAAGTTTATTGCTAAATTCTTCTCATATTGGCCTTCAAGAAAGATCCAATGGAACCTTTGCATGAAATTTGGGAGAGGTATATGATGATGGTGAAGGAATGTCCCAATAACGGCATGACCGAGGCCATGATTAAACAAACCTTCTACTGATGCATAAATACTACCAATCGATGCATAGTGAACCAGTTGGCCGAAGGCAATTTTATGAAACTGTCATATGATGAGTCATGTCATATACTTGATGAAATGGCGGACACTTCTTCTGCATGGCATAGCAGGGAAAGCGTACCTCAATGTGACCTTACGATTATTCATTTACACAAGGAATTGCATGATCATGGTCAAGCTATTGCTGAGCTTACTACTACTATGAACCAATTGGTGAAGGTGCAGTAGCAACAAGTCCAAAACTCTCGCCAAGTCAATTCCATGGAAGGTGTGAATATGCTTGTTAATAAGAGAAGGCAAAGGAGGCAGCAAAATCGATGAAATTCTAAGCAGTTTGTTGAAGAATATGATAGGTTTCAAAATGATAGCTATGATGACCAAAGTGAAGGGTTCAATATGTTAACAACTATCAAGGCAATATAGGCAACTCTTCAAACCAACAATGGCAATCCCAAGGCAATTGGGGCAATCAACAACAAGATGGTGGTAATTGGAACAACAACAACCAAGGCGGTAATTGGGGGAACAAAAATCAGGACAACTAAGGGAATTGGAATGGTAACAACAATTGGGGATGGAATAATAGGAATCAAGGCAACCGGGGGAAAGGCTTTCAAAGGCCCCCAATATACCAACAACCGAACAATCTGCCTCCATTTAAGTCTCAAGGGTCTAGTTCTTCAAGCAATGATATGGGAAGCATCAAAATGATGTCCGAACAAATAATGAAGAAGAACCAAGATTCTGATGCTCAATTGGCTTCCCACAATACCTCTATCCGGAACTTAGAGGTGCAATTAGGCCAAATCTCTCAATCGTTGAATACTCTCCCGAAGGGTCCTCTACCACGTGATACGGCAGTAAACCCAAAGGGTGGGAACAATCACGTGATACGGTTATAACAAGAAGCAGGAGAGGCGGTGATGTGAATGTTTCGAAAGAAAAGCATGTTGTGGATGATGATGTTGGGTTTCAAGAAGATATGGGTCCTTTGATAGTTGAAGATGTGGTTGAGAACAATGTGAATAATGAAGTGAGGATAGACACTGATGTGGCTTCCTACAATACCTCTATTCGGAACTTAGCGGTGCAATTAGGCCAAATCTCTCAAAAGTTGAATACTGCGCATGCCCCCAAATCACAAAGGGCCTTGGCAAAATCTGCATTTCCAATAGTGCAAGGGATAGTAAAAGCTCCCGGGTCTTCAAGTTTCAGGGCCATTGAATGTACGATAGCACTGACTTGGTGAGTCATCTTTATTGTCTCACAATCCATTGACTGGTTCTTCATTACCAAATCCTTCATAAACTTGGCATATTCAGGCATTAGCTCAAGTGCGTCCACCAAACTTCTATTGGGATGAGCCATACTTGTTCAAGATTTGCACGGATGGTGTGATCCGAAGGTGTGTCCCAGAGGAAGAACAATTGAGTATTTTTGAGGCTTGTCATTCCTCTTCCTATGGTGGACATCATGGTGGGGCGAGGACTACTTCCTAGGTTTTTATTTGTGGGTTATATTGTCCAACTTTGTTCAAAGATGTGAGTGATATAGTGAAGAGATGCAACTAATGCCAAAGAGAGGGTGGAATTTCTAAAAAGGATGATATGACGCTCAACACCATTCTTGAAGTGGATATCTTTGATGTTTGGGCATCGATTTCATGGGTCCATTTGTTAGCTCTTGTGGGAATACCTACATTCTTGTGGCGGTTGACTATGTCTCAAAATGGGTTGAAACCATGGCTTTGACTAACGATGAAGCCCAGAGTGTAGTTGCATTTCTAAAGAAGAGCATATTCACTAGGCTTGGTACTCCGCGGGCAATCATAAGCGATTGGGGGGGAGGGGGTCTCATTTTTGGAATAAAGCTTTCGACACCTTTCTTTTCAAGTAAGGTATCAATCATAAAGTTTTGAACCCCTATCATCCTCAAGCAAGTGATCAAGTGGAAGTCTATAACAGGGAATCAAAAGTATATTGTCAAAAAGGTCAATGTAAATAGGACCGATTGGTCGAAAAAGTTGGATGTCGCTCTATGGGCTTATATGACAGCTTTCAAGACTCCTATTGGTATGTCTCCGTATCAGTTGGTATTTGGGAAAGCTTGCCAACTTCGGGTTTTCACTTGGGTCTAGCACATTTGTCTTTGATCTTATAGTCAAAAACAAATTGTTGTGTTTAGGATGGTAAAAGTCGTGACCTTGAGACTCTTCTGTTGACCGATAATCATCAAGTGGTTTTTCAGGATCATCTGTGCTCAAATTGTTTCTAAGGTCGTTGTGGGCCCCCGACTCGATGTCTGTAGTAATCCCTTAGCTTGTATGGTGAGTAATTGAATTGCGAGTCCAAGTCCCGAGCTATTAGTCTATAACTTGCCCTCTATTGAGGGAAATCCTAAGTGAATTTTGACTTGAGGCATGATTATAGGCTCTCCTTAATCCAAATGATAGATTGAACAATTTCTTAGCCTACCATTTATAAGATCCCTAGTCAACCCTTTTGAGCCTTAAACCTTTTTCTTTTAAGAAACATGACACAAGCATGTACCCATTCTAAAAGATACCCTCTCTTGGTACCCAAATCTTTTCATTAGCACATGAAAGTATAAGTTTGGGGGGAGAGATGAGGATTGCAAAAAAGTGCTAAAAAAGGCACAAAAGTAAAAAAAAAAAAAGCAATGAAAAAGAAAGAAGAAAAAAGGCAAAAAAGAATGCTCAATGTGAAAATGACTACAAAGGGATTCAAAAAAGCAAAGAAAGAAAGGTGTGGAAAGTTGAAAAAGGAGAAAAGTTTTGAAATGCATAAGAAAGAGTCACAATGTGTCTCTCTAACCTCTTAGAAAGAAGTGAAATGACTCAAAGAGTCAAGTGAATTGTGCCAAATGAACCAAAAGAAATGCTTAAGGGAAGATAGAACTAGCCTGAACAAAAACATGTCCTACCCTAAACCAAAAGCATTCACAATGACTCCACAAAAGTCCTATATGATCTTGAGTTGAATGAAGCTTACATTAATGGATACTTACATAAGGGGCAAGCATATGGTACTTAGAGCCAGACTTGTGACCTTTCATTGAGAGATGAGTGAATTTTCAATAACCTCGTTTTGTGTGCCAATATTCTAAAGGTGAGGTTTGTTTACGGAGAGTTGATGATGTGTGAGTTTGGGTTCCACAATGACCAAAGTAATTGAAAGAGTTATTTGATGTGTTGAGTCAACTCTTGATACTCTCGTGTCGCACTTGATCTATGGTTTTCCAAAGGTTAAATGTTGTTAATGACTCATGTGTGTCGATGGCAATAGCTAGTCCTAATTGATGCTAGTTGAGGTTGCTTTAGGATAGCTAAAAATTTCTTGGATATTCCCTTAAGGGGTGGGTCTTATTTTGTTTGCTAAGGACAAGCAAAAGCTTAAGTTTGGGGGAGTTGATAACTAGGGATTTTGACGCATTTTATACCCCTTTATGCTTATTCTTTGATTATAAATTCCTATAAATAGTCCCAAAAGGCTCATAAGTTGTGCTTGATTGCAGGTTTGATCCACAAAGCGAAAATATTTCAAATATCAGTTCAAAACAAGTGAAACGGACACAAGTACTAGAGACAAACAAAACCCGGGAGAAACAGGCCTAGTGCGACCATACTACACTTTGTGCGGTCCGCACTAGGGAGATTCAGAGACTTGGACTTTCAGGCATCAATGCAGTGCGACCACAGTAGATATTGTGCGTCCCGCACTGAAGGCACCAAGACCGCACTACCATTCTGTGCGGTCCGCAGAACAAAACTTCAAAGAGATGCCAAGTTTAGAAGATGAAGCCTATGCGGTCCACAGTCCATTCTGCACGGACCGGATTAGAAGCCTTCATGACCGCGGTCCATTCTATGCGGTCCGCAGAACTTGGGTTTAAAGAGTTGAATTTGCAGAGTCAAGAGCCTAGTGCGGCCGCACACCATTTTGTGCGGTCTGCACTGACCCCGCAAGGGCATTTTTGTCGAGTTTTTTGGGCTTAGTATAAATAGAACATTTTTTCATTTTTAGGGTATTAGATATTATCAGACGTTAGCTGCACTCGTGAGAAGACTTTTCTTAGCCATTTTGGACATTTTTACGTAGTTTTAGTCATTGAACCTTTGTATTTACTTCAGTAATTAATTATTATGTCTTTCTCTTCATCTATTTCTCTGATTTTATCTTCAAGCATAAGTAGCTAGACCCACTAGCTAGGATTGTGACTATTGGTATTTGTTATTTTGGTCAATTTTATGGTTTAATTTATGAATTAGTGATTGCAAACACTAGTTTGTGCTAAGTTAACTTGGGCTCTTCTTGTGAAAGAGAGCCCAAGTCTCCAAAACTGACTCAACAAGAAATTGGGATGGACTCAAGAGATTTAATAATCCCAATTAAAGGGTTAAACCTTGAGAGAGTAATTAACCGAATTGAACCCTAGTTGTTTGGGCAATTATGCATACCCAATTGGTCTTGAGAAAGTCAATTGGGCAAAACCGCTCTTTCTACCGAAATGTGTAGAGTGGGTAGTATCGAACAACGCTTATAACATATTTCCCAATCATGTCAATCGTGTCTTAGATGCAATTACTCGTCAATTGGCCACCTGGATGAAAGTCACTACCCTAGTACCTTTTAAACCATTAGATACAACTTGTAGCAATTTACTCTTAGTTCAATTTAGTTGCAATTATAACTTGTAGTTTGATCATATTAGAATATAAAGAAAACCCCAAAAATGAATAGAAGTGATATTTGGAACCAATACACTATCCCAAACTAATTAGATATTCAACTCCAATCCTAGCTCTCTGAGGAAATTGATCCCGACCCACAAATCTGGTAAAAACTATTGCGACCCTGTCTCACTACTTTTTAGTGCTGCGTAGTTGGCTGCGATCAGGTAGCCACTTTTGGAAGTGGTATTTATTTTTTTATCCAGCATTTTCAATGCTTAGCAATAGTATCCACTAGTCTATTAAAATTAATATGAAAAGACTGTGTTACCCTTTATTCTATCTCTTTCATGTTAGGGAAAAGAACTGTAAAGAACATATAAGTTCTTCATTTTCGTTCCAATCTTTCACTACATGAAGATCTATAAGTTCTTCGTCTAAATTTCCTGTGACATCCATTTCATATAGATTTTTCATACGTCTTTCGTTATACAAAGAACCTACAAGTTCTTCATTTTTTTTTCGCTACATAAAGAACCTAATTTCCAATGACATCCATTTCATATTGATTCACATCCATTTCATATAAATCTTGAAAATTAGGTCAATAGATTAATTCATTAATTGAAGTTGTATTTTAAAGGTTATTATATCATACTTTCTATCATATTCTTTTCTTGGTAAGGCTTTTGGTGCGGTATTGGCCGGAGTTCCTACTGCAAATTTTGGCTGTGAATGCAATGTTGTTGACTAAACAATGAAATAACATCCGTCAAAAACTGAATTAAGAAATACAAATAACGTTTGGTTTTCTGCTACGTTATGGATCCTAACTTATAGTTACAAGTTCAAAAGTTAAGGACACTTGGTCCTGGACTTCGAGTTCCAAGTTCAAAAGTTAAGGACACTTGGTCCTGAACTTAGACTAACAAGCTCAAAAGTTAAGGACAATAGGTTATGAACTTACAGTTACAAGTTCAAAAGTTAAGGACAATAGGTCGTGAAGTCTTGAACTTAGACTAACAAGCTCAAAAGTTAAGGACAATAGGTCCTGAACATAGGCTAAGAAGCCCAAAAGTTAAGGACAATAGGTCTTGAACTTAGACTAACAACCTCAAAAGTTAAGGACACTTGGTCCTGAACGTACAGTTACAAGTTCAAAAGTTAAGGACATGTAGTCCTGAAGTTAAGTTCAAAAGCTAAGGACATGTAGTCCTGAAGTTAAGTTCAAAAGTTAAGGACATGTAGTCCTGAAGTTAAGTTCAAAAGCTAAGGACATGTAGTCCTGAAGTTAAGTTCAAAAGTTAAGGACATGTAGTCCTGAAATTCTGAACTTAGAGTTACAAGTTCAAAAGTTAAGGACATGTAGTCCTGAAGTTAAGTTCAAAAGTTAAAGACATGCGCAGAAAGATATTTTTATTCGAGCAGTTAAAATTTATTAAAGCAGTGGCTAAAAATTAAAGACATTTTAAACAGTGGCTTAAAAGTAAATACATGTGTTATTAGTGGTTAACCGTGCACTTCCACCTACACATTGATAGTTCTGGTCCAGTCAAACAAGAAGCTATGGGCCAACCATCCAGTCTAGTCCAGTCCAACCTGTTATCCCAACTCAGCACCCTACATCAACCAAAATGGTAGAAATAGCGCTCACCGGCCTAGCCAGTGGCAAGGTCACATGATCATAAGGGTGGTCAATTGATCACCCTTTGTCGAAAAATTATACTGTATACATAGGTAAAATATTACGTTTTATAGATTTATAACATATATTGGACACTCTTTATCGAAAATTTTGCTCATTTCCTTTAAAATTGAACATCTTTGGAAAAATGCCTAACTTTGCAACTGGACCTAGCCACTTTTTCAACCTGTGTGTTAGACCGCCAATATCATGGAGTTTCAAATTGTGTATGGAGTTTCACCTATCAAATTTGAATATCTAGGACAGTAGGTATTCTTAATTATAGGGACTGAAAAGTGGTTATTTGTCAATTTTACCAGCACTAATAACTATAGCACCCAGTAACACTAACGAATAATCGCTTGTGATAAATTTCCACCATGAAGTGCATTAAAGATGTATGCCTTACTTAGTGTTAGGTGTATTAGTTTTTGCAAATCAAAGAAGCTATCACAGACGACTGACATTTAACATACTTGTCCCAATGCTAAAATACGAAACATCTTCAAGAACTGGTCCGCTTCAGCTCTTTTCTTTTTTTTTTCTTTTTCTTTTTTTTTTTGCCATAATAAAGGAAGGTGCATGTACCCCTTCTAATCAACTAGAAAACTTCACATAATAAGCAAACCTCACTTCCAACCGAGAGATTGTGAGTTCGAGTCTCCCCAAGAGCAAGGTGGGAAGTTCTTGGAGGGAATGATGCCGGGGGTCTATTTGGAAACAACCTCTCTACCCCAGGGTAGGGGTAAGGTCTGCGTACATACTACCCTCCCCATACCCCACTAAGTGGGATTATACTGGGTTGTACTTTTTATTTTTAGAGGGGACAATTCTTGTGACTCCAGACCATAGAGGTTGTATATAAAAGTGAAACTCGTGAAATAATGAATGCGTGCCCTTTAACAATGAATAGTTAATATTTACACACACCACACATGCACGCATGCAGTCTCCACATCCCTACAAAATAGAGAGTAATTCTTTCCTTTGCGCCCAAAAAGAATTTATGTTCTTATTCATAGCTTAGAAAAAGAGTTGGCACAGAATTGAAAGCAGATAAGGCAGTTTTCCATTTTGCAGACGACACAGTGAGAAACATGATTTTAATAATATCTATTTTTAGAACAAATATAAGTACTGGCTAATCCCTAAATAACAGCCCAAAAATGATATGTGTACTTCCCCATTGAAACCCCACTTGCTACTATACAAGAGGCTTTCTTGCGAATTCAAAAGCAACAATAATAACATCAGATCCAGTACAATTCTACAAGCGGGGAGAATTCACCAAATATATATATATATATATATATATATATATGGGCTTATGGAGGGTGGGTTATGGGGTACTAAGAATGAATTGATTTCTGCTTTAGCATGCCTTTTCTTGCCACTTTTGCAATAAAATATTTGTATACAGAGTGTAAAAAGAGTAGCCATTCTCATCATTACTCTCATGAAAGTGTCGACGTTAGTGCATGCCTAATGCACTTTGCTGGTCCATTAAGCTAATCAAAATCTCATACTTAGCTTTAAATTCATTTCTCATGCAACAAAATTGAGAGCACTAAATCATAAAAGCGTCTCAACATGTATGTCATTACGCAATTGAATCTACAATTAGTATGTTATTGTAGTTTTAAAAAGCTTTAAAATCATTGTCCTCAATATTTTATAGTTCATAAGTTGTGTACTCAATTCCAAATGTCAATTAACGGCTAATTACTTATGAGTTTCTTCCTCATTCCATTCCTTTTTTCCTTTTTGTGAGCAAAAGTAAATATCTATTCGGTTTGCTTTTTTTAATCAGTGTTCATAAATTATGTTCGTATATTATATTTGTAAAATAATTCTGGAGATTAAAAAACTAACGTATAAACAGAAATGGAAAATAGAAATAGAATTTAATCCGAGCACATTGAATTTATAGTGTTTCCTTAAGGAATTTAATCTCCTCGTAATACCCAAAATTGTGGATTATTTCCTCTCAAGATAGCATGAATTGCACATTGGTATAGCGGTACTTTAACCCGCAGTATTTCAGCGAACACAAAGATCAATGCAAATCACACATACTTTCTTAATAGTTAAAACAATGCAGAAGAAAGAGCGAGAGCTTAGAAATTCATATGGAAAATCTGAGAGAATGATCTGATATATATAGCCAATATGTTGAGACTCTTTAGAAGGGCTATGATATTCGTTTCAGCAAAACGGCAATAATGTAAATGGCTATTTACGTAACAGTAAAACGAGAATTTATACCTTATTCTTCCGTTACAAAAACAAAAAAAACGGACGGGAAGTGAACTTAATTTTCCGTTACAAAAAACAAACGGATTATTAATCTTCCATTACAGATATGGATTACGTTAATATTTACTATTAACAAATAACTTTGGTCCAAAACATTAATCAATCAATCGATCGTTTGACCAAAGCCGAAGCCGAGCAACGACGACACAAGGCTTGTCTTCTTCTTAACTCTTTAACAACTACAATGAGAGAAATTGTATATATGCCCATCAAAAACCTTTTTCTCCTTCAATATAGGATAATGTTACTTTGTCAAAGGGAAAAACTTAAAATTTCACTTAAAATTTTTATTTTCCTTTCATTTTCCATTAACTCTCTTTTAAGCTTATTTTGACTTGAAAACCTCAACAAATTATACCTTGCCTATACATAAACACACATATTAGATATATTATAAAATTATTTCATGTGCACCAGATAATTACACCAAGTAAATGAGTGTAAAAGATTCTTGCATATAGACTTGACTTAAGTATTACTTTTTGGCGTAAATATCGGAAGTGAGCAAGTGTTTAGACATTTTATAGTTAAATAGGCACTTGGGTGACTAGGAGGGAGCAGAATATGCATAACGAGCTGAGACTTCATGATAAATATAAACTCCTTGTTCTATCGAAATGGAGGTCCGATTTAAACGACCAGATACAATATCATATTTGACACCTAAGGAAAATACAATTCAAACTGTACATCACGTCACAATTTCTATAATGATCTTATTTTTTCTTTTACTATTATCCTACCAATTAGTAGCCATAATGAAGTGATTATAACACTAATTATGTTGATTAAAAACCAAAGAAAAATGATCCAATAGACAAGTGGAGTAAAACACTTGAAAAAATTACTCAAAAGATTATTATTACTAGCTAAGGGGATGGGAAGTGAATTTGAAGTTCAATGTACCAAGTGCTTAAGCAATACCTTTACTTTATTTTAGATGCCTTTGTATTTATAATCATCTTCTTTCTCTATGAACTAATATGCATCACATTTATATGAAACTAAAAAAATCCCATGGGAGTGATGACAATTACTTTAATGGAGTTATAGCCATTGATAGTATTCCTATCATTTGGTTCCCTCTTTTCTACAATATATTCAATTCTAAGCAACCTCCACTTCATTCATTTATTTCTACTTATAAAATCCCCAACCAAGTGCAAACATTCCCTCATTCAAACCAAAAACAGCTCCATTTACCATATCAAGATTTCTACATATAAAACCAAGAAACATAGCAAACAAATATTTAACATTACCAATGGCTTCTTGTCTCTTCTTTTTTGCTTTTTTATGCCTACCATTTATTGTTAAAGGTCAAGAAAGAGCTCCACATGGTCTTGTTTATGAAAGTCCTATAGCATTCTCACCAGATGCATACTCATTTTTCCACCCTGAGACTCAACAAAAGAAAAACAGTACTACTGAAAGTTTATGTGATAATAATACATCAGAATCAGGTTGTTCAGAATTACCGACAGCATCAAGTGTGCAGTCTAATTTAGCACATGAAAGTTTATCACCACCCGAGGATGGCGAAAGGCGAATGGGAGCTGGTGGGATTGTTGGAATCCTTCTTGGCTTTGTGTTTGCTGCTATTGTTTTAGTATTTGGGGTTTATTATGTTGTGATTACACGAAAATGCAACTCGACCAAAGCTAATCCTGTTCAGCTTAATGTCTGATATACTCATCTGTCCCCTGTTGTTACATCTCATTTGAGATGTCAGATGTAACTATTGTTAGTGATAATCGTAGAATTATTTAGTGATTAGGAAGACCCTGTGTTATATTGCCATGTCTCGATTTTTCATAACTAATGTATCTCATTTATCAAAATTTACTGATTCCAAGACTGATATTTTTTACAACAACAGGATTATATTCCTGGTAATACAACAACAACAACAACAACTACCCAGTATAATCCCACCAGGTGGAGTCTGGGGAGGGTAATATGTAGACGAGCCTTACCCCTACCCGAAAGGGCAGAGAGGCTGTTTCCAATCGACAATCGGCTCATAGGATAAAAGGAAAAACAACACTAAAACAAAGACAAAGACAAAAACAATAGAGCATTAGTAACTCCAGCAGAAATAGCGTAAATAATTATCTAAACATAAGAAACATAAATAAAATCGCATGCAATAATATCATACAGTAACTACCATAACTAACAGCCATAAGGGAGACATAAGCTAAAACACAAATCATCTATGGGTAACCCTGCCGACCCACACCCAACCCCGGATGAGGAGTACGAAAAACTCTACGAGCCCCTATCCTACAACACTGATACTAGACCTCCAGACTTTCCTATCAAGGGTCATGTCCTCAGAAACCTGCATTCTAGTCATGTCCTGCCTAATCACCTCTCCCCAGATTATATTCCTGGTAATAAGAAGAAAAAATAGTTACAGACACACAAGAAATTATGGATATTTCATTAAGCAAAGACCAACACACAAGGCGAAAAAAAATACCACATAGTATCAAGCCCCAGAGTCAATCAAATAAACAAAAAATGTTTCCTAAACATGTGTGCGAATGATTACCAACAGAAGGATACTTAAAATATCAAAGCCATCTGTAGTTTATGTGGATCCTATCATTGCGCAGTGAGACACACTTTGAGCAAACTAAAATCCTTTTTTGTTTTTAAATTTCTCACCCATTGTCCAACAACGCTTTAGGACCCGACTAATTCTAATTTGTGTTGTGTAAGACCCATTAAAAGGGAGGCGCTCTCTACAAGGGTTTATTCCATTCCAAGGCTTGAACCGGAGACTTCTAGTCGAAGGTGAAGGAATCATATTCATCTCACTATAAACCCTTAGTGTTTACCAAGTAAACTTATGCTGCAAGGAATTTCATAAATTGTACTACCAACACTCTTCAGGCGTTTCGTATATCTTTACTGTTTAGGCAACATTACGGTTGTCTAACTTAGGTTTTCCTAGCACCTGTTGAATTTTTGTCATTGTCCCGACTAATTTTTACCAGGTGCCTGAAACCCAACTTTACTGGAACACCAATTTAATAGCTTTTTCTATCTCATTCAAACTCAGAAGCCTTTGGAATAGTCGCGACTTCCGCAGGTCTATCGCATATTCGCATTTACTTTTTATTTTTTTTGAAAAAAAAAAAAAACTTCCTGGCTTTAGCTAGTCCCTTTACAAGTTTAAAGCACTCACCTAAACCTAGTGCTGCAATGTGGCCTGGGCCTGAACCGGACCGAATCGAACCGGGCCCGCGATCCTGACGGGCCTAACGGGCCTGGTGTTCCTGGGCCTGGTATTACTTTTAGGCCCGTGACGGACCGGTCCGCATTCATTAGCCCGGAACCGTCATCTGGGCCTGGGCCGGTCTTGGCGGGCCTAAAGCGGGCCTAACTGCTATATTTTGAAAACAAATTTATTTTAAAAATCAGCAACGAACATTTTTTTAAAAGTAGCTGTGTGGACTACTATTTGACCGTTTGGAGGTTTAAAAAATAGTTATGAGCCCCCAAGCTTTAATTTAACCTCAAACTTTATATAATTATACTTTTACCCATTTCTCAACTATAAATACCCCTCATTCTTTCATTTTTATTCACCAATTCATCAATATCTCTCAATCTTTCTACTACAATTGCTTAATTCATTGTTGTAAATTCGTGAAAAATTGTGAAGTTGTTGAATTGAAGTTTTCAAATGTTCAACGATTTTCAATTTTCAAGAAGTTGTTCGGCAATCCGGTAAACTCGTTTCAACTCTTACGTTTTAATAATATATTTTTGTGTGGTTTAGTTTGCATAATTATAATTAATATGTCATTTTCTTTGAGAAAAATATTTGGTAAAGAAAAGGTAAAATCGGTGAAAGTAGTGGCCATAATACTACCCTTCCCCCGGCTCCCCAACCTAGAAAAGATAAACAAGTTGAAAGTAGTCGCCAACCTAGACGTCCTCCTCATCCTCCCGTAATGCTTGATAGTGATCACCCTTGTTTCCAATTTACCAATAGTGAATTTCTACATGATGTTGCAGTAGGTGATAGATTAGATGATGAAATTATGAATGCTTTTTATCCTAATGAACCTATCTTAGAGGAAAATGAGGATGAGGATGATGATGATGAAATCCAAGCACCAGATTTAGATGATACACCTACTAGTCCTGTTAATAACTCAAGTAATGCATCGGCCGACCCACCTGTAGAAACTCCAACTTTTAATAGACAACCTGCTAAACATCAAGAAACATCATTAGTTTGAAATTTTTTTACTCAAGTAAGAGAACTAAATAAGGCTAAGTGTAAAACTTGTGGGAAATTACTGGTTCATAAATTTACTGGAGACCGTAGCGGCACGGGTAGTTTGATTAGGCACATAAAAACACACCCTAGAGAAAAGGTTAGATTTTTGCAAATGCAAGCGCAGAAAGAGGGGACAAGTGTAGATTCTGCGGTTAACCCTAGTACATGTTCAAATCTAGTTCAACCAAGAATTAACACTGTCACCTGAGGTATTTTATATTACGATCCAAATAGAGATCGTGAAGAATTAGCAAAGATGATTACTGTTATGTGTTTACCTTATACTTTTGCTTCTAATCCTAATTGTGTTCATTATATTAGAAGAGTTTTTAATCCTACTTATAAAGGTTGGCCTCGCGCAACAGTTAAGGCCGATATTTATAAATTCAAACATGAATATGAACAATATTTGCGCTATTTATTTACTCATATACCTAATCGGATTTCTATTACTACTGATATTGGTAGAAGTGGTAATGATTGTGATTATCTTACTGTTACAAGTCATTGGATAGATGAGGACTGGACAATGCAAAAACGTATAATTGCGTATAGAATAATTAATTCACGTCACACATGTAAGTTTATAGCTAACACTGTTTCAGATATTTGTAGATATTTTTGCTTTAGCGATAAAATAATGGAAATTTCTATGGATAATACTTCTAGTAACACTAGTGCTATAGGCATGCGTACAAAATTACTAAATCCTGCATTTACTAATTTTCCATGTTAGATGTATTTGTCATATTTATCATTTAATTGTCGGTGATGGTATGAGAATTTTAAACATAGAAATTGAAAAGGTTCGAATGGCTCTTAATTGGATTTTTTATTCAAACCGTAGAACTGGACTTAGAGATTATTTTAAAAAATGTGATGAATATGGCCTTAGAGAAAGAAATGTTTCTAAACCTTGCCCCACTAGATGGAATTGTAAGTACGAAAGTTTAGTAGTTGCATATGAATATAGAAACCCAATTAATGCAACGTTTAATTCTCGGGTAGGTGGTGAGGATGATGATGAAATGCTTACTACCTAAGATTGGATGAATGTTAAAATTCTTTTAGATTTATTGGAACATTTTCAAGTTGCTACAAATGCATTTTCTGGGCAATATTATCCTACAATTTCAAAATGTTTATTTTATATTGCCGCATTAGCTGATTTGTTTGTTGAATTTGGTGAGGGTGAGGATATTTATGAACTTGCTATAAATGAAATGAAACAAAAATTTTAAAAATATTTTTTTCCTATCCCTCATATTTTTGGTGCTGCTGCAATGTTAAATCCTACAATGAAATTGGGAGGTCCTCATTTTTGGTATTCAAATATTTATAAGGCTTTAGATCTTTCAAACGAGGAAGTTGCTACACTTGCAGATGCAAAAGCATCAATTAAAATTAGTGATCAAACAGTTTGTAATGCTTATCAACTTGCCTTAGAGCATGCTAGGCCAAATATTCCAACCCATACTTCGTCTAGCTCACAATCGTATAAAAGAGTTGCGGGCTTAACAAATCTTAAATCTTGGACGGAGTTCCGGGGTTCTCAAGGTGATAATTATGATGAAACTTCACATATAAATGAGCTTCAAGTTTATTTATCTCAGGGACTTGAAAAGGAGAATCCAGACGGCTCTTTTGATCTTTTGGAATGGTGGAAGTCAAGGGAAAAACATTTTTCGGTTCTTGCAAGGATGGCTCGGGATATTTTATCAATTCAAGCTTCAATTGTTGCATCGGAGAGAGCTTTCAGTCAAGCAAGACTGCAAATAGGTGATCATAGAGCATCGATAAGGGATAGCTTGGAAAAATCAGTACTTTTTAGAGATTGGATCCGCGCGGAAAGAAGAAACTTTGGAATTGCAGAATCACAACCGGCGATAGATGAAGCTTATGAAGAAATGATAGCGGAACTTGCGGAGGATTCGGCTTCGCCCGGAAGTGGTGATGAACAAGCTTCTTTTCCACCACCACCAACACAACCTCCTCCCAACCTTGACGGATTTATGAGATTTTTTAGAGATACAATGTAGATTATGACGTAACTTGTACTTTGGCACATCTTCGTTTAGTTTTTTTTCTTTTAATGGTTGTATTAGTACTTTGTTGTGCTCATTCCATTGGGGGAATGAAGACTAAGAAAGAAATGCTATTTTTGGTAATAAAAATTATAAGACATACCCTTAAATATCTTTTTTCTCAATATTTCTTTGTCTTTACTTCGAATTATTTCTAAGCTACAATATATATATATATATATATATATATATATATATATATATATATATATATATATATATATATATATATAACATACAATATATACTACAAGAAAATATATACGAGAATATATATACATAACATACAACATAAACTACAAGAAAATATATAAGTAATAACATATATACATAAGATACAATATATATATATAAGAGAATATATATACATAAAAGATACAATATATATACTACAACAAAATATATAACTATATAAGTTATAATATATATACACAAGACACAATATATATATACTACAAGAAAATATATAAGAGAATATATATACATAACATACAATATATACTACAAGAAAATATATAAGGGAATATATATACATAACATACAATATATACTAATTACTACAATACAATATACGATAAAATATATATTATATATATTATACTAATAACTAGTATACTATATAAATATATGCTATACTAGTATATTATATACTATACTAATAACTACTATACAATATATTGCCTTAAACAAAAAAACAATTACAAAAAAGCCCGCCAGGCCCACGAAGCTCGGCCCACTAAGCCCAGGACCACATGGGCTTAGGCCCGTCACTGGCTGGTCTCACCCATTGAGCCCACGAAGCCCCGGACCGCCAGACCCGGGACCGCCAGAGCCCAGGCCCACGAAACCCGGCCCGCGAAGCCCGTTTAGGCCCGGGCCCCGAACAAAATACAGCACTACCTAAACCATTGAATCTGCTATTTAACATCACGTTCATAATTAGGGAACCACTAGAAGAATCTCCAATTAAAGTTAACTAGTGAATTTGACCGCGCTTCGCGCAATTATAAAGATAACAATAAATTTTGAAATAATACTTTTATAAACTTAGCAGAAATAGAATAAATAGCAATTTTCTTGTATATACATATAATATTTAATTCTTTTATAATGATTAAAAAAGGTAATATTTTTACTGAAATTAGAATATATTACTGCATATTTCATTATCAAACCTTTTTCTAAAATAAAATAGAAAGAAAAGAATTTTTAAGAAACTTTTTCACTCTTAAATATAGGTATGTATTATTTTCTTATTCAAATTGAAGAGACAAAAAATGAGAACTAAAGAAACTAAAAGCATAAAGAAAGCAAAAATACTAATTTATTATTGGTTATATGTAACATCTTCCAATTTCACAAAAACAAATAAAAATAAAAAAATTCAAGTGAAGTACATATTCACGTACTACTGAAAAAATAAATCCACAATACACCAATGTGTGCTACAGCAATTCAAGTCTCCAACAAAAGGCAAAGGAAGATAAGAACTCCATAGTAAGCAAAAAGTTATGACAATTTTAGAGTAAAACCCCGAACTCTCACGAAGGGCTCATTAACGCAAATTTTTATATCAATGACAACATATTTTCTTAACAAAAACACAACTCAGTTTATAGTATAATATCTTTTTGGATCATCCTTAACCTTAAGTAAACAAATACTAATGAAAAACAGTTTCCAGCAAGCTAAAATTTAGAGGTCATAAAGGTGTTCCAATAAATCATTCTCGACAAAATAATTTTTTTCAACTGGACAACTATTCTAGACTTGATTTGCTTCTGCCTCCATAGAGAAATTACAAGCTAACATATGTCAAATTAGAAATTAAAATAGCTGTATGTATATTGCGAACATAAGCTCTTTGATTGCCAAACTTTATATATAGATATATAGATATAGAAGATATAGATAGATATAGATAGATAGATTGTATACAGTTAAGTCCCTTGCCTTGCTTACAACAAAATCCAACCCAATTAATTGCCCTTGCCACAGGGCATACTGCTTTATGTGTCCATATACCAATCAGGCTGAAGCCCCAATCCTTTAAATTAAAATATTTTTTCTGAGACTTAATTATCCATAGGATTCAAGGCGTTCATGGTCTTAGCAGTCCCATTCAAGCTCTACAGTAAGTCATTGTCCTAAACTTATTCGCATTTCCAAAAAGATGCAGTGTAAGGTAGGCCGAAACATCAATCAGGCAGACTGATGTTTGCACTTTCATGAGCTTAACCGAGCTAGCAGATGATCTAATGTTCTTCACCTAAAGGAAATATAGCACCTGTCTGAATATTGTAATGGTCAATCTCACAGAAGAAATCGACCAAATGTGTCATGCTTTTCCTCCCATCATCAGTATTAACATGGATGAGTATGGCATTCCTCCCTTCAACTGCTTAATAAAAGCAGCAGGCCCCGTGGTCTTATGACCTGATCTGATGAAACTGAAACAAGGATATAATTCAACTTCTGACTTAAAATAGGTACTTCCTGCCCCTCAAACTTTCTCAGTTAAAGTTGGTAGATGGAAAATGAGGAGAAAAAAGCACGGTCAAGGAGGGGGAGTTAGGGAAGTGTGATAACATGATGCTGAACCTTATTGTATGACAATAGAATCTTACAACATCGACCAGGGTAAACTGTCGATAAAGTTTGTTCCACCAATTCTGGATCAACCAAGATCACAGAAACAGAACGAACATTCTTTTGTGACCTTCGATCCATATATTCTGGAGCAATAGCAGTCAAATTAAAAGCATGGATAAAGCTAGCAACTGTGGAACACCTAAGTGTTTACAACACAGTATTCATCACAGACCAAAGTCAGGAAAGAAATCAGCAACATGATAATATGTAAGTGCAAGAACTGCAATTGGTACCACTTCCCCTTTTCAATGAGTCAAAGCAAAAAGATACAATGCAGGATGCACCTGCATGTGTGCTTGTATGAATCTTACAAATAAAAAAGATACAATTTCAAGATCTGCTGTGAAATCACACAACATTTTTACCATCCACGTGAGCCAAGAGACTTGATGACAGGTCCTAATGCCTGATCCACAGCTTTGTTCCATAGGTGTGCAAACTCTATACCAGACTTCTGTTTTCGGATGTGCTCTATTGTCTGAACATATTCAAATAGATTTAAAATATGGTTAGAAAAGACAGAATGATGAGTTTGATTTTGTTTATCATATATAATGAAAACCTCAAATCTTGCTTTGTAAAACTTCATATGTATTGTACGTGTATCACAGTTGTGGTCATGATAATCAAAGGACAAGGCTATTTATAAAAATGATATAAATAACATATTCTCATTAAGCAAAACATACGCTGCGAATAATACATCTGGTCCGTCACCAGCTTTACATCTAATAAATGGCACTGTGAAAATAAAGAAAAATATCGGGAGTACTGACACGTGGTGAAAATGGCCGTCACATTGAAACACAATACATGGTCAAACTTACGACTTGAATAAGAAGACAAGAAAAATATAAAATATTTCAGGGTTTGCTTTTTCTTTGGGTGGCTAGTCTGGAGGCAGTTATTGAGACTGTTCTATTAGTTATTTATGGAGATTCACAAACAGAAATTCACTTATCTACGTACAAATGAACATCAAACCACCAGCAGGGAATATTTTCAGCAAATTGGTTAAACAACGAAGAAACTCACAGCAACAATTGGCTAGATAAACCCACGTTGCTTGACAGGATATTTCTTTTTTCTTTATTATTGATAAGTTATGCATATTTAGTTGAAATCAACTTAAAGCTGCTTTATGGCTTCCCTATGAAGGTTTTCTGGTTCCACTTTATGGTTCTTCACAATCACTGACACACAATTTTCGTAATTTACTCCACTAGTAATTTTATACTCAATAAAGGTCACAAAGCAAATCAAATTCTTTCTCTCGATTCTATGACCCTATTATACGTCAATACTTGAGATTTTTAGACATACTTGCAGTAATTTATACTTCCCTTAGCCCCAGCCCGTACCGGCCAATGATTGTACACGTGACCATGACTTATCACTTTGTTTTTCTATTAGGTACCTTTGGCGTCGCGGTTCTAAGAGAACTAACAAAACACAATAGCAACCATCGTCATGAGCATTAATATCTTTCACCTTCACAAAAAGGTATGGACAATTGAATACCACAGGCAAAAGCTTCTAACATAGCCAAGCAATTGCCATTGAAAATCCTTCCAATTATGAAATTTCAGGCCTATAATGTTTACTAGCAAACAAGTCTGGAGCAATCCCAAAATCTTTACTTACTGTTTGGACAGGCCTAACAATCTTTATATGGAATAGTATTCTATGTATTATACTAGTTATAGGGATTCATACTCGGTACACAAAAATAAGCGTTTTATCATAATGTGGTTTTTTCATCAGTAGTCAGAATGTGATTGATTCATGTGAAATCAACATCACGCAACAACAACAACAACAACAACAACCACCACCCAATTACCCCTACCCTAGAGTAGAGAGGCTGTTTCCAAATAGACCCCCCCATCCTTCCCTCCAAGAACTTCCCACCTTGCTCTTGGGGAGACTCGAACTCACAACCTCTCGGTTGGAAGTGGGGGTTGCTTACCATCAGAGCAACCCCTCTTGTCAACATCACGCATGAACCCAAAAATAACTGCCATTTTTTTCCACAGCTGCTTCAATGCATATGTAGAGAACTTCTTACTCATCTATAAATATAAGATGGAGAACAAATGGAAATGGTAAATTTGTAGCAAAAAACACAACTTTTGATGTAAGGATTTTACATAAATGAAGGTATATAGGTGTACTTGAGAGTGATGTTCGAACAATTTGTTAATTTGAATCCCTTAAAGGAGAGTTATTGCTTAAGTATGGTTTGTCATGCACGGTAAATATATGCATATCTTATACTTTGTAGCTCATACTGCTGGTATATCTTTGAACCATAGACTGCTTGCCAATGTTATCAAAGGCGAAAAGCGCAAAAAAGCTCTAAGGTTTGTTGGGTCTTTATGCGCAAGGCTCTAATAAAGCGTGGGCTTTAAGGAAGAAAGGTGCAAATAGAGGAAAACTAAAAATATGTATGTATAGTCCAAGACTAATATCTATAAGCATGAATACCAAATATATGGACAAATAAATTGAAGAGAATTTATGATAAAGTGAAATATCAATTGTTTAGTGTCACTTCTTCAGGATTGCGCTTATTGGCAAGGAAAAGCATGCCTTAGCGCCTTGATGATAACACTGAAGCGCCCGTTAAGCGAGGCGAAGCGCTCAATGTGTTTTGAGTCTCGCTTTAGGGCTTAAGCGCGCTTTAAGCGCGCTCTTGATAACATTGCTTGCACAAACATACAAATTTAGCCAATGGATACATGACAAATTTCAATATTGCAGAAAATGACCATATCAAATTTGAATAACTGCTCCCAAATTTTCATAGCATTTTCTCAACCCTATATAAAGTATATGCAGTTAGTAGCTTTTTTTCCCAACAAAATAAAGGTCATGTGAAGAAGTTAGAAGTTAATAACATGCTTCTTGGTGCTGTGAAAATGTCTTAAATGCGATCATTAGGCAGTCCATTGAGTGCCCAACTAAAGGATAATTTACTCATTCATATTACTAAAAGAGTAAAAATTATATGCAGTCATTGCGTACAAATATTTATACAATCGGGTCTCCCTTGGTAAGTTGAATATCTGATATAAAAGAGTAACTAACATGTTATCACAAGTTAAAATTTATTAATGGTGTACAAAAATTTTCCAATGTGGAAGTATATAACCTAAATTCTATTACAAAACGTAAACGCACTCGCACACACATATATTAAGATATTTCAATACAGACACACATAGAAATTTAGTATTAGCGGATAACATCTAATCGGAAATCAACATCAGGCCTAGCTATGGGGGAAAAAATGCATAGATGATGTAACAAAGCGAAAATCACAAAATTCAAGGGGTGAAAAAACGCTTGGGCGAAAGAATAATCTCTTTAATCAGAATTGAGAAAGAGGAGAGGTCAAAGCGGGTGAAACCTACCTTAGATTGAGGGAAAAATCGGGATTGATTCTCGGAGATGCTCTTATAGATTCTTTTACGTTGATCCAAAACCACAACACCTGTCAATATGCTACCTAAAGCAGCACCGAGAAGACGCTCCTGCAAGTTTGCACAATCAAAATTCCACACGTTCATTTACACACATACGCGTTGAAGAATCAAAAGATTTCATTTGATTTTAAACAATCAAAATGTAAAGGTGAAAAGGCGATAATCTATAACTGACCTGAGTCAGGATGCTGATCATCCTTGCGATTGAATTTCCGCACGGACCAAAGTGTGAATTTTGAGTCTCCGATTTGTTGAACGATTGACTTTGTTCTCTTACCGGGAAAAAATCGACCCGTCCCTGAAATATGGGCTTAATGGGCCTGGAGGAACTGCATCATGGGCAACGTAACATATTTTGGATTTCAAATTGCAATACAACTTCAACCCAGAGAGAGGCTCATATCCATTTTATTTGTACTCTTTTATTTTATTTTTTTTGATTTTTTTTGGATTTAACTTATATACTCAGTTTATTTTGAATTTCTTGGAATTTAACATATATGCATAGATAATGTAAATATATCAAGTTATTAAAAATTAACTATAAGTAATTATTAAAAATAAAAATTTGACGGTAACCTGTAAATAAAAAAGTAATATAGTATAACTATTAAATAATAGTGGTTAAAAAATGTAAATATATCAAGTTATTAAAAATTAATTATAAGTAATTATTAAAAATAAAAATTTGACGGTAACCAGTAAATAAAAAAGTAATATAGTATAACTATTCAATAATAGTGGTTAAAAAATGTATATGCATTAACGAGGTATATAAATTAAACTCATATAATTTTAGGGAAATAGAATAGTTGAGACAAGAAAATATAAAGAGAAAAAACCGTTGATTATTAATTTTTTGGTCAGACTAAAATAATTTATTTAACCAAATATAACAATATAGGCAATAATTTTTTTAGTTGCATAAAATAGATGTAAGGATCTTTCTAGACCCTACATATAAAAATATATTAGGTATGCTATTGTTGTTCACCGTAGTCCTAGTTTAGCACCTTTTATGAAATGTATAAACTAGAACCTTTTCAATTAACGACATAATAGAACTACATTGAACAACTATTAAGATTATCTAATAATTTTTGTGTCCTTTAATATGTAATCTTTTAAATATTTGACGAAATCAAAAGTGTTTGCTTTGGTGATTGTAGTGGGGACAATTGAGTTTGAATTTAAGATAACGTGGCATGACACGTAGATTGGTCAAACAGTCAAAGAATAATAAATGATTAAAAGGCAAGGAAGACAACATGTACGGTGGAGGAAATGAAAACAGACACGAGAGGGAATCTTAGATACGAATCTCGTGTCTATTCAAGCCATTCAATATCAACGGATAAAAAGGGGGATTGAAGACAAGAATTTGATGACAAAAAGTAGTCTACATTCATTATTAAATACCTGATACGTTAGTTATTCAGCCACTACAGCAGCGGCTACTTCTCAGACCGGGGGTGGTCATCAGACCCTCGATGCTCGCACTTCCGAGCAGGGCGTTCAGGGCTTACAGACACCTAAGATAGCTCCAGTTCAGCCGGTTTAGCTGGTTCAGCTACTTGCTACAGTTCAGCCGGTTTAGTTGGCTCTATTTACTGGAGAATTACATGTTAACTTTTATATCAAGCTATCATGGTGAACTTCAAATATTAGGAAGTTCCATATCAATACCTTGTGATTAAGAGTGATATAAAGGATTCAGATGAAAGTCAATTCTCCAGTGATTGCTGCTTCCCCCCAACGAGAAATTCAATGACTCTTCGCTTCACCTTTCAGAATCTCAAATAAGAAGGTATTTGCAGTATCGAAAGTTTCTCGTACAAAACTACCAACATGAAGGTTCTTCTGTTAAAATCATCTATTCATTATAAGATATTTGTATATGCTAGCCCCAGAGTGAAGATCAACCCCATAAAATTAAATAATTTGTGATACTAATATTTTTTGACTGTCATAATATGAAAGAAGTCATCGATAACATTCACGATGAGATTTATATTTGTCTAGTAATTTTATTTCATTTCGATTGAACTATTTTATTTTTGTTGATTTTTTACTTAGTTTCTAAATCGTACACCTTTTTAAGTAATATTTTGGTGTTTTGCATAATTGTGGTTAGTGTAATAAAAGTTGTGTTGATATTGACATATAAGAAACAATGTGGGAATTAATAATCTTTTTCTCACCAACTGTATACAAATGTTTGTCTCTGATTTTGTGATGTCAAAATTTTATGGTATGTAACCCTTATTAGGAAATATTGTAAATATCTTTTGTGTATCTTTTTATTATTGGTAGAATATTCTCTCATTAATTGTACAATCCTATAGTTGGTAGGTTTTGATTTTCCTTCATTATTGTACAATCCTATAGTTGGTAGATTTTGATTTCCCTGTACTCTATATATACTTTGGTGAGCAATACAAGAAACTTACTTCTCCAAAACTCTCTACATGGTATCATACGCCAGTGGCTTATCGCCAAACAAACCCTAAATACATACTACCCGCCGCCGCCGTAGCTCCTCTCATCGGAGCCCGTCGCCGCCGCCGCTGCACTAATCGGCAGCCCTCTTTTTCTCGACATCGTTCAGCGCCTCCTCTCCTTGCCTCGCGCTCATGGCCGCCACGACGTCAACCGCGCCTCTCCAGCCGATTGCCATTAATGCATCGGCTCAAATCCCACTCAAATTGGACTCCACTAATTACCTGGCGTGGAAATTTCAGTTTCGAACCCTCCTTACGGGTTACGATCTCCTCGACTTCTTGGACGGATCGAAGCCATGCCCATCGGTCACTATCGTCGACACCGACGTGACTTCCCCCAATCCAGCATATCCTTACTGGATTCGCCAGGACAACCTCATTCTCAGTGCCATCATCTCGTCGATCACACCGACGATCATCTCCTTCATTGCCGCTGCGGAAACCTCTAAAGAGTCCTGGGACATCCTCGCGCGCACATACGGCACCGCTTCTCGTGTCGTATCATGGCTCTCAAACAGCAGCTCCATAATCCGGTAAAAGGTTCTAAATCTATTGCTGACTTTATGCACGGTATTCGCGTGATTGTGGATGAATTATCTCTCATGGGTGTTACCGTTGATTATGAGGATCTCGTCATAAAGGTTCTAAATGGTCTTGATGATCCGTATATGGAACTCTCTCATGCCATCCAAGCCCGTGAGTCTCCCATCTCTTTTGCTGAATTACATGACAAGCTGTTAAGCATGGAGGCTAAGATTACTGCTCGTGTGCCGGCCACCTCCGTCACATCCGACTCGGCTCCGTCGGCTGCCTTCATCACCGGACAACAGCCAGTCCGTCACCGATTCGGTAGCCGCGGGCGCGGCCGCATCAGCCGCGGGTCAGTCTCCGGTCGCGGTGGTTACTCCAGCAATGGCCAATCTCGCGGGTACAATGGGAAGTGCCAACTCTGCAGTGAATTTGGCCACTCCGCGGCCGCTGCCCATCCTATCCCGTCTCCGACGCCAACCAGCCCCCTTACGGTGGACCATTGCCGCGTCCAGCTTATGCTCCGCCGCCCTATCCAGCTGCTCACACAGCCCATCACTCTCCGACGATTCCCTCTGCATCCGATTGGATCCTGGACTCTGGTGCCACTCATTACATAACCTCTGATCTTGCCACATGTCTCTTCACAGTCCTTACACTGGCTTCGACAATGTGGTTATTGGTAACGGTGAAGGTTTGACAATTACTCATACTGGACAACTTAACAGTCATTCCTCTCTTTTATGTTGGAAATCATGTATATCTATGATATGTGCGCTTTGGTTGTATGAGCATGATTTTCATGTATAGGTTTTGATGAATGACAAACAATGAAGTCAAGTGTCAAACAACGATATAATACGACAATCAATCAAATGGCGAAAAGCATACTGATGACGGAATTGCATGAACGAGCCAAAGAGTTCAAGACAGAAGACCCAAGACGTAGGTCGTTTGGTAGAACCAATGTAAAGACAACGTTTAAGTTATCTTATCCTTTGGCTCAACATTAGGTCATCATAAACATGCATAAAATATTTTATTAAATCATATTTTTCATAAACATGCATCTTTGTGTTAAAACAAAATGATGTTAAAGGTTTTAAACATGTCTTTTAAATCTGGGCCTCAACAATCGATTATTTGAATCCTACAATCGATTGTATTAAGACAGTGTGATCTGAAGTTTTTCAAAATAACAAACAATCGATTGTCTACTTTTAACAATCGATTATTTTGAGACAGTGTGCAACCGAAGTTTTTAAACATCTAAACAATCGATTATTTTTGTCATACAATCGATTATATTCATAAACAATCGATTGTCATTTTCATACAATCGATTATATTTTGACCGTTCCCACAGAATCCTAAATTGATTTTTGAACGTTGAATATAATCGATTATTTAGTCCATACAATCGATTGTTTAGCCTAAAATCAGGAATCTGTCTTTTGAACGTTGGTCAAACAATCGATTATCTACTCCAAACAATCGATTGTTTGAGCACAGAATCAGGGATTTTATTTGTCAATTAAGCAACGGTCAGCACCACTTTTTCACCTATAAAAAGAGGTCTTTTGAGCTGATTTAAACACACAACTCCTCCATACATTGTTATACATATTGATCATTTTCAAGCATCATTTTAGAGCTTTTGTTGAGCCATTTGATAGACAACTTTGTGTTGTTCATAGAGCTTATTGTGTATCTCTTTATCCACTCTATTGAGAGAGTATTTGTTGTAAAAGAGAGTTGTTTGAGAAGAACATATCTTCTCATTTGTCGGGTTTGCTAAGTACCCAAAGTCTTAGTGGTTGAAGTCTTGGGGTGAGGTATCCTCAAGCAAGTGAAGTCTTAAGGTGTGGTATCCTTGAGCAACTGTAACGGTTTGTTAAGCACCCGTAAGCTTGACGAAGATAGTGGAAATCTCGAGAGAGTCTCTCGGGGACTGGACTAGCCACGGGTTGTGGTGAACCAGGATACATCGGTGCGTTCGTTCTTTATTATTTACTTATCGCACTTATTTCATTTCTGCAATTTTTAAATTCCGCAAGTTTACGCTATTTTTATTATAACGCTATTCACCCCCCCTCTAGCATTAAGCGTATTTTCTAACAATTGGTATCAGAGCCTAACTCTCTGAAAGCCTTAACCGGTTGAGAGAAATATATATTTTTCTGTTGAGAATATTGAACGCAGGAACGATGGATGAAGGACAGTCCACCACTTGCCCTCCACTATTTGACGGAACAAACTATACATATTGGAAAGAGCGGATGAGCATCTTCCTCAAAGCAAACAGTTTTCGTTTGTGGCAAATCATCAAAAACGGTGAACCAATGCCAACAAAGAAAGTTGGAGAGACCACGGTTCCAAAGAAGGAAGATGAATATGATGCCGAGGATATCAAGAAAGTTGAAAATAATGCAAGGGCCATCCATGTATTATATTGTGTGGTGAATCCAGATGATTATCAAAAAATCTCTTGCTGCACAACCACCAAGGAGATGTGGGATAAGCTCGAGATCATTTATGAAGGTACGCCTCAAGTCCGAGAAGCCAAAATTGATTTTCTAACACATAAATATGATATCTTTAAAATGGAGAAGGAACCCATTGGTGTTATGTTTGAACGATTTTTAAGAATCGTCAACGATCTCCATGCTCTCGGGAAAGTTTACACGAACAAAGATCTTGTTTGAAAAGTCCTACAGAGTCTCACTCCCGAATGGCGCTCCAAAGCCAATGCCATCCAAGAGTCGATGGAATTCACGGATATCACAATTGATGGACTAAGAGGTAACCTCGAAACTTATGATAGCACAATTCTTAATCCTTATCTTAGAAGCAATTCGAATTTCGCCTTCAAAGCCTCATCCTCTAAAAGAGAAGAGGTAAGTGATTCGGAAAGGGATGATGAAAATATTTCCAATGATAAAATTAAAAAGTTTTGTAAGTCTATGAAAAAAGACAAGAAAAAGAAGAAACACCATAGGCGCTTATCACGGGATTCGGACAGCTCAAGCGATGAAACCTCCGCATTATGTCTCATGGCTAACGAAGGAGAAGAGGTAAGTACATCTAACTCTCACTCGTTTGAAGAATTACAAAATGCCTATGATGAATTGTATGGTGAATTTGTTAATGCTTCCAAAACTATCATAGAATTGAAGAAAACACTTTCTTTGCAGAAAACACTTTCTTTGCAAGAAACAGATTTTCAGAAAACACTTTCTTTACAAGAAAAAGAGTTTGAAAAATCCTCTTCTTTGAAACAAATAGTTTTTGAAAAATTGACTAATGAAAATGGTGTTCTTAAAAATAAAATTGAAGTTTTAGAAAAAGAAAATAAATTTTTGAAAAATGACATTGTTGATTTTAAAAATAAAATCAAGGAATTGAATGAAGCCTCTTCTATTGATAAATGTTCCAATTGTTCTTCTTGTAGCTCTTTAATACTAGAGAACACAGAACTTAGGAAAGCACTAGAAACATGTAGTGTTCATAATCCTAAAATTGAAGATATTAAAAAGGATGAAAGTAATGAGGTCGGACCATCTAGAAAGAATTCTAGGAACCTCACTAATGAGTCTAAGATTAATTGTTTTAGACCATCTAGACACAATTCTAGGAATTTTATAAATGAGTCTAGAATGAATAATTTTAGACCACCTAGACACGACTCTAGGAAATTCAACGCTTCTAGGGGGAACAACTTTAGATCACCTAGAACGCATTTGGCTCAACCTAGACATATGCACAATCCTAACGTTATATGTCACTATTGTAATCGGGTAGGACACATTGCACCCGTTTGTTTTGCTAAACATAGAGATTTATGTATTGATTATGACTATTGTTATCCTAACCCCCAAGGACCCAAAAGAAGTTGGGTACCAAAAACCTATTTTTAGGTTCTTTTTGCAGGTGTGCTTGAAGACTACAATATTGTAGTGGATGCACCAAGCACGGAACCTTAATGCATTAAGGGGGAACGTCGGTTAGTTATCGTATTTTGAATAAAAACGCAATGAGTTGATATGTGCAAATAATCTATATCAGTTTTGGTTGATACATGCTTTAACAAGTTTTATTTTTGAATAACAATTAGTATCAATTGGTTTTATAATAAATGATTGATTCATGTTTTGATGAATATTTTTAGTTTAAATAACAATTGGCATAGTTGAGAAATGATCGTTATTATTAGTATGCCATTTACTAACTTTTTATATGATCTTGTCTATAACGGTTGGTATCGTCAATGGTTTAAATAACTTTTGGTATACTCTTTTTGCTAATGTCAAAAGGGGGAAGAATATGGGCGATATGCATGCTTTAATTGAGGGGGAATATTCAATTAAGGGGGAATTATATTGAATTGAATTGGTTGCATAAATTGTATGTTGAGATATAGCATCTATTTAGGGGGAATTCAATATGCATATCTTCCGTTGTTTGTCATTATCAAAAAGGGGGAAATTGTTGGAAATCATGTATATCTATGATATGTGCGCTTTGGTTGTATGAGCATGATTTTCAGGTATAGGTTTTGATGAATGACAAACAATGAAGTCAAGTGTCAAACAACGATATAATACGACAATCAATCAAATGGCGAAAAGCATACTGATGACAGAATTGCATGAACGAGCCAAAGAGTTCAAGACCGAAGACCCAAGACGTAGGTCGTTTGGTAGAACCAATGTAAGGATAACGTTTAAGTTATCTTATCCTATGGCTCAACATTAGGTCATCATAAACATGCACAAAATATTTTATTAAATCATATTTTTCATAAACATGCATCTTTGTGTTAAAACAAAATGATGTTAAAGGTTTTAAACATGTTTTTTAAATCTGGGCCTCAACAATCGATTATTTAAATCCTACAATCGATTGTATTAAGCCAGTGTGATCTGAAGTTTTTCAAAATAACAAACAATCGATTGTCTACTCTTAACAATCGATTATTTTGAGACAGTGTGCAACCGAAGTTTTTAAACATCTACACAATCGATTATTTTTGTCATACAATCGATTTATTCATAAACAATCGATTGTCATTTTCATACAATCGATTATATTTTGACCGTTCCCACAGAATCCTAAATTGATTTTTGAACGTTGAAAACAATCGATTATTTAGTCCATACAATCGATTGTTTAGCCTAAAATTAGGAATCTGTCTTTTGAACGTTGGTCAAACAATCGATTATCTACTCCAAACAATCGATTGTTTGAGCACAGAATCAGGGATTTTATTTGTCAATTAAGCAACGGTCAGCACCACTTTTTCACCTATAAAAAGAGGTCTTTTGAGCTGATTTTAAACACACAACTCCTCCATACATTGTTATACATATTGATCATTTTCAAGCATCATTTTAGAGCTTTTGTTGAGCCATTTGATAGACAACTTTGTGTTGTTCATAGAGCTTATTGTGTATCTCTTTATCCACTCTATTGAGAGAGTATTTGTTGTAAAAGAGAGTTGTTTGAGAAGAACATATCTTCTCATTTGTCGGGTTTGCTAAGTACCCAAAGTCTTAGTGGTTGAAGTCTTGGGGTGAGGTATCCTCAAGCAAGTGAAGTCTTAAGGTGTGGTATCCTTGAGCAACTGTAACGGTTTGTTAAGCACCCGTAAGCTTGACGAAGATAGTGAAAATCTCGAGAGAGTCTCTCGGGGACTGGACTAGCCACGGGTTGTGGTGAACCAGGATACATCGGTGCGTTCGTTCTTTATTATTTACTTATCGCACTTATTTCATTCCTGCAATTTTTAAATTCCGCAAGTTTACGCTATTTTTATTATAACGCTATTTACCCCCCCTCTAGCGTTAAGCGTATTTTCTAACATTTTATTACCTGGGGCTCTCTGTGTTCCACATATGCGTAAAAATTTGATCTCTGTTGCCCAATTATGTCGTCACAATAATGTTAATGTTGTTCTTTCTGATACTGATTTTCAGGTGAAGGATCATCGCACGTGGGCAACGCTCGTTCGCGGCCCACTTAGGGGCAACACCTACTATTGGCCGGCGGCTTCCACTCTCCCATCTGCCCTCACGGCACAAAAGCTCTCTGTGTCATTGTGGCATTCTCGGTTTGGTCACCCATCAGCTAAAACCTTGCGTCATTTAGTGTCGTCTAGCAGTATAGAGTCCAGTAATGTCTCTGATCTTGCCTGTGTATCTTGCAAGCTTCATAAGTGTCATAAGTTACCTTTTTCTGGGTCAAGTCTATCTTCTACTGCTCCCCTGGAGCTTATTTTCTCCGATGTATGGACCTCTCTGATTTTTTCTAATGAAGGGTTTAAATATTATGTCATCTTTGTTGATCATTTCTCTAAGTATGTTTGCTTTTTTCCTTTACGCCGTAAATCTGATGTCTCACAAACCTTCCCCATTTTTAAATCCATTGTAGAGAAATATTTCTCTGCTAAAATCATTACTCTGTATACTGACAATGGGGGTGAATTTCTCGCTTTTCGCTCTTTCTTGCCTCTCATGGCATCTCCCATCTTACGTCACCTCCTCATACTCCTCAGCACAATGGCTATGCTGAACGCCGTCACCGTTATATTGTCGATACTGGTCTCACTCTCCTTCATCATGCCTCTATACCTCTCATTTACTGGCCTTATGCCTTTGCTACAGCAGTCTACCTCATTAATTGTCTTCCCAAGACAAATCTCTCGATGCGCTCCTCCTTTGAATCTCTCTTCCAGAAACGCCCCAACCTTGCCAAATTACGTGTCTTCGGCTGTCAATGCTTCCCTTGGCTTCGGCCCTACACCTCAAACAAAATGGAACCCAGATCTCGTGCATGTGTCCTCTTCGACTACTCTACTACTCAAAGCGCCTATCTCTGCTTTGATCCCTCAACGTCTAAAATCTTCGCCTCGCGTCATGTCACCTTCCATGAAGATGTCTTCCCGTTCTCCAAAATGTCTAACCCCGAGTCTCCCCTTGTACCCATTTCGGTCTCCCTAGAAGTCCTTCCGCTGCCGCCACCAGTACCTGTCGTTGCTCCCACTAGCGATCCTTCACCGGACGCACTCCCGGCGCCACCGCCCGCGCCACCGCCCGCGCCACCAGCGCCCCTTCCGGCACCGCCAGCGGCCCCTGCCGCCGCTACACCCATTATGCCGCCTCCTGCATCCTCTCAAGGTGGTCATCATATGCAGACTCACAGCAAAAATAACATCTTTATGCCCAACAGGAAGTTTGGTATGTCTGTTGTCACCTCTCCTGCTGTTACTGAACCTCAGACCCTGTCCAGTGCTATGTCTGATGAGCGTTGGCGCGCTGCTATGTCATCAGAGTTTGATGCTCTGCTACGGAATGGCACTTGGGATCTTGTCCAACCTGATTCCTCGCAGAATGTTGTGGGTTGCAAGTGGGTTTATCGCATCAAACGCAAGCCTGACGGTACTGTGGATAAGTTCAAAGCCCGGCTTGTTGCAAAGGGCTTTCATCAGCGTCCAGGTTGTTAGAATATACGCTTAACGCTAGAGGGGGTGAATAGCGTTTTAAAAAAATAAGATAAATTTGCGGAATTAAAATTGCAGAAATAAAGTAAGTGCAGTAGTTAAAGTAGTAAGGAGAGAACACACCGAATTTATACTGGTTCACCAAAACGTGTGGTTAATCCAGTCCCCAAGAGACTCTCTCGAGTTTTACACTAACTCCATTAAGCTTACGGGTGCCTAACAAACCGTTACACTTGCTCGTAGATATACACTCTACAAGACTTCAACCTGCTCGAGGATACCTCACCTCAAGACTTCAAGTCAAGGAACTAAACTTTCCTTCTTACAACAAGGGATTAGAACTTCCCTTCAAGTGTATACAAACACTTAGCACTCAAGACAAGACTCTCTTATAGAGTAGATGTGAGTAAAATTAATACGCTCAAGAACACAACAACTTCGTCAAGAATTTGGCTCTCAAAAACTATGAAATGAATGTGAAATGATTGATATGAAAGTATGTATGCTTAAGCAAGAATTGTAATCAGTTGTGCTTAAAAGAGTGATTTTGAGGTGTATTTATAGTCCTCAAAGTCACCAAGACCGTTGCTTAATTGCCAATCACTAATTGCTGATTTTGTGCTAGGATAATCGATTATCTGATTTGCATAATCGATTATCTGCAAATCGTTCAAAAAATCATATGCAGATTTTAAGCAGAATATTCGATTATTCAAATTGCATAATGGATTACCTGATAACGTTTAAAAATCAGACGCTGATTTTATGCTAGCATAATCGATTATTGCCTTGTGCATAATCGATTATCTTGCAGCGTTTAAAAATACTTAGGCAACAGTCTTAACATAATCGATTACCAAAAAGACATAATCGATTATTTTGTTGTTTTGTAAATTCCGGTTATACACTGTCTTAACATAATCGATTATCAAAAAGACATAATCGATTATTTTGCTGTTTTGTAAATTCCGGTTTACACTGTCTTAACATAATCGATTATCAGAAAAACATAATCGATTATTTCTGTCCAGATTTGAAAGACATGTTTAAGATTCATTTTGGCTAAAATGAAAATGTTTGAAAATCATTTTGTTTTAAATCAAAGATGCATGGTTTGATGAAAATGATTTTACGAGAGAAGCCAAGTCTTGAATCTATTGTCGGATCAAGATCACAATATAAAACGACTCATGTATAACTTTGTTGCTTTACTTGATCTTGTTCTTTGTTTCACTTGTGCTTGGACTTCGGCATATGTCAATGTTCCATGCGCGTCGGTTTGTCATTATCAAAACCTACAAAGATGAACACACGTTTAGTTTTAGCGACTTGAGAACGTGTTTCAACAATCTCCCCCTTTTTGATGATGGCAAACCAATATCGGGATATGCATATTAAATAATTGATAATGACAATCCAAGACAAGTATATAAATATATGAATGAGTTCCCTCTCAATTTATAAATTCCCCCTTAATTTATGCCAATATGTATTAGTGTGCATAGCCCTTATTCTTCCCCCGTTTGACATTAGCAAAAAATAATAAACTTTTATTGAGGAAACAATATTGAAAATACATAATAGGGCAAGAAAAATAGACAAAATATTATTCAAACGATACATAATGGAAGCAAGAAAAAAATAGACAAGATATTATTCATTGTCAACATTAACATCCGCCTCGGCATCCGGCACTTCTTCCGGAAGGGTAACTTGGGCATAGGGATAGCGGACATGGTCAAAATATTCATGAAGCTCATGGGATAATCGAGTGACATTCCTATCAATACGAGTCATGGACATGGACAGAGAAGCAAGTTGCTCAGAAATGGTTTGGAGGGAAGCAACGGAGGGCCTGAGGACGACGTCTTTGAGTTTGAGGAGGAGCCGGATGTTCACCGATATTGGGAAATGAAGATTCTTGAATTTTCCAATGTTTTGTTGCTTTTTTGTGAGAACCGACGGAGGTGTCGATACCGGAGGCTTGAAAAAGAGCCATTATGACAAAAGCATATGGGAGTGGCTTATCGTCCCCAATTGCATCATACATGTGAGTCATGACGAACTGGCACCAATTGATGCGAGCCCCGGTGATAATTGCGTGCATGAGTTTTGAATCCTCATGAGAGAGAGTCGTATGATTGAATTTGCGCGGTTTTAGAACGCGGGTGATGAAATAAAAGATTAGACGATATTCCGGGAGCATGTGCGTAATGGTTGGGCGACGCTACTCCGGACTAGCAATAAATTCGCCAATGCCAATTTGGTTGAAAAGGAGTTGTTCATCAAATAAAGCACCTTCTTCTCTAGTGTAAAGTGAAATATCTTTCCCATTTCGTGGAAGTTTTGTGAGGAGTTGCATGTGTTCCTCATTTAAAAGAATTGGAACTCCATTGATGTTTGAGACTAGTTCACCATCTTCGTCCTTCTCGAGATTGGAATAGAAGGCACGAATTAGAGCAGGGTGAATGTAAGGGGAATGAAGATATATGAATTCAAGGAGTTGGCTTTGCATGAGGATATTTGCTGTGGATGGAGGGGCGATGTGGCTAAGGAATCGACCAGTGGAGAATCGAGGAGGAAGGATTTCTCGATTTTCAAATTTTTCGACGAATCGAAGGAGTTCGGGTTCAGTGTCGAAACGTAAGAAGGATTTGTCTTTGTAGTAGTGGGAGAGTGGACGAGCGACGGAAGAGGAGGCAATTTGTTTGCCGGAACGAGCGCGTTTAGAATGCTTGCTCGCCATTAGTATGAAGAAATAAGAGCTGTTGCAAAAATTTGAGGGCTTTTGAAGATTGTTTGAAGCTAAGAGTGAAGTTGGAGTGGGAAATTTGAAGGATGAAAACACCTATTTATAAAATTGAAGAAGTGAGGCATTTATTGAACAAAAAACTGCAGATTTATTAACCCAAACGGTCAAAAACGGTAACAATTTTGATGAGCTGACCGTTAGTAATCGATTACTGAACTTTGGTAATCGATTATTGATGCACAGTGTGTTATACGGACTCGGGGAATAATCGATTTTGATTTGAAATTCGATTATTTTTAGGCAGTGCGATGAAAAACCGAGACGGTAAGATGAAATCGATTATTCAGTTTTCAACAATCGATTATTTTATTAACACTTGTAAAACTGAACTTTCAATAATCGATTAGTAATATTGATAATCGATTATTAAATATGATTGCCAGATTCCTGCAAAATCAAAATGTTAGATAATCGATTCTAGTATTAGTATAATCGATTAGTTTATTTTACGAGTAGAATAATAGGAAAACATAAAGGATTAATAATCGATTATTGACTAAGAAAAATCGATTATTTATCAGCAGTGCCCGAGAATTCCCCCTGTCTTTGGGGCGATACCTGCAAAAAAGAGTTAGGCGCCTCCGACGCTCAAGTTAGTAATCGTTGAAAAGAAAAATGCAATGCATGTATTAGATCAACGTGGAGTCAAGAATCCCGAGTTCACTACGAATTCGGAAAAAGGACTCTTTCTCTAAAGGCTTTGTGAAGATGTCGGCCAATTGATATTTGGTTTCAACAAACTCAATTTCGACATCACCTTTGAGAACGTGATCTCTTATGAAGTGGTGCCTAATTTCTATGTGTTTTGTTCTTGAGTGAAGAACATGGCTCTTCGTCAAGCTTATGGCGCTAGTATTATCACATCGAAGAGGGATATGATTGATACTAAGACCATAATCCGAGAGTTGTTGTTTCATCCAAAGGATTTGAGCACAACAACTCCCCGCGGCTACATATTCAGCCTCGGTTGTGGATAATGCAACACTTACTTGTTTCTTGCTAAACCAAGAAACTAGAGAGCTACCGAGCAAATGGCAAGTGCCACTAGTGCTCTTGCGGTCCAATTTGCAACCCGCAAAATCGGAATCGGAATAGCCAACAAGTTGGCATGAAGAACCTTTGGGATACCATAGTCCCACATTTATAGTTCCAACAAGATACTTCATTATCCGTTTTACCGCAGTTAGGTGTGACTCCTTCGGACATGATTGATATCGAGCGCATAAACACACGCTAAACATGATGTCCGGTCTACTTGCAGTAAGATAAAGAAGGGATCCGATCATACCTCAGTATTTCTTGGTATCTACTTCTTTACCTTTCTCATCCTTGTCAAGATGGTCGGATGTGCTCATTGGAGTGGCCATTGCTTTGGCGTTGCTCATTTCAAAATGATTTAGCAACTCCTTGCAATACTTAGATTGACAAATGAAAGTTCCTTCTTTCATTTGTTTCACTTGCAACCCCAAGAAGAAGTTTAGCTCACCCATCATTGACATTTCGAATTCGCTAGTCATTAACTTAGAAAATTCCTCGCATAAAAAATCATTAGTAGCACCAAAAATAATATTATCGACATAAATTTGAACTAATAGAATGTCATTGTTTTTATTTTTGATAAACAGTGTAGTGTCAACTTTCCCCCTTTCGAACTCATTGTCCAAAAGAAATTTGCTTAAGCGCTCGTACCAAGCTCGAGGAGCTTGTTTAAGTCCATATAGCGCTTTCTTAAGCTTGAAGACATGATCGGGAGATTTAAAGTCTTCAAAGCCCGGGGGTTGTTCAACGTACACTTCCTCTTGAATAAACCCATTGAGGAAGGCACTCTTGACATCCATTTGAAATCATTTGAAATTCATAGATGATGAAAAAGCAAGTAATAAACGAATGGCTTTTAGTCATGCTACGGGTGCATAAGTTTCTTCATAATCAAGTCCTTCTTCTTGATTATAGCCTTTAGCAACAAGCCTAGCTTTATTTCTAGTGATTATACCATTTTCATCTAATTTATTTCGAAAAACCCATTTCGTACCAATTATGGTGTGATTATCGGGTCTTGGCACCAATTCCCAAACATCATTACGTTTGAATTGGTTAAGCTCCTCTTGCATTGCCAAGGTCCAATGCTCATCCCCAATTGCTTCGGAAATGGTTGAGGGTTCGATTTGAGAAACAAAAGCCATATGTCCTACAGTGTCTTTAAGAAGGTTTCGAGTACTTACCCCTTTCTTGATGTTGCCAATTACCTTGTCGAGATGATGGTCTTTAGACGTCCTCCAATCCTTAGGCATCATCGATTCTTCTTCTTGTAGTGGTACTTCTTCCGAAATTTGTTCCGTGACTTCATCTTGAACTTCCTTTGGATTCTCCTTTTGCACCTCGTCTTGAAGATTGATTTTGTTTAAAGCATCTGCAAGACCATCATAAAATCCTTTCTCGCCAAGCGAGCATCATTTTCACAGAATACTATATGAGGAGATTCCTCAACATTTTTGGTTCGATTATTGAAAACTCTATATGCTTTACTACGCAATGAATAACCAAGAAAAATTCCTTCATCAAATTTCGCGTCAAATTTTCACAAGTTATCTTTTCCGTTGTTATGAATGAAACATTTACAACCGAAGACTCTAAGATGGGAGAGGTTAGGTTTCCTTCCCTTGTAGAGTTCATAGGGAGTTTTTATGAGTATCGGTCTTATGACAGCTCTGTTTAAAACATAGCATGCGGTACTTACGGCATCCGCCCAAAATTGTTTGGGAATCTTAGCCTCATCGAGCATGGTTCTAGCCATCTCTTCGAGACATCGATTTTTGCGTTCCACCACTCCATTTTGTTGTGGTGTACGTGGAGCCGAAAAGGTATGTTCAATACCGAGTTTGTCACAAAAATCCGCAAAGATATTATGATCGAACTCTCCCCCATGATCACTTCTTATGGAAGTGACGGTTGTGTTCTTTTCATTTTGAACACGTTTAAGAAAACTTTTAAAGGCTTGAAAAGCATCACTTTTATGAGCAAGAAATAACGTCCATGTAAATCTAGAGTAGTCATCAACAATAACAAAAGCATAAAGATTTCCACCATGACTTTTAATTCTAGATGGTCCGAAAAGATCCATGTGTAGAAGTTGTAAGGGTCTAGTGGTTGAAACAACATTTTTGGATTTAAAAGAGGCTTTTGTTTGTTTCCCTTTTTGACATGAATCACAAATAGAATCTTTTTCAAAATTCATGTTTGGAAGACCAATTACTAAATCTTGTGAAACTAGTTTGTTTAAAAGATTCATATTTACATGAGCTACTCTACGATGCCATAACCACATGTCGTCTTCTTTACTCATAAGGAAATTTACAAAACTTGATGAAGAATTTTCAAGATCAACCATATAGATATTATCAATTCTAATACCACGAAGAATAACTTTAAAATCACTACGACGGATAACTAAGCATTCTTCGGAATCAAACAATACAAGATTTTCCTTGTCACATAATTGACTTATGCTCAAGAGATTGTGTTTGAGACCTTTAAATAGCAAAATATGCTTAATGGAGGAAGATTCGTTCTTACCGACCGAGCCAATGCCGATAATTTTTCCTTTGTTATTGTCTCCAAAAATAACATTTCCTCCTTCCGTGGGTTTTAGTTGAAGGAATTTTGATGCATCTCCGGTCATATGTTTGGAGCATCCACTATCAAGGTACCAAAGTACACTTGATCCCTTCAAACACACCTACAAAACAAATTAATGAGATTTTGGTACCCAAGCCATTTTGGGTCCTTGCGTGTTAGGTGCAAAATAGTGGTGTGATTGACCTGCAGTGAAATGTCTCTGTCTAGTGAAGCATGCGGGAGCAATATGTCCAATTTTATTGCAATAATGACAAATGACATTCGGATTGTGCATTCTTCTAGGATGATAATAATTTGGGTGTCTAAATTTATTTACTCTATTTTTAGGAATATAGTTTTGATGTAGTTTTCGAAAATCTTGTCTAGGTGGTCTATACATGCCAATATTTTTTCTAGCATTTGTTCTAGGATGAGTTGCAATTCTAGGATTAAAATTTCTAGGTTGAGTGTTGACATTTATTTTGTTTTGCCTAAGTTGAGTCTTAGGTGGTTTAGGAATGGACTCAACTTTTTCTTTTGGCTCGTGTTTAAAGCCTATACCGTGCTTAGTGGATTTCAAATTTACAAGCACTTCATTGAGATTTTTGTGTGAAGAATTGAATTTGTGCAAAGTGCTTCTAAGACTTTCTACTTCTTCCTTTAGAGATTTGCAAGAAGTACAATCCTTATTTGAACTTTCGGGTTTGTCGGCGCTTCTTTTGCCGTTAAACTTGTTTTCCTCTTTTTTAATTTCTCATTTTCAATAGTTAGTTTTTCAAAATCCTTTTCTTTTGAAGAGATTTGTTTTCTTAAAACTTTTATAGATTTAGAAGCGCTAATAAACTCTTTATACAATTCATCAAATGCATCTTGCATTTCTTCTAAAGTGAAATAATTTTAGAAGTAGTACATACCTCATTTTGAGTTTCTTCGTGTGCCATAAGACACAAGTTTGCGGTCTCGTTTCCTTCTCCATCGATTGATTCATCTCCGGAGTCGCCTCCCCAAGAGATGTATGCTCTTTGTTTCTTGACGGGTTTCTTCTCCTTTTTGGCATTTGGACAGTTTGGTTTGATATGCCCGATTTCTCCGCATCCATAGCACTTTAATTGGTCTCCTTGTCGCTTACCTTTTCGATCATACTCCTTTCGCATGAACTTGTGAAATTTCTTAATAACGAGTCCGAACTCGTTATCTTCGTCGCTTGATTCCTCATCATTTTGAGGTTGATCCGTGCTTGCTTTAAGGGCGATTCTTCGTTTCCTTTGATCATCCAAAGGAGGGTTAAGAATAGTAGATTCATAGGTTTTGAGATTACCTCTAAGCCTGTCGATTGTGACATTTGTAATGCCGATTGACTCTTGAATAGCGTCGGCTTTGGAGCGCCATTCCGGAGTGAGACTTCGAAGAATTTTACGGACAAGTTCCCTATCCGTGAAAGTCTTCTTAAGAGCATGAAGATCATTAACGATTTTTGAAAATCGTTTGAACATATCATCTATCTTCTCGTTTTCCTTCATATGAAAAAGTTCATATTCATGGGTTAGAAAATCTATTTTAGCTTCTCTTACCTGGTCCGTACCTTCGTAGGTAATTTCCAATTTATCCCACATTTGCTTAGCCGTGGTGCAACATGAGATTTTCCGATAATCATCAGGATTTACAGCACAGTACATCATGTTGATGGCTTTTGCGTTGTTCTCCACCTTTCTAATATCGTCTGCGTCATACTCATCTTCCGATTTTGGCACCATTTCATTTTCTACCTTTTTGATTGGAATTTTCTCTCCATTCTTGATAATTTTCCACAGTAGAAAATTATTTGATTGGATAAATATTCTCATCATTTCCGTCCAATAAGTATAGTTTGTGCCAATCGAATAGTGGTGGCCTTGTGGTGCATTGTCCTTCACCTAGTCCTGCATAAACGTTACGACTAGAAGCCATGGATTGTTTCTCTCAAACTGTTAAGTCTTTCAGAGAGTTAGGCTCTGATACCAATTGTTAGAATTGTAATCAGTTGTTTAAAAATACTTAGGCAACAGTCTTAACATAATCGATTACCAAAAAGACATAATCGATTATTTTGTTGTTTTGTAAATTCCGGTTATACACTGTCTTAACATAATCGATTATCAAAAAGACATAATCGATTATTTTGCTGTTTTGTAAATTCCGGTTTACACTGTCTTAACACAATCGATTATCAGAAAAACATAATCGATTATTTCTGTCCAGATTTGAAAGACATGTTTAAAATTCATTTTGGCTAAAATGAAAATGTTTGAAAATCATTTTGTTTTAAATCAAAGATGCATGGTTTGATGAAAATGATTTTACGAGAGAAGCCAAGTCTTGAATCTATTGTCGGATCAAGATCACAATATAAAACGACTCATGTATAACTTTGTTGCTTTACTTGATCTTGTTCTTTATTTCTCTTGTGCTTGGACTTCAGCATATGTCAATGTTCCATGCGCGTCGGTTTGTCATTATCAAAACCTACAAAGATGAACACACGTTTAGTTTTAGCGACTTGAGAACGTGTTTCAACACAGGTGTGGATTTCCAGGAGACTTTCAGTCCGGTTGTTAAGCCGGCAACTGTGCGTTTGGTTCTCAGCATAGCTGTATCCAAGGGCTGGCCTCTTCATCAAATGGATGTGAACAATGCCTTTCTCCACGGGAGGCTTACAGAGGATGTTTATATGGCACAACCACCGGGCTTTATTGACAAAGCCTATCCATCTTATGTCTGTAAGTTACAGAAAGCTATTTATGGTCTCAAACAGGCACCCTGGGCATGGTACAGTGCGCTCCGCCAAAGCCTTCTGACCATGGGTTTCGTCAACACTACCTCTGACACTTCGCTCTTCGTCTTTCAACACTATGGTATTACGGCCTATTTTTTGGTGTATGTTGATGATCTCATATTGACTGGTAATGATTCTACTTTCTTGAACTGTGTGATTGACTCTCTTGGGTCTCAGTTTTCTCTTAAAGACATGGGTGATTTAAGCTACTTTCTTGGTGTTGAAGTTCTGCGCAGCTCCAAGGGGTGTTTTCTTTCTCAGCGAAAATATGTTGTTGATCTTTTGACTCGTCATAATATGCTGGAGTCAAATCCTGTTCAGACGCCAACAGCAGCGTCAACTCGCCTTCATCTGGCCGACGGCTCGGCCCCTGCCGACGCATCCGCCTATCGCCAGGCCCTTGGGGCCCTCTAGTATCTCTCCTTCACTCGTCCTGATATCTCCTTTGCTGTGAATAAACTCTCACAGTTCATGCATGCTCCTACTGTCACTCATTGGGGTGCAGTAAGCGCCTATTCCGATATCTGAATGGGACGTGTGACTTTGGCGTCTGGCTGCGTCCTTCATCTGCTATACCTCTGCATTGTTTCTCTAATGCTGATTGGGGTGGAAACTGTGATGACCGCTCCTCAATTGGTGCCGATGTTGTTTTTCAAGGGCCAAATCCTATTTCCTGGAGCTCCAAAAAGCAGCGTTCCGTTGCGCGATCATCTACTGAGGCTGAGTATCGTGCCTTTGCTTCTGCTGCCGCTGAAGTACGTTGGCTTCATTCCCTGCTGCGCGAGCTTCATGTCCCTCTTCCGGCTGCTCCTGTCATTTACAGTGACAATATTGGCGCCACCTATCTCTGTGCCAACCCTGTGTTTCATTCTCGCATGAAACACATCTCCATTGATTATCACTTTGTTCGTCAATTGGTCCAGAATGGGTCTGTTCGTGTTGCTCACATATCCTCTGCTGATCAGCTTGCTGATGCTCTCACCAAGCACTTATCTCGTCCTCGGCTTCTTCTGCTGATGTCCAAGATTGGCGTGTCCTCCGGCCCTCCATCTTGAGGGGGCGTATTAGGAAATATTGTAAATATCTTTTGTGTATCTTTTTATTATTGGTAGAATATTCTCTCATTAATTGTACAATCCTATAGTTGGTAGGTTTTGATTTTCCTTCATTATTGTACAATCCTATAGTTGGTAGGTTTTGATTTCCCTGTACTCTATATATACTTTGGTGAGCAATACAAGAAACTTACTTCTCCAAAACTCTCTACAACCCTTTCGTTTCTCTAGTTTCTTAGAGTAATCTAAGTCAAGGAATTTTGGAACTGTTTTTATTTTCAAGGATATCATATCTTAATGCATGCTTTATTCACTACTAGAGAGTAGTCTGATTTTTAAATCAAATACGTTGAAGGAATAACCTAAATTATATGAGTTTCAGGTCCTACGCTTCATTTTGCTCATATTTATTAATGACATATATCACGGTAATTGAGTCGTCCATGTTAATAGGACTTGTGTGTTTTCCCTGTAATTTGGTATGTTATAGGTTTTGTTAGAGCCGTTAATATGGGCTAGACCGTGGCTCGTGAGGCTTGAATGAATCAGGGTTGGGCAGGCCCGTGGGCCTAATAAAAATACGTATTTAAATATACATAAAATATAAAAAGTATATGACACAAAAAATAACAAGACTGTTAAGAATAGAATTCTAATTAGAGTGAATGTCTATCTTATAGAAGAGTTTTACTTTGAGGCTAAGTCATTTCTCTTCCTATAAATAGAGGGGTCTTACCTCATTGTAAATACACCTCAAAATTATCAATAAGAGTTCTCCTATCCCTACCTTGCTCTGCAATATTGTTCTTGTTCTTGTATTATTTTATAACACGTTATCAGCACGAAGTTCTACTATCTCAAGAATCTCTTTGAGAAAATTAAGAGGAGCAGAGAGGAGATTAGGGTTTTGGGTATATTAGGGTTTTAATCCGACCGACGACGATGATTTACGATGTCAACTCGCCGCTTTTCCAATCCTTCCTTAGCCAGAAGGGAGGCGCCTCCGACAAGAGGTATGTACAGTTCTCTCGTTGGCTGTAAACTAACCGTCGCCTCTCCGACAATTTTTCATAGTATTGATGTTATCGCAGTTTTCTTTGTGGAAGGTGAAAAAGGTTAATATTTCTGCATATCCATATTGATTCTGTCATAGTTGTGTTTTTTTCCTGTTACATTTGTTTCAATTGTTATTTCAATGGTCATTTCAATTAGGCTTCGCTAGCGAGTGATTTTTTTGTTCGAAATGTCTTTGCCCTATGATTTTCATACATTTGAACCTCTGGTGCCTTATTTTGACTTTGGAGAGAATGTGAACCATTTATGATATGCCATTGACTGCTCTTGGGCAAATCATATTCTCACTATCTGGTACAATATTAATGATGAATGCCATAGCTATTGGAAATTGGTAAAATAAAGAATGTATCTTGGTGTTTGGATGGAACTCCTATGGTGTTGTGAAATTGTCTAGCTAATTGATCGAGTTTTTGGTATAGACATTATAGGTGTTGGGTTAACTGGAATTGATGTTGATAGCATAATTCTTTATTCAATTATAAGTATTGTGCTTCTGTATATTCAACAGTTTTTTTGTACCCATGGTATTTACTTGTGTAGTCTACATTATGGCACATTTATTTTTTTTCACATGGAATTGTTGCACTGTAACGGCAGTTTGTTCATACATATATATTAATACACATAGTATTTAGTCATTTTTGTACTGGATTGCCAAGTAGAGTTTGTTATTTGTACAGTGAATACTAGGTTAACTATATACGTGTACACTTTTATGCTACTACATGACATGGGTGTTGGATGCTGAAATCCATTTGGATGCAATGGGTCCTGGAGACGCCATTAAAGACAGAAATAATGCATCCACCCAAGACTGTGCTAAGGCCTTGATTTTCTTGCGCCATCACCTTGATGAAGGTTTGAAAAATTGAATATCTCACAGTCAAAGATCCACTTATCTTGTGGAATGGCTTAAAGGAGAGATATGACAACCTGAAGTTGGTCACTCTGCCACAAGCACGATATGATGAGAATCCAAAAGCAAATAGTTCATAAACTATATGTTATCGTTGCGGTGGAAAAGGGCACTGGGCGAAAATTTGCCGTGTACAACTTTTTGTATATTATGTTATCAATATTACAATCTTATTATATTATTTAATCCGTGTAACAGCCATACATGCTCTATGTATCAACACTGTCATGCTTAGTGCTTCACTTGTTGTAGATTGCACTTATGTAATGCTGTATGTTATCTGTACAAGCTCTAACATATTATTTGTCTGTCACTACCAATCCTGTTATATGTCAGTTTTTCTCTTTTGTTGTGCTTTTAACAATGCATAAACTTTTGAGAGAAGAAATATTTCTCTCATTTAAGTATGTGTAAGGCAGATGTTACTACAATTTCTGGTAGTAGTAAATTGATTGAAGGCTCCGGAAGAGCAACTATAACTCTGCCTAAAGGAACAATATTTATCATAAAGAATGCAATGTTCTCCTCCAAGTCCAAGAGAAACTTGTTGAGTTTTAAAGATATCAGTCAAAATGGATATCATGTTGAGACAATAGATGAGAATAATCTTGAATACCTCATTTACTCATGAAAACGAGGCTGCCCACTTCAGTTTGGGGTCACGCCATTTTGCATGCAACAATGCTAGTTCGTCTCAGACCGACGAATTATCACAAATATTCCTCGTTGCAATTAGTTTTGGTTCATGAACCTAATATATCCCATTTAATAATTTTTGGATTCGCGGTATATGTGCCTGTAGCACCGCCATATCGCACCAAAATAGGTCTGCAAAGAAGGTTAGGAATATATGTTGGGTTTGAATCGCCCTCCATTATTCGCTACCTCGAAACATTGACAGGGGATTTGTTCACTGCACGATTTGCAGACTGTCGATTCGATGAGACACTTTTTCCCAAAATTAGGGGGAGAAGTTGGTGAAACCAAACGGAAAATTTTGTGGAAAAATGCATCATTATCTCATCTTGATCCACATACCTCTATTTGTGAAAAAGAGGTGCAAAATATTATCCATTTGTAAAGAATAGCAAATCAAATGCCAGACGCATTTGCAGATTTGAAAAGGATAACAAAATTACATATCCCCGCAGAGAATGTGATAGCAATATGTGATAGTACTAAATTAATTGAGAACTCTGTGCAAGAGCCAATTATATTATTTTGGAGAAACGCAATTGATTACCAATAAGGTATTGTGTTGTAGTAAGTCTCAAAGAAACTTATTCAGTTTCCAAAGTATATGTGAAAGAGGTTGATTATATTTAGACAATAAATAAAGGAAAGATTTGATATCTTCTATTACTACAACTTGTAGCGGGATAATCTGTATATGAAAAGCTACCCGCTTTATTCTCCAGTTTGTACTACACAAACAAAAGAATGCCACAATAAAGTGGATGTTAATTGATATAAAAATTCATATCATAATAAACTTAGAGTTTATTGAGAATTGCACATGTAATGATATAAACATGAACTTATCAATATTGATAATTTATTCAATTGGCATTCGGGTTAGCCATATTAATTTAAGTATGATGTGCAACAATAATAGAGAATTCACATGGGTAAATATTAAAGAACTAGAAAGTTCTTGACGAATTCTCTTGTATTACTTGTTCTCATTAAATTAATTGACCAACTAAAATTGGGGTTGAATCCCATAAATTCTGGAAATATCAAAGGTGAATATGGGCCCATTCGCCTGCCATGTATACCACATATGATGCATCTATGATATGGTTACATGTGCGATTATTATTAACCTGCAGCCTGGCCGGTGCTTGCGAGGTAACTTGCTCAGTAATCTAATTTCGAGTATAATTTCCAGATTTTCTATTCAAGATAGTTCATCTTGATAAGTTGGTTTACATCATAGTTGGTTTAGCAAAATAATTTATTGAGTGCCTCCATTTAATAGCTAAATTATTGCTTATGAGAACAAAGTTATCTATATCAATTTGATATACGCTATACACGAGAGTATATTATATTCTCCCCTCACAAGTGGTTCAGGATCAGGAACCAAATAATTCATCTTATTATTATTAATATGCTGTGTATATTAACATGATAATGCACAAAGATGATTTCCCAGAGTTGAGGGAACAAGTTAGTTTTCCTAACATGAGGGGGAGACATGATAAACACTTGAGAAAAGGTTACATGGGATGAATTATCATTTGTATATATAGATCCTCGAATATCATAATATGAACCTGAAGTTCATAAAAGGATAATTCAATTGCAACATATTGCAAAGCATGCCATACACATTTGCTGACCCAAAGAAAGTAACTATATTCTCACTGCAAATGCTCATATTAAGTCCTAGAAGAACAAAGTCTTTGATACGCTTAAAGCGTATAGAAAAATCGGTTTCAAAAGAACTTCTTAATAAAGAAGATGAGCAAATGATCAAAGTGATCATACTAAGGAGGCAAGTGATCTAGAAGGTCACATGACATAACACTTCATAAAATCTCATGAGAGATTCAGGTACCTGAATGTATGAATGAAGAGATCTCCATGTTATGTTTTTATGAAAAATTTACTGGAACCGATATAAAATGTTCGTCGACGACATCTATGATAAGCGCTAAATATCGATGAGGATATTAAGTTTGTCGAATACAAACAAAATATTGACCAAATGGAAGAGATACAATTCAAGTAGAATTGATTCCATATTAAAGACATGTAGTTTTGGACATGTAGTTCAAATACTTGAAAGTATAAAGTCAATGGTATGTGCAATCATTTTTCGATATCTTATTTCTCTAACATGACATGAAAACTTGATATGCATCTAAAGTCTATTATATGGCTTTTATGACTTAACTTATATGTCAATCTATGAAGGATTTAAGTTTCTTGAAGCATATACAATTCTTGATCTTGAAGTACCACTTTCTTAGTGCAATTTGTGCACATATGTATCTTGCTATAACTTTAAGCAGATAATGTGATAGCGAGGATATCTCTATGGAGATATTGAAGAGCCATTCCACGATATTTGTGAAGACATTATATATCTATCACGAATGATAATTTCAAGGTGCGGAATATTCATTCAAGTCAATATGGTTGGTTTATTTATCAAATCTATACTAACGATCTCTTGAAGATGGTGCACAAGATTGGAATGCGAAGGCTCAAATATGTGAATTGATGCTCTCATTAGGGGGAGTTAATGCGCGTTGCACTCTTTTTCCCTTTCAAGGTTTTGTCCCACTGGGTTTTCCTTGTAACATTTTTAACGAGGCAACCAATAGGCGCATTTCTAAATATGTGTACTCATTTTCCTTTTCTAGAATTTTTTTCCCATTGGGTTTTGTTTTAGTTAAGGTTTTAATGAGGCACATTACTTATTGAGTAGACATTCAAGGTGTTAGAAATAACGCTCTACGCTAGAGGGGGGGTGAATAGCGTATTAATAAAATTTGGCGTTTTCTTGCGGAATTTAAACTTTGCAGGAAATAAACAAATGCAGTAAAAATAAATTACACCACGATATATACTGGTTGGCCACACTTTGTGGTTAGTCCAGTCCCCGAGAGACTCTCTCGAGATTTCCACTAACAACCTTGTCAAGCTTAAGGTGCCCAACAAACCTTTACACTTGAGACTTGAATCACACAAATCTCAAACACTTGCTCGGAGGTTCCTCACCTCAAAGACTTCAATTTGCTCGGAGGTTCCTCACCTCAAAGACTTCAATTTGCTCGGAGGTTCCTCACCTCAAAGACTTCAATTTGCTCGGAGGTTCCTCACCTCAAAGACTTCAATTTGCTCGGAGGTTCCTCACCTCAAAGACTTCACTTGCTCGGAGGTTCCTCACCTCAAAGACTTCACTTGCTCGGAGGTTCCTCACCTCAAAGACTTCAATTTGCTCGGAGGTTCCTCACCTCAAAGACTTCAATTTGCTCGGGGATACAATCCCAAAGACTTCACTTGTTAAGCTTCCGGGTGCCTAACGAACCTTTACAACTTGAGAACTTGATACAACACAAGCCTCAACCTACCCGCTTAAGGAAACCTATCCCTAAGACTTTACAAGAAGAAATATAACACTCCTTCTTACTACAAGTGTTTAACAAGAACACTCTTTTATTCACTTTACAAGAACTCTCTCAAAGAGTGGATTATGAGTACAAAATATATGGCTCAAGAACACAACAACTCAATCAATAATCTTGGCTCTCAAAAAAACAATGTAAGATATGAAATTTGAATCACAAGAATGTAATGTATGCTTTGTAATTTTTCTGCAGTGTTGTTGTGTTTTAAAAATGATTTTCAGAGAGTGTTTTATAGAGAAAATGGAGCAATAGACCGTTGCTTTTAGTTCCAGAAAACGCTCCTGAAAATCTGCCTGACAATCGATTGTTGATATTACACAATCGATTGTTGGAGCAAAATTTCAACAGACAGATTCCTTAAAATCCGGTTAAAAATATTTCTGTTGAATTTAAAAAGAATGACAATCGATTGTTAACTTTAGACAATCGATTGTTGTTCAAATATTCAAAATATTTCTGGCAACTTTTTGACTAAAAGATTTGAGTAAAGATTATACCATAAATAGATAAAGCCGTTGGAAGAAGTCCGTTTGGAAATATCACTGAGCACAATCGACTGTTAAATAGTGACAATCGATTGTTCTTCATTTTAGAAGATTTTGAAAACATTCTGTAAGTTGTCCAAAACTTTGAGACTAAGTATAAAATCTGACAATCGATTGTTGAACAGTGACAATCGATTGTTGCTTCAAAAATGATTTCAAACGAAGTTTCTGTCTCACGACAACATTTTAAAAACTAAGTATAGAACTTGACAATCGATTGTTTCTTCAAGACAATCGATTGTTAAACCCAATTTTCTCAAAACGAGTTTAAAAATCATTTTGGCAAATATGCAACTTATTTCTTTAAAAACTTATGATGCATGATTTTATGAAAATCATTTTAGGTGAGAGCCAATATTAGAAATAAGTCGTTGAGTCAAGATTACAAATTAAGACCTACTCAACAGTTGATTGCATCTTCTATTCTTGAACGCGTACTATCCATCTTGTACTTGGACTGTTATTGTTCCATCACCGATGCTTGTCTCAATGTTTGGCATTTATCAAAACCTACATGAATCAACACACGTTAGTTCGAGAACGTGTTTCTTACAATTTCCCCCTTTTTGATAATGGCAAACATGTATCGGGATATGCATAATGATAACAGTTCAAGATAATTCAATGTGCATCATAGACATGTTCATGTTGCATAAGATATTCCCCTCAAATGATGATTCCCCCTAAATGTGTGCAGTTATATCAAAGTGCATGGGAAATATATTATGCATGCATAGCCCGTTTATTTTCCCCCTTTTGACATTAACAAAAAGTGGCTAGATAACAAGTCTAATAATAGCATGCTAGTTCAACAAACGTCAACATAATCGATTATTATACGGGATAATCGAATAGTTTGCAAAAAAATTCCCCCTAAATATAAGATTCCCCCTGAATTTATGCAACACATTCAAAGAAAGCATGTAAGTATGCATAAACTCTAGTCTTGCATATAGCCTTTCTTTTCTTCCTTTTGAAAAAAGTATATACTTCCCCCTTTTTAAAATATCAAAAAAATTCATATAATGGATATAGGAGAGATATTTCAAATGAAAATCAACTTTCATTAGATAGATAAAATATTACATAGGCCATAAAAATACAAGAAAATATTTAATCCTCGTTATCATCATCTTCGTCCATGTTTTGCGGCGGTGCCTCAAGTGGGACAACAGCACCATATTGATAGTTGACATGGTCAAAGTACCCTTGGACATAGCGGGTTAAGTTATCAACTTTTGTCTCAATGCGGGTAAGATGATTTAAAATATCCGAATTTGGATCTTGATTTGGAGGAGGATTTTGAGGAGGATGTGGAGGAGGGTGATTGTCATGATCGCCACCACTGTGAAATGAAGATTCAGAAATTTCCCAGTGTTTGGTCCGATTTTTAAGTGGACCATTTGCCGTGATAATGCCGGCGGATTCAAGAAAATGCATGACAAGAAGTGCATAAGGAAGATGTTTGTCTTCGGCGAGAGCATCACGCATGTGAAGCTTGATTAATTTACAATAATTTAATCGAGCTCCGGAAGAAATGGCATGCATGAGTTTACAATCTTCTTGGGAGATAGTGGTGTGACTGCTTTTTCGGGGCTTGAGAACTCGGGTGATGAAATAGAATATCAACCGATAGTTCGGATCCATTCCCGTGATCGTAGGACGACGAGAAGTGAGACGTGGATTATAGTTAACAAGACCAGCTTGACGAAGAAAGGAGGTTTCGTCAAATAATTCTCCTTCTATTCCAACATATTGAGAAATGTCTTCTCCATCATTTGGGAGATAGGCAATGGTGTTTAGGGATTCATCTGAAATGATAATTTTAACACCATTTACAAAGGTGACAAGATCACCTTGATCGTTCTGGCGGAGATTTGAATAGAATGCCCGAACGAGTGTAGTATTTATAAAGTCAAAAGAAAGGAGAAGGAAGTTTAGAAGATTGCATTGCTGAAGAAAGTGTACAGCAAGACTGAAATTTTCAAGATACCTCATTGTGGAAAAACGAGGAGGAAGAATATCCCGTTTTTCGAATCTTGTAACAAAGCGATTTAGTGTAGCTTCGCTTCTGAAGAATAACACATCTCCATCTTGGTATGGAAACAGTCCGGGAGTAGGAGGAGCAGAGGCAGAGGCACCTTGCTTAGAAGCTCTAGTTTTTCTTGGCATTTTGATTGAAAGAGACTTGAGAAGACTAAAAATTTGCAAGGAGAGCTTTTGATAGAATTTAAAGACTTAGACTTGATTTTGTTGTGATATGAATGAAGAATACATCTCTATTTATAGAGTGGGAGAAGACATGGTATTCATGGCTGAATTGAAGACTCAAAAACGGTCAGATTTTAAGACCACCGCTGGAGACAATCGATTGTTTGCTGGAGACAATCGATTGTTGAACAGATATGCCCGTTGGAATTCTGAAAAGAAAACTGACAATCGATTAAAGGGGTGTCAGCAGAGCAGAACGGTAAGAATTTTTGAATTAATACCGTCTGACAATCGATTGTGTGATAGAGACAATCGATTGTGTCAAGTTTGACACTGAGAATTTGGCTTGAAACAGAATGTTTTTGAAATTTCAGAAAATCACTGACAATCGATTGTTGAATTTGACAATCGATTGTGTACTGGGCAAAAAAATGGTCTAAGTCCTGAAAATTGATTTTGGAAGTATGGTAATCAATTTTGAATATATTATAATCAATTTTGGAATTATGGCAATTGATTATGAATGAAACAACGTCATCAACACATGGTGGAAGATAATGATTCTTCGGATGAAAACGTTTTTATGAAAATAGATTTTCCATCATGAATACATATAATCAACACCAATTGTTATAAATACCAATTTAGAAAATCAAAACTCAATACAATTTATGCACTTAGTCAATTATGCAATTTATCAAAATAACATTCATATCAATACTTGTGACATATAATACCAATTCAACTAGCTAAAGGGTAGAGTAAGGAACGATCATACCCGGTTTGTCTTGATGTCATCCTCCATCGTTGACATCTCAATTTGCTAGAAATTGAATTGAATGCTTCAAGCGAGCACATTTGCATTTCCAATATTTAATCAAGTGAAGCCATTTCCGATATATATATATATATAAACAATTTATCACCATAATAACAATTCAAAAACCAAACAGATATTTGTTAAGAAAATATCATCAATAAAATTTATGCAATCAATTCTTTCAAAGCACAAGTTCCCTCTTAAGTAAGACAAAATGGAATGTAATGACATTCCTCTTACTTGTAACAGATTGCCTAAAACATTTCTTCTTTTGATAAGAAGATTGTATTAAGGCTAATTCCTTTTACCATATTCACAAAAGAATAGGAAGGATATTGAGGAATATAAAATATGACGATTTCTATAAATTTATCAATTTTATCAACCAAAAGAAATACCTATTGTTATTTTGAAAGGCATTTGTCATAACATATATTGCATGCTGTTTCAAATAGATAGTCAAATCATGAATCAACCATCTTATCACCTGTTTAAGCAAAACACATCAATTTGACATTTTACAGGAAATACCGATTGTTACAAAAGCAATGAAAAATTCATTTGACGGAGAGCATAACAAATGCATCAATGTTATTTTATTAACAGTGATACACAAGGTTATTTTCAGCAATCCATATTGCAACAAATGTCAAATATTTCAATTAAGCGCATTTGCAATAATGAGAACCAAAACAAAGCATGATTCAAGGAGAATTGATACGGATGGTTAACAAAGACATATCAACACATACAATTGGGCATGATAAAAATGAAAGCCTAGCCTTTAAAAAAAATTCAAGAACGTTTATGCCTATTTTGAACTGACACGATGATAAATGATAGCTGTCGAGTTCAGAATTCAGAATGGTAACAAATCTTGAGATTTTTACCGATTGACAATCGATTGTTGAAAAGGGACAATCGATTGTTGAACTATTTGACACTTAGTTCCTGAAAAATCTGCAAGAAACAGAGTTTTTGAACTCAGAAAACCACGGACAATCGATTGTGCCTGTGAACAATCGATTGTGGACTAGACCAAAAAGGTTTTTAAGTCCTGATAATCGATTATGAGAGTATGCTAATATAAAAAGCATTTATCAAAACATATATTAAAACATGATTTAAAACACTTTGCTGTTTGAAAAGATTGTCAAGACATAATTCAACTAAACATGATTTTAGTAGGTACTCATTCAATGCACGAATCAACATTTGTCAAAGCATGGATCAAGCATTTAATAGTTGATACTAGTAATCAAAAATGAATTTTCAGCATGTCAATCAACAAGTATAGTCAACAAGAAATTTCACAAATTGATTCTTACAGTTAACGCATGTCAACGTTTTTCAGGGTGAGAATCAAGTTGACAACTTATATGTTAATAACACCAGCTGCCATATATCAACAAATCTGTCAACATTAATAACTTGCACATATTTGGTTTTATCAAAAAGAATAGCTAACCGAAATTCCTCTCGATGCCTTTGGGTGTCGTGCTTGGTGCATCTACTACAATTTTGTAGTCTTCAAGCACACCTGCAAAAATACATACGGAGAGGTTTTTGGTACCCATATCTTTTTGGGTCCTTTGGGGTTAGGCAAATAATAATTATAACCAAAAGATAAATCCCTATGTTTAGCAAAACACACGGGTGCAATGTGACCTATCCGATTGCAATAATGGCATACTACGTTCGGATTGTGCCAATGCCTAGGTTGCGCCAAATACATTCTAGGTGATCTAGAGTCATTCCTAGAGGCGTTGAGAATCCTAGAGTCATTTCTAGGTTGTCTAACGTAGTTCGTTCTAGGCTTATCAACAATAGTCCTAGTATTGATTCTAGGCGATGTAAAGTGATTAACTCTAGATTCATTATTCCAATTTCTAGAGTTGTATCTAGGTGATCTAAAGGCGTTAGTTTTAGACTTGTTTTCATACATCCTAGCGTAATGTCTAGGTGGTCTAAAGGAATTTGTCCTAGACTCATTTACAGCCCTAGAATTATTTCTAGGTGGAGAAGTAAAATTTCTAATGGGATTTCTGCTTTTATGCCGTTGATTTCTCTTTGACGTTTCCTTTTCTTCAATAACCTTAGGGACATCTATACTTCGTGATTCTAAAGTTTTCCTAAGTTCTGCGTTTTCTAACTTCAAAGAATCGCAGGAAGTACAAGTAGAGCATTTATCAACATAAGAAGCTTCATGCATAGTCTTAATGACTTGTCTAAGTTCTACACTATCATTTTGCAAAAACTGATTTTCTTTTACAAGATTCTCGTTATCAAGAGACAGATTTTCAAAATCTTTTTGTTTTAAAGAAATTTGATTTTTGAAATCTTTTTCTTTCAATAAGAGACGTTCTTCAAAATTCTTTTCTTTTAAAGAGAGATTTTTCTGAAAATCTAATTCTTGCTGGGAAAGTGATTTCTTCAAATCTTTAATCATTTTGACAGCATTACCAAATTCACCATACAAATCTTCAAATGCATTTTGTAATTCTTCGAACGAGTGAGAATTAGAGATACTTACCTCTTCTTCGTTGTTTCCATCAAATATTGGAGGCATGGTGTAGCAATTTCCTTCACCGATTCCTGCAAAAGAATCATGAGTAGAAGCCATGGATGGTTCTCTCAAACTGTTAAGTTTTTCAGAGAGTATGGCTCTGATACCAATTGTTAGAAATAACGCTCTACGCTAGAGGGGGGGTGAATAGCGTATTAATAAAATTTGGCGTTTTCTTGCGGAATTTAAACTTTGCAGGAAATAAACAAATGCAGTAAAAATAAATTACACCACGATATATACTGGTTGGCCACACTTTGTGGTTAGTCCAGTCCCCGAGAGACTCTCTCGAGATTTCCACTAACAACCTTGTCAAGCTTAAGGTGCCCAACAAACCTTTACACTTGAGACTTGAATCACACAAATCTCAAACACTTGCTCGGAGGTTCCTCACCTCAAAGACTTCAATTTGCTCGGAGGTTCCTCACCTCAAAGACTTCAATTTGCTCGGAGGTTCCTCACCTCAAAGACTTCAATTTGCTCGGAGGTTCCTCACCTCAAAGACTTCAATTTGCTCGGAGGTTCCTCACCTCAAAGACTTCACTTGCTCGGAGGTTCCTCACCTCAAAGACTTCACTTGCTCGGAGGTTCCTCACCTCAAAGACTTCAATTTGCTCGGAGGTTCCTCACCTCAAAGACTTCAATTTGCTCGGGGATACAATCCCAAAGACTTCACTTGTTAAGCTTCCGGGTGCCTAACGAACCTTTACAACTTGAGAACTTGATACAACACAAGCCTCAACCTACCCGCTTAAGGAAACCTATCCCTAAGACTTTACAAGAAGAAATATAACACTCCTTCTTACTACAAGTGTTTAACAAGAACACTCTTTTACTGACTTTACAAGAACTCTCTCAAAGAGTGGATTATGAGTACAAAATATATGGCTCAAGAACACAACAACTCAATCAATAATCTTGGCTCTCAAAAAAACAATGTAAGATATGAAATTTGAATCACAAGAATGTAATGTATGCTTTGTAATTTTTCTGCAGTGTTGTTGTGTTTTAAAAATGATTTTCAGAGAGTGTTTTATAGAGAAAATGGAGCAATAGACCGTTGCTTTTAGTTCCAGAAAACGCTCCTGAAAATCTGCCTGACAATCGATTGTTGATATTACACAATCGATTGTTGGAGCAAAATTTCAACAGACAGATTCCTTAAAATCCGGTTAAAAAGATTTCTGTTGAATTTAAAAAGAATGACAATCGATTGTTAACTTTAGACAATCGATTGTTGTTCAAATATTCAAAATATTTCTGGCAACTTTTTGACTAAAAGATTTGAGTAAAGATTATACCATAAATAGATAAAGCCGTTGGAAGAAGTCCGTTTGGAAATATCACTGAGCACAATCGATTGTTAAATAGTGACAATCGATTGTTCTTCATTTTTGAAGATTTTGAAAACATTCTGTAAGTTGTCCAAAACTTTGAGACTAAGTATAAAATCTGACAATCGATTGTTGAACAGTGACAATCGATTGTTGCTTCAAAAATGATTTCAAACGAAGTTTCTGTCTCACGACAACATTTTAAAAACTAACTATAGAACTTGACAATCGATTGTTTCTTCAAGACAATCGATTGTTAAACCCAATTTTCTCAAAACGAGTTTAAAAATCATTTTGGCAAATATGCAACTTATTTCTTTAAAAACTTATGATGCATGATTTTATGAAAATCATTTTAGGTGAGAGCCAATATTAGAAATAAGTCGTTGAGTCAAGATTACAAATTAAGACCTACTCAACAGTTGATTGCATCTTCTATTCTTGAACGCGTACTATCCATCTTGTACTTGGACTGTTATTGTTCCATCACCGATGCTTGTCTCAATGTTTGGCATTTATCAAAACCTACATGAATCAACACACGTTAGTTCGAGAACGTGTTTCTTACACAAGGGGGAGTGTTAAGAATAGAATTCTAATTAGAGTGAATGTCTATCTTATAGAAGAGTTTTACTTTGAGGCTAAGTCATTTCTCTTCCTATAAATAGAGGGGTATTACCCCATTGTAAATACACCTCAAAAATATCAATAAGAATTCTCCTCTCCCTACCTTGCTCTGCAATATTGTTCTTGTTCTTGTATTATTTTATAACAAAGACGAGTATCCCAATCTTAAAGTTTATTAAGTATTAAAAGATCAAAGTCTTAAATATTAATATTGCATACGAATTATAGATGTAGAAGAAAGTGAAGATGTTAAGACAACCTTCTCATAAGCGGATTCAAATGTGTTTGATGGAGATGATGTGTTTCTCTTGAATAGTTTGTTTTGAGTTTTAGTGAATAAAATACAGTCTTGCCTTTTTACTTTTTAGTAATTATTGTGATATATTAAAACCGTCTAAAAAGTTATTAAGTTTTGTAAAATTTTTCCAATAAGATTTATTAAACTTTTAAATATTTATCTTTTTTAGTTTATAAATTAAAGTAAAAATATAAAATTATATTTTAAAAAATAATGGGCCGGCCAGTGGGGACCTGTAGCCCACATAGGACTGGGACGGGATGATCATTATAAGGCTCATCAAAATGGTGGGCTAGCCCGACCCAGCCCGTCAATTGCTAAAGCCCACGTGGGTTGGGCTGGGCTAGCTCGGCCTCCCCATATTGACAGCTCTAGGTTTTGTGTTGTATTTCATTGCAGTATTTACATGGTTTCAGTTCCATTATGCAGTTCTCATTGTGATTTACATTGGCAGATGCAAATAAATTTATTGTGGCCTATTAAGATTATTCCTATACTGGGTAGGGATAAGGCTGTCTACATATTACCTTCCCCAAACCCCACCTAGTACGAGTATACTGGGTAGTTGTTGTTGTTGTCCTATACCCGGTGATAATCTAATGATTATAGTAAACTACAAGAGTGAAGAGAAGCAGTTTGATGGCGAAGAAATTTCTTCTACAGTGCTGACAAAGATAAAGAAAATTGACATTGGCTCAACTGTTAAGAATGTCATGGTTAATGTGACATTCTTCAAGAGTCCAGAGGAGCTAATGTAATTTGAGGAAAATGTATGGGTCAATTGCAAATTATTGAAAAGTTGAACACACACTGAGCTCCACCTCTTTTGTCTCTGAAGTCTAAGCTAGCCTCTGTCGGATCTCACAGTCGATATTACATTCTCACATCGATCTGAGTCTAGTCGCTACTGACTCAAAATGCCGAGTCGACTCATCCTCCTCATTTCTGTCTCTTCCCTTCTTCTCTTCTCTCTCTTACTCACCCCATCGCTCGCCAAACCTCCTGCCTCTGCAGCCGCCGACGACGATAACGAAGACCTGAGCTTCCTCGAAGCCGACGACGAAACCGACGCCGCACAGCACAACACTTTCCCAACCGACACCTTCTCCGACAACGAAGACTTCGACGACGACGAGGACTTCGAGAATTACGACGATTTCGAAGTCCCTTCGGCTTTCGATAACGAGGCGGAGGAGGAAGATGAAGGTCCTAAGTTCGACGATAAAGATGTCGTCGTTTTGGCGGATAGAAACTTTACAGACTTCGTGGAGGACAATAAGTATGTGATGGTGGAGTTTTACGCGCCGTGGTGTGGGCACTGCAAGGAACTCGCTCCGGAGTACGCCGCCGCGGCGACGGAGCTGAAGTCGGAGAATGTGCAATTGGCCAAAGTCGATGCCACGCTAGAAAATGAGCTGGCAGAGAATTATGAAGTTCAAGGATTTCCTAGTATTTATTTGTTTGTTGATGGTGAACACAAACCTTATAATGGCCAAAGAACCAAGTGAGTCTTCTTTCTTTACTATAAGCTCAAAAGTCAGTACTTCAAGAGTTTATTTTGGCGATTATGGTTTATTATAAATGGAAAAAGATTAAGTGATGAAAAATCTTCGATTTTCGCATATAGGTTTTAGGCTTTAGCTAATTTAATTATGAGCAATGGCGGAGCCAGAAATTTATACAAGGGGATTCAAAAAGAAGCTACAATGTCACACCTAGTATCTGAACCTGCGATCAAAAGCAATTTTTAAAGGGATTCAACAGTTCATACATAATAAACAAAAAAGATTCATTCTTTTCCTCTGTTTACACAGTAGTATTATATTTTGATGAAGGCAATTCAATAGAATCCCCTTATTCCTACCTAGCTTTGCCCCTGATTATGAGCTTCTAATTTTCTATTATGTTTCTCGCCTTCTACATTGATTTATATTAAATTGCGCCAGCTTGTAGTTGCATACATATTTAAGATGTTATGGCAGCACTAGTGGTGTAGGCAATTTTCCTTCATGTCTGAGAAAATTATTGAGTCCATAGGTTTAAGTTCAATAAGTGTCTCGTGACATTTGTTTTCATATAAGGGTGAAAATAAGCAGCAGCCAGTTTGCAAAAATGGGATCTTTAGTTTCATAATGTCAAATAGAAAAGTTTTACAATTCATAACGGTCCTTGCTACCTTTGCAAATCCTTCTTATAGATTAGCTTGCTCAAGTTAAACAGTCACAGAAGGGCCTAAATTGAGGACTTCAGCTTGCTCATCGTTTGAAGCAGAGATATTCACCTTTCAGTGCATGGATTTTTTGAATTTATTAGGAAGGAAAGTGTAGTAGGCTGCTTATTTGGTCTCTGTATGAGTTTTATACAATAAACTTTTACTTGTATAAAAGAAAAGATATATTCCTCTTCTCCTTTCTTTCTTTTCGTCTTTTGGATTATCAAATACACTTGCATGCTGGTCTTAAGTTGATGAGAATGCTTTACTTCTAGAGATGCTATTGTGACTTGGATCAAGAAGAAGATAGGACCTGGCATTTACAACATAACAACAACAGAGGACGCCGAGCGTATACTAACCTCTGAGAACAAAATTGTTTTGGGGTTCCTTGAGTCCTTGGCGGTATGTGTTGCTTACTCTAGGGTGCTACTTTTTACACATTCTTAATGGTTACTTGTATAGGGTTTTTACCTATGTTGCTGGAGTCCACCAAAAATAGTGCTGTATCTGTGTCGGATCCTCCAAAAATGATTAACTTTTGGAGGATCCGACACACACCATCGACATTTTGAAGGATCCGAGCAACATAGGTTGTTAATCTGTTATTGCATATTTCAGTTCTTGCTCGCTTCAGCTTGGTGAGGTTTCCCTGGTAATGGGCATAACTTTTTCTCTTCATTTTTTGGTGGTTAAATAAAATGTGAACTTTCTACGTCTCACAAATTGTTATCTTCTAACTTTATGAAAATCATTGTGAACCTTTGGGTGTTTTTTGGCAACCCAACTGGTTGTTTCAATTACATTGTTATGGATTTTAACTTTGGACTTATATCTCTTTCTTTTTGAGTTCTTGATAGCATCATATGGACTGTCTGCAACTAAACTTTTTAACCTGTCAATGGGCTCTTATCATTTGATTCCTCATGTTGTGATTATCCAAACAATTACAGGGTCCTGAAACTGAGCAGCTTGCAGCCGCTTCAAAACTTGAGGATGGCATTAACTTTTACCAGACGACAAATCCTAACGTGGCTAAGCTATTCAGCATTGAAGACATTGCTAAACGCCCTGCTTTGGTCTTTCTTAAGAAGGAAGCGGAGAAAGTGGTGCATTTTGGTTAGTTGGTCACTTCATCCTTTTTACTATTTTTTGTACCGAAATTGTATCTTCTCTTTTGGACAATGTATTTGAAGAAAAGAGAAAAGCCACTTGATTTGCTTTCTGTTCTCATGCATATGGGCAACTTGTTTGTTGCAAGCATTTTAAGTACATCTAATTTTCATATTAGTGTAATTGCATACAGATCACATGGTACTAAATTGGGAGGTTTCAGGTCAATATTGAGACTGGAAACTTACATACTTCATGTGCAGAATGGAACTTTATGCCCACATGAAATCAACAAATTTAAATGGAACAAAGTACTTTGCAGGTGTCAATATCCAAGTTTATTTTTTAGTGAATCTCGGATAGCTAACATAAGATTTTTCTGTTTAAAGATATTTTTATCCTCCAAATTTCATTTTTCAATTCCATTGTTTTTGGTCTCAAATGGGTCCGATTGAAGCTAAACGAAATGATATTTTATGGGTTAGTTTCAGGGTCATGGAGGGTGTTTTAATTGGGACTAATTTCTAGTATCCAACCTGGCTGCTGCTTTCTTTCTTACTCTATCATCTTTTGAAGTTTGGGAAGAAATAAAAGTAAGACAAAGAGGATATGCATCATTCTTTTTTCTTAAATTTTAGCTTCAGATGGTCAATTCACCAAGTCTGCAATAGCTGAGTTCGTATCTGCTAACAAGCTTCCTCTGGTGACAACTTTTACTAGAGAAAGTGGGCCTTCAATTTTCGAGAGTCCAATTAAGAAGCAGGTAATTTTGATGTGATATTGCATAATAGTCGTGACTTTTGTGTAATGGAACTATGGAAGGGTATCTTTCTCTTTTACAAATTTGTGGTTAATGCTTTTACTCAGGTTTTGCTGTTTGCCACAATAAATGATACAGATAAAGTATTCCCAACATTTCAAGAAGCTGCAAAACTTTTCAAGGGAAAGGTAATTAAGCTTCATTTAGTGCTTGATGTCAACTATACAGGTGTTTGGTTTCATACAGAAGGCTAATTGTGTTGAATCATCACTTAGAATAGCTATATGCTAGTAGAAACCCCTCCATGAATGAAGGGGGATATACTTCTGTTTTTTTGCTCCTCTCTACAGTATTTCTAGCACCATCTTAGTGCTGAAGTGTATAAAAGTACTTACCTTTTTGGATAATTAGAGATTTTATATACTAGGGAAAAAAATATTACAGGCAGTTCTAAAAACCCTCAAGGCTGGCGAAACTATGTTGCCCGGACTCTCCGAAAATGTCGCCAGATGTGTGTAGGATCCTTCAAAAGTAGTGTGTTTTTGGAGGATCCGACACGGGTGTGGCGGCATTTTGGAGAGTCCACCTAACTTAGGGCAGAAATGCCCCATTCTTCAATCTACCTTACTACAGAACTTCAGAGTCTATAACAGCCATAACTACTGCATTCGTGACTTGCAGAAACTAATAGTCTGGTTGGCCAAGCTTCTTTAAATCCAAAAGCACTTTTTTTTTAATAAAAGAAAGTGCTTTTTTTTTCAAAGTTGAAGTGTTTGGCCAAACTTTTAGAAGAAAAAAAAGTAATTTTGAGTAAAAGCAGAAGTAGTTTTGGAGAATCAGAAAATTGTAGCTTCTCTCCATAAAGCATTTTTGAAAAGCACTTTTGAGAAAATACACTTAGAAGCATTTTTTAAAAAACTTGTCCAAACATTAATTGCTACTCAAAAGTGCTTTTCAAATTAATTAATCAAAAACAAACCGCTTCTCACCAAAATTATTTATGAGAAAAGCACTTTTGAGAAAAAAACACTTATCAAAATAAGCTAATTTTTGAAGCTTGGCCAAACAGGCTATAAGTATAGTAATTCATTCTTCTCAATTGGCCTGATATTCTTGTTCTGCCTCCACCTCGAACATGTACATCTTGAACAATCTGTCTCACTAGAGTAGTAGCTTCTCTCCTTCTATCTTGAAATTAAGGGTGCGTGATGGTCGGTTATTATCAAAGTACGGTTCGGTTTATCGATTTTCGATTTTATAATATTAATAACCAAATCAAACCAAAGTATTTACGGTTCGGTGTTATTTTTTCAAGGTCCGATTCAGTTATTTCCGATTTAGTTTTTTGGTTATTAACGGTTCAAGATTTTGATTAATACAGCAAGTTGCTGAAACATGTTGGTTGCTTTTTTGGGGAGAGTGATGCCATAAAAGATAGGATTCTCCATCCTAGTATTATCTTATTGTTATGGTTTTGATGAAAAAGGGGAGTCTTATAATGCTTTGCTTGTTTGGACCTCAGATAGATAGGAAAAGTTTGCCTGCACCCATTTCTATTGGGTGGGTGGAGAAATTCTTTGGTCTTAGTTTTTGTCGCATTCTTTTCTTCTTTTTTTGGGGCCCGTTGAGGGTTTTTTTCTTTTGTTATTTTAATATAAATTCTTGTCTTGACCCAGATGACTTCTGTATATAATAGTATAAATAGCCTTTGCAATTACATTCTGGTTCTGATGAATTATCGTTTGTATTTAGGTATCTCTTTCACAATATATTACTCCTTCCGTTTCATATTAAATGAGGTACTTTCCTTTTTAATCTGTTCCAAAATAAATGACACATTTCTAAATTTGGAAATGATTCAACTTTAAACTCTTTCATTTTACCCATTTACCCTTAATGAGAAACTTTAATAACCACAAAAATGTCATGGCCCCACAAACTTTTTACCCCTTAAGCTATTAAGACCACGAGTTCCTAAAGTCTTCTTCTTTTTTCTTAAATTCCATATTGAGTCAAACTACCTCATTTAATATGAACGGGAGGGAGTAATATTTTATGCCTAAGTGTTCATTCATCGGACAATATATATATACATGTATATATATATATGTATATATATATATATATATATATATATATATATATGTATGTATATATATATATATATATATAAAGCACTGTCCTCACATTCCCTTTTCATATCTCTTGTATTGGGCACATCTAGAATATTAAATTTTGATTTTTCGGTTTAACCGAAACACTAAAATCGTAAACCGCACCAAAAAACCGAAATTTAATATTTTAAAAGTCGCGGACCGACCGATTAACTGTTTAAACTGAAACTGAAAAATCGAAATTCACGGTTCGGCCGGTATTATGCCTACCCCTACCTGAAATATCCGTTGGTTCCTTTCTTGCCATACATAGTACGCACATCCAGCCAATTTCTATAAATCCGTGCGTTGGCATTTTTACCATTCATGAACTGGACTACCCATGCTTCATTATCCACCGACCTCATTGCTTCTCTATCCACACCCTGCCATCTGAGCAGTTTATTCCATATTGAAGCAGCAAAGGAGCACTTGAAGGACAGGTGGATTACAGATTCATCTTCTAAATCCCATAAAGGGACATATACTATTACCTTTTATAAACATTTCACAAATAAGTATTACCTTTTTTAAAGAAGAAAGTAAATTGAATTTCTAAAAAGAAGAATGTAAACTGAATGTTTGTAGTTCCACATTAGTTGAAACGTTTGCTAGGAGATAAGTTTCCCTCCAAATCTAAAGTTTTAAAGTTCCAAAATGCTGTTAAAATTCTTGTTAAGTGTTTGTCATAATTTTCTTACCATATTTGGTTTTCTTATTTGTTGAAGGAAAGGGCAACATATTTACCATAATTGGGTTTTCCAAAATGACGTACTTTCGAGACTTACTTAACGAGGAGGGGGATCGTAACATAGAGCTAGGGGAGTTGGGGCATTCAGAGCAACATAGAGACCTTGGGTACTGCAGGCGCATTAGGGCGGAGGAGGTCATGGGGGCTTTGCATAGGATGAGTAGGGGTTGAGCAACTGGGCCTGACGAGAACCCGGTGGAGTTCTGGAAAATCATGGGTAGGTGATGAATGGAGTGACTCTCTAGGTTGTTCAATGCGATCTTCAGGACCAAAAGGATGTCGGAGGAGTGGAGGTGGAGTACAGTGGTGCCCTTGTACAAGAACAAAGGGGACATCCAATGCTGCAACAACTATAGGGGTATCAAATTAATAAGTCACACCATGAAGGTTTGGGAGCGGATGATCGAGGCGAGGGTGAGGGAGATGACATCTATATCTGTGAACCAGTTCGGTTTCATGGCGGGTCGCTCCACTACAGAAGCTATCCACCTTGTCAGGAGGCTGGTGGAGCAGCTCAGGGATAAGAAGAAGGACCTGCACATGGTGCTTATCGACTTGGAGAAGGCGTATGATAAGGTCCCGAGGGAGGTGCTATGGAGGTGCTTGGAGGCGAAGAGCGTGTCGGAAGCCTACATCAGAGTTATCAAGGACATGTACGATGGAGCTAAGACTAGGGTTAGGACGGTGGGTGGCAACTCAGACCATTTTCCAGTGGTTATGGGGCTCCATCAAGGATCGGCGCTTAGCCCTCTCTTGTTTGCCTTGGTAATGGATGCTCTAACCCGACATATTCAAGGGGATCTGCCTTGGTGTATGCTATTTGCTGATGACATACTCTTGATAGACGAGACGAAGGTCGGTGTTATTGAGAGGTTAGAGGTATGGAGACAGACTCTCGAGTCTAAAGGTTTCAAAATAAGCAGATCTAAGACAGAATACCTAGAGTGCAAGTTTAGCACCGAGCCGAGCGAAGTAGGCAGGGACGTGATGATTGGATCTCAGGTCATCGCCATATCTTGGGTCGGTGATTCAGGGGGACAGAGAGATTGACGGGGACGTCACTCATCGTATAGGAGCGGGGTGGTCAAAGTGGAGGCTTGCATCAGGAGTCCTGTGTGACAAGAAAGTTCCACAGAAACTCAAGGGAAAATCTTATAGAGCTGTGGTTAGACCTGCCATGTTGTATGGGGCGGAGTGCTGGCCAGGGAAGAACTCTCATGTTCAGAGAATGAAGGTTGCGAAGATGAGGATGCTCAGGTGGATGTGCGGGCTCACCAGGTTAGATAAGATTCAGAATGAAGTTATCCGAGAGAAGGTAGGGGTGGCCTCGGTGGATGAGAAGATGCGAGAAGCGAGGCTGAGGTGGTTCGGGCATGTGCGGAGAAGAAGTCCTGATGCCTCGGTGAGGAGTTGTGAGCGGCTGGCAATGGTAGGCGTACGACGAGGCAGAGGGAGGCCTAAGAGGTATTGGGGAGAGGTGATTAGGCATGACATGGCTAGAATGCGGGTTTCCGAGGACATGACCCTTGATAGGAAAGTCTGGAGGTCTAGTATCAGGGTTGTAGGATAGGGGCTCCTAGAGCTTTTCGTACTCCTCACCCGGGGTTGGGTGAGGCTTGGCAGGGCTATCCATAGATGATTTATGTATTGGAGTGTGTCTCTCTTATGGTAGTTATTTATGGTAGTTACTGTCTGATATTATTGCATGCTATTTTATTTATGGTTCTTATGTTTAGATAATTATTCACGCTATTTCTGCTGGAGTTACTAATGCTCTTTTGTTTTTTTTTGTTTTTGTTTTTCCTTTCCTTCACTGAGCCGAGGGTCGATTGGAAACAGCCTCTCTGCCCGGGTAGGGGTAAGGCCCGTCTACATATTACCCTCCCCAGACCCCACTTTGTAGGACTATACTGGGTAGTTGTTGTTGTTGTTGTTGTTGTTGTTGTTGTTGTTGTTGTTGGGTTTTCCTTTTCGTAGAAGGAAATTATAATTCTCCTACATTTGGCTAGTCTCTTTTCTTGTAGGAAAATGTTTGGAGTTCTATAAATTAAGGATCCACTCTTCTCATTCAGTAGTATCCACAATGTAGCCATATGGGGTTTGAGTGTCATGTTCAGGGGAAGAACTTTACGGGACAAGTATTAGTGTGTCACTTGTGTTTGCCTATTCGTGAGGTTGTTCTCTCGATATTTTGTACTCTCTTTTATTATAGTGGATTGCTCATCTCTGCCGTAGACGTAGGTTAGTTGACCGAACCACGTTATATGTTTGTGTCTCTTTTGGTATATTTCTCTCGTCGTTAAAGATTTGTTCTGATGGTAAGCAACCCCCACTTCCAACCGAGAGGTTGTGAGTTCGAGTCTCCCCAAGAGCAAGGTGGGAAGTTCTTGGAGGGAAGGATGTTGGGGGTCTATTTGGAAACAGCCTCTCTACCCAAGGGTAGGGGTAAGGTCTGCGTACATACTACCCTCCCCAGACCCCACTTAGTGGGATTATACTGGGTTGTTGTTGTTGTTGTTGTTGTAAAGGTTTGCTTTACTAGCTTCTGCATGACACCTGCTTTTTTGGGTCATAACAAGTGGTATAAGAGCAAGGTTCAAGACAGGTTCATCTTGGCGGGTTCAGTTCTAGCCGCAACATATTTGACGATAATCATAATTTTTGTCTGAGAAATTTGACTGGTGTGCTACGCACGTTGAGACAAACTTTGTGAGGAGATTTGAAGATACGACCTGTTGAAGGCTATGTGAAGAAAGTGGATCAAGTTTATTTTGTCAGAAAATACAGGGCAAGGGGAAGAATTGTTATATGTTTTCCATAATTTCTTTACCATATTTGGTTTTCCTATTTGTTGAAGGAAAACGCAACATGGTTACCATAATTGGGGTTTCCTTTTTGTAGAAGGAAATTATAATTCCCCTATATTTGGCTAGTCCCTTTTCTTGTAGGAAAATATTTGGAGTTCTATAAATTAAGGATCCACCCTTCTCATTCAGTAGCATCCACAACGTAGCCATATGAGGTTTGAGAGTCGTGTTTAGGGGGAAAACTTTACGGGACAAGTGTTAGTGTGTCACTTGTGTTTGCCTCTTTGTGAGGTTGTTCTCTTGATATTTTGTACTCTTTTTATATAGTGGATTACTCATTTGCATTTATGGACGTAGGTCAGTCGGCTGAACCACGTTAAACATTTGTGTCTCTTTTGGTAGATTTATTGATTTATCGCGTTGAGGGTTTGCTTTGCTAGCTTCCGCATGACACCTGATTTTTCGGTCCTAACAATTCTCAGGGTCTTTTCTCCATTCATTGCATGCAATAGTGATAAACAACAACAACAACTACCCAGTATATAGTGATAAAGTAATGCAATAATCATAAAGTAACTAAAGTATTGGGAACAGTGATTGTGCAGATTACTACATATCTTCCATAAAGTTTGCAGCGAAAAGTCAAACCTTTGACTCCCTTGGCTGTAAATTTGCAGTCTGGGATGGAAATGAAATTTTGCTGCTGATCTGCATGATGATTAAGTAACTATCAACTGACTAAAACCATGTATTTTCTTTTTTCCTGGATAATTGCAGCTTATCTTTGTTTTTGTCAATATGGATGATGAAGAAGTTGGAAAACCAGTATCGGATTATTTTGGAGCCACTGGAGATTCTCCAAAGGTAATAATCACCAGATTATAATGGGCAAGAGGGGAATTTTTGGAACCAAGGTTGCAATGTTTATCATCTTGTTTGTTTATTTCCTGTAGGTTATTGGATATACAGGTAATGAGGATCCCAGGAAATATATTTTTGATGGGGAGATCACTGTTGAGAAGCTTAAGGTAGAATGCCTCCTTTTGTTTGTTGGTGACATTCTTATTAACTATTTCAGTCCGGAAGAGTGGGATTGCATTTTTCTCATCTTTTTTTATCTATTAGGCATTTGGAGAGGGCTTTCTGGGAGGCAAGCTTCGAGCTTTCTATAAATCAGACCCTATTCCTGAGAATGTAAGGTGTGATTTCACTTCCTGGCCTATGATTTGTGACGTAGTTGTGCTGATTCAGCTCTGTATCATGTCTTGATTATTACAGAATGAGGGGGATGTGAAAATAGTAGTGGGAAACAATTTTGATGACATTGTTCTAGATGAGTCAAAAGATGTGCTTCTGGAGGTATTGGACAAGCTACTAAAGGCTGTACAATGAATTCTCTTTTTTCTGGTTTCCTTTTCATTACTCGGGATTCTTTTTGCAGTATTCATTTTCTCTTTTTTGTTTTTGTTTAGATATATGCACCATGGTGTGGTCATTGCCAAGCTCTAGAACCAACATATAACAAGCTCGCAAAGCACTTACATGACGTTGAGTCTCTTGTTATAGCCAAAATGGATGGTACCACAAATGAGCACCCTCAGGCAAAGGTAGTTCAATTAATGTTGATCAGAACAAATTTGTATAGATTGGTCATGAACTGCTGCTTTTCCTAATTGCTTTTGCTACAATAGTTTACCGGTTTTCGTTGATCATTTATATTTGCTGCCTGAGAGTTTCTTTCAAGTCATATGTTGGATTCAATTGTTGAATGGAAGATAATATCCACTCCTTTGCAGGCTGAAGGATTTCCTACGCTCCTCTTTTTCCCAGCTGGGAATAAGAGCATCAATCCTGTAAGTGATGGTTTTTTGGTTTGTGTTTCGCCTCTCTAAAATAAGCAAATTAGCTAGTCTTAATGTATTTCTTATAATCCTACAGATTCCAGTTGATGCTGATCGAACTGTGGTGGCGTTATACAAGTTTATCAAGAAACATGCATCTATTCCTTTCAAGCTTCCAAAACCAGCTTCTTCAACTACATCGGAGAGTTCCGAAGCCAAAGAAGATGCCAAGGTCGAGTCTAGCCATGGAAAAGATGAACTATGAAAATTACATAGCTCTGTTACATTTTCTTAATTATTCCCCTAGCTTGGTCTAGATAGATAACCCACGGCACTTTTTTCTTTTCTTCCGTTTATTTCTTAGTTGAGTTTAAAGTTTGCTGTCCCTCAATCAATGATATTGTTGTAATCTGTAGAAGCTGTTCTTGGATAAGACGTACTCAAAACATTATCAAGTATGACTAGTTACACACGATGCTGAGACTTGACAAATGAAGATGTACAGAATGTGAATACGAAAAATCACTAGATATGAACACCATATCGGACCTTATTTATTCCTGGTTTAGTGATTTGATTCTTAACATCAAAAATCAAGATTTATGGTTAGAATTCCAAATTCCCCAAGAACGCAGCTTTGGGGAGTATGGTGATTCTGTCACAGTTTGTATACATATAATATAACATACTTGTTATCTACCATTGTCTGTGGTACTGAAAATCTCAAGAAACATTGACATGGTGATACACACGGGATTTGGTCAGGTTTAAATTCAACATCTTGGGTTTCTCAATTGTTAAGCAAACGCTTCCTCAACAAACAAACAAAGGAACGAAGGTCTCCTCCACTTGTCTCTCTCTCACAATCATTTCAATTCCAGAACCTTCCCTTAATTTAGTTAGTAAGTTATACCGGATCCGCCGTCTTCGTCAATCTCATTCACGTTCTCTCCACGCTTCTATAGGTACTCTCTCTCTCTCTCTTCCTTTTTCAATTTCTCTCTCTACGCGGCCACTAAAGCAAGTAACATGCTTTTGTCAAACGAACCGCCTTTAACTTCATTTTACTCTTCTCAGTTCGCAGCCTTACATCTTCAATTTCACACTAACTGCCTCTATTTATCTCCAGATCTGCATTTATCTATTGCATCATTAAACTGTTAATCACTATTGCTTTGATTATCGAAACTTTTGATTTTGCACATCTTTCGAAAAGTGTGAAAACACGAAAAGGGACGATTTTACTTATTCGCAATGGCGACGCTTCGCGTACTATCTGCCACGCTTCTCTTTGCGGTTTTGTCTATACAACATTGTATTTGCGCAGATACGCCGGTAAGTTCGCCAAGTCCAGCACCGGAAGCCGGCGGAGATGTAGTTTCTTCTCCGCAGCCGACCGCTGTGGCTCCTGAAAGTCCAGCACCGTCACCTTTAGCAAATGTGATCAGTTCTCCTCCATCGCCTCCGCCTGCAGATCGCTCTCCTAATTCTGCTCCGGCGCCATCCCCAGGCGAAGACGACGACGATGTTACTTCGTCGAATGAGTCTCCGTCTCCTTCTCCTTCTCCTACTCCGGCGCCGAGTGACGTAGTTGCGAGTGATATAAGCCACGAGAGTATTACGGAGGCGAATGAGTCGTCGTCAATGAACGGTGGGAAGAAGGCTGGAGTAGCATTCGGAGTTATCGCAGCGGCGTGTGTTGTAGGGCTCGGTGCATTGGTTTACAAGAAGCGTAGGCAGAATATCCGACGAGCACAGTTCGGTTACGCTGCCAGGAGATCAGACTTTCTTTGAGTAATTGCATGCTTTCATATATCACTTTGCTATACGTGATACTCCATTGTGTTTATATTCATGACTAGATTTGTAGCATTCGGGAGTTTGGAGGAGAATTTCACTAGCATTACTGCTATATTTGTTTGATTCTTTATTCACTGAATAACAGTCCTTTTTGAGTTTATTTAGAAATTTTGATTCTCGATTATTGGTTATCGAATAATTGTTCATCAGATGATTGAGAAATTTTAGTTTCATTATTTGTGCTTTGTGCTGTTACTATTACATACAATATCAATTTTACTATTTTTGAATCATGAATCATAAAGCTTATTTTTTTCTAATCCCTGTTTAATACCATTAGCTGATAGGCATATGTGCTGAAAAATACTTTTTAAGTGTTTAAGCTAGTTTAAAAAATAAGTATTTACATGTTTGGATAAAAGTGCCGAAATTAATAATAAACCGCTAAAGAATTGCGTATACAAAGAGTTTTTGCTTTAAAAAAAAGTATTTTAGGGATAAAATTGTAAATATTTTGGTCAAACCTAAAGTACTTATAAGCTTAAATTTGATAAGTTGGGGGAGACCAACTTATGGCTTTTAGCTTATTTTTGGCTTATAAACACTTTTAATTTTACCAAATGCATAAATAAGCCAAAATATACTTATAAGTCAATTTAACCAGCTTATAAGCTTAGCCAAACACCCTTTTATTCTTCTGGTTTTTTGAAGGCTTTTATTGGGGAAAGTTAAAAATTTGAACTTTAATTCTTTGACAAAATTTTGACTCTCTTTATATACTCCCTCCGATATTGTAAATCTTGTTTATGTTCCCATCCATGACCTCATTTCTTATTATGTGAAAATAATTTATCTTACTTTATCCTTGATAAAAAGCTTCTCTAGTCAAGGGCGTATTTAGGGGACGGCACCCCCTTTGCCGAAAAATTACGCTGTATATATAAGATAAAATCTATATTTACCTCTATATATTAAGTTCTGATCTTCCTTTCACATAGTCCAAAAGTGCAGCTTAGTGGTCAAGAGGATTCAAAACTTTCTAAACTTTTTTCTTTTTGAACCTCTTCTACACTGTTTACAGTTAGACAAATATTATAGTATGTTTAAGATCACAAGTTAATTAGGTTCTAAATTTCATATTTAATAAATATTTTAATGTAAATATAAAATTTGAACAAAACCTATTAAGTTGGACCGAATCCGTATTCTGGCTTCGCTCCTCCCCGGTTTCTAAAATCTTCATTCTCAAGTATTTTGTAATCCCTCTATCTTGCCTAAACCTGATATAGATTCAGAAAGAAGTTTCCCGTACAGATTTGTTCCAAGTGTCTTATTGACAGTTGCCATTTGCCAAGTGAAAAGAATGGACCTTGGGCCTAACTCAACCCCAAAAGCTAGCTTATGAGGTGAGTATTGCCCAAGCCATATAAGGAGACCAAGGACCTCAAATCCCTCCGATGTGGGACAACTCAACACCCCCCATCACGCCCAGATCTCTGGAGCGCGGACAACATAAATGGGGGCCCAACATCGGTAACAATAATTGGGATGGGCCTGGCTCTGATACCATGAAAAGAATGGACCTTGGGCCTAACTCAACCCCAAAAGCTAGCTTATGAGGTGAGGATTGCCCAAGCCATATAAGGAGACCAAGGACCTCAAATCCCTCTGATGTGGACAACTCAATACCAAGCAGGCAGATCATTATATATATGTAATTAACATGGGCCAAAGTATAATTAATAAGCATGTGAATCGAATAGGCATCACAGTTTTGTCTATATTGAGTTTTTTGTTTGAGCCAACTCAGATCTGAAGGAAGAGTCGTGCAGTTAAAAGTAGATTTCTTAATGTTTAAATCTCATATATACACTAATTAGAGGATGTTGATCTTTACTTAATATGCAATATCTTTCTAATGCTTAATCAAAAAGAAAGAGAGAAGTGTGCACATAATGAGTAGTATAACTTACACAAAGGGATTGCCCAATTAGCTAATTCCAATACTTAATCGACTACTTGTTATCTCTCACTATCTTCGTTGAAGTATATCATTTTTATTTAGCAGATCATTTTTAGATATCGTTGAATATTTTTTTTGCTTATCACAGTAAATGATTTAAACAAATTAACTTTTACAAAAATTGTGTGAAAAATTAATTGACTTTGTGTTTACAAGATTAAATATTCATACTGCTCAACCCACCGGAACATTTGCTTTTAAAAAAATGAAACTAAGGACAGTTGGTAATTTTTTTTCCATATAAATGTAAGTTTATCCACTGACGATATGAGATATTTGCATATTAATGTAACTGACCAATTACAACATGTTAAACTACCATATTGTCTTTTAGAATATGTAAATAGTAATAAAATAACCCTAATCCAATATGTATTAGGAGTAGGATAGGTTATGTGCATATATAAGGCTCATTGTATCATGTTTAACATCAATATATCATATTTTCCCGTGCTTTTTCACATGGTAACAGAGCCTTAGTGGTGAGATACATCCGGGAACCAAAATACAAAGCAGAAGTCAGTCGTGCCTTATTTTTTAGGCGACTTTTTCAAAGCTTTTTTACGTTATCACTCTCTCTGTCAGTGTTGTGCAAAATCCAACACTACCACAAGATCCGGATCATAGTCCGGCGACCAAACCCCACTGAACAGCTCCGGCATACACATCCTCACGCGCTCTCACGCGCCTCCAGATCCTCTGACGCCGGCGGCGCGTGAACCACTTTCCGGCAATTTTTTGGAAAAATTTTCTTCAGACAGCCTGTTCACCTGAGAATTCCGAGCCTACCCATATTTTTGCTTTTCATTTCCGACCACTTTGAATTTTTTCCGGCAACGACAGTAATTTTCCGTCAAAAATAGTATTTCCTTTATCTGTTTCAGCAAGTTTTCACGATGTCTTTAGGAGTCGATGCTTTCGGGCCTAAAAACTCGGCTTCTGGCAATTCCGGTGTTATGATTACCTCAGAACCTTTAATGGGAGGTTCCAACTACTTAGCTTGGGCTTCATCTGTCGAGTTGTGGTGTAAAGGTCAAGGTGTTCAAGATCATCTAATCAAGGAGTCTAGTGAAGGAGATGAAAAGGCCAAAGTACATTGGGAGAAGATCGATGCTCAATTATGCAGTATTTCGTGGTGATCTATTGATTCCAAGTTGATGCCCTTGTTTCGTCCATTCCAGACATGTTATTTGGTTTGAGAAAAGGCTCGTACTTTATACACTAATGACATATCTCGTTTCTATGATGTGATATCGGGGATGACAAATTTAAAGAAACAAGAATTAGATATGTCTACTTACTTGGGACAAGTACAAGCAATTATGGAGGAATTTGAGACGTTGATGCCAGTTTCTGCTAGCGTTGCAAAGCAGCAAGAGCAACGACAAAAGTTGTTTCTAGTTCTTACTCTTGCTGGGCTTCCTAATGATCTCGACTCAGTACGCGATCAAATTTTGGCTAGTCCGACTGTCCCCACAGTTGATGAATTAATCTCTCGATTATTTTGCCTTGCTGCAGCACCAAGTCACCTAGTGAGCCCATCACAGACACTTGATTCATCTATCCTCGTATCCCAATCAGTGGACAATCAAATATCTCATACTATGGAGAATAGACGAGGAGGAGATCGTTTTGGAAGATCTAGACTCAAGTGTTCTTATTGTCATAAACTTGGTCACACTCGTGAAGTGTGCTATTCTTTACATGGTCGACCACCCAAAAATGCTTATGTTGCTCAGACCGAGCCTACAGGTAACCAGGAATTTTCTGTATCTGAAGGGGAGTATAATGAGTTCCTTAAATATCGAGCAAGTAAGCAGACATCTCCACAAGTAGCCTCTGTTGCTCAGACTAATACTTCTGTTGCTGGTAATTCTTTTGCTTGTGTTTCCCAGTTTAGTCCTCTTGAACAATGGGTTGTGGACTCAGCTGCTTCTGATCATATCTCTGGTAATAAATCCCTTTTGTCAAATATTGCATATTCACAGTTTCTTCCCAACGTTACTTTAGCCAATGGGTCTCAAACTAAAGCAAAAGGAGTTGGACAAGCGAATCCCCTACCCTCTGTCACTCTAGATTCCGTTCTTTATGTCCCTGGCTGTCCTTTTAATCTTGCATCTGTTAGTCGTTTGACTCGTGCCCTCCACTGTGATATATATTTTATTGATGATTCTTTTATTATTCAGGACCGCAGTACGGGACAGACGATTGGAACATGACTTGAATCAGAAGGACTCTACTACCTTAACTTACTAAAATCCTCCAAGGCCTATCTAGTTGCAGATCCTCCAGACCTACTTCATAGTCGTTTAGGCCATCCTATCTTGTCCAAGCTTCAGAAGATGGTACCCAGTTTGTGTAGTTTATCCGCATTAGAGTGTGAGTCATGGCAGCTCGGGAAACATACCAAGCCTCCTTTCCTCGTAGTATTGAGAGTCGTGCAGAGTCTGTTTTTTCTTTAGTTCATTCGATATATGGGGTCCTAGTAGAGTCAGTTCAACCTTGGGATTTCGATATTTTGTTAGTTTCATTGATGATAATTCAAGATGTACTTGGATTTTCTTAATGAAAAATCGTTCTGAGTTGTTTTCTATATTCCAGAATTTTTGTACTGAAATTAAAAATCAATTTGGTGTTTCTATTCGCACTTTTCGCACTGATAATGCCTTAGAATATTTATCCTCTCAATTTTAGCAGTTTTTATTCGACAAGAGGGGTAGCTCTGATGGTAAGCAACCCATACTTCCAACCGAGAGGTTGTGACTTCGAGTCTCTCCAAGAGCAAGGTGGGAAGTTCTTGGAGGGAAGGATGTCGGAGGTCTATTTGGAAACAGCCTCTCTACCCCAGGGTAGGAGTAAGGTCTGCGTACATACTACCTTCCCCAGACCCCACTAAGTGGGATTATACTGGGTTGTTGTTGTTGTTGTTGTTGTTATGACTTCTCAAGGAATTATTCATCAGACCTATTGTCCTTATACCCCTCAGCAAAATGGGGTTGCAGAGAGAAAAAATAGGCACATTATTGAGACTGCTCGCACACTTCTCATTGAATCTCATGTTCCGCTGCGTTTTTGGGGCGATACAGTTCTCACATCTTGTTATATGGTTAATCGGGTGCCTTCATCTCCCATCCTGAATCAAATTGTGTATGAGGTATTATTTCCCCAATCACCCTTATACTTTGTTCCCCCTCGTGTTTTTGGGAGCACTTATTTCGTTCATAACGTAGCCCCTGGGAAAGATAAGTTAGCTCCTCGTGCTCTCAAGTGTGTCTTCCTTGGTTATTTTCGTGTCCAGAAGGCTTATCGTTGTTATTCACCTGATCTTTGTAGGTACCTTATGTCAGCTGATGTCACATTTTTTTAGTCTAAACCTTTCTTTACCTCTTCTGACCATTCTGACCATCTTGATATATCTGAGGTTTTACCTATACTGGCCTTTAGGGAGTCTACTATAGCTCCTCCTTCACTTTCCCTCACAGAAGTCCCACTCGAGTCTACTACAGCTCCTCCTTCACCTTCCGCTACAGAAGTCTTACACATTCCAACCATTAGAGAGTCTAGTGTGGCTCCTCCTAGACTCCCTGCCACAGAAACTCCACTCTTGACATACCATCGTCGTCCTCGCCCACCATCCGACCCGGTTGATTCACGTCCTGCACCTGACCCTGCTCCTACTGCAGACTTGTCTCTTCCGATTGCACTTCGGAAAGGTATACGGACCACCCTTAATCCTAATCCCATTATATCGGTTTAAGTTATCATCGTTTGTCATCACTCTATTATGCTTTTCTATCTTCTTTGTCCTCTGTTTCCATCCCTAAGTCTACATATGAAGCATTGTCTCATCCAGGGTAGCGACAGACTATGACTGACGAGATGTCTGCTTTACATACGAGTGGTACTTGGAAGCTCGTCCCTCTTCCTTCAGGTAAATCTACTGTTGGTTGTCGTTGGGTGTATGCAGTCAAGGTTGGTCAAGATGGTAAGGTTGATCGTCTTAAGGCTCGTCTTGTTGCCAAGGGATATACTCAGATATTTGGGCTTGATTACAGTGATACCTTCTCTCCCGTGGCTAATATAGCATCAGTCTGCCCTTTTCTATCCATGCTTGCTGTTCGCCATTGGCCCCTGTATCAGCTGGACATTAAAAATGTGTTTTTACACGGTGACCTTAAGGATGAAGTTTATATGGAGCAACCACCTGGGTTTGTTGCTCAGGGGGAGTCTCGTGGCTTTGTATGTCCTTCCGCCGGTCACTTTATGGTCTAAAGCAGTCTCCTCGGGCCTGGTTTGGTAAGTTTAGCACTGTTATCAAGGACTTTGGCATGACTCGGAGTGAAGCTGATCACTCTGTATTCTATCGGCATGCTGATTCGAGTCTCTGTATTTATCTGGTGGTCTATGTTGACGACATTTTTATTACCGGCAATGACCAGGGTGGTATTACTAAATTGAAGCAACATCTCTTTCAACACTTTCAGACTAAGGATCTGGGCACACTAAAGTATTTACTGGGTATTGAGGTCGCTCAGTCTAGCTCAGGTATTGTGATCTCACAACGGAAGTAGGCCTTAGATATTCTTGAGGAGACAGGAATGACAGGTTGTAGACATGTTGACACTCGGATGGATCCGAATTCTAAACTTTTTCCACGACAGGGGGAGCCTCTTAACGATCTTGCAAGATATAGGCAGTTAGTTGGTAAATTAAATTATCTTATAGTGACAAGACTTGACATTTCCTTTCCTGTGAGTGTTGTAAGCCAGTTTATGGGTTCTCCGTGTGATAGTCATTGAGATGCAGTTGTTCGCATTCTTCGGTATATAAAATGAACTCCAGGTAAATGTTTATTGTTTGAAGATCGAGGCCATGAGCATATTGTTGGATACTCCTATGCTGATTGGGCAGGATCGCCTTCTGACAGACGTTCTACTTCTGGATATTGTGTCTTAGTAGGAGGAAATTTGGTATCTTGGAAAAGCAAGAAACAGAATGTAGTTGCTCGGTCTAGTGCAGAAGCAGAATATCGAGCACTGACTATGGCGACATATGAGCTAGCTTGGATCAAACAGTTGCTTAAAGAGCTGAAATTTGGTGATGTTAGTCAGATGTGACTTGTGTGTGATAATCAAGCTGCTCTTCATATTGCGTCAAATCCAGTGTTCCATGAGAGAACTAAGCACATTGAGATTGACCGTCACTTTGTCAGAGAAAAGACTTTTCTCGGGAGATATTGCTACAAAGTTTGTAAAGTCAAATGATCAGCTTGCAGACATTTTCACCAAGTCCTTCACTGGTCCTCGTATTAACTACATATGTAACAAGCTCGGCACATATGATTTATATGCACCAGCTTGAGGGGGAGTGTTAGAATATGTAAATAGTAGTAAAATAAGCCTAATCCAATATGTATAAGAAGTAGGATAGGTTATGTGTATATATAGGGCTCATTGTATCATGTTTAACATCAATATATCATATTTTTCCCGTGCTTTTTCAAAGTTACCATGATTGGCATAGACACTCACTCTAGCTGATTGTGTATATATATTCTACATTGTTTGCAGAATAAAACTTAAACTCATTTGTTATCCATCCTATCAGATTGGTTGAAGAGAAGCCTGTAAAAGTTATTGCCATATAACCTATAGGTCACGGGTTCGGACCATGAAAGTAACCACTAATGGTTGCATTAGGGTAGGATGTCTATAGCACACCCCTTAGGTGTGACCCTTCCCGGATCCTGCGTGAATGCGGGATGCTTCGTGCACCGGGCTGCCCTCACTATATAGATAGGTCATTAATGAACAATGGTATAGCCTATTACTAGATTCCCAAAAAGGGGACTGGTAACTAGAATTGATTAATACATGAATAATCATATTCTGTATTTGCATGCATGTACCTGATTCTACAACAACATAAAAGCTACATCTCAGCTGCTTGGAAATGGTAGCTCTCTGGAGTTGGCTAATGCTGTATTATTATCAGGTGCTAGAATCTGCATTTACAATGCAACTGTATCTAGACCTCCCTCCCAGTTCCATCTGTTAACTATTCCAGTTGATCTTACTCCTCAGCCGGAGGATCCACCCAGCGGCCGTTATCTTTAATTAGCTGGATCAAGGCATCTGTTGCATGCTCCATTTGAATACCACGTTTTACCACCGTCTGATAGATATTTCGTTCACCAGTAATTGAAACATATTAGTTAAAAGTATTTCAAAATTTGAAAGCTAGCAGTTCTTTATATTGTATTCCAATGGCTCAAAGATTTGTTTTGCTTCTTGCTAGTGAAGACACTACCAATGTGTTTTAAGGAATTATATGAGACTAACTGGTGCTCCTTCAGAAAATTACATGTATAACATGATTTTCTTTAGCTGTTTTTTGAGCAAATTGCGTACGCTTGAAGGACTACAAGCTGTGCTATCTTGGCATTTTCAGTTGAGAGATAACAACCACCATGTAGCATATGCGCATCTAGTTTTGATTATCTTTTAGGCCAGTATGTTGGCTGAAGAGGCATTGTCCACTCGCACTTTTTGTACTTCAAGCGACATTTTGTCTTAAATTTTCTTTCAGTTTTGACATTATATAGTCAGGCCAGACGCATCTAACTTGGTAACTAGCGAGGAAGTTCTTAGTTGTGAAGAGCATTAATAAAATATAGGAAAATCAAAGCTTGGTACCTTGCCGACGTAAAGGTCAATCTTCCCAGGAGCACCACCAACATATCCAAAGTCCGCATCAGCCATCTCCCCAGGTCCATTCACAATGCAGCCCATGATGGCAATCTGAAAAGGAAATTAACGACACAACACAAACCATTTTTACAGATAGAAATTTAAGAAATTTAATGACAGGAAGCATTAGGGTCGTGTAATTACTGAAACACCGGGCAAGTGTGACGTCTTCTCCCTTATTTGAGCACTTATCTCTTGAAGATCAAATAAAGTTCTGCCACACGATGGGCATGATACGTACTCCTGAAAGGGATACACGTAATATGGAAATAAATCATGTTACTATGAATTGGTTCAGATTCTTGCTTTATCCATTCACTTTCATTACCGTTTTTGTGTTCCGCATTCTGCAACCTTGAAGCAAATTGAAAGATGTATTTCTGAGGAAATCAAAATCCTGATCTGGAGCTTCCAACAGAATACCATCTCCGAGACCATCTACCAAGAGAGCCCCAGCATTTGCCCCAGCACCAATCACTAAATCATCCCTGTCATATTGAAATTTTCATAAGCTAAATTCTAAATAACCTCCACATGTCAGATTATAGGTAAGTGAAGTCTGCTTTACTATACCTGTGGGTATCGTTGGAAAAGTGTATGTGATGAATCACTGGGAAGTTCAATGAATTCTCAGAGAGATACTCAAAAAGCCTGCAACAGATGATATTTTCAGGTTATTAGAAAAAAAATTAGAGACATGAAAATGCAGCAGCTAAGTATGTTTCCTCTCGTAATGTCTGCGTTAAAGTTTATACAAGTGAGATATGTAAGTACACGTATGTCATATTGATTAAGCCGTCAAGACTAACTGGTAGCAGCTTTACTGTAAAAGAAGTTGAATATTTTCAATACAAATGCAACATACCTCCTGGCTGCATGAACTCTGCCAATTTTTTCTTCTGTATATGGAAGATTATGAAGAATCATAGTAACATCAGTGCTGTTTAGGGTTTCCAATTCATCTTTTGATTCATCACCACGCACAGACACAACCAATCGTGTACCTGAAGGAGGTTCCCAGTTTAGCCTGATTACTAAACTTTTGGAATATAATTAATTCAAAGAACTTAAAAAACTATTATGATTATCGCACCTTCTGGAAGAAGCTTTTGAGCACCACCAGATAACTCCTTCAGAGTAACCAATACTATGGCATCGGGTAACGGCTTTGTCAATTGCTCTGACAAAGGAGTAATGACTCCCATGCTTATGTCAACCAATCTTTTGAGAGCCAGACGCTGTTCATTTTGCAAAGACACAATCAAGTCATTCTCAAAGTTTCCATAAACAAAAGGGATCGAGCAAAATAATCTGCACTAGAAATGCTAAATTTTAACATATTCGTCCTAGCATCATGAAGATAAAACTTAGATACTTAAATTACTACATAGAAAACACAAGGGTCCTCACAGAATCTTTATCATCTACTGGTGGAAGTTCCCTCAACAGGATTGAGTCCACAGTTGCCAGATCCTGCAAAACCACTGATTGTAATTTAGCACAAAGACGGCGCACAAACAAAGGAGAAGAATTAGTTCTAGAATTAGACCTTAAATGGCATGCCCACGACAAGCTTTGCCGCTAATGATCTGTACAGAAGTTCAGGGGTCTGCAAAACCAAAGGTTAAGGCTATTTTTCAGGGAAGATAATATAAAGAAAACAATTGTGGCTAGAAAATTCACAAAAAATTAGCATGTAATAAAATCGATTAGTAGAATCATACTATATAACAAGTTATTCTTAGAGAAGTGCTAGATAAGACCTTCAATTGATCCAAAGAAACAGACATGAGAACAGAACCATCTCGATGCAACACGCCTCTGTAGTCTACTTCATCACCCTGTTACAAAAATCAAAACATTTGTTTGCTTCACAAAATGAAGCCTCATATAGCAGATCTGCTCAGGGTTTTTAACTGACCTCCCTTTGAGCTGGCAATTCCCCTGACCTACGTTGAAAGTCAAAATAACGTCTGTTCTTTTCTTCAAAAGGGGCCTGATAAAGGAAGCAGAAATTTTACTACACTGTCAAAACTTAAGGTCCTAAAGCACATTCATAAGCAATCATGTACCACTCCTTGTTGAAGCTCAGCTGCTCTCTTTCCAAGGTTTGCCAACCGTCGACAGGGATCTATCTCCTCCTCTGGAGGTTCAGTTAGGGAAACCCTTATTGTATCACCCAGACCATCCTGCATCAATAGAAAATTTTCTTCTTTAGAAAGTCGAGCAATACATTTATGATGATAAAGCCCACACAAATGAGGAACATTTATGAGAATAGACTACCTTATCGTAGTAATTTGCTCGCACAAACACACTTTAATTTTTAAAATTCCAAATATGATAAATCACAAGTAAGTATTTTCTGTTACTTGAGAACCTGCTCTGATTGAGCAGATTATAGCTTTTAGCTTAATTACGTCTTCTTATTATTATAATTTAACAAATTTATTCTTGTTTTGTTTCATTTTCTGACAGTACATACTAAATAACCTATTGTTTGAATGGATGAATATGCATCAGCGAGTACAACATATCTGGTATATCTAGAGAACTTATATAAATGAAGCTGGACGCAAAAGGAATAAAGATGTTACTTTCAACAAGATGCACAGCTTTTACAGTTGTTCATCCGGAAGTCTAAAAGTGTACCTGAAGAAGTGTGCCAATACCGATTGCAGACTTCATCCTTCCGTCCTCACCTTCACCAGCTTCAGTAACTCCCAAGTGTAAAGGATAATCCCATCCTTGAACATACATCTCAGCTACAAGAAGGCGATAAGCCTGGACCATAACTACTGGATTGCTAGCTTTCATTGAGAAGACGAAATTGTGGAAGTCCAACTTTCGACAAATTCTTGCAAACTCAAATGCTGATTCAACCTGTTACCACATTTTAATGATACAAAGTAATTAAAGAATACAACAACAATGGCTAGAATAGAGTATTCTAGATAAGTAATACAGTTACTGCTCACCATTCCCCTAGGTGAGTCCCCATAATAACTCATAATTCGATCTGAAAGGCTCCCGTGGTTAGTTCCAATACGTATTGCACGTCCGTACTTTTTACATTTTTCCACCAATGGTGTAAAAACCTAAACCATTTCAAATCAAAAATGGATTGAACTCTGCAAAGAGGTAGATTGTCCAGGAATATGTTCCGTAATAAAATGGAAAATTTCTTGCTAAATGTGAATAATGAGCAGGCACAGTTTCCAAAATAGGATGATTATAGACCCAGCATCATCTTGAGAAGCAATTCATGTTTAACATTGTCCGTCTTAGCATAACAACAATAACAACAACATACCCAGTATTATCTCACACCCGTCTGAGCATACTGCACGCATTTTTATTCTTTGACAAGCAGTGAAAGAAATGGATCTTATAATTAAATCAATATGATTCATACCTTATAGGACAAAAGAAAGGTAAAAATGAACTGAAAATAACTACTCCCTCCGTTTCATTTTATGTGTCTTAGTTTGACTAGGCATGGAGTACAAGAAAAGTAAGGAAGACTTTTGAATCTTGTGGTCTTAAATTAATGATGTGTGTAATGTACCCAAGTGCCCTTGAATCTTGTAGTCTTAAATATGCCATGTGGAATGTTGGAGTTAAAGAGTTACTAAATATAGAAAGAGGCATTCATTTTGAAACAGACTAAAACGAACATAGGAAGTACTAAATAAATTAAAGACATGCTAACTTGCAGGACGAGCACCTCATACCATGTTACTGACTTCTAAATTCCATCGATAGAAAGTTTAATAATTATCTTTACATGTATTAGAAATCAAAACTATAGTTCTTATACTAGTGTGGCATATTCTAACCTCCTCAATGTGCTCAAGTTCTTTCTGGTAGTCTTCTTCTGTGTACTCTAATTGCTCAAACTGGGCTCGCCTGTCAGCTGAAAGAAATTAACCGATTAGATCATTTATGTTCTCCTGGCTCTGCCAAAAAAGATCATCACATTGACAGAAAAGAAATACCAAAGTTTCCAGGATTGACACGTATTTTTTCAAAGCACTCCGCAACTCGAAGTGCAATAGGAGGAGCAAAATGAATGTCAGCCACCAGAGGGATGTTGTAACTGCATATATGCAGAACACACACGAGATAAAATAATACTCATGTCATCAAGTCCATCGACTCTTGAAGTATATTGGTAAAAATTTGAGACCTACTTCTTTTGCACAAGAGAATTTTTAATTTCAAAACATGCATCAGCTTCTTTCTTCCCTTGGACTGTAATTCGAACTATGTCAGCTCCTGCGTCAGCTATTTTCATCACCTGTATAAACAGGAGTTAGCATCAGCGTCAAACTTGCTTGGCTTAAAATTTTCATGCCCATTGAAGAAGTAATGAGGTTCTATATATACCAGACTCAAAGATTTAGAATTAGACGGAAAGAGTAAAACACTATTCCAATGACTGATTCAAATAAAACCTAGACCATTAACTTACTATTGCACAAGAATATTATTACCTTATGATACCCAGAGAAGGAAACTCAACTTCAATAAGCATTAACATAAATATCATAGCAAACACAGTTACAGTAGACTGCCACTTGTAACTCGCTTAAATCATGAAGTAGAAGGAGAACCTGTTCTACTGTTGCAGCAACATCTTTAGTATCTGTTGTGGTCATTGTTTGAATTCTGATTGGATGTTCGCTACCAAGGGCAACGTTCCCAACCATCACCGTGCAGGTCTTTCTTCTGACAGTTTTGTGTATGGATTCACAATACTTTTGCCTAGGAACTTTATCAAGAAGTGATACATCAGTCATCAGAGTGTGAATACAACAAATGTGTTGCTTCACTTCTAAAATAAAATGAAGTTTTTTTGTAGGATGACAAAATAAAAAGAAAAAAGATATTTTCCAAATCTAAATTTCCTACAAGTAGCATCAATGATACATTCTTGGCACAGTATGATTCACTCGTCGAACATCTAAGAGAAGTTGCTGCAAACTTATTCCAAATCAGTTTTTATGACACGTTCCAACCCTCAGCGATTCGTACAAATATAAAATAATCTCTCAATTTATATCCTTTGTTTTTTCTTCCAGTAGTTTTGCAGCTTCATAAAACGGATTCAAATCCTTGAAAGCAAATATTTACTATAGACCGAGTTCCAAACTGTTCAAAAAACAAAGCAACTAGAAGCTTTCAAGTGCTCTATAAAACTACCTAGTAGTGGACTCCCTTCGGACGCAGGCTGAAGTTCTATGGTTTCTGGACCAGGATTTGCATTTCGTATCAGAGAAACCTTGGTTCGTCGAAACTTAACCCTCTGTATGTCAGAAACTCTTACAAAGTCCATACTTTTAGCAAACCCCACACCATTTTCCCTGCTCTTGAGGCCTGTAAATGAAGCTGGAACAGCTCCTGCCACCATTTTTATAATTCTTCACACCCCTGAAACATAAAGGCAAGCAATATTCATCTAATTTATATTCTTCAATTCCAAATTAGTTGGAGTTGGATATATAAATCCTCAATATTCATTAAAATTCAGTTAGCCAGCAGAGAAAACCCACACCCCTGCATCCCCCCCCCCCCCAACCACCCCAAAAAAACACAAAAAATAAAATAAAATAAGAAGTATTTTTTGCTATAGCCTTTTGAGCCTAGTTGATACCTTGCACTGTTGTGATAAAACTCAAGTATTTAAACTCTTTAACCAAAACTCCAAAACACAATCTACATAAAACTGTAGTACAAAAGAAAAGAAAAAACAAGATTTGAATTGCCCAATTCAAACAAACTCAGCTGCATACAAACTACAAACACTAATTAGGAATATGGCCACCTAATTAATTTACAAAAAGTTGAAACTTTTCAAGAATTTCCACCAAAAAATCAGTTTTTAACAGAAAAAAAGCTGGAGTAAAGGATAATACTACTCGCCAAGTCACAGTCAAAATCAAGACTAGACTAATATACCAAAAAGAAAGGATCTTTTTTTCTATGCCCTTTTGAGCCCAGTTGATATCTTTCACTGTTGTGACAAAACTGAAGTAATCTAAACTATTTAACCAAATTCCAAAACACAATCAACAGAAAAAGAAGAAAAAAAACCAAGATATGAATAACCCAATGCAAACATATTCAGCTGAAAATACAAACTACAAACAGTTATTATGAATATAATCAGCTAAATAATTTACACAAGGTTGAATTTTTTTCAAGAATAGTAGTACTACTTACCAAATCAGAGTCAAAAAACCAAGACTGGACTAATATGAAGCCAAAGAATTGGTGGTAGTTGGAAATTGAGAAGGACTTATAATGAAATGGGTTTCAGAAAATATTGAACATATAAATGTACTAGTAGTCGGAAGATTAGGCAACAGCTAGTGAATTGTGAATAAAGACAAGACACATTTGTCCAGCATCTTTTGTACTGCTATTTTATTTGTGGACATAGGTATATATACATTTAAATGAAAATTTAGTGGCCATATTAAATTACTTAAAATTTGCAAATAGTGATAATGGACCGGTAATTGTCGTTATAATTGTCCCCCTCTACTTAGCTTATATTAGTTTTTCTCCGCCAAAAAAGTTTGGTTTTGGATTTGTTCTGTTTTCTAAAAGTTAAGCTATCCATATAACACAAATTATTTTTCATAGATTTTTGACCATATATTAGTGAAAAAATTAATACTACCAAATATTACCTGTTAGTTGAATGAGACGGAAAAAACTACAATTGAGGTTTGAAAGTTTGAAACATTTAACATTTAATAGTTAGGAATCAAAATTGTTACTTTTTTGTTGTTCATATAATAGTTTTCCTATACCAAAAAAATAAAATGAAATGCTCCTTCCTCATTCCAAGTCAAAGTAGATATAAACAAAGAGAATGTAAGATATTAATATAAAAAATAAAATAGTTTGAGATATTGTGATTATTCAAAATGATTTAATAAGTAATACATTATAATAATTTCTCGTTGGCATTTTCCTCTTTTAAGACGTAAAATAAAGGAGCAATTGTGCATTTTAAAACTTAAAGAATTTCAAAATATTGCTGAATTAGATTACATGAGCTAATCATTTTATTTTTATTTATTTTTCCGGTAGGCACGACTAATAAAAGAAAGCTGTGGACAAAGATTTAATTGGTCAAAAGTACAGGGACTGAAATGGAAAATTTGAGGGAATCCATTACGCGATATTCCTTAGTAGCAACTAGCAAGAAATAACTATTGTCGCTTGGACCTTTTAGATAAAAAGACCGCAGTGTAGAAAAAGTAAAAGGACATAGGATCGTCGCCACGTGTTGTCTTCTTATTGAGTAAATTGTTTAACACGTGAAACAATACGAACGCCTTTTACACGTGAAAGAAAGTACACAACAACAACTACCCAGTATAGTCCCACAAGGTGGGGTCTGGGGAGGGTAATATGTAGACGAGCCTTACCCCTACCCGAAAGGTCAGCAAAAAGTACAGTAATAAAAAAATTCTTCATACTGACAGACTTTATGTTAAACAAGACTCATTTCAGCTCATCTAGTTTTACTAGCAAAAGTATTTTGAATACTTAGTTTGATTTCATGCCGAAAGTCTATCGAAAAAAATTTCTCTTTATAGGGTAGGGATAAAATATACGTACACATTATACTTTCCAAACCCTACTTGTAGAAATATACTAGAATTTTTTGCTATTAATCAATCGTACTAAACCCGAATAATGTTAACATTATCTAATATTGTTCGTTTTGAGTCAATTTGCACTGATTTTTCCAAAAGACACGTAACCACTTGGCATTACGATTACTTCATCCATAAACCTTTTTTTCTTAAATTTTAAAATAAAGGAGAAGCTTCCGTTCTAGAAGCTACCGCTTCCCGCCTCCCTCGCAATGAGTTCAGTGGGCCGATCTTCTCATTCGTCTTAGGTTCATCCAAAAGTACAGTAAAAAGAAATAGAACCACTATAGAGTCGTCTGTAGTTCACACTTGGACAAAGATGACTGACTTAGGAAGCGAAACACAAACCTATTTCCGCTATTTCAGGTTCTTATTGAGCATAGCTAAATCAAGGTTGATAATAAAATCAGCAAAGTTTCCATTGTGTTCTACCACCTCACACCATTTAAGAACATGTGTACACTTTATATATGATTAAGACAAAGAACTGAGTGAAAAGAAAGCTTCACCAAAATAACTTAAATTGGAGAAAAAAATACATTCATCTTCAAACAACAACAACTACCCAGTATACTCCCACCAGGTGGGGTCTGGGGAGGATAATATGTAGACGAGCCTTACCCCTACCTTACCCCTACCCGAAAGGGCAGAGAGGCTGTTTCCAATCGACCCTCGGCGCATAGGATAAAAGGAAAAACAGCAGTAAAACAAAAACAAAGACAAAAACAATAGAGCATTAGTAACTCCCGCAGAAATAACGTAGATAATTATCTAAACATAAGAAACATAAATACAATCGCATGCAATAACATCATACAGTAACTACCATAACTAACAACCATAGGGGGGACATAAGCTAAAACACAAATCATCTATGGGTAACCCTGCTGTCCCACACCCAACCCCGGATGAGGCGTACGAAGAACTCTAGGAGCCCCTAACCTACAACCCTGATTCTAGACCTCCAGACTCTCCTATCACGGGTCATGTCCTCGGAAACCTGCATCCTAGTCATGTCCTGCCTAATCACCTCTCCCCAATGCTTCTTAGGCCTCCCTCTGCCTCGCCGACCGCCAACAATCTCCAGCCGCTCACAGCTCCTCACCGGGGCATCGGGACCCCTCCTCCGTACATGCCCGAACCACCTCAGCCTCGCTTCTCGCATCTTCTCATCCACCGGAGCCACCCCTACCTTCTCTCGAATAACTTCATTCTTAATCTATCTAGCCTGGTGTGCCCGCACATCCACCTAAGCATCCTCATCTCCGCAACCTTCATTCTCTGAACATGAAAGTTCTTCACGGGCCAGCACCCCGCCCCATACAACATCGCAGGTCTAACCACGGCTCTATAGAATTTCCCCTTGAGTTTGTGTGGAATTTTCTTGTCACACAGGACCCCTGATGCAAAATATGTCGAAAAACTAGATCATTATCTGACATGTTCATGGTTACGATAATGTAAACATCTTGTAACAAACAACCAGTACTTAAAAAAATACTGCACCATACACATTTTTAGCTAGAGTATCATATACATAGGAGTCGCCTCACCGATGGACAAGATACGCAACGGACTAGAATGTACGCTTAATGTAATGAAACATCAGTTACAGAAGACAACCACATCCTTGAATGAAACAAATTGACTTGCAAAATGCAATTTGGATACGAGCACCTCAACTAACAAAGCTATAGCGTCGAGATTTAAGAATGAACAGGATACTACAGTACAGTTTCTCATGAGATGTATCTATCCTGTTGCTCTTGAAGAAGTCGGGCAGATGACTTCGCGTCAAGATACAATGTATTTACTTCTTCTAGATCCGTCTGTAAAATTTAAAGGCTCAGTAAATATCTTCAACTAGCTTCAACAAGGTTAAAAATGATAAAAAAGCATGATTGGGCAAGTACCTTGCAGATTTTGTCACGGCCGTTCATTTTGGCGACTACACTGGCTGGTGATAGTAGCTGTACAGCATGCCTGACAAAGGAAAGAATTGAACACTGGTTACTTCTAATTAAAAGAATAAACATCTGGAGTTATAAATCAAACAAGTTAAACCCAACCTTAAGGAAGCTAGCTGTCCAATCTCGCCCAAGTAAGCAAGGCTTTCTTCATCTATTTCTAGTTCCTCCACTTGTGCACGTATAGCTAATATCTGGCCGCGCATTCATCAGGAAAATGCAATGACATTACACATTACACATGTTTAGGTTGAAATTAGTAAGGCGTATAAAAGAAAAGTTGAACGAACTAGTGGGAACCTGTATCATTTCAGCTGGACCATAAGTTTCGGTTCTGACAATCACCAACCGATCTAACAAGTCAACTGGAATGCCATGTGGACTAGTCATATCTGTTCCTCTGCAAGGAAATACATGTGGTTAATTTGTTAGTAACAACTGAGTTATAACAGACATCACATGTATCTGTACTGCTGTACATACATCTAAGGTGCCTACAACGCCAAAAACATGCAGTTCGCAACTGAATCTAACAAGTAATTATGTTCCGAGTTACATATTTCTCGTAATTCTCACAGTTTAAAAGCTACAATTACATGCCCCATGTAAGCATATTTGATATTAGAAAAATGACAAATTTGTCCTGTATTTTTTTTTATCCTTCCACTGGTACAAATAATAAGTTTAGCAAACATATGAACAACAAGAACATACCCAGTAAAATCTCACTAGTAGGGTCTGGGTAGAAAAGAGTGTACGCAGACCTTACCCCTACCCGAAAAGGACAGGGAGGCTATTTCCAGGAGACTCTCGGCTCAACAGGAGAGGCAATAATATCATAAAAGAAATAAGAGAAAAGACATGTAACAACAAAAAATACCAAGGGAAAATAACCACAGCAAATAATTGAAAGGATAATAACACAAAACTATGCAAAACAACAATGTGAATACAACAAAGACCGCTAACAAACCTAAACAAAACTCTATCAGACTACCCAGTACAAAGAGGGAAGAATTCTAAACTACCCCCTCGCCTACCACCCTAATGCTCGACCTCCACATGTTCCTATCAAGAGCAAAGATTATTAATACCAAACCTTTAAACTTAAACTAGTATTAAGAAATAGTATTTAGTTAATATGCTTTTACAACAAAAATTGACATTTTAACTGAGTATTAATACGCGATAAGAAAAATCGGACCACTAGACCAGTACAGCATCAACTCTACATTTTTCGAAGTAGTATCACTTATCACATGTGAATATCAAAGGAGGTTTTCTAATACGGCAACATGTACACGCTGTAAATTATATACTTCGGGCTAATATAAATTATGCACAAATTGTTGCACATTATTCCAGGAAAAACTTCATGGATGATAGCAGTTGTTCCAGCAAAATAGTGTGTATCCATAACAAACAAAGGATGTTTTCTCTTTCATATGAATCGGAAGTAAGCTTGACTTGAACAGTGCATTAAGCAATTAATAACACCTAAGAAAGGAACAAGAGAAAATACTCAAGGATTCTGGGGTAAGTGTAAGAAGACAATTGATTAATAAGACATATGTTGTTTATATAAACAATTAGAGCAGTTCAAACTTCCTCCATGTGGCAGATAGAGACCATCCGATAATAGAGTTAGAAAATATTCTATGTGTTGATGGAGAACTCATGATCATTGACTAAAACAAAAAGAAAAATTACATAAACTTTGAAATTACAGCAGAGAAAGTAGCAAGCAGAAAATCCATGTGTAAGAAACTGAGAAATGGTACGTGAAGAAACAAAACAAATATTTTATCAGATTATCCACACGAGACACTTCTATGCCACCAGAATGCAGCAATTATATCAAAGAAATCACGGGCATACCTGAAAGAACAAGGTTTCTACTATAGCTTTATGACGTGATATATACTGTAGTTGAGTTTCCACCCAAAATAAGCAAGGAACTTAAAAATATCAGAGCCAATAACCATACAGAAGATACTGGAAAACTGGTATTGCCTTGGCAAAGTTCGACCTTCAAAAGTATCATTTGAAGTTTATGTTTTAAGGATGAGTTACCACTTCCCAGAGCCCAATAGCTATTCATGCACTTTTTGCAAGGGCATGATATTTCATTTCCTTGGGCGACAAAAGTAAATCAACAAAATTAACCAAATAAACAAAAGCATATTAATTTGACATTGACCACTGCTTTTAAGGCAAGTCCCTCTACAATATAACAAGTTAATGCTTCGAACTCATGTACGCTTTATGTTGATTAAGTCAAGAGTTTAGGATGTTCTCTAATTTTTCTCTCATATGAATGTTCCTAAGTAATTTGCTGAAACTATCCCAAAGATGTAACTCCGCAGAATTTGCAGTGCTCTCTTTTTTTCCAGTTATAATGGATGCACAACATGTATTATCTCTTTGGTTGAAAATATATGAACCATTATGCTAAAATGAATCATTTCTAACAAATTACAAATAGCATTTTAATCCATAGGTACAATTGAAAAGGGGAAAAAGCAAATTCTCATAGATAACTAAAACATACACAAAATGTGGACAAGTCAAAATTTTATTCTGAAAGCATGTCCTATCATTACTCAAATGTAAAGCAAGGTATGCAGACCGTCAGCATATGCTGAAATTGAACAAACAAGCAACTTATGTGTCTTCAAAACTAATATGTCTAGTATAGACTCAATGTAAAAAGAATTATCCTCTTATATTGGCAAAGTTTCCAGCCATCAAAATCATGCAATCTATATCATTGAACAACCAGACTTAAAAGACTAAAAGAAAAGAACAGTATGAAACAAAACTACTGCTGCTGGTACAGTAGACAAAAGAAAACAACACCTATACCTAGCTAAAAGAAAACGTAAAGCAAGAAAGTTGGTTAGTCAAAAATATGACCACACTATTCATCCCCTTAGTTTTTCACTCAATATATATGTCACTCAACACTCGTGTTCACACTCAGGTCAAAGGCCTTTGCGACCACGCTCAATTGAACTCACCACTCTAGCCTTTTTCCACACAAGGTTATCTAAAAGTTCTATTCACAACCAATATTCTCAAAAATCGGCTAATTTTGCAAAACTAGTCATATTTGCAAAACTTAAACTGGGCAGAAACTATAGGCTGCTGAACTCATCAGCAGAAGCTGGACTGTGTAGAAATTGCAGAAGTTTGGCTTCAGTTGTGCTGATTACAAATGCAGTCCCAAACTGTTCTAAAACTCAACTGATCAGTCACATTTTCCGAACTCAAAATGCTATCTAAAGCTGCAATGTCAGCAATAGACTTGCCCAACACTCAGCAAAATATTAAAACCAAAACTACACTCAGAACAACCAGAAGCTATATTCAGTATATTCTTAATCGACAACCTTCAACTAAAAAACTCAGAAAACCAATGTTAGTACTTAAAGTTAACTGAGTAATCCATGCGCGAAAGTTTAGTTCCAAAGTTGAGTCTAGATAGTCAGATCGCTTATAGAGCTAGCCGTTCCACTAATCATCATAAGATTAAAGTGTCTTTTAGAAGGGATCCTAGAGAACTACCTACTACATTGCTGGCCTCAACATCTTTTGGTACAGCAAAGAAATTTTGTGAGGTATAATCAGTGTGTCAAATGATGTTAAGGTTTAATACTCTCTCTCTCTCTCTCTCTCTCTCTCTCTCTCTCTCTCTCTCTCTCCCTCTCCCTCCCTCCATCTCCCTCCCTCTCCCCCTCCCTCTCCCCCTCCCCCTCCCGCTCCCTCTCCCTCTCCCTCTCCCTCTCCCTCTCCCTCTCCCTCTCCCTCTCCCTCTCCCTCTCTCCCTCTATATATATATATACTCTACTGACCTTAGGGAAACATGAGTAATCAAGTATTTCTGATTTCTGAACATCTAATTTTAAATATAACCGAAAGTATATTTTTATGGATTCTTCTTTGTATGAAACTCGATTCCTAACTAATACAAAAGACCAGTAAAAATCTGATCTCCATGACTATGGCGATTTTGGTAACAAAAGCAGTAAAAAATGATATAGCAATGGTAACAAAAACAGTAAAAGAGACCAAAAGAAGAAAGAAAATTACCAGGCTATGGCGATTTTGGGCTTCTCTAATTCGAGAACAAATCTGATTTTAGAATTTGGGAATTTGGGGAATGCTAGCAACTATCCTTGAAGAAGTAGATGTCTCGGTTCATTGGTTTGTAACTGGCAAACCTTCAAAGAAGTACCGGAAAGACCGACGGAAAATGGTGAAGGTGACACGTTTTGGGCTTTTGGAATTCTAGGGTTTGAACGAAAAATGTATAGATATAGAGAGAGTGAAAGTGACAAAGCAAATGTGAAAATCGACCAAGAGAAGATTTATTAAACCTGAAACTTGGCCATTAATGGAGTTTGGATTAATGGAGTTTGACAAGAAAAGTTCAGAGAGGGGAGTTGTTGGATTAACATACGAAGCAGCAGGAAATATTTAATAAACACTTCAATCAACATGCAACTGTTTGATGTATGATAAAAGGCAAGCCAGAAAGCAAATTTTAATTTGCAAATTTCAGAAAACCCCAGAATAAAGAAATCAACATAATGGAACTTAATGAATTTTTCAGGCTTAGTTTTGAACAGCCATACCTGACAGTACAAATGCCTCTGTTAGTGGCAAAAATCACAATCGGAGACAATGAACTCTCCAGTGCACGATTCAAGTATGAAAAGCATTCCATATCAAGCATATGAACCTGCCAAAGACATTTTCTCCAATTAATTAATCGGAGGTGGGGGTTAATATTAATGCATTATCAAGCATGTTGTTGTATGAATGAGAAACGAACCTCATCAATAAATAAGACACCAGGAACAAGCTCTGCAACACCTTCATCAACATAACGATTGACAACCTGCAGTGAAATAAGCACATAATAGGCCATTATGCTAAAATACTAAATTCACAGTCTCATAGACACTTCATGAAAATATCCATGAAGGCATGAATAGCCAATTGGACTGTAATCAACATGCATGAAACAGCATAATTATTCATCCAGAGTACTAATAGCACTAATAATCAGAAGTACCTTATTTATCTCTTGCCGCAATTTGTCAGTAATCTCGGTTTTCCTATGTTTCATCATTTGACCCATAAGGGACAATATATCTTGTCCTCCTTGTGGCCGTGCATTTGCAGCATCAAGATCATGTAATGTAACATCCTGGCGAAATACAATACTGTGTGAAATTAAATCTTTGGTTTCCTGTACCTTTCAATCGAGTTCCCTCATAAAAACCATTATATTAGTGATATCATTTGACCCCCAAAAAAATTTGCGGATACTTGGAATTGCATTTTAGTTTGATCAAAACCACACAAGCAAGCAATCATGGCATGTAGGTATCCACAGAAGATATGATGTACAAAATCCAACTAACTAAATATTTCAATTACGAGACAACTCATTTCCTCCTAAAAGAATCTTGTGCCAAAAGCAGATACTTGGCTGCTTGCTAACTTTATACCACTATATTAACTTGTTAACGCCATGGCCTATGATATCTCTTCCAATTACATCCTTAAAATCCAGGAGCCTGAATTCCTGATCATTCCGGTATCTATCTAAGGGATCTGTTTCCTCACTCCTCCAAATGATATACAGAATTTCACACACCCTTCAAGTGTTCGAGTGAGTTTGTTAAGACAAACTATGATCTTTGGTATTCCATAGCTAAGCTATAGAATATATTGACCATGTGGAAAAGAAGCAAAGAAAACAGCTACATGCATACAATGCCAAGGTAATCTTCGATTTGCGCCATAGCAAAATAAGAAATGCGACTGCATGGGAAATGAGACAAACCTGGACTATCTCCTTCTTTTTGTGAACCTCTCCTTTAGGAAGTGGAACATACTCCTCCGCCTCAAGATCAAATTCTGTGGCAAAAGCATCACTTCTGCCCACTCTTTTAACCGCTCCACTGTTTGATTCAATGTAAATGACGTCACCAACAGCTACCTGCACATATATCGTGGAGACAGGAGATATCAACAGAGAAGATTAGGCTCCCTTGCAAAATAAGCGTATATGGGACAGAAGTAAATTAAAGACAAATACAATTCTCGCAATGCCTTCTGAGAACATGATTCAATAAGAATGACATGAAAGTTAATGAATTTGCGCAAGAGAAAATATGCTTCAATCTAGATTTAAATGTTGGATGTTAAAATAAATTTCATCATTATCCTATTTATTGAACGTATTAACAAATTGATACTTCACTGGCTTACCTTCTCTTTAATTAAGGCATCATATATTGTGGGGTCAAGCTTCAATTGTTTGGTACCTTTGACAGTTTTCAACCCAATTATAACATGGCTAATACTTTTACCATATCCACCTGTCATGCTCTCACTCTCTTCTGGAGATAGTTCAGTCACCTACATTAAGAATTGTTTTAAAATGAGATCAACTTCGCAACGCATCAACATTGCAGAATTACTGTGTCAAGGACCGGACACAAATGAAACGAGAAATGGGATGGAGTATCGACTTGCCTCTCCTTCATAAACTTCCTTATTTTCCTTGATACGAAGACCAATAGCTCGACGAAAATTTTCCATTAAAACCTCAGTTTTCTTCACTTCCGATGAATACACTTCAGATCCGACCATCGGGCAAAATGGAACCTGCAACATCGAAATCGATGCCACCGATCACATACAAGCTATATTTTGGATCGCCAATCCTAATAAAAGTAAATTTTCATAACAAACGAAGAAGATTTACAATGCCCAATCAACTCAAACATTATCAATATTCAATCAATCAACTACCCTCAACCCTAAATTATTTGGGCTCGGCTATTTTGAATCCAGTGTTTTGGAAAGCGTTAAGCGCAAAAAAGCGACGAGGCCTCGCTTCATCGAAGCGAGAAGCGAAAAGCGAAGGGCGCGCTTTTTTCATTTGAAGCGCAATTTAACACATAAATAAAAATAAATAAAATAGGCATAGATAAATGGCTAAGAACTCATTAAAAATAACATATTAAGCAAATGTTTCAATTCTTGAATCAAGAAGCAAATAATAGATACTAAAACTAGATAGTGAATAATCCTCAAAAATCATAACATATTAAGCAAATGCAAAACAAAATCACAAAAACAGAAAACAAAGCATAGTTTTAGGGCACAAAAACAGAGCAATAAACCAGAAAACAGAGCATAGTTTTAGGGCACAAAATCAGCTCTTAAAAAGTGAAAAAAATTGAAAGAAGAAGAGAAAAATAGGGCAGAAGAACAGACATAAATTTGATGTATAAAACAGAGCAATAGAAAGTGAAAAAAATAGAAAGAAAAAGAGAAAAAAAGGAGTCGAACAGAAGAAGAACAGAAAAAAAATAGAAAAAAGAAGAAGAACAGCAGAAGAAGAAGAAGAAGAGGAGAGAAGAAGAAACTTACAGAGACCGTAGAAGAAGCAGTCATTGGAGCAGCAGAAGAGTTATGTTTATTTGTTAACAGATGGTTTATTTGCCTAAATTTTAAAAAAAAAACTAGCAGATGCCTTCACGTCGCTTAAACGCACTTTTTCCATCGAGGCGCTTCTCGCTTAAGCGGTTAAAGCGTGCGCTTTCTAAATGTGAGTTGCTTTTGGGGCAGAAAAGCGATAGCCCATCGCCTCGCCTCGCTTCAGCGCTTAAAGCGAGAAGCGAGCGTTTTAATAACACTGTTTGAATCATTGAATCCTTTATACGAATTCCACTCTGCCTGATCCCATTTCATTCCAATACTGGTAAATAAAGCTCAAAACATTATAGATATGATAAAAGAGAAGCATTAAATCCATAACCAAAAAGAGTACAAAGAATGCACCTTGCTTCCAAGTTCTTGTGATATACCAAGAGCAAGAGCTGTCTTCCCCGTACCAGGCGGACCAGCAAGCAGTAAAGCCCGACCCGCCATCTTCTTTTGGCGTATCATATCAACCACAAGCCCTGCAGCTTCTCTAGCTGCTGCCTGACCCACAAATCCAGCTGCCAGTGGTATTGGCATCCCATTGGGCTACAATATAATACAATGTGGTAACACTCAAGCAACCATATGTTGGCAATTTCAGCATAAACATATATAAGAATTAAACATCAAATGCAAGAAAGTTCTTGGTCACTAAAGAACCAGCACAAAAATACCAACTTTACAGAAAAGTAACACCAGAGTCCAATTTTGGTCCAAAGAAATTTTCCAGAAAAAGAAACTACTATTTCTGATTTAAAACAAGAACTTGTTATTTTAAAAGAAGAAATTATTTATTTGAAAAATCAGTCAAAAATTCATGATAGAAGAATTTCTAGCCTAGAAGATAATAGGACTTTTGATTTACATTTACAAGCAAACAAGGTTGAGAATTCTAAAGCAAATGAAACTGAGATTTCTGAGACTGAGATTTCTAAAAATAATAATACTGAGAAAATTAGCCAAGATCATACAAAAGATTCTTTTTTGACAAATATCTTCAGTGAAGATAGAAATGAATTTTTACAAAAAATGAGTATTATTACATCTCAAAAGTTTTATACTAAAATTACTTTACAAATTGATTACAATTTTAGAAAGGAATTCATTGCCTTATTTGACAGTGGAGCAGATGTAAATTGTGTTCAGGAAGGACTTATACCTTCAAGATATTTTCATAAAACAACTCATTGTTTAAGATCTGCTAATGGTAGTCAAATGAAATTGAATTATAAATTACCAAAAGCTTTTTTATGTAACAATGGTATTTGTTTACCTCAAAGTTTTATGATTGTGGAAGATATTTCTTGTCCAATTATTTTAGGGGTCCCATTCATGCATGCGATATTTCCTTTGAAAAGGTGGGATCATACTAAAATAATAGGAACTTATAATGATAAAGATTTTCAATTAGATTTTATCACTAAACCATTTACTAAGTCTATAAATCAAATTGTTGAAAAATTAATTTTAAAAAATCAACAAGTCAATTTTATAAAACAAGAAATTTCTTTATTAGAAATAGATATTTTACTAAAAAATCCAAAATTACAAGGAAAAGTGAATTTATTAAAAAACCAGTTTATTGCTAATATTTGTAATGATCATCCCAGTGCTTTTTGGGATAGAAAAAAGCATGTGGTGACATTACCTTATGAAGATTGTTTTGATGAGAATAATATTCCTACTAAGGCAAGACCTTGTCAAATGAATTCTGCATATTTGGATTTGTGTAAAAAAGAGATTGATAATTTATTAAAAAAGAATTTAATTAGACAATCTAGTTCTGCTTGGTCATGTACTGCTTTTTATGTTAATAAACATGCAGAACAAGAAAGAGGTGTACCTAGATTAGTTATTAATTATAAACCTCTTAATAAAGTTTTGAAATGGATTAGGTATCCTATCCCTAATAAAAAAGATTTATTGAATAGGTTACATGATGCAATCATTTTTTCTAAATTTGATTTAAAATCGGGATATTGGCAAATTCAGATTGCTGAACAAGACAGATATAAAACTGCTTTTAATGTTCCAATAGGACAATTTGAATGGAATGTTATGCCTTTTGGATTGAAGAATGCACCTTCAGAATTTCAAAAGATTATGAATAATATATTTATTCCTTTTACAGATTTCATTATTGTATACATAGATGATATTTTAGTATTTTCCAAAAATATTGAATTACATTTCAAACATTTAGAATTATTTCAAAAAATAGTTATTCAAAATGGATTAGTTATTTCTAAACCAAAAATGTGTCTTTTCCAAAGTAATATTAGATTTCTTGGTCATAATATTGGAAAAGGAACAATTACGCCTATTAATAGGACGATTGAATTCGGATCAAAATTTCCTGATATTATTACTAATAAGACTCAATTACAAAGATTTTTGGGTAGTTTAAATTATATTTCTCCGTTCATAAAAGACTTATCAAAAGATACTGCTATTTTATATGAAAGGCTAAAAAAGAACCCTCCTGCTTGGAATGATTCTCATACTGATGCTGTTAAGAAAATAAAATCCAAAATAAAAGAACTCCCTTGTTTAACTTTGGCTAACCCAAATTGGGAAAAAACTGTTGAAACTGATGCTTCAGATATTGGATATGCAGGTATTTTGACTCAATTTTCTCCTGTTGATAAAAGAGATTATGTTATACAATTTTATTCAGGAAAATGGAATGATAGTCAAAGAAATTATGCAACAGTAGCAAAAGAGATTTTAGCTATTGTAAAGAGTGTTTTAAAATTTCAGACGGATTTATATAATCAGAAATTTGTAATCAAAACAGATTGTCAAGCTGCTAAGTTCTTATTTAATAAGGATTTTAAGCACAATGTTTCTAAACAGATGTTTGCTAGATGGCAAGCATTATTGGCTCCTTTTGATTTTGAAATTGTTTATAAAAAAGGAATTGATAACAGTTTACCAGATTTTCTTACCCGAGAATATCTTACTAATGATTAATTTTCAGTTTTGTAGGATGAGGCCAAATTGGCCAAGACCTTCCTCTGGAAGGGGAAGAGGAGCAAATCAGAATAGATTTCAGACCCTAGGGCATATTCCAGCCCAGACAAGATTTCTTGAAGAAGGATCATCTTCATCATCAAATATAAGACCTTCTTTTGCAGATTACCAGAAATATCTAGATTTTATTGCCAGCAATGCTGGAACTGCCGGGGGTAGCAATGCTACTATTCAACCCACCTCTATTGAGGATAATAAAGATTTTGAACCCCTTAATGAAGATTCTTATGCAGTTATAATTGGGAAAACTGACAATGAGATTTTTGATATAAATCCTATAAAAGAGATTATAATTTATGTTGATAACAAAGATTTTCAATGGAAACACAATCCTTGGATTGTTATGAAAAGGTATTTAAACAATGCATTATTTCCAATGCAAACTTACAAGAATAGATTGCACTATGAAATGATTTTAACATCTACTGGATCAGTAGAAATTTCTCATAACAATACTAGTAATTCTAATAAATCATATTTTTCTTTTTCCAAAATGATTATTAAGAAAATTATTTTACCAGATGAATGGGGACTAAGTACTTTAAAAGATTGTCAGTATATACATCCAATTCAAAAGATGTCAATTAATTATAATTATTGGGATTATGTGGAGGCATTTTCAAAGACTTTATTTTATGAAAATGATGATCATAAGCACTCTTGGTTTATAAAAATTTGTGCTCAAGTTTTTAAAAGTACCCAGATTCCAAGTTGGTTCATTAAATGGTGGTCCTTTTTCGGGCCTTCCCAAGGAATACTACCAGTACAGTTTAAAGAGTTATATCATCAATGGGTAGAGATTTCGCCAAGGATTATGGATTTGGACAAAGAGGACAAATTATACCCAAAGACTCCGATTATGAATTTTTTTATGGAATTTTCTGTTCCTTGGATTTACAAATGGACCATTGAATTAGGGAAAGATTCAGATGAAGTACCTTGTTTATTTAGAAGACATTATACAAAATTTTGGCCTAAACTAATCTCAAAAGGATCTGATGGAAAGATGGTTGGGCAAGAGCTATTGGATACTATTAAGACTACAATTACCAAATATAACAAAGAAATCCCAGATGATGCAGAAATGGAAGAAAGTCATTTTAGAAAAATTACTAAAAAGATTCAAATAAAGAAAGGAGGAACATTATCTAAAGAAGAGCTAATTGCAGCTTACATGGAGCAGATTAAAAAAGATATTCAGAAGCAAATTACTGATGATGATGTTTTAATGGGGGATAATTTTGAAGATTCTCAAAGTATAAATAGTATAACTTCAGAAGATTTACCGGATCTACTCAAGAAAGCTGAAGAAGAGATTTTGAAAATCAAAAAAGCCACTTAAGTTTCTAGAAGGGGCTATTATGTAATTTTATTCAGTTTACTGTAGGATTATTGAATTTTATGTCGGTTACTGTGCACTTTTACTGTGCACAATATTTTCTATAAATAAGGTAGATTTCATTTAGAGGAGGTAGGTTTTCGGAACCCCTCTCTCTCTCTCTAAGATTTTCCTCTCCCTTCTCTCTAAAATTCCCTTTTGTAATACTACTTGTAATAGTTATTGTGAATAAATAAAAGAAGTTCTGATAATCAGGTACTTTCCATTCCTTGAGTTATATTATTTTCTATATTATAATTGTGTTTTATTTGTTTATTTGCCCAATGATGGGCTAAATTCATAAGTGTTAAATAATAACTGATATAACTTAAGTATGATCGGAAAAGGTAATGACTCTTAATGAATAGCTTGCCTTGAAGGGGTAAAGGTTGTGGTATGGATGTTAGTTTAAATAATTTTAGCAAATTTAAGCGGACCTTTTTAGGGCTGTAGGATCTTTTAGGAAGTATGGGGTTTATATAGTTTAATTTGTTTTATGCAAACCACGGAACTATTCATTATAAACCCGACCGGGAACATCCATAGGCGATTTAATCAGCCATACAGGACTTACCAACGGAATCACAAGGTTTATACCTGATATAATCCCTCACTAACCATGCCGGGAACACCCCTCTTAGGGCTTACCAACGCCATGATTTAAGCTTAGTTTGCTATAAAATTATTTAAACTAACATCCATACCACAACCTTTACCCCTTCAAGGCAAGCTATTCATTAAGAGTCATTACCTTTTCCGATCATACTTAAGTTATATCAGTTATTATTTAACACTTATGAATTTAGCCCATCATTGGGCAAATAAACAAATAAAACACAATTATAATATAGAAAATAATATAACTCAAGGAATGGAAAGTACCTGATTATCAGAACTTCTTTTATTTATTCACAATAACTATTACAAGTAGTATTACAAAAGGGAATTTTAGAGAGAAGGGAGAGGAAAATCTTAGAGAGAGAGAGGGGTTCCGAAAACCTACCTCCTCTAAATGAAATCTACCTTATTTATAGAAAATATTGTGCACAGTAAAAGTGCACAGTAACCGACATAAAATTCAATAATCCTACAGTAAACTGAATAAAATTACATAATAGCCCCTTCTAGAAACTTAAGTGGCTTTTTTGATTTTCAAAATCTCTTCTTCAGCTTTCTTGAGTAGATCCGGTAAATCTTCTGAAGTTATACTATTTATACTTTGAGAATCTTCAAAATTATCCCCCATTAAAACATCATCATCAGTAATTTGCTTCTGAATATCTTTTTTAATCTGCTCCATGTAAGCTGCAATTAGCTCTTCTTTAGATAATGTTCCTCCTTTCTTTATTTGAATCTTTTTAGTAATTTTTCTAAAATGACTTTCTTCCATTTCTGCATCATCTGGGATTTCTTTGTCATATTTGGTAATTGTAGTCTTAATAGTATCCAATAGCTCTTGCCCAACCATCTTTCCATCAGATCCTTTTGAGATTAGTTTAGGCCAAAATTTTGTATAATGTCTTCTAAATAAACAAGGTACTTCATCTGAATCTTTCCCTAATTCAATGGTCCATTTGTAAATCCAAGGAACAGAAAATTCCATAAAAAAATTCATAATCGGAGTCTTTGGGTATAATTTGTCCTCTTTGTCCAAATCCATAATCCTTGGCGAAATCTCTACCCATTGATGATATAACTCTTTAAACTGTACTGGTAGTATTCCTTGGGAAGGCCCGAAAAAGGACCACCATTTAATGAACCAACTTGGAATCTGGGTACTTTTAAAAACTTGAGCACAAATTTTTATAAACCAAGAGTGCTTATGATCATCATTTTCATAAAATAAAGTCTTTGAAAATGCCTCCACATAATCCCAATAATTATAATTAATTGACATCTTTTGAATTGGATGTATATACTGACAATCTTTTAAAGTACTTAGTCCCCATTCATCTGGTAAAATAATTTTCTTAATAATCATTTTGGAAAAAGAAAAATATGATTTATTAGAATTACTAGTATTGTTATGAGAAATTTCTACTGATCCAGTAGATGTTAAAATCATTTCATAGTGCAATCTATTCTTGTAAGTTTGCATTGGAAATAATGCATTGTTTAAATACCTTTTCATAACAATCCAAGGATTGTGTTTCCATTGAAAATCTTTGTTATCAACATAAATTATAATCTCTTTTATAGGATTTATATCAAAAATCTCATTGTCAGTTTTCCCAATTATAACTGCATAAGAATCTTCATTAAGGGGTTCAAAATCTTTATTATCCTCAATAGAGGTGGGTTGAATAGTAGCATTGCTACCCCCGGCAGTTCCAGCATTGCTGGCAATAAAATCTAGATATTTCTGGTAATCTGCAAAAGAAGGTCTTATATTTGATGATGAAGATGATCCTTCTTCAAGAAATCTTGTCTGGGCTGGAATATGCCCTAGGGTCTGAAATCTATTCTGATTTGCTCCTCTTCCCCTTCCAGAGGAAGGTCTTGGCCAATTTGGCCTCATCCTACAAAACTGAAAATTAATCATTAGTAAGATATTCTCGGGTAAGAAAATCTGGTAAACTGTTATCAATTCCTTTTTTATAAACAATTTCAAAATCAAAAGGAGCCAATAATGCTTGCCATCTAGCAAACATCTGTTTAGAAACATTGTGCTTAAAATCCTTATTAAATAAGAACTTAGCAGCTTGACAATCTGTTTTGATTACAAATTTCTGATTATATAAATCCGTCTGAAATTTTAAAACACTCTTTACAATAGCTAAAATCTCTTTTGCTACTGTTGCATAATTTCTTTGACTATCATTCCATTTTCCTGAATAAAATTGTATAACATAATCTCTTTTATCAACAGGAGAAAATTGAGTCAAAATACCTGCATATCCAATATCTGAAGCATCAGTTTCAACAGTTTTTTCCCAATTTGGGTTAGCCAAAGTTAAACAAGGGAGTTCTTTTATTTTGGATTTTATTTTCTTAACAGCATCAGTATGAGAATCATTCCAAGCAGGAGGGTTCTTTTTTAGCCTTTCATATAAAATAGCAGTATCTTTTGATAAGTCTTTTATGAACGGAGAAATATAATTTAAACTACCCAAAAATCTTTGTAATTGAGTCTTATTAGTAATAATATCAGGAAATTTTGATCCGAATTCAATCGTCCTATTAATAGGCGTAATTGTTCCTTTTCCAATATTATGACCAAGAAATCTAATATTACTTTGGAAAAGACACATTTTTGGTTTAGAAATAACTAATCCATTTTGAATAACTATTTTTTGAAATAATTCTAAATGTTTGAAATGTAATTCAATATTTTTGGAAAATACTAAAATATCATCTATGTATACAATAATGAAATCTGTAAAAGGAATAAATATATTATTCATAATCTTTTGAAATTCTGAAGGTGCATTCTTCAATCCAAAAGGCATAACATTCCATTCAAATTGTCCTATTGGAACATTAAAAGCAGTTTTATATCTGTCTTGTTCAGCAATCTGAATTTGCCAATATCCCGATTTTAAATCAAATTTAGAAAAAATGATTGCATCATGTAACCTATTCAATAAATCTTTTTTATTAGGGATAGGATACCTAATCCATTTCAAAACTTTATTAAGAGGTTTATAATTAATAACTAATCTAGGTACACCTCTTTCTTGTTCTGCATGTTTATTAACATAAAAAGCAGTACATGACCAAGCAGAACTAGATTGTCTAATTAAATTCTTTTTTAATAAATTATCAATCTCTTTTTTACACAAATCCAAATATGCAGAATTCATTTGACAAGGTCTTGCCTTAGTAGGAATATTATTCTCATCAAAACAATCTTCATAAGGTAATGTCACCACATGCTTTTTTCTATCCCAAAAAGCACTGGGATGATCATTACAAATATTAGCAATAAACTGGTTTTTTAATAAATTCACTTTTCCTTGTAATTTTGGATTTTTTAGTAAAATATCTATTTCTAATAAAGAAATTTCTTGTTTTATAAAATTGACTTGTTGATTTTTTAAAATTAATTTTTCAACAATTTGATTTATAGACTTAGTAAATGGTTTAGTGATAAAATCTAATTGAAAATCTTTATCATTATAAGTTCCTATTATTTTAGTATGATCCCACCTTTTCAAAGGAAATATCGCATGCATGAATGGGACCCCTAAAATAATTGGACAAGAAATATCTTCCACAATCATAAAACTTTGAGGTAAACAAATACCATTGTTACATAAAAAAGCTTTTGGTAATTTATAATTCAATTTCATTTGACTACCATTAGCAGATCTTAAACAATGAGTTGTTTTATGAAAATATCTTGAAGGTATAAGTCCTTCCTGAACACAATTTACATCTGCTCCACTGTCAAATAAGGCAATGAATTCCTTTCTAAAATTGTAATCAATTTGTAAAGTAATTTTAGTATAAAACTTTTGAGATGTAATAATACTCATTTTTTGTAAAAATTCATTTCTATCTTCACTGAAGATATTTGTCAAAAAAGAATCTTTTGTATGATCTTGGCTAATTTTCTCAGTATTATTATTTTTAGAAATCTCAGTCTCAGAAATCTCAGTTTCATTTGCTTTAGAATTCTCAACCTTGTTTGCTTGTAAATGTAAATCAAAAGTCCTATTATCTTCTAGGCTAGAAATTCTTCTATCATGAATTTTTGACTGATTTTTCAAATAAATAATTTCTTCTTTTAAAATAACAAGTTCTTGTTTTAAATCAGAAATAGTAGTTTCTTTTTCTGGAAAATTTCTTTGGACCAAAATCCTTTTTAACTCGGCAGTTGAATAATAATCAGGTTGCTTCAAGATAGGAGTATTAGAAGATATATTGTTTTGGTTGTCAATATCAAAATCATCATTTAAAATTGTATCCAGAATTTTATTTCTTAAATCTTTATCATCTATTTTCTTTAAAATCTTCATAATTTTTTCATCATTAATCATATTCACATTCAAATCCTGAAAATTTGAAATTAAATCATATAGACTATCATCTTTCTTGCAAGCACAAATATCTTCTGAAGAAGATCTATCAGAATCAGAATATAATTCTTCATTATGAAGAATTCTTAAATCATCCGAACTATAATCAGTAGAAGAATAATCAGATATTTCAGAATTAGAATCAGAATCAGAATTTAATAAAATCTTACACAAAGAATCTTTTATTTTTTCATCCAGATCCAAACTCTTAATCTTTTCCTGAGTTTTGCACTCATTCGCATAATGCCCAAATTTACCACATTTGTGACATCTAATCCTTCTTTTATAATCTTTCTTACCCTTCTTTTTGTAAACTTTCTTTTCTTTCTTATCCCAAGAGGACTTATCACGAGAAGTAAACTTTTTCTTATACTTTCTTTTCTTGTCATCTTTAGAAAATTTAGAAAACTTCTTTTTCTTTTTTGATGAACCAGGAATATCAAAAGCAAATTGATCACAAAATTCTCCTAATTGCTTCCTTTCATTCAATCTATTCTTTTTGATATGATAATTCATCTTTATATCATTACAAACAGCTAAACCTTCTTGAGTACAAACACTAATAATTTTCCCATAAGTCAAGGAATCATAAGGAATTTTATTATGCGGACCACGTAAATGTTTTCTCACTCTTTCCGCAAAAATCGAAGGTAAACCATCAATAAATTTAGACTTCCAATGCTCATGACTGCAGTCATGCAATTCCATAACACGACTTAAGAATACATCTTTATACCATCTAAAATCAGATAGTTGTCTACAACGTAAATTTTGTAATGTTGTTCTAATAGTTTCTGCTTCATCAGTCCATCTACCACAAAAATGTTCAACCATAGTAGTAATCAAAGTATAAACAGCATTTTGTTGTACTTGAGAAGTACTTGTTTGATCAGTAGTCTGATAGGCTAATTGCCCTTCAATTTTAATAACACTAGTAGTATTCATGATAGTATTCTTTTGTTCTTGATTTAAAAAATTATCCCACCAACCTTTAAGTTGGCCAGTGAAACCAGCAATAATCATAGCAGCAATATCACGATCTTGATTTTTATTAATCTTACAAATAGTACTATACATCAACATTCTATGCACAGTAGTAAAAATTTGTTTATCATTAAAACCATCAATATTCCATTCATAAATTTCCTTGCTACTGTAACTATTATTAAAAATCTGATCTCTTTCTTCATTTAAAACATCCATCGGAGTTGGTCTATTGTAATAAAACATCCTTTGAATAGGCTTATCAGCCCATTTTGTATTGATTTTATTAACAAAATCATTTTCTGAAACATTCTGAGTAATAAAATTTTCTTGTTTTGTAGATAAAACAGGTTGAGGCTGTAAATCAATTCCAGTAATATTGGAATCAAAAACAATACTCTTTAGTTTCTCTTTTAAAAGCTGTTCAATTTCTTCAGTAGAATCAGTTTTGAAACTTTTTATTTCCGGAGGAGGTTGTAAAGTATTTTTGACAATTTTTAATTCTTGTTTTGGTTTATGAAAAGCTTCTATTTTTTCTTGTAAAATCTGTGTCTGTTTTAAATAATTGTCTAAATTCTTATGCAATGCCATGACATGCTCTCCTAATACATTCAAATAATAATTAGCATAATTCTGCTGTTTAAGAATCAAATTGACATGTTCACAAGTAGTTACAGCAACTTTGTTTTCAAATAATTTTGCAAAAGCAGTAAAATTAATAGTTTTACCCTCTCTATTGATATCAAAAGACTGAGTTGGAGGTAAAGAAGAAATCATTATATCTCCATTAGACAAATGATACTCATGTTCAATGACTGACAAATGATATCCCACATATTTAATCATGAACCATGGGACAAATGGCAATGAAATATTATTTCCTTCTAACTCTTTGTAAAATTCTTTAGAAAAATACTCTGTCTCATCTTTATTAAATGAAGAGAAAAACCAATTCCTAAATTCTTCCCATTTCGGACTATAAAATTCTAAAGAAATCTTTTTTCGTGCCAGAGAACCTGGACTAAAATCAATTTTTTTACTATCCATGTAAACCAGTTGGAAAATTCATGTCAGAATCTGTAGGATCACTTAAACGATCTTCACCTTTAGCAATATTATTATTATCTAAAATAATTTTATCAAAATTTGTATCTCTAATTTGAGAAGTTGAAGCCCTTGATGGAATATCTACAATATAATCTACTGGAGAAATATAAGAAGATACAGATCGGGTTAATCTTGAAGAGGAATCTGTTAGTCTTGGGATATCGTGGGTTTTAAAACTCAAAGTTACACTACCATCTTTACTTTGTCTGATATCAGAAATCTCCTCACTAGTAATCTCACGAGGTACTGCAGCTTCTTCAATAATCCATTCAGTAGGAAAATTTATTTCTTCCCACTTAATTAATCTACGAGTAATAATTTTTGATTTAGAAAAATTATTTTCAAACAAAACAGTCTCATGATTTTGTTCAGCAATTTTACATCTAGGAGATAAAGTATAAAGAGGTCTATAAACAATTCTAGTACAAATACACATAACTTCTGTTCCGGGTAAATAATCATATCCATTAATCTTAATATTCAAAATTAATGATTGTAATATATTCACATCAGTTAGAGCAATATTTAAATTCGGATAAGCATTAAAATAAATTGCACCATAAGCCAAGGTTGATTGTATAGAACCAATCAAAGAATTTTTCCAATTTAAATTTCTACCATCTCGTAATGCAGCAACAAAACTTTCAGGTAAGCCTTTCAATGTTAATGGCTTAAAAGCAACTTGAACTAAACCAATATGTAAATAATTGAAATCTTTAGATTTGTAATAATCTATGTCATTTTGAGATAATAGATGGAAAACTCCACTATCTTTGTCCATAGTAAAACTTAATTCTGTAGTTTTCACAGTAGTTTTTCCAGCAAATTTTTCAAAAGTTCCCAATTTATAAATAGTCTCTATATTTACTTTAGGAATCACCCAAGTATTTAATAAATCTTGTTGGACAGGAAAATCTACTTGTTCCTTAATCATATTTTTAATAAATTTTGGTTTATTAAACCAAGACATAAGAACTCAAAATGTTAAGTGTTAAATAATAACTTTCATAACCTAAATATGATCTTCCATGGCTCTGATACCAAATTTAAGCGGACCTTTTTAGGGCTGTAGGATCTTTTAGGAAGTATGGGGTTTATATAGTTTAATTTGTTTTATGCAAACCACGGAACTATTCATTATAAACCCGACCGGGAACATCCATAGGCGATTTAATCAGCCATACAGGACTTACCAACGGAATCACAAGGTTTATACCTGATATAATCCCTCACTAACCATGCCGGGAACACCCCTCTTAGGGCTTACCAACGCCATGATTTAAGCTTAGTTTGCTATAAAATTATTTAAACTAACATCCATACCACAACCTTTACCCCTTCAAGGCAAGCTATTCATTAAGAGTCATTACCTTTTCCGATCATACTTAAGTTATATCAGTTATTATTTAACACTTATGAATTTAGCCCATCATTGGGCAAATAAACAAATAAAACACAATTATAATATAGAAAATAATATAACTCAAGGAATGGAAAGTACCTGATTATCAGAACTTCTTTTATTTATTCACAATAACTATTACAAGTAGTATTACAAAAGGGAATTTTAGAGAGAAGGGAGAGGAAAATCTTAGAGAGAGAGAGAGGGGTTCCGAAAACCTACCTCCTCTAAATGAAATCTACCTTATTTATAGAAAATATTGTGCACAGTAAAAGTGCACAGTAACCGACATAAAATTCAATAATCCTACAGTAAACTGAATAAAATTACATAATAGCCCCTTCTAGAAACTTAAGTGGCTTTTTTGATTTTCAAAATCTCTTCTTCAGCTTTCTTGAGTAGATCCGGTAAATCTTCTGAAGTTATACTATTTATACTTTGAGAATCTTCAAAATTATCCCCCATTAAAACATCATCATCAGTAATTTGCTTCTGAATATCTTTTTTAATCTGCTCCATGTAAGCTGCAATTAGCTCTTCTTTAGATAATGTTCCTCCTTTCTTTATTTGAATCTTTTTAGTAATTTTTCTAAAATGACTTTCTTCCATTTCTGCATCATCTGGGATTTCTTTGTCATATTTGGTAATTGTAGTCTTAATAGTATCCAATAGCTCTTGCCCAACCATCTTTCCATCAGATCCTTTTGAGATTAGTTTAGGCCAAAATTTTGTATAATGTCTTCTAAATAAACAAGGTACTTCATCTGAATCTTTCCCTAATTCAATGGTCCATTTGTAAATCCAAGGAACAGAAAATTCCATAAAAAAATTCATAATCGGAGTCTTTGGGTATAATTTGTCCTCTTTGTCCAAATCCATAATCCTTGGCGAAATCTCTACCCATTGATGATATAACTCTTTAAACTGTACTGGTAGTATTCCTTGGGAAGGCCCGAAAAAGGACCACCATTTAATGAACCAACTTGGAATCTGGGTACTTTTAAAAACTTGAGCACAAATTTTTATAAACCAAGAGTGCTTATGATCATCATTTTCATAAAATAAAGTCTTTGAAAATGCCTCCACATAATCCCAATAATTATAATTAATTGACATCTTTTGAATTGGATGTATATACTGACAATCTTTTAAAGTACTTAGTCCCCATTCATCTGGTAAAATAATTTTCTTAATAATCATTTTGGAAAAAGAAAAATATGATTTATTAGAATTACTAGTATTGTTATGAGAAATTTCTACTGATCCAGTAGATGTTAAAATCATTTCATAGTGCAATCTATTCTTGTAAGTTTGCATTGGAAATAATGCATTGTTTAAATACCTTTTCATAACAATCCAAGGATTGTGTTTCCATTGAAAATCTTTGTTATCAACATAAATTATAATCTCTTTTATAGGATTTATATCAAAAATCTCATTGTCAGTTTTCCCAATTATAACTGCATAAGAATCTTCATTAAGGGGTTCAAAATCTTTATTATCCTCAATAGAGGTGGGTTGAATAGTAGCATTGCTACCCCCGGCAGTTCCAGCATTGCTGGCAATAAAATCTAGATATTTCTGGTAATCTGCAAAAGAAGGTCTTATATTTGATGATGAAGATGATCCTTCTTCAAGAAATCTTGTCTGGGCTGGAATATGCCCTAGGGTCTGAAATCTATTCTGATTTGCTCCTCTTCCCCTTCCAGAGGAAGCTCTTGGCCAATTTGGCCTCATCCTACAAAACTGAAAATTAATCATTAGTAAGATATTCTCGGGTAAGAAAATCTGGTAAACTGTTATCAATTCCTTTTTTATAAACAATTTCAAAATCAAAAGGAGCCAATAATGCTTGCCATCTAGCAAACATCTGTTTAGAAACATTGTGCTTAAAATCCTTATTAAATAAGAACTTAGCAGCTTGACAATCTGTTTTGATTACAAATTTCTGATTATATAAATCCGTCTGAAATTTTAAAACACTCTTTACAATAGCTAAAATCTCTTTTGCTACTGTTGCATAATTTCTTTGACTATCATTCCATTTTCCTGAATAAAATTGTATAACATAATCTCTTTTATCAACAGGAGAAAATTGAGTCAAAATACCTGCATATCCAATATCTGAAGCATCAGTTTCAACAGTTTTTTCCCAATTTGGGTTAGCCAAAGTTAAACAAGGGAGTTCTTTTATTTTGGATTTTATTTTCTTAACAGCATCAGTATGAGAATCATTCCAAGCAGGAGGGTTCTTTTTTAGCCTTTCATATAAAATAGCAGTATCTTTTGATAAGTCTTTTATGAACGGAGAAATATAATTTAAACTACCCAAAAATCTTTGTAATTGAGTCTTATTAGTAATAATATCAGGAAATTTTGATCCGAATTCAATCGTCCTATTAATAGGCGTAATTGTTCCTTTTCCAATATTATGACCAAGAAATCTAATATTACTTTGGAAAAGACACATTTTTGGTTTAGAAATAACTAATCCATTTTGAATAACTATTTTTTGAAATAATTCTAAATGTTTGAAATGTAATTCAATATTTTTGGAAAATACTAAAATATCATCTATGTATACAATAATGAAATCTGTAAAAGGAATAAATATATTATTCATAATCTTTTGAAATTCTGAAGGTGCATTCTTCAATCCAAAAGGCATAACATTCCATTCAAATTGTCCTATTGGAACATTAAAAGCAGTTTTATATCTGTCTTGTTCAGCAATCTGAATTTGCCAATATCCCGATTTTAAATCAAATTTAGAAAAAATGATTGCATCATGTAACCTATTCAATAAATCTTTTTTATTAGGGATAGGATACCTAATCCATTTCAAAACTTTATTAAGAGGTTTATAATTAATAACTAATCTAGGTACACCTCTTTCTTGTTCTGCATGTTTATTAACATAAAAAGCAGTACATGACCAAGCAGAACTAGATTGTCTAATTAAATTCTTTTTTAATAAATTATCAATCTCTTTTTTACACAAATCCAAATATGCAGAATTCATTTGACAAGGTCTTGCCTTAGTAGGAATATTATTCTCATCAAAACAATCTTCATAAGGTAATGTCACCACATGCTTTTTTCTATCCCAAAAAGCACTGGGATGATCATTACAAATATTAGCAATAAACTGGTTTTTTAATAAATTCACTTTTCCTTGTAATTTTGGATTTTTTAGTAAAATATCTATTTCTAATAAAGAAATTTCTTGTTTTATAAAATTGACTTGTTGATTTTTTAAAATTAATTTTTCAACAATTTGATTTATAGACTTAGTAAATGGTTTAGTGATAAAATCTAATTGAAAATCTTTATCATTATAAGTTCCTATTATTTTAGTATGATCCCACCTTTTCAAAGGAAATATCGCATGCATGAATGGGACCCCTAAAATAATTGGACAAGAAATATCTTCCACAATCATAAAACTTTGAGGTAAACAAATACCATTGTTACATAAAAAAGCTTTTGGTAATTTATAATTCAATTTCATTTGACTACCATTAGCAGATCTTAAACAATGAGTTGTTTTATGAAAATATCTTGAAGGTATAAGTCCTTCCTGAACACAATTTACATCTGCTCCACTGTCAAATAAGGCAATGAATTCCTTTCTAAAATTGTAATCAATTTGTAAAGTAATTTTAGTATAAAACTTTTGAGATGTAATAATACTCATTTTTTGTAAAAATTCATTTCTATCTTCACTGAAGATATTTGTCAAAAAAGAATCTTTTGTATGATCTTGGCTAATTTTCTCAGTATTATTATTTTTAGAAATCTCAGTCTCAGAAATCTCAGTTTCATTTGCTTTAGAATTCTCAACCTTGTTTGCTTGTAAATGTAAATCAAAAGTCCTATTATCTTCTAGGCTAGAAATTCTTCTATCATGAATTTTTGACTGATTTTTCAAATAAATAATTTCTTCTTTTAAAATAACAAGTTCTTGTTTTAAATCAGAAATAGTAGTTTCTTTTTCTGGAAAATTTCTTTGGACCAAAATCCTTTTTAACTCGGCAGTTGAATAATAATCAGGTTGCTTCAAGATAGGAGTATTAGAAGATATATTGTTTTGGTTGTCAATATCAAAATCATCATTTAAAATTGTATCCAGAATTTTATTTCTTAAATCTTTATCATCTATTTTCTTTAAAATCTTCATAATTTTTTCATCATTAATCATATTCACATTCAAATCCTGAAAATTTGAAATTAAATCATATAGACTATCATCTTTCTTGCAAGCACAAATATCTTCTGAAGAAGATCTATCAGAATCAGAATATAATTCTTCATTATGAAGAATTCTTAAATCATCCGAACTATAATCAGTAGAAGAATAATCAGATATTTCAGAATTAGAATCAGAATCAGAATTTAATAAAATCTTACACAAAGAATCTTTTATTTTTTCATCCAGATCCAAACTCTTAATCTTTTCCTGAGTTTTGCACTCATTCGCATAATGCCCAAATTTACCACATTTGTGACATCTAATCCTTCTTTTATAATCTTTCTTACCCTTCTTTTTGTAAACTTTCTTTTCTTTCTTATCCCAAGAGGACTTATCACGAGAAGTAAACTTTTTCTTATACTTTCTTTTCTTGTCATCTTTAGAAAATTTAGAAAACTTCTTTTTCTTTTTTGATGAACCAGGAATATCAAAAGCAAATTGATCACAAAATTCTCCTAATTGCTTCCTTTCATTCAATCTATTCTTTTTGATATGATAATTCATCTTTATATCATTACAAACAGCTAAACCTTCTTGAGTACAAACACTAATAATTTTCCCATAAGTCAAGGAATCATAAGGAATTTTATTATGCGGACCACGTAAATGTTTTCTCACTCTTTCCGCAAAAATCGAAGGTAAACCATCAATAAATTTAGACTTCCAATGCTCATGACTGCAGTCATGCAATTCCATAACACGACTTAAGAATACATCTTTATACCATCTAAAATCAGATAGTTGTCTACAACGTAAATTTTGTAATGTTGTTCTAATAGTTTCTGCTTCATCAGTCCATCTACCACAAAAATGTTCAACCATAGTAGTAATCAAAGTATAAACAGCATTTTGTTGTACTTGAGAAGTACTTGTTTGATCAGTAGTCTGATAGGCTAATTGCCCTTCAATTTTAATAACACTAGTAGTATTCATGATAGTATTCTTTTGTTCTTGATTTAAAAAATTATCCCACCAACCTTTAAGTTGGCCAGTGAAACCAGCAATAATCATAGCAGCAATATCACGATCTTGATTTTTATTAATCTTACAAATAGTACTATACATCAATAACACTAGTAGTATTCATGATAGTATTCTTTTGTTCAAATTTAAGAGGACCTTTTTAGGGCTGTAGGATCTTTTAGGAAGTATGGGGTTTATATAGTTTAATTTGTTTTATGCAAACCACGGAACTATTCATTATAAACCCGACCGGGAACATCCATAGGCGATTTAATCAGCCATACAGGACTTACCAACGGAATCACAAGGTTTATACCTGATATAATCCCTCACTAACCATGCCGGGAACACCCCTCTTAGGGCTTACCAACGCCATGATTTAAGCTTAGTTTGCTATAAAATTATTTAAACTAACATCCATACCACAACCTTTACCCCTTCAAGGCAAGCTATTCATTAAGAGTCATTACCTTTTCCGATCATACTTAAGTTATATCAGTTATTATTTAACACTTATGAATTTAGCCCATCATTGGGCAAATAAACAAATAAAACACAATTATAATATAGAAAATAATATAACTCAAGGAATGGAAAGTACCTGATTATCAGAACTTCTTTTATTTATTCACAATAACTATTACAAGTAGTATTACAAAAGGGAATTTTAGAGAGAAGGGAGAGGAAAATCTTAGAGAGAGAGAGAGGGGTTCCGAAAACCTACCTCCTCTAAATGAAATCTACCTTATTTATAGAAAATATTGTGCACAGTAAAAGTGCACAGTAACCGACATAAAATTCAATAATCCTACAGTAAACTGAATAAAATTACATAATAGCCCCTTCTAGAAACTTAAGTGGCTTTTTTGATTTTCAAAATCTCTTCTTCAGCTTTCTTGAGTAGATCCGGTAAATCTTCTGAAGTTATACTATTTATACTTTGAGAATCTTCAAAATTATCCCCCATTAAAACATCATCATCAGTAATTTGCTTCTGAATATCTTTTTTAATCTGCTCCATGTAAGCTGCAATTAGCTCTTCTTTAGATAATGTTCCTCCTTTCTTTATTTGAATCTTTTTAGTAATTTTTCTAAAATGACTTTCTTCCATTTCTGCATCATATGGGATTTCTTTGTCATATTTGGTAATTGTAGTCTTAATAGTATCCAATAGCTCTTGCCCAACCATCTTTCCATCAGATCCTTTTGAGATTAGTTTAGGCCAAAATTTTGTATAATGTCTTCTAAATAAACAAGGTACTTCATCTGAATCTTTCCCTAATTCAATGGTCCATTTGTAAATCCAAGGAACAGAAAATTCCATAAAAAAATTCATAATCGGAGTCTTTGGGTATAATTTGTCCTCTTTGTCCAAATCCATAATCCTTGGCGAAATCTCTACCCATTGATGATATAACTCTTTAAACTGTACTGGTAGTATTCCTTGGGAAGGCCCGAAAAAGGACCACCATTTAATGAACCAACTTGGAATCTGGGTACTTTTAAAAACTTGAGCACAAATTTTTATAAACCAAGAGTGCTTATGATCATCATTTTCATAAAATAAAGTCTTTGAAAATGCCTCCACATAATCCCAATAATTATAATTAATTGACATCTTTTGAATTGGATGTATATACTGACAATCTTTTAAAGTACTTAGTCCCCATTCATCTGGTAAAATAATTTTCTTAATAATCATTTTGGAAAAAGAAAAATATGATTTATTAGAATTACTAGTATTGTTATGAGAAATTTCTACTGATCCAGTAGATGTTAAAATCATTTCATAGTGCAATCTATTCTTGTAAGTTTGCATTGGAAATAATGCATTGTTTAAATACCTTTTCATAACAATCCAAGGATTGTGTTTCCATTGAAAATCTTTGTTATCAACATAAATTATAATCTCTTTTATAGGATTTATATCAAAAATCTCATTGTCAGTTTTCCCAATTATAACTGCATAAGAATCTTCATTAAGGGGTTCAAAATCTTTATTATCCTCAATAGAGGTGGGTTGAATAGTAGCATTGCTACCCCCGGCAGTTCCAGCATTGCTGGCAATAAAATCTAGATATTTCTGGTAATCTGCAAAAGAAGGTCTTATATTTGATGATGAAGATGATCCTTCTTCAAGAAATCTTGTCTGGGCTGGAATATGCCCTAGGGTCTGAAATCTATTCTGATTTGCTCCTCTTCCCCTTCCAGAGGAAGGTCTTGGCCAATTTGGCCTCATCCTACAAAACTGAAAATTAATCATTAGTAAGATATTCTCGGGTAAGAAAATCTGGTAAACTGTTATCAATTCCTTTTTTATAAACAATTTCAAAATCAAAAGGAGCCAATAATGCTTGCCATCTAGCAAACATCTGTTTAGAAACATTGTGCTTAAAATCCTTATTAAATAAGAACTTAGCAGCTTGACAATCTGTTTTGATTACAAATTTCTGATTATATAAATCCGTCTGAAATTTTAAAACACTCTTTACAATAGCTAAAATCTCTTTTGCTACTGTTGCATAATTTCTTTGACTATCATTCCATTTTCCTGAATAAAATTGTATAACATAATCTCTTTTATCAACAGGAGAAAATTGAGTCAAAATACCTGCATATCCAATATCTGAAGCATCAGTTTCAACAGTTTTTTCCCAATTTGGGTTAGCCAAAGTTAAACAAGGGAGTTCTTTTATTTTGGATTTTATTTTCTTAACAGCATCAGTATGAGAATCATTCCAAGCAGGAGGGTTCTTTTTTAGCCTTTCATATAAAATAGCAGTATCTTTTGATAAGTCTTTTATGAACGGAGAAATATAATTTAAACTACCCAAAAATCTTTGTAATTGAGTCTTATTAGTAATAATATCAGGAAATTTTGATCCGAATTCAATCGTCCTATTAATAGGCGTAATTGTTCCTTTTCCAATATTATGACCAAGAAATCTAATATTACTTTGGAAAAGACACATTTTTGGTTTAGAAATAACTAATCCATTTTGAATAACTATTTTTTGAAATAATTCTAAATGTTTGAAATGTAATTCAATATTTTTGGAAAATACTAAAATATCATCTATGTATACAATAATGAAATCTGTAAAAGGAATAAATATATTATTCATAATCTTTTGAAATTCTGAAGGTGCATTCTTCAATCCAAAAGGCATAACATTCCATTCAAATTGTCCTATTGGAACATTAAAAGCAGTTTTATATCTGTCTTGTTCAGCAATCTGAATTTGCCAATATCCCGATTTTAAATCAAATTTAGAAAAAATGATTGCATCATGTAACCTATTCAATAAATCTTTTTTATTAGGGATAGGATACCTAATCCATTTCAAAACTTTATTAAGAGGTTTATAATTAATAACTAATCTAGGTACACCTCTTTCTTGTTCTGCATGTTTATTAACATAAAAAGCAGTACATGACCAAGCAGAACTAGATTGTCTAATTAAATTCTTTTTTAATAAATTATCAATCTCTTTTTTACACAAATCCAAATATGCAGAATTCATTTGACAAGGTCTTGCCTTAGTAGGAATATTATTCTCATCAAAACAATCTTCATAAGGTAATGTCACCACATGCTTTTTTCTATCCCAAAAAGCACTGGGATGATCATTACAAATATTAGCAATAAACTGGTTTTTTAATAAATTCACTTTTCCTTGTAATTTTGGATTTTTTAGTAAAATATCTATTTCTAATAAAGAAATTTCTTGTTTTATAAAATTGACTTGTTGATTTTTTAAAATTAATTTTTCAACAATTTGATTTATAGACTTAGTAAATGGTTTAGTGATAAAATCTAATTGAAAATCTTTATCATTATAAGTTCCTATTATTTTAGTATGATCCCACCTTTTCAAAGGAAATATCGCATGCATGAATGGGACCCCTAAAATAATTGGACAAGAAATATCTTCCACAATCATAAAACTTTGAGGTAAACAAATACCATTGTTACATAAAAAAGCTTTTGGTAATTTATAATTCAATTTCATTTGACTACCATTAGCAGATCTTAAACAATGAGTTGTTTTATGAAAATATCTTGAAGGTATAAGTCCTTCCTGAACACAATTTACATCTGCTCCACTGTCAAATAAGGCAATGAATTCCTTTCTAAAATTGTAATCAATTTGTAAAGTAATTTTAGTATAAAACTTTTGAGATGTAATAATACTCATTTTTTGTAAAAATTCATTTCTATCTTCACTGAAGATATTTGTCAAAAAAGAATCTTTTGTATGATCTTGGCTAATTTTCTCAGTATTATTATTTTTAGAAATCTCAGTCTCAGAAATCTCAGTTTCATTTGCTTTAGAATTCTCAACCTTGTTTGCTTGTAAATGTAAATCAAAAGTCCTATTATCTTCTAGGCTAGAAATTCTTCTATCATGAATTTTTGACTGATTTTTCAAATAAATAATTTCTTCTTTTAAAATAACAAGTTCTTGTTTTAAATCAGAAATAGTAGTTTCTTTTTCTGGAAAATTTCTTTGGACCAAAATCCTTTTTAACTCGGCAGTTGAATAATAATCAGGTTGCTTCAAGATAGGAGTATTAGAAGATATATTGTTTTGGTTGTCAATATCAAAATCATCATTTAAAATTGTATCCAGAATTTTATTTCTTAAATCTTTATCATCTATTTTCTTTAAAATCTTCATAATTTTTTCATCATTAATCATATTCACATTCAAATCCTGAAAATTTGAAATTAAATCATATAGACTATCATCTTTCTTGCAAGCACAAATATCTTCTGAAGAAGATCTATCAGAATCAGAATATAATTCTTCATTATGAAGAATTCTTAAATCATCCGAACTATAATCAGTAGAAGAATAATCAGATATTTCAGAATTAGAATCAGAATCAGAATTTAATAAAATCTTACACAAAGAATCTTTTATTTTTTCATCCAGATCCAAACTCTTAATCTTTTCCTGAGTTTTGCACTCATTCGCATAATGCCCAAATTTACCACATTTGTGACATCTAATCCTTCTTTTATAATCTTTCTTACCCTTCTTTTTGTAAACTTTCTTTTCTTTCTTATCCCAAGAGGACTTATCACGAGAAGTAAACTTTTTCTTATACTTTCTTTTCTTGTCATCTTTAGAAAATTTAGAAAACTTCTTTTTCTTTTTTGATGAACCAGGAATATCAAAAGCAAATTGATCACAAAATTCTCCTAATTGCTTCCTTTCATTCAATCTATTCTTTTTGATATGATAATTCATCTTTATATCATTACAAACAGCTAAACCTTCTTGAGTACAAACACTAATAATTTTCCCATAAGTCAAGGAATCATAAGGAATTTTATTATGCGGACCACGTAAATGTTTTCTCACTCTTTCCGCAAAAATCGAAGGTAAACCATCAATAAATTTAGACTTCCAATGCTCATGACTGCAGTCATGCAATTCCATAACACGACTTAAGAATACATCTTTATACCATCTAAAATCAGATAGTTGTCTACAACGTAAATTTTGTAATGTTGTTCTAATAGTTTCTGCTTCATCAGTCCATCTACCACAAAAATGTTCAACCATAGTAGTAATCAAAGTATAAACAGCATTTTGTTGTACTTGAGAAGTACTTGTTTGATCAGTAGTCTGATAGGCTAATTGCCCTTCAATTTTAATAACACTAGTAGTATTCATGATAGTATTCTTTTGTTCTTGATTTAAAAAATTATCCCACCAACCTTTAAGTTGGCCAGTGAAACCAGCAATAATCATAGCAGCAATATCACGATCTTGATTTTTATTAATCTTACAAATAGTACTATACATCAACATTCTATGCACAGTAGTAAAAATTTGTTTATCATTAAAACCATCAATATTCCATTCATAAATTTCCTTGCTACTGTAACTATTATTAAAAATCTGATCTCTTTCTTCATTTAAAACATCCATCGGAGTTGGTCTATTGTAATAAAACATCCTTTGAATAGGCTTATCAGCCCATTTTGTATTGATTTTATTAACAAAATCATTTTCTGAAACATTCTGAGTAATAAAATTTTCTTGTTTTGTAGATAAAACAGGTTGAGGCTGTAAATCAATTCCAGTAATATTGGAATCAAAAACAATACTCTTTAGTTTCTCTTTTAAAAGCTGTTCAATTTCTTCAGTAGAATCAGTTTTGAAACTTTTTATTTCCGGAGGAGGTTGTAAAGTATTTTTGACAATTTTTAATTCTTGTTTTGGTTTATGAAAAGCTTCTATTTTTTCTTGTAAAATCTGTGTCTGTTTTAAATAATTGTCTAAATTCTTATGCAATGCCATGACATGCTCTCCTAATACATTCAAATAATAATTAGCATAATTCTGCTGTTTAAGAATCAAATTGACATGTTCACAAGTAGTTACAGCAACTTTGTTTTCAAATAATTTTGCAAAAGCAGTAAAATTAATAGTTTTACCCTCTCTATTGATATCAAAAGACTGAGTTGGAGGTAAAGAAGAAATCATTATATCTCCATTAGACAAATGATACTCATGTTCAATGACTGACAAATGATATCCCACATATTTAATCATGAACCATGGGACAAATGGCAATGAAATATTATTTCCTTCTAACTCTTTGTAAAATTCTTTAGAAAAATACTCTGTCTCATCTTTATTAAATGAAGAGAAAAACCAATTCCTAAATTCTTCCCATTTCGGACTATAAAATTCTAAAGAAATCTTTTTTCGTGCCAGAGAACCTGGACTAAAATCAATTTTTTTACTATCCATGTAAACCAGTTGGAAAATTCATGTCAGAATCTGTAGGATCACTTAAACGATCTTCACCTTTAGCAATATTATTATTATCTAAAATAATTTTATCAAAATTTGTATCTCTAATTTGAGAAGTTGAAGCCCTTGATGGAATATCTACAATATAATCTACTGGAGAAATATAAGAAGATACAGATCGGGTTAATCTTGAAGAGGAATCTGTTAGTCTTGGGATATCGTGGGTTTTAAAACTCAAAGTTACACTACCATCTTTACTTTGTCTGATATCAGAAATCTCCTCACTAGTAATCTCACGAGGTACTGCAGCTTCTTCAATAATCCATTCAGTAGGAAAATTTATTTCTTCCCACTTAATTAATCTACGAGTAATAATTTTTGATTTAGAAAAATTATTTTCAAACAAAACAGTCTCATGATTTTGTTCAGCAATTTTACATCTAGGAGATAAAGTATAAAGAGGTCTATAAACAATTCTAGTACAAATACACATAACTTCTGTTCCGGGTAAATAATCATATCCATTAATCTTAATATTCAAAATTAATGATTGTAATATATTCACATCAGTTAGAGCAATATTTAAATTCGGATAAGCATTAAAATAAATTGCACCATAAGCCAAGGTTGATTGTATAGAACCAATCAAAGAATTTTTCCAATTTAAATTTCTACCATCTCGTAATGCAGCAACAAAACTTTCAGGTAAGCCTTTCAATGTTAATGGCTTAAAAGCAACTTGAACTAAACCAATATGTAAATAATTGAAATCTTTAGATTTGTAATAATAAAGTATTTAAATTATAGCTTAAAGATGGTTTCTAACCTGTTTGATTAAGTTTCTTTTTGGCCAAAATTTCTTTTTTTTTCAAAGTTAAGGTATTTGTTCAAGTGTTTACAAGAAAAAAAAAGTAATCTTGAGTATAAGCTTAAGGAGTTTTTGAGAAGCAGAAAAATTAGTTTTTTCCCAAAAATATTTTTTGAAAAATATTTTTGAGAAAAATATATTTAGAATCACTTTTAAAAGTCTGGTCATTGCTGCTCAAAAATACTTTTCAAATTAATTAGTCAAACTCCAACTGTTTATCACTAAATATACTTTTTTGTTATGAAATAATATAAGAACAAGAACAATAATACAAGAACAAGAACAATATAGAGAGAATAGGGAGAGGAGTATTCTTATTGATACTTTGAGATGGTTTACAATAGAATAGAACCCCTATATTTATAGGGAGGTGATGACTTAGCCACCAAGTAGTAAACCCTAGAATCTCTCTAATTATGGACATTCACCCAAAATAGGAGATTTTATAACACTCCCCCTTGAATGTCTATTCAATGATGTGCCTCGTTAAAACCTTAGCTAAAACAAAACCCAATGGGAAAAAAGTTATAGAAAGGAAAAAGAGTACACATGTTTGAATATGCGCCTATTGGTTGCCTCGTTAAAAACCTCGCAAGGAAAACCCAGTTGGGACAAAACCTTGTAAGGGAAAAAGAGTGCAACGCGCATTAACTCCCCCTGATAAGAACATCAATTTATATCCTTGAGCATTTGCATTCCAATCTTGTGCATTATCTTCAAAACGATCTTTGATAGAGATTTGATAAATAAATCAACCATATTGACTTGAACAAATATTCCGCACCTTGAAATCGTCATTCTTGATAGATATGAACATCTTCATATAATGTCGTGGAATGACTCTTCAATATCTTCATAGATGTATTCTCAATGCCATCATGCTTATAGTTATAGCAAGATACATATGTACACAAATTGTACTTAGGATGTGGTACTTCAGGACCAAGAATTGTGTATTCTTTAAGCAACTTAAATCTTTCAAGTTAAGTCATATAAATCACATAATAGACTTTACATGCATATCAAGTTTTCATGTCATGCTAAACAAATAAGATATCGAAAACTGATTATACATACCTTTGACTTTATACTTTCAAGTATTTGAACTATATGTCCAAATCTACATGTCTTTCATATGGAATCAAGTATTTGTCTATACGCTTTAAGCGTATCAAAGACTTTGTCCTTCTGGGACTTAATATGAGCATTTGCAGTGAGAATATAGTTACTTTCTTTGGGTCAACAAATGCGTATAGCATGCTTTGCAATATGTTGCAATTGAATTATCCTTTTATGAACTTCAGGTTCATATTATGATATTTGAGGATCTATATATACAAATGATAATTCATCCCATGTAACTTTTTCTCAAGTGTTTATCATGTCTCCCGCTCATGTTAGAAAAGCTACCTTGTTTCCTCAACTTTGAGAAATCATCTTTGTGCATTATCATGTCAATATACACAGCACATTAATAATAAGATGAAATTATTTGGTTCCTGACCCTGAACCACTTGTGAGGGGAGAATATACTCTCGTATACAACGTATATCAAACTGATATATATAACTTTGTTCTCATAAGAAACAGTTTAGCTATTAAGTGGAGGCACTCAATAATTATCTTGCTAAACCAACTTTGATATAAACCAACTTATCAAGATGAACTATCTTGAGTAGAAAATCTGGAAATTATGCTCGAAGTTAGATTACTGAGCAATTTACCTCGCAAGCACCGGCCAGGCTGCGGGTTAACAACAATTGCGCATGTAACCATTTCATAGATGCATCATATGTGGTATACATGGCAGGTGAATGGGCCCATATTCACCTTTGATATTTCCAGAATTTATGGGCTTCAACCCGAACTCTTTAGTTGGTCAGTTCATTAATGAGAACAAGTGATACAAGAGAATTCATAAAGAACTTTCTAGTTCTTTAATATTCACCTATGTGAATTTGCACATCATACTAGAATAAATTATCAATATTGGTAAACTTCAAATTTACACCATGACATGTGCACTTATCAATAAACTTCAGGTTTATTATGACATGGGTTTTTATACCAATAGATATCCACTTTATTGTGGCATTCTTTCGTTTGTGTAGTACAAACTGGAGAACAAAGCGGGTAGCTTTTCATATACAAATTACCCCGCTACAAGTTGTAGTAATAGGAGATATCAAATCCTTCCTTTATTTATAGTCTCAATATAATCAATCGCTTTCGCGTGTACTTTGGAAACTAAATAAGTTTCTTTGAGACTTACTACAGCACAATACTCAATTGTGTTTCTCCAACATAGTAATAATTGGCTCTTCTAGAGCTCTCAATTAATTTTGTACTACCACAGATTCATCAACATCCATGTGGTAAATATCTTTCTTAAAGAGAAATACCATTATGGTCATGTCAAACTTATATGCAAGATATGTTTCTTGCATTATCGTTGTCCTTTAATAGTCATATTTCCAAAATATTTTGGCGTACAATAGGTACGTGACCAACGATCATTCATGCCATATATCATCTCAAACCTCCTTCTAGGGGTGAGTGTGGTATTATCTCAAACCTCCTTCTAGGGGTGAGTGTGGTATATTCAATACCAATTTCATGTTCATATTCTTCCAATAATGAATATGTATTCGTGAATCAGATGTTGTCACATTCACTGCGGGGATATGTGATTTTGTTATCCTTTTCAAATCTATAAATGCGTCTGGCATTCGATTTGCTATTCTTTGCAAATGGATAATATTTTGCGCCTCTTTTTCACAAATAGAGGTATGTGGATCAAGATGAGATAATGATGCATTTTTCCACAAAATTTCTCGTTTGGTTTCACCAACTTCTCCCCCTAATTTTGGGAAAAGTGTCTCATCAAATTGACAGTCTGCAAATCGTGCAGTGTACAAATCCCCAGTCAATGTTTCGAGGTAGCGAATAATGGAGGATGATTCAAACTCAACATATATTCCTAACCTTCTTTGCGGACCCATTTTGGTGCGGGATGGCGGTGCTTTAGGCACATATACTGCGCATCCAAAGATTCTTAAATGGGATATATTAGGTTCATGACCCAAAACCAATTGCAACGGGGAATATTTGTGTCAATTCATCAGTCAGAGACGAACTAGCATTGTTGTATGCAAAATGGCGTGACCCTAAGCTGAAGTGGGCAGCCGACGAACTAGCATTGTTGCATGTAAAATGGCGTGACCCCAAATCGAAGTGGGCAGCCTCGTTTTCATGAGTAAATGAGGTTTTCAAGATTATACTCATGTATTGTCTCAATCTGTTATCCATTTTGAATGATATCTTTAAAACTCAACAAGTTCCTTTTAGACTTGGAGGAGAACATTTTGACTGATATCATTAAAACTCAACAAGTTCTTCTTAGACTTGGAGGAGAACATTGCATTCTCTAAAATATCGTTCCTTTAGGCAGAGTTATAGTTGCTCTTCAGGAGCCTTCAATCAATTTAATTCCCATAGTTTGCCATACAAAAGAAAATATACGAACATGAGAATAAACAAGTTCAATTCGTTTGTGTCACATTTAAACAATATTTTCAAAATCTGCTGAGGTCAGTTGACTAACTAAATCAGATAGTCGATTATATGTTTTCCATAATCGATTACTATGCAGTTTGAAAATTTCAGTTTAAGCATTTTCTTAAAACAATCGATTGTTAAACACACACAATCGATTGTTGACATTGACAATCGATTGTTAAACACACACAATCGATTATTTGCTATTTTGAAAAACTTCAGATCACTGTCTTAAGACAATCGATTGTTAAATATAGACAATCGATTGTTGACTATTTTGAAAAACTTCAGATCACACTGTCTTACGACAATCGATTGTTAAACATAGACAATCGATTATTTGCTATTTTGAAAAAATTCCAGATCACACTGTCTTAAGACAATCGATTGTTAAACATAGACAATCAATTGTTGAACATTGACAATCGATTGTTGAACATTGACAATCGATTGTTTTGCAGTTTTAATGCGAAATATTAGATAATCGACTAACTGTTAGGTTAGTCGATTACCTCTACTGGACAATAAAAATATTATTGAAATCTGAGCATATTGAAACATTCTAAAGAACTAATACTAACATTATATCTTAAACTAACTAATACGAGCTGATACTAATGACTATTAGTTTATTCACTAACTATTACAAATAAGTGAAATAAAATCAAACAACTCTATCTTCTTTCATCAAGGTGATGGTGCAAGAGAATCAAGGCCATTGGCACAGTTTCAAACCTTCATTAAGGTGATGGCGCAAGAAAAACGAGGCCTTAGCATAGTCTTGGGTGGATGCATTATTTCTGTCTTTAATGGCATCTCCGGGACCCATTGCATCCAAATGGATTCCAGCATTCAACACCCATGTCATATAGTTCTTGCCCAAAATTTCAAGGGCAACGAACTTTCTTTTCATAATGTCAGACATAAAACAAAATTACATCAAGAGCATGTTCATACTTACGGGCTCTATTACAATTATCACATTCACTTCAGGGAATGGATCATAATCATGTGCTTTACACAATCTCATGTCAAATATTACTTTCATAAAGTGAAAGATTATTTTGAGAATCTTTATTATTCTCATTATCACAATAATGACGATTATAATTTCGTCTATTGCCACGTCCACATCCATTGATACCTTTACGGTAATAATTTTATCTTCTTTCAGACTTATCACATACTGCTATCACATTCTCTAAAGGGAATGGAGCAAATTCAATTGGACGGAATTCTTTGCCACGTCCACATTCATTGATACCTTCATGGTAATAATTTTGTCTTCTTTCAGACTTATCATATACTGCTTCCACATTCTCTAAAGGGAATGGAGCAAATTCAATGGGACGGATTTTCAATTCTTTGCCCACAATCATACATGAATTTAATCATGGCAGGACATAGAGATTTTACCACTTCACGTGGTTATAATTTCTTACAAACTCCATTAGAGTTATAATCAAACTTTGTTGTCTTTGTTTGTATATAAAATCAAATCGTAGAATTTCAAGAATTTGAAAGGGAAAAGTAAATTACTTACCTTTAAGGAATACCAATTATATTTTCAATGTTTTCTCTTCTTGTTTTCTCAACGTTTTTCCCTCTTTGTTTCCGTCTCTTCTTTGTTTTCAATGTTTTTCTTCTTTCGTTCCTTCTGTTTTCTTTTCAACGTTTTTCTTCTATTTTCCGTATAGAAAATTTTGGGATTTGGTTGCGAACCTCATGTGAAACCCTACACAAACAAAAGTTAAGGCAATCGAAAATTTCAATTGGTTAGAGACTCGTGCTGATAACATGTTATGAAATAATATAAGAACAAGAACAATAATACAAGAACAAGAACAATATAGAGAGAATAGGGAGAGGAGTATTCTTATTGATACTTTGAGATGGTTTACAATAGAATAGAACCCCTATATTTATAGGGAGGTGATGACTTAGCCACCAAGTAGTAAACCCTAGAATCTCTCTAATTATGGACATTCACCTAAAATAGGAGATTTTATAACATTTTTAAAATAAACTAATTTTTAAAATCTTGGCCAAACAGGCTATTCGAGCGCTACTCTCTTTCTTCCTCCTCATCCTTTTCCTTATTCTCTTCTTTGGTACCCCTAGATCTACTCATATACAATCTTTCAACAATATTATTACTTAATAAAAATCTTAACTAGTGTGATTTCTTAAAATTTCTTTTTTTATGTCTAATAGGTGAATGATATTACCAGAAGAAGATATAGAAAGAGAAAGTGTGTACGTGAATTTCTCCAGTTGGATTGATAAAGATTGTAATTAGTGTAAACGTTCATGTTCTTTCTATCGATGGCAATGGAGCGGAACGGGGCAGATTTTAATTGATGCGAGGCAGGGCAGGTTTACTCTTATGCGAGTGCGGGACGGGGCGGATTGGCGGGACAACTTTAAATTTTATCTTTTTTGAAATAAAGCAATTATTTCAACTACAATTTCACATTCTTCTTCACTAGCACAAATACTATTTTGATTTATAACAAACCAATTTGCATAAGTCTCAGATAAGTCAAAGATATCGTATTAGTAATAGGAAATGATAGTAACCCATTTATTTTGGACAATCAGCGTAATACTCTCTCAATTTTATGTTTATGTGATTTTATTAAGCTCTCCATTTTATAAACGGAAAAGGCCAAAAAATGTCGCTCAACTACGGAAATGGCTTATCTATCCATACGATTGTCGTTATACCTTTGGCCTATTCATGCCACTAACCTTATACTTTTGGCCTATTTATGTCATTGTTCACTAACATACCAATTTTTTTTTGTTTTTAAATAACAAAAATTAATTTTCAACCTCACATTTGCCACGTGTCTTTATATTGTTGGTTCTTCTTTACTTGACGTTACATTTTTTTTAACCGGATTATGTATAATTAAGTCAACCCGATAAAATCCAACCATCTTTTAACCCACCTCAAATTTCTTGTCATAACTCAAAAAATTCAACTAGTCGTAATGACACTTAACTCAACCCGTTAGATAAGCCAATTAACCTATCCAATTTAATAATATCTTTTTAGACAAATAAATGATAAAATAGCTGAACCTTAATTGTCCTAAGAACCGGTAGTACAAATCATTTAAATAAATTTGATTTCTTTAGTTAACTTTTCTATAAATTGAGGATTTAGATTTTCTAGACGAGTGTTTAGATTTTTTTTAATATTTTAGTTTGTGAAGTTCTAAATTTTACAACAACTAATATTAAAATAGATAGAAGTGTTTGCTTTTGTTTATATTTGTCGAATATTATGTGGTTAGGCATCCTTTTAGAAATATATCTTTTGTTTTTTTGGGTCAAGATATTTCTTTTACCTTTCAAAACAAATAGGTCGTGTAAATGAAATACCTGAATTCTTCAGAAAGTATCTAAACAAAGTATTCTATAATAAATCGAGAAAGAGAAGGAGGTAAATGTGATCATACCTCTTCCAGTATCAAGAATGGAAAAGGCTTGATTTTGTAGTCTACCAAATAGTTACATCTTTGAATAGATTTTCTTCTTTTATCTTCTCACTATGTCTCCTCAATAAGAAGAGATTTTTGTTTACGTATTTTATATAAATTATATTTAGAGTTGATTTAGTTTATGAGAAATTCAAATGTTGAAAATATTTTATTAATTTCTTTTTTTAATCGCTATTTAGCAGTAATATTTTGGGAATATGCTTGCCTTGTAACACGATAGACGCCATCACGAAAATGGTTAGATTTTGGATCGTAACAACTCTGCAATGTCCAAATTTCCCTGCACTAATTGACCGATTTCCTTCTGTAGGTGGTAAAGCTGAGGTCTATTGCTTTGTCCAAATCTCTCCACGAGTTCTAATCAGATCTCCCTGGCCGTTTTAGCGTAGAGGACACTCTCTGCTATCTCCTTAGTCAGAGTATTCAACAGCCAGGATATCACCATATCATTTGTTCTAGCCCAAGATTTGAAAGAATCACAAGATATCTTAGGTTGAAGAAAGGTCCCATCAATAAATCCCACTTTGTTCTTGGCAGACAAGGCTACGAGGATACCTTTTCTCCAACCAGCATACCCTTTTCCATAAAAATATAGTGTTGACAAGGAGCATGCCTGGAGAATCTGAGGGATAAAGATAAAAAGGGTGAGAGGATTCAGGAACAATAGTCTCTGATTGAGCTTCAGATTCTGCCGTTTTGGTAGCTTGAGTAGCAGCAGATGAATCAGAGGGATCCACCGTTGTACCTGGTGTTCACAAAGAAAAAGGACTGAGAAAAAAAGATGAAGGTGGATATGAGACAAGAGAGGAAGGATCGAGCCTCAAAGCTCTGATACCATATTAGAAATTCATTGACGTAATAGAGAATTTGTGTAGCTGAAATTTTTCAGTGTATTGAATGAATATCTTTCTGTATAAGTCATGTGTATTATATACAAAGAATAAAAGAATCTTTTTCATAACCAACTATCCACATGTCCTACGGTTATTTGTCAAGCTATAACTACCTATTAGATATGTACAGAAATAAAGAGAAATAATTTTTTTTTTCTGACTAGACTCTTCTAATTTCTTCTAGAAAACCTGAGCAGACATTTGTAGTGTATTGGGCCCAAGATGAAATAATCAGTTTGTAAAAACAGTTTGAGCCCAAAGCCTGCATGGCCCGATTTTATTGAGCTTGAAACAAATATCAAAAGCTTTTAAGACAAGAGCTTGATTAACCTCGTCTGACTTCTTCTTCACAAATTCAGCTTCCCTCTCCCTTCTCTTTGAGGTTTCTTTGCAAATCATTCTCAACTTCTGATGATCATGAAATCATATCACCAACACGTTAGTAGACTTAAAAGAGAGATGCAAGAAAACTGATAAGAAATTAAAAATTAAACATATGCACCAAGAAGATGACTCGGACTAAATGAAGACACTAAAAACAGAGAAAAAATATTGATAGTTTCAAAAGATGAGACATGTTCCAAAATCAGTATCCTCAAAGGTTTTGATTAATCAACAAAACTAAACAAATCGAGCAAGTTTATTTGACAACAATATGCAATCACAGTTTGTTATAATTTTATAAAATTTGGCCATAGTCATTTGGCAGAAGAAACTTCACAAATCCCATCTACTCCAGCAGAAGACCAAAAAGAGAGCTAAAAAGTTAAGACAAAATATTAAGAAAAATATAACTGGTACGAATCTAAATTGCAGTGATCAACGAGAAAACAACAAAACACTCTTCGGTAGAACCTTTTTAGTTCTTCTACTAACCAGCCTAAAGATCCATAAAAGCTAAGCAAACTCTAGCAAGGAAAGAATAAAAATGCACAAAAGCCATTTACAGCAATTAAAGTCCAAGGTAGCATAGATTAAGCAGAAGATCTTACCAAATGCAGATCAGTAAACAGATTTGCTACATATTGTGAAGTGTCGCTGGTGGCGAAAGCGAGCTGTCGCTGGTGAATGAGATAAAGTGCCGGTGGAACCCTAAAGGGAGAGAATGAAATATTGGGGGTAATTTATGTTCGCTCAGTTATGTTAAAAAGATAAAAGACACATAACCGCCGTACGAAAAATGTTAAAGATAGCGTCTACAAATCCGCCATTATATAGAGTCACTTATGGCGTTTCTTTGAAACCGCCATACAACAACAACAACAACTACCCAGTATAGTCCCACAAAGTGGGGTCTGGGGAGGATAATATGTAGACATGCCTTACCCCTACCCGAAAGGGCAGAGAGGCTATTTCCAATCGATCCTCGGCTCAGTGAAGGAAAGGGAAAAACAAAAACAAAAACAAAAGAGCATTAGTCACTCCAGCAGAAATAGCGTAAATAATTAGCTAAACACAAGAACGATAAATAAAATAGCATGCAAATATATCAGACAGTAACTACCATAAATATCTGCCATAAGGGAGACACAATCCAATACACCATCATCTATGGATAGCCCTGCCAAGCCTCACCCAGCCCCGGGTGAGGAGTACGAAAAACTCTAGGGGCCCTAATCCTACAACCCTGATACTAGACCTCCAGACTTTCCTATCAAGGGTCATGTCCTCGGAAACCTGCATTTTAGCCATGTCGTGCCTCATCATCTCTCCCCAATACCTCTTAGGCCTCCCTCTGCCTCGCCGAACGCCGACCATCGCCAGCCGCTCACAACTCCTAACCGGGGCATCAGGACTTCTCCTATGCACATGCCCGAACCACCTCAGCCTCGCTTCTCGTATCTTCTCATCCACCGGAGCCACCCCCACCTTCTCTCGAATAACTTCATTCTTAATCTTATCTAACCTGGTAAGCCCGCACATCCACCTGAGCATCCTCATCTCCGCAACCTTCATTCTCTGAACATGAGAGTTCTTCACTGGCCAGCACTCCGCCCCATACAACATGGCAGGTCTAACCACATCTCTATAATATTTCCCCTTGAGTCTCTCACAGGAATCCTGATGCAAGCCTCCACTTTGACCACCCCGCTCCTATACGATGAGTGACGTCCCTGTCAATCTCTCCGTCCCCCTGAATCACCGACCCAAGATATCTGACATTGTCCCTCTTGGCGATGACGTGGGATCCAATCGTCACGTCCCTGCCTACTTCGCTCGGCTCGGCGCTAAACTTGTATTCCAGGTATTCTGTCTTAGATCTGCTTATTTTGAAACCCTTAGACTCGAGAGTCTGTCTCCATACCTCTAACCTCTCAATAACACCGACCCTCGTCTTGTCTATCAAGACTATGTCATCAGCAAATAGCGTACACCAAGGCACATCCCCTTGAATATGTCGGGTTAGAGCATCCATCACCAAGGCAAACAAGAGAGTGCTAAGCGTCGATCCTTGATGGAGCCCCATAACCATTGGAAAATGGTCTGAGTCGCCACCCACCGTCCTAACCCTAGTCTTAGCTCCATCGTACATGTCCTTGATTACTCTGATGTAGGCTTCCGGCACGCTCTTCGCCTCCAAGCACCTCGACAGCACCTCTCTCGGGACCTTGTCATACGCCTTCTCCAAGTCGATAAGAACCATGTGCAGGTCCTTCCTCTTATCTCTGAACTGCTCCACCAGCCTCCTGACAAGATGGATAGCTTCTGTAGTGGAGCGACCCGGCATGAAACCGAACTGGTTCACAGATATAGATGTCATCTCACCCTCGCCTCGATCACCCGCTCCCAGACCTTCATGGTGTGACTAATTAATTTGATACCCCTATAGTTGTTGCAGCACTGGATGTCCCCTTTGTTCTTATACAAGGGCACCACTGTACTCCACCTCAACTCCTCCGGCATCCTTTTGGTCCTAAAGATCGTATTGAACAACCTGGAAAGCCACTCCACTCCTGGCCTACCCATGCATTTCCAGAACTCCACGGGGATCTCGTCAGGCCCGGTCGCTCGACCCCTACTCATCTTACGCAAAGCCCCCATGACCTTCTCCGCCTAATGCGCCTGCAGTACCCAAGGTCTCTATGTCGCTCTGAATGACCCAACTCCCCTAGCTCTATGTTACGGTCCCCCTCCTCGTTAAGTAAGTCTCGAAAGTACGTCTGCCACCTCTGCTTGACTTGAGACTTCCCCATCAGAACTCTACCATCCTCGCCCTTGATGCACCTAACCTCGTCAAGATCACGCGCCTTCCTTTTCCTTGCTTTAGCTAACCAGAATAACTTCTTGTCCCCGCCTTTCTCCCCTAATTCCTCGTACATGCGACCAAGCGCCGCGTTTTTAGCTTCCGTATCCGCCAGCTTTGCTTCTTTCCTCGCCACCTTGTAGACCTCCCTGTTCGCTCTTCGTTCTTCCTCGCTTGTGCTCCCTGCCAACTTAGCAAACGCCGCCTTCTTCACCTCCACTTTTTCTTCGACTACATTGTTCCACCACCAATCACCCTGATGTCTGCCTGAATAGCCCTTGACTACCCAGAGCACATCCCGTGCTACCTCCCTAACCAAGTTCGCCGTCTCTGACCATATAATGTCTGCTTCCCCAGAGCTTCTCCAAGCTCCGCCCTCAGCTAACCTCCTCTCCAACTCTTGTGCTCTCTCCTTAGTCAAAACACCCCATCTAATCCGCGGTTGTCCCCAAGCACCCCTCCTCTTCCTCTTCACCCAGAGACCGACATCCATCACAAGGAGTCTATAAAGAGTCGAAAGGGACTCTCCCGGAACCTTGTAGTCCTTGCACATACCCCTATCGCTCCTTCTGAGGAGGAGGTAATCAATCTAAGTCCTCGCCACCGAACTCTTGAAGGTGACCAAATGCTCCTCCCTCTTCTGAAATGACGAGTTCGCAATCAGAAGCTCGGAAGCCCTGGCGAAATCAAGCAGTGACGTGCCTCTTCCGTTCCTAACCCCAAAGCCGAAGCCACCGTGCACCTCACCATAACCACCAACATCAGCCCCAATATGACCATTAAAGCCCCTCTAGTAACTAACTTCTTAGATTGGGGAATACTACTCACCAGATCATCCAAGCCCTCCCAAAAGCGCCTCTAAACCTCCTCGTCTAAGCCCGCTTGCGGCGCGTAAGCGCTAATGACGTTGAGGATGCAACCCCAGTAACCAACTTAATATTAACCTATCATTCACTCGCCTAACCTCGACCACAGACTCCCTTAGCTCCCTATCTACCAAGATGCCCACTCCATTCTTACCTCTCACGACCCCAGAATACCACAGCTTAAACCTGTCTGCATTCCTCGCCTACGTCCCTTTCCACCTAGTCTCCTGGACACAGGTTATGTTAACCCTCCTCTTCTGAAGAACCTTCGCCAACTCAATGGACTTACCCGTTAGAGTGCCAATGTTCCACGATCCAATCCTTAATCTATGAGCAACCGCTACCCTCTTCCCACCCTTACCTCCCGCCCTACCCGCAGGACCACTCACTGCCCCCCTACTCACCCCCGCCACCGCCCCCACCCCCCGAGGACATGACCTTACACTATCATCCCTCGCCGCGGCCACTATCCCTCCAACCGACTATGGAGAGTAGAGACACACACACGCACTAATAGCGGAATACGCAAAAGATGCAAACTAGATAACAGCAGAGTAAATCTCACACGGAGTGCTAGCTAGAATACGTAAAAGGATGTACAAGGTAAATAAGAGAGCAGGAGGTACCAACTCCCGGTGGAAAAACCTGAAAGTAGGCTTTGATGTGCCCGAGGTCAACTGTTACCAACTCTTGCACGTCCCAGCCGGTATTGCTTAGCTCTTCACTCCCAAATGATGCAAACAGGCCTCGCCGCCGCGACTAGTACCTGAGGCAAGTTTTCACTACAGCCGGTGTTGTTTCGCTTTTCACTTCCAAACACCGCAAGCTCGCCTTGTCCGCCAAGTCTAGTACCTGAAAATCACACATACAACAACCTCCCACAAAAACTTTGGGGGTTACCTTACTCGGGAAAGGGGGGCTGCCTGGAAAACACTGAGAATGGGGGTGGGGTAGGGGGTAGGGTAGAGAACTGAGGTGAAGGAACGGGAGTGAGGTTGGAAGAGAGAGAGGAGAGAGAGTAAGAACAGGGGGGTCCCCGGAGTTAGGGGTGGGGGTCGCTGGAGTTAGGGGTGAGGGGAGGGTGGGAAAAAAAATGAGGGGTTAGGGGGTAGGGGGAAGGGGGCTGGGTTAGGGGATCAGGGGAAGTGTAGAGAGAGGGGAGAGAGAGAAAGAGAAAACTTACCTGTAGGGGGGTCGCCGGAGGTGTGAGGGTTCGCCGGAGGGGGGAGGGAGGAGGGGGAGGGGGAGGGAGGAGGGGGGAGGGGGAGGGGGCTGGGTAAATAAATTACCGTTGTTGTGAGAGGAGAGAGAGAGAGGAGCGACAGAGAGAGCGTTGTGAATTTAAATATGGTATGGGGATAATTATGCAGTTACTTGATAAAAATGTTTATCGTATTTGTTAGAATGTATAATCACATTTTTGTACAATTGTCCTAGGAGTAGAATTTATGTAAAATGGTCATTCAACTTTTGATGGGTATTTGGTAATTCAATTCTTAACTTTGGGCTTCACACTTATAATATAGTATGATGATGATAATATAGATTGATAATAAAATGTCAAACTAATTTCTTTTAGAAAGAAAAAAAATTTAAGTGGGGCGGGAAGAGGCAGGTTGAAAACTGAAAAAATAACTGTGCTAGACTAGGTGGGGCGAGTTGAAATTTTTGTGGGTTTTGCCCTTGCTTCACAATTGTTAATCACCCAACTTGAATTGAGTTTCATTTACTTTCTTTCCTACTTATTTATTCTTTTTTCTTCCCTAACACAAAATGGTTGCTTGACAAAAGAGAAAAATCTCTTGCATCTTGCTTTTGTAGAAAATAGAACACTCTAAACCGTACATCCCCTTGCATCTTTCTCTCCACTCTACATTCGCCTTTCCCCTTATAAGAGTAAAAGAGGAAGAAATGTGAAGGTTTAGTAATATTGTATAAATGGAAAAAAGCCAAATATATCCATGTACTATCAGAAAAGGTATAAATATACCATTCGTTATACTTTGGGTCCAATTATACCCTGCCGTAATACTACTAGTTCAAATATACCCCTATTCCGCTAAGCTTGTCCAATGTGGACATCTATCTAACGTGGCACTGGCATTTAATGAGGTGGATGCCACATGGATTGTCACCTCAGCGCCCCTAACACATTTTACCCCTCCCTTATATTTTTTTCCACCATTGAAATATTCCAGAATAAATGGGAAATAGTTAGGAGAGGTGCGCCAGCGGCGAGCAGAAGCAAGGTTATTAAATACCTCAGGAAAGCCCGGCCAGAACCACTCGTGCAAGTTTCCCTGCATGTGGCTCGTCCGTGATAACTTCTTCGGATTTGCGTGAACTAGCAGACCCCGGGTATTATTTCGTGTCGTTCCATATAAGAGCCTCTTCAAACCGGGCTTATTGCTATTGATTGATCCCCCATAGGACGTGGTCAGCGAGAACTCATTAGAGTATCAGTCTAGTCACTCAACTAATCCACTCGTAGAGTGAGTTTGGTATAGTAGTAGTCTGGTAGTTGAGACTTCGCCCCTTCTTCTTCTTCAGTAAAGCCGAACCCCTATCACTCCAGTAATGGCACCGAAGATGAAATAAATAGTCCATATATCCTTGTGGTTAGTGGAGAACATCCATCGGACCAGATTTGTCGTAGGTGGTATTCTGAGATCGAATTCCTCCCAGGAACACACAAAACAAAGATATGAACTGGGTAAATAGAAATGGAAAAGGGTGAACAAGGCCGAGCGCCTTCAAAGGTTGCTCCAGTCGCCTGAAGCCTTGTGGATTGATTGTAGGGGATTTAGGCGTGTTATCACTATTGCCATCATTACCACTATCATGAAAAATATTGTATTTTAAATTTTAGTCTTTTATATATAGATTAGGGGCGCTGAGGTGGCATACCACGTATCATCTACTTCATCAAATGTTAGTGTCATGTAGGACTGGGTGTCCACCTTGGACAAACTTAACATAAGAGGGGTATATTTGAACCAATAATATTATGGCATAGATATATATGGACCTAAAGTATAATGAAGGGTATATTTAAACCTTTTCAAATAGTACATGGATATATTTGGCCTTGTATAAATATACTAGATGGATGGTGCCCGTGCATTATGCATACTTAGTTATGTTCCTAGAATCCTAGCAGCACTGATAGTAAAAATAGTGTCCCAATACTGAAATAGAAATAGATTACCATAGTCAAAAGAGTTCTCTATACAACATGGGGCTATGAAGGCTCAGCTCTATAACATGTATGTGCAAAAGAGGACATATAAACGATGATCTTTCAACAACCAATCTCTACCCTCATTTACAGCATCTTTACATTTTTATGTCATCGATATGTCAAAGCTCTCTGCTGTTATGGAACTATACACTGCACACTGGAACATTTCATTTATAGGTTCTAAGTTGTTATCAGCTTTATCCTAACAACATTATTTTCAATGCTCTCTAGAAAACTGATTTTGCATTCCATTGAACTCTACAGTTGGTGAAAGGTGCTCGTTATATTATGCTCGATTCAGTAACATCTGAACCACCCCCTTTCCTATATACAGAATTTGGCGATGATGCAACACTGAGAGTAAACTATAGCAAATGGATAGAGCATACTTGCAAATCCCATGAGCAATTCCTGAGGAAAACTGAAAGTAGCATAGCAAAACGATGAAGTCTCTGTTGTACTGATTGCTAAGTACAAAATGGCCTATGATATCTTATTCCAGTCAGCATAAATTAATGATCACAAGGGTAAAATATATTTCAAAACACAACAGCATGTCTGCTCTCTGCTACCAAGCAGGTGTGTCAAGAAGAATAGCCTACTTCAGTCCTTACATATAGTAGGAAGGTAAGTTATTTGTCATACTTACTACACCTCCCTTACAACAAAAAAAAACCTATCAAGTTAATCACCAAAGAACCATGGACCTCGCGTATTTTCATGTTCGGTATAGTTCCTCCCAAGACCTTTTATTTAATAGCTACAAGTCTCCCATCCAAGACTTTTAGGGACCTCTTGCTAGAATAAGCAATTTTAAGTAATTTTTTCTCTAAGATCCTTCTAAGAAGTAGACTCTAAAACACGCCCATATCAGAGTTTTTACTTTCAACAGCCTTCTAATCTTTCAAAGTATTATTGAGTCCAACGACACGCAATGAGGAAACAATATTAAAGAAAGACTAAGGGTACCTGGAACATATTCACTAAAAGAAATAGGCCCACCTCCTAATAATTAGTATCCTTGAGCAAAAGAGAATGTATAGCTCCTATAGTGCAGGCAAATACTGTTTTGGCAGCATCATATCTCTTTCAGATTGAGCAGTGTCCACAAGCTGAAAAGAAGAGCTCAAAACTATTACTGCCTGTCAGGGGAAGTTGAAGTCATGACTGATAAAATTTAAGAAGATGGAGCAATCAAACAGTGTCATAAAGGGATCACAAACACTAAGACCAGCAAGCTAAAGTTAACATTAGATACCATTAATTTGCAACTACCCCAGGTATACACATCTTCCCAGTTTAGGCTCCATTGGAAGCATTGATAAGTAATGTCCTGTTGAAGAACCTTAGTGACAGCAACGAAAAATCAGAAGTATGAAATAGTAAGACTTGAATTTAAATAACTGAACTAATAACAACTAAACTTCTATATTCAGAGAAGTCAGGTTTTTACTCTCACATAAAGTACCAATGGTTTTTCTGATACTGAATAGCATTTTTAACCTTCCACCAAAATGGACAAAGACATTGAGCAACAAACAAAGAATGAACTTGTATAATTAATGAAATGCTCTAAACATATAATAGAAAGTAGTAAACTGTAATACTAAATTAAAATTTTGATTGCGAAATAAAATGATAGCAAAAAACTCATCAGAATTTCTAGCAATTGGCATTTGGAAAACCATCATATACAACAACAACAACAACCCAGTATAATCCCACTTAGTGGAGTCTGGGGAGGGTAGTGTGTACGCAGACCTTACCCCTACCCTTGGGTAGAGAGGCTGTTTCCAAATAGACCCCCGACATCCTTCCCTTCAAGAACTTCCCACCTTGCTCTTGGGGAGACTCGAACTCACAACCTCTCGGTTGGAAGTGGGGGTTGCTTACCATCAGAGCAACCCCTCTTGTCTTGAAAACCATCATATACACATGTAAAATAAGACAGAAAACATTTTTCGTGCTAAACACCACCAGCTCTCCTCTTTCTTCGTCAGTTCTATTATGTAGGCAAACATCATCCCATCAGAATTTTTTCAGCAGTAAACAAAAGATTATCTATTGGCATGAAAACAGAAAGCTTTCAACTAAAGAAACATAATGTTCTAACTCGTTACGAGCCACAAAGTTGGGCTGAAAAAGAAGCGCAATAATAAAAAAAGAATCTTATCAGCTTTAGGCGATGGTACATGTGTGAGTATCGTAAATCTATAAGGAATCTGCATAAAACATGTACTAACCATAAATTATACCTCGAATTTTAGTTACAAGTTACCCTGGTAATATATTAATGAAAGAAACAACTGAGAAACCTTTAAAAACTTGTTTGAAATAATAGGGAGAATAACTGAGTTATTTAGAACGAACATCAGGATGCAAAAATTATTTAGAACGAACAGATTCAACTTAGTTTATTACTACTAAATAGCAGATATTTAAGAATCAAGGCCAATTAATTAATGATGAGAATATCGTAAGTTATGTCCATGCCAATGTAACTTATATTTGGAATTCCAGATTTAAAAATATTAAAGCGAAATCAGCACCTTCGTCACAATAAAGCGGAGAAGCATTTGATATGGAAACATCATAGTTTCTCCAAGGGCAGTTTCCAAGTGTAATTTTTGAACAACTCTTAAAGAATGAATGTAGGTAAATTCACAATCTCAACAATTTAATCTCTTTACACGGAAAACCACCTTCTGTTTGGAATTCTATCTGTACAACATCAATATTTGCATCTGAATCTCTACAACAACAAAAGAGTCAAAAAAAAAAAAAAAAAATAAAAAAAATATATATATATATATATAATGGAAAAAATAACAGTACTTCCCAGCCCAGACTGACTCATACAACACTTTTGAGATAAAAATTGAATTCTGCAATAATCAGCCCCTGTATGCTGGTTCTACAGGCCATAAGGATAGCTCACAATGCTCACAAGTTATACAAAATCCTCTCGTATCAAGTAGTGTACTATTTTTGCTTCAGGGGAAATTTTCGTATACTCAATGAAGTAGCAGTTTGCGCTCCTTAGCAGAAAATTTTCACTAGAGGCATTTGAGCAAATAACACATACATATAAAGAATCCACCAAGAAAGCGAAAACACCATATATATAAATCAAATATCCAATATCATCAACAATGAGGTAACAACAACAACAACAACTACTACCAAGTATAGTCCCACAAAGTGGGGTCTGGGGAGGGTAATATGTAGCGAGCCTTACCCCTACCCGAAAGGGCAGAGAGGCTGCTTCCAATCGACCCTCGGCTCAGTGAAGAAAAGGAAAAACAAAAACAAAAAAAAAAACAAAAACAAAAGAGCATTAGTAACTCCAGCAGAAATATCGTAAAGAATTATCTAAACATAAGAAACATAAATAAAATAGCATGCAATAATATCATACAATAACTACCATAAATAACTACAATAAGGAAGAACAAGCCAAAATACAAATCATCTATGGATAGCCCTGCCCAGCCTCTCCCAACCCCGGGTGAGGAGTACGAAAAACTCTAGGAGCCTCTATCCTACAACCCTGATACTAGACCTCCAGACTTTCCTATCAAGGGTAATGTCCTCGGAAACCCGCATTCTAGCCATGTCATGCCTAATCACCTCTCCCCAATACTTCTTAGGCCTCCATCTGCCTCGCGGAGCGCCGACAATCGCCAGCCGCTCACAACTCCTTACCAGGGCATCAGGACTTCTCCTTCGCATATGCCCGAACCACCTCAGCTTCACTTCTCGCATCTTCTCATCCATCGGGGCCACCCCCACCTTCTCTCGAATAACTTCATTCTTAATCTTATCCAACCTGGTGAGCCCGCACATCCACCTGAGCATCCTCATTTCCGCAATCTTCATTCTCTGAACATGAGAGTTCTTTACGGGCCAACACTCCGCCTCATACAACATTGCAGGTCTAACCACAGCTCTATAAAATTTCCCCTTGAGTTTATGTGGGACTTTCTTGTCACACAGGGCTCCTGATGCAAGCCTCCACTTTGACCACCCCGCTCCTATACGATGAGTGACGTCCCCGTCAATCTCTCCATCCCCCTGAATCACCGACCCAAGATATCTGACATTGTCCCTCTTGGCGATGACCTGAGATCCAATCATCACGTCCCTGCCTACTTCGCTAGGCTCGGCGCTAAACTTGCACTCCAGGTATTCTGTCTTAGATCTGCTTATTTTGAAACCTTTAGACTCGAGAGTCTGTCTCCATACCTCTAACCTCTCCATAACACCGACCCTCGTCTCATCTATCAAGACTATGTCATCAGCAAATAGCATACACCAAGGCACATCCCCTTGAATATGTCGGGTTAGAGCATCCATCACCAAGGCAAACAAGAGAGGGCTAAGTGCCGATCCTTGATGGAGCCCCATAACCACTGGAAAATGGTCTGAGTCACCACCCACCGTCCTAACCCTAGTCTTAACTCCATTGTACATGTCCTTGATTACTGTGATGTAGGCTTCCGGCACGCTCTTCGCCTCCAAGCACCTCCATAGCACCTCCCTTGGGACCTTGTTATACGCCTTCTCCAAGTCGACAATGGGGTAAAAAAGAAAAATAAAACACAAAGGAAATTTCAGAGGCAGAATGAATTCTAACTGAATAATCTCTAAAGAAATAGAATCAAACACTTACATGGTTACCATGGAGAAACAAAGATCACGGTTGAGAGGCCAACATCACCAATGCTGCTGATAAAAAAAGCAATAAGTTTGCGGCATTTAGATCACGATGAAGAATTTCGTACTTGTCTTGGAATTGTGATGGAAGGCGAGGGCCGACGCCACTTCTAGTGCGATTTGATATCCTATTGAACCATGAAATTGAGGTGTATCATGTTTTTTAAGCAGGCTTTACTCCATGCTACCATTCTCCACGAACTCATACACTAAGAAACCCACAATTAGGGTACACGCCAAGATGGATTAACAAAGTACGGATGAAGAATTTTGCTCAATGCTCAAGAGAAGCAAAGGGACATGACAGAGAAGAGCATCTCGGTCCATTTGGGGAAAATGAAGAGTACACATGGTTTGCTAAAACAGTAGTGTCAATACACGTGTATATAGTAAAAGGCAAGGAAATTTATTCACCAAAGATAAGCCCAAGTTCTATAGTACAACTAATAATACTTCTAGTACAATTGTTCACAACAGTGTTCGTGCACCCTTTCACATTTATATACAGTAGTAATTCGGGTCGTGGAGTTACATACAAGTGAATGTAAATTATGAAAGTAAAAGAAACTATACTACGAGATGCGACACTATACCTGTTGGACTGTGGAAAAACAAATTACTTGGACATTAAGGAGTAAAGTACAACTTTTGCCAACATTAGTATTGTCAAAACACTGAATCTCAACAAGTCAAGAAGTTCCGAATATGAGGTTTTCGTGTAACACTCGATTCATTACATTGTAAATGCTCTCAGATACTACAAAATGGAAAGCAGCAGACACACTTTGGATCCTATTTAGTAAGTGAAAAAAAAATAAAAAATTACGAGTGAACAAATGAGTGCTCCTCAATATTTCCCAAGTGACTTGTATTTCAAATGGAAGCAAGAAAAGCTTTCTGAAAACACCAAGGAAGCACAACTGTTGTCATGTCTTTAGAAGACATGCTTTACAAACTCAGGCACAAGTCCTCTTTGGGAACAGCTTCAATAGGATCAACAGCTTGCTAATCTCCAGTTCCAGCTTCCAGCAGGGAGTGTCTTTCAAGGACAGCAACCGTCTCTTCCTTGGCACTGCCACAAAGTTAGTGATTTATCAAATTTAAACAAAACAATCTTATGACGAGTTTCTAGTCCAAACAGTGAAACACCAAGGGAAGTTGTTTCGACAACACAGACATAGTTATACACAGAGAATACATACATGATCAAGTCATAGACATTATCTAGAGGATGGCCCCAGATAGAAATCTAGAAGGCGAAAAATCCAAACTGACATATATTCCACTTGAAGACTCTGTACTTTGACAGTATAAAAGAATATTCCGTCCCTCAAACAAGAAACGGTTTGCAAGTAGCATACCATTAATATGATCAAGGCATGAGACAGGTTGTATCTCTTAAGCTTATTGTATTTATTGGAGTAAGGGAATTGAGCATGATTGATTTAGCAAACAATATGAAACTTATTATGCATCTTCTTACTCAACTATTTTTTTTTGATAAGGAAATAAGATAACAAGGAAAACTACAAGGTGGCGGAAGACATCTTCTTGCTGAGTTGTTAGAGAGCTCAAGCGAAGAAGAAAGGAGAGCGAAAAAGGAAAACTACAAGGTGGCGCGGAAGGAAGCGACACCGGCGGTCACGGAAGCTAAAAATGCAGCGTTTGGGCGCATGTACGAGGAATTGAGGAGAAAGGGGGGACATGAAGTTATTCTGGTTGGCTAAAGTGAGGGAGAGGAAGGCGCGGGATCTAGACCAAGTTAGGTGCATCAAGGACGAGGATGGGGGAGTCCCACGTCAAGCGGAGGTGGCAGGAGTACTTTCGAGACCTGCTTAACGAGGAGGGGGATCGAGACATAGAGCTAGGGGAGCTGGGGCATTCAGAGTGTCATAGAGACATCGGGTACTGCAGGCGCATTAAGGTGGAGGAGGTCATGAGGGCTTTGCGTAGGATGAGTAGGGGTCGAGCGACTGGGCCAGACGAAATTCCGGTGGAGTTCTGGAAATGCATGGGTAGGTCAGAAGTAGAGTGGTTGTCCAGGTTGTTCAATGTGATCTTTAGGACTAAGAGGATGCCGGAAGTGGAGATGGAGTACAGTGGTGCCCTTGTACAAAAACAAAGGGGATATCCAGTGTTGCAACAGCTATAGGGGTATCAAATTAATAAGTCACACCATGAAAGTCTGGGAGAGGGAGGTCGAGGCGAGGGTAAGGGAGATGTCATCTATATCCGTGAACCAGTTCGATTTCATGCCGGGTCGCTCTACTACAGAAGCTATCCACCTTGTGAGGAGATTGGTGGAACAGTTCAGGGATAAGAAGAAGGACCTGCACATGGTGTTTATCGACTTGGAGAAGGCGTACGATAAGGTCCCTAGAGAGGTGCTATGGAGATGCTTGGAGGCGAAGAGCGTGCCAAAAGCCTACATTAGAGTGATCAAGGACATGCATGATAGAGCTAAGACTAGGGTTAGGACTGTGGGTGGCGACTCAGACCATTTTCCGGTGGTTATGGGGCTACATCAAGGATCTTCGCTAAGCCCTCTCTTATTTTCCTTGGTGATGGATGCTCTAACTCGCCATATTCAAGGGGATGTGCCTTGGTGTATGCTATTTGCTGATGACATAGTCTTGATAGACGAGACGAGGGCTGGTGTTAATGAGAGGTTAGAGGTCTGGAGATAGACTCTCGAGTCTAAGGGTTTCAAATTAAGCAGGTCTAAGACAGAATATCTGGAGTGCAAGTTTAGCGCCGAGTCGAGCGAAGTAGGCTGGGACGTGAAGCTTAGATCTCAGGTCATAGTCAAGAGGGACAGTTTCAGATATCTTGGGTCGGTGATTCAAGGGGACGAAGAGATCGACGGGGATGTTACTCATCGCATAGGAGAGGGGTGGTTGAAGTGGAGGCTTGCATTAGGAGTCTTATGTGACAAGAAAGTTCTACAGAAACTCAAGGGGAAGTTCTATAGAGCGGTGGTTAGACCTGCCATGTTGTATGGGGTGGAGTGCTGACCTATGAAGAACTCTCATGTTCAGAGAATGGAAGTTGCGGAGATGAGGATGCTCAGGTGGATGTGCGGGCTCACCAGGTTAGATAAGATTAAGAATGAAGTGATTCAGGTGAAGGTGGGGGTGACCCCAGTGGATGAGAAGATGCGATAAGCGAGACTCAGGTGGTTTGGGCATGTGCGGAAGAGAAGCCCTGATGCCCCGGTGAGGAGTTGTGAGCAACTGTCGGTGGTTGGCGCGAATCGAGACAGAGGGAGGCCTAAGAGGTATTAGGGTGAGGTGATTAGGCAGGATACGGCTAGAATGAGGATTTCGAGGAGTTGTGAGCAACTGTCGGTGGTTGGCGCGAGTCGAGACAGAGGGAGGCCTAAGAGGTATTAGGGTGAGGTGATTAGGCAGGATATGGCTAGAATGAGGATTTCGAGGACATGACCCTTGATAGGAAAGTCTTGAGGTCTAGTATTAGGGTTATTAGATAGGGGCTTCTAGAATTTTTTATACTTCTGCCCGAGGCTGGGTGGGGTTTGGTAGGGCTCTCTATAGTTGATTTATGTATTGTATTGTGCCTCTTATGGTAGTGACTGATTGGTATTATTGCATGTCATTTTATTATTGGTTTTATGCTTAGATAATTATTAATATGATTTATGCCGGATTTACTAATGTTGTTTTGTTTTGTTTGATTATCTCTCCCTTTCTCTGAGCCGAGGGCCGGTCGGAAACAGCCTCTCTACCCTTTCGGGTAGGGGTAAGGCCCGTGTATGTATTACCCTACCCAGACCCCACTTTGTGGGAATATACTGGGTAGTTGTAGTTGTTGTTGAAATAAGATAACAAAATCCTGTTGCTAGGACTTCTTACTCAACCATTTTCTGGAATTAATTAAGAAGTCAACTCTTTTGAAGTATTCACAGAAGGTTATGATTAATTCAAACTCGACAATAGTTCCCACCCTACATATTGGAAGCTTACCTCCCAGGTCTTAGAATCTTGTACTTCCCCAACTTTGTAAGATCCACCACTGTCGATCCTGCTCGCCCAGCTGGAAGAATTCCGCCATCATAAACATATGCACAGTGCTCCCAAAGGTTCTCAAAATCATTGATGTTTATGCTACTGGGTTTTCCACTGAGGTTAGCGCTAGTAAGTGCAAGGGCACTTCTAGAACCACGGGCAATTTCCCTGATGAAGTTATAGTCAGGAACTCGTACCCCTATGCTCTCTAATCCAGGGTTTAATGACTTCTCAAGGATACTTGACTCACCTGCAAAATATCCATATTGAGCCATTAAAACAGAACATTCGTAAGAGAAAGATAAAAGCTTTGAAAACTACTTAACATTAGCCAGATTTTGCCTAGGGGAGTGACTCTTCCTGGTCCTTATTCAAGTGTCTTACTTGAGAAGTTACATACAGTTATTATGTAAAATAAAAGAGTACTAATTTGAGTTATTCAACTTTATGATCCGAACAGATCTTGAATAAGGATACACATCCCTGCCACATTTGTTGGACATAACATACAATAAGCAACTAACCTCGCCTTAAGACCACAGTTACAGGTCCTGGAAGCAGGCAGTCAAGCAAGCCATGAGGCAGATGATCTATCACAGCGTAACGTTGTATATCATGAACATCACCAACACAAATCGCCAGAGGACTTGTATGCTTACGTCCTTTGATCTCATAAATACGATTCACTGCCTCAGCAGAACTACATCAACGCACCATATAAAATTAAACCAGACATCCCATAAATATGACTTAGAGAAATAAACAACAAATTAAATTGTCTCCTTGATTGCTAGGTCAAATGAATAAACGGTGAACAACAAGAATGTTTCTTTTTTCTGAAAGTTAAATCAATCTGGAGCCCCAATTAATTTTCAGTGAGAAGTATATTATCTTCTGTTTTCTAACAACCTAGGTTCAAAAGATTCTTTTCTAGTTCACAGAACTAATGTGCACTTGCAGGTTTTGAGCATATCAAGTTTTGGCAGTAATCTTAATTCAATTTCCATACCAGTTTATGCTGCTAGCTCATTCAACGGCAACTTAGCGACACCCATTCACTAGTCTTGCCCAATGTCATTATGAAGACCTCCAAGATGAGAGATTGGGTCTCTTTGTGTTCTGAAATTAACTCAAACTTCTGCTTCTAAACGGGATTTAGGTTCTTCTCAATGATTTTGCTTAACCTTGAAAAGTGGATGAATGTATACAACCACAAATAGATCAGATTTTCCTAACATTTCATGGTTCTTTAAGCCATTAGCCTTTACTATAGTTACTATGTGCTTCCCTGTGGCTTAAGCTCCAAATTGCTATTATTGATAGACATGCCGTCATCGGGACAACAATTTTGGCGGGGTCATTCTAGCAATATCTATCACTAATATATTTACAGTTTCATCAAGCATATCTGAAAGTCCAAAAAGAGCTCTTAAATGCCACCAACAGCCCTCAAAATATTATCAATTTTAGTGTTTGGCTTAGAAAGTAAGCTATAATAACAGCAGAAGTAAGGAATTTCCCAGCTAGTTGAAAAATGACAACTAAATTAGTGAAGTTAAAGATTTTAGAACTGAATGGGTACAGAAGCAGCCATTGCAGCTTCAATACCTAAGACAATATTCAGATCACCACCCCATCGGAGGTCAATGTCCTTTTTTTGGGATAACAGGAGGTGTCCCAGCTTGGTGCACTTTGACTATTCAACCGGATACCTATTACCTATCACTAGCGTAGATACCAGCAGGCGGATCCGAGATTTAAACTCTATGGGTTCAATTTCTAAGCTTTTTAGCATTGAATCCATTATATTTTAAAGTTATGGGTTCATATCAACTATTTTTTGCAATATTAATGAATATTTACACATAAATTATGCTCTGCATCAAGAATACTGGGTTCAAATGAACCCGGCACCATAAAGCTAGATACATCCCTAGATACCAGGTAACTCTGTCTATCAAGGCTTAGGCAGATAGGAAAAAACACCTAGTTTTTGCTATCTCTGATAAAATTTGAACGTTAGTCTCCAAGGTTTGCACCCACTTCATTGACCACTAGGCTGTGGGGTACCCGACCCGTGGCCAATATCCATAGTGCTTTGACCTTGTATAAGGCTATGAACACGAATACTTTCTATTTTAGGTGCCAAAGTTCCCAAGGATAATTTGCTGAACTTCAATGAAGTAATTCCAGGAGGTCAATAAGTTTCTAAAAGAGGTTCAACAGATTTTCTTATAATAGCCTCTCCTGCTTCGGCAATAAATTGCCACAATTTGCTCGATTGTTGGTTCAACCATTTGACCTGTTCATAAACTAGGAATAGCATACATTCAAGAAAGTTACAGCCACACATTTCCTTTAGATCGTCCCTGTTGAGGGAGCCCATTAGATTTACATCAGCTGCCTTACTGATTCGCTGTCGTGAAACTGTCATTAAACTGATTCCAAAGATTATCCCCATCAGAATCCAGAAATCAACCACATTCTATTTCAACCCAATAGCCTCTTTATTCCCAAAATAATAACTGCGTATATTATAAATACTGAAACAACTTGCTTCTCAAACACAGATTTATTGCTGCTTCCTTCATTCTTTACTCTTTTCAGGAATGGTCTCCACCAAAATGGTGTTTCTTGGCATTCCCTTTCCTCCACAAAGCTTTGAGGCTAAAGAAGAAAAGGTATCTTACTTATTTCATTGTACAATGAAATGAACGAGGGTTGGACGGTTAAGCATTACTAACTACCCCGCTCCTGAGAGTGGTCGTTCTGTTTGTTTCTTCCAACAAAAATGTTTGAACTTCCTGTTCAGTCAATATGTTATTGCAATACCCAAAGAAGGCTGGGTTTCTTAAGGTCTAATCTATTAGAAGTACTTCTTTCTTTGAGTTAGATTTTATCATTTCCAGGGAGACAGGTGGAAGGAGATACAGAATATGAGAAAGTAGCTTTTTTCACATGGTGTGGAACAGGGAATACAAACCTTATAGCACAATTGCAGATCAATAACAATCAGCAGGAATGGACAGTGACTACAGATATCATTCCTTTATCACTATCTAGTTCCCACTTCAAGCACACAGTGTCCTTTTCACAAGCCAAATTCCCCACGTACCTAACCAAAGGACACTGATTCCGGTGAAAAAAGAATAATTCCTCATTACATTGACATCCTATGCACAATTAGCTTACCACGTGTTGTGACAGTTTAACTACCACTGCGAAGAAACCTCCAAACGATTTTCCCCGAAACTTCACCTCATTTTTGGGTAGTAATAAATATGTTAACCCAACAAAGCCAAATCCCAAATAACATAGTCTTTGCGTAACTAGTATAGTAAAGTTGCTGCCATGTGACTAGGAGATCACAGGTTCTAGCCGTGGAAACAGCCTCATGCAGAAATGCAGAGTAAGAATGCATATAATAGACCCTTGTGGTCTGGCCCTTCCCCGAACCCCGTGCATAGCGGAAGCTTAGTTCACATGGCTGCCATTTTTTTGTATACCAAAACATCATGTTTGCCTATTTCAAAATCTTCCCTGTAAGCTTGTCAACTAATTTCTATTTGCTAGTGTCTAAAAAAGTCAAAGCTTTTACTCCATTAAAATGTCAGAATATAGAACTACATTGAATCGAACGGCAAAAATATCAACAAGACAATTTAGAATACTTTGCAACAGAATTTTGGTGTTTTACTGTCCAAGATACTTATTAATTCAAGCCTACCCTTTCCTCTCCAATCTATTTCCTTAATCCAATACAAAATAGACCAAAACCCAAGAGTACTAACAGTGTATTAGTAAAAAGTATACTCAAAATATTACATAACTATATATTTCTATAACAGTTCATTTCTCTAGTGTGTGTGTGTGTGTAACTTGTCATCAAAGAGGAAGGAGCAAATTAGAGGCATACCAAGCATCACAAGCAAAACCATATAATGTATCAGTGGGCACAGCTATAACTTTCCCAGCTTTGATAGCTTCAATTGCCTTTTCGGCATAATCTTCTGTTGCAGGACTCACAGAAACTACCTTAGTCTCCACATTGCCATCACTTTTCTCCAAACTCCAAGCCATTTTTTTCACACTAAAACCCCTCCTACTTCTTGTCCACAAGTCCAAAAATCCAATCTTTTCCACCCCTTCAGGAAAAAAAATACAAAAGGTTTAATCTTTAAGCAAAACTGGAAACAGAATTTATAATTATAAGAAGAAAAGGGGAAGAAGACTAACGATGAGTGTTAATATCAAAGAGCACCTCGAGATGGGTGAAATAGAGAGTTGAAGAATGGGAGAGTTTGGGCTATATTTGTGGGTGTGGTGGTGTTCATCAGTCTTCCCTCCCCTACAACTTTGCTCTGTTTATCTTCTCTGCAGCGTTTTATCTCAAGAAAATACATGCCCTATTTGGTTGGGGAGGCCTAAGTCTGAAATTCAGCCGCCAATTGCCTTGAGGCTACCGGGTACCTTTTTTTTTTTTTTTTTTTTGAGTATTTTATTTATTTCTTTTTTCTTTTCTTTCTACTTAACTAAAAATCAAATGGGAATTTGGGGTGTTTACAACTGTTACAAATTTTATATACTAGTATTAATATTAAAAGAAATTATCATAACAAATTTTATACTTAAAGTAACAAATATGTAAAATTATCACTATTGAGTTTTAAAGCTATTTGTCTGCTTGCATTGTCCAGTTTCTCGTATTAAAATTTTATTACTTAAGGTAAAACTATATTAATTTTGCCGCTATAGCATTTTACAACAACAACCCGGTTTCTAAATAGACCCCCGGCATCCTTCCCTCCAAGAACTTCCCACCTTGCTCTTGGGGAGACTCGAGCTCACAACCTCTCGGTTGGAAGTGGGGGTTGCTTACCATCACAGCAACTCCTCTTGTCTGATGCTTACCACTATAGCATTTTAACGATATGAAAACACAAAATAAATATATATAATTTGTGATACAAATAATTTGAGTTGACCAATTAATTCATTACTGTTATGAAATAATATAAGAACAAGAACAATAATACAAGAACAATAACAATAGAGAGAAAAGTAGAGAGAGGAGTATTCTTATTGATACTTTGGGATGATTTACAATGAAGAGAACCCCTTTATTTATAGGGAGGTGGTGACTTAGCCACCAAGTAGTAAACCCTAGAATCTCTCTAATTATGGACATTCACCTTAAATAGAACTCTATTTATAACAATTACAAGAAAATATGTCTTTAACGATGGTAAATTCAGTCGTTAAAACTAAATCCGGTCATTATCAATAAACCGATCGTCGCCGGTCGTTAGTGCCTCAGTCGTTAAAGGTAAACGACCAAATTTTGATCCCATCATAAAACTCTTTTAAGATGGAAAAGAATCTCGTCGTTATACCAATATTAGCGAGGGGATTTTCCCATAATTAAATGTTGTTCCAGCCGTTAAATACTTCACTGGCAATAACTAATTTTCAATCGTTATTAGTGTTTGGCGACCAAAATTCTATTCGTTAATTGTATGTACTTTCAGCGATATAAAAACCAAAATTTTCCTTCGCTAATGTGAAATTTAAATTAATAAATATATTACACGCGTGCAAAATCGTATAAAGAATGAAGTCAATATTAACATAAAATATCTTTTTTAATTATAAAGAACTAAAACATCAAATAATATATTACATCCAAATTGCATGATCCTTTTATTTCAATTCCTCAAAGAAAACAAAAAACTAAAGAGAAAGCGAAGTAGTAGTTTGTACAGATGACGACTACTCCTAATAAAACAAACCTTGTTCTTCAACAAGGGAACCAACTTCAACTTGCTCGAAACTCTCTTTAAGGATGATTCTTCAAACTTCAGGCCCTTTATCTATTAAAAAAGCTTCATATTAGTTGAGTAAGAAAATAAGATTTAAGATTGGTAAGTTGCTACCATACAATAAAATGTAAAACCACAATACGAAGAACATTTCAAAATACTATGAACAGTTAGTGCTTCTTACAACTAAATCCAACATTAAGAGTATCATGAAACGTATTACTGATGATCGCCAATAGTATAATATCCATAACATTGGGAGCAAATGATATCGTATAAAAAAGTATTACTATTCACTCCTAAGAATCATGCTGCAGTAGCAGTGGCAGGAGATGTTGAAAAACATGGAAAAGAATCAGCTATTGTAGTTTCATCTTTAGGAGCTACTCTTCCTTTGAATGCATCAGGTGATCGAGCTACTGGTGGGCAAAAACATTGTGGTCAGGAGCAGCTTAATATGCAGGTGTTTCCAGCTGAGCAAGAGAAAGGAACCAGAACAATGAATGACCTATTGCTACACTAGGTGACTTAGCTGGAAAACTACCAGGTTTTAGGGGTGAAGCTGGTGCAAAAAGAATCGAAAAGGGAACATCGTGCATGCTAATCCTAAGACAACTGGGATTACATATATTAATGCAGCTTCCACTCCCAAATCAGTTGGTTTGTGTAATGTAAATCAGGAGGCTACAAAACAATGAAGTAGGGAAGGTAGAAGCAGTTGTGAAGACATCAAACGCAGATAAAACTTTGGAGGAAACTAAGGGGACTGATTGGAACACATTGTTGTCTAAAAAAGAAGGTAACATCTCAATTGTCTTCTCCAGATTTTAATAGAACACAATCTGATGGTCGAGCAGCAGGTGTTAAGGAAATTTTTAGCAAAAATCTATATGATGTTTGGATAATTGATGAACAAAGTATACCTGCTAAGATGGAGAATAAATCACAGAATAAGGAGGGACAACTTGGGTTGATTGAGAATGGGTAGAATGTGCCAGTAACTCCATCACGCCTAATTTCAATATCACTGCAATTGGAGCACAAATTCTGGAAAATATGAACCCTTTAAAAAGACTACTTGGGATTCATCCTAACGCAAATAAAGGGCCTTCTCTTCAACGGGTGAATGCCATGAATAATGTTGGAGTTGGATTGTATACTTCTGTTCATGAGGTGCCTTTGACATGTTTGATCAATCAATGCAACCTTCACACAACCAGGACACACTGTCCATGATGTCGTCCGCAACAAAAAATCCAAAAGGAGGGGCTGACCACACAAGACATGAACGAGAATTTGGTCCACATAAATTTGCATATTTTAGCTTGCCAAGCACATATCTAATTGAATTATTAGAGTAATTGTACATATGTCAAGGTCAGTACTTTATTTAACTAACAAAAGAGATATCATTAAATTCATTTAAGGATATTCATCATGGCAAAATTGGTAGAAAGCTTACGCACCTGTTATATATTTCAACTGGTACTTTTTGTTGACTTGAAGTCCGAAGATAGTGTTGATGAAGGTTGATCAACCAGTAAGCTTATAAGATGATCATACTTAGACTCAACGTCGTCCATACGTTTTTCTAGAGATTCTTTTGCTTTTTTAGTTGCATTCAACTCGGTCTGTAGTGATTCTTTTTCTTTTCGAGTTGCATTTAACTCCATAAGTATTGCAGCCTTTGAGGAGCTACCTGACACGGACCGCGGCGCCCCGCGCCCGAGGCGTCCCATACCGCCCCGGACACGCCCGTCCTGCCTGTGCGCGCAGACTGGTTTCGCCCTGCCATGGGCTCATCAGGGAAGCGGCAATAGCTCCCGACCAGCTGTGCCCCTCGTATGCTTCGGCTCCCTTCATAGTCATGTCCAAGACAAGCGACATGCTCCACAAACTTAATCGGGTCGGCATGCCTAACTCGGCCAAGCCAATACGCAACTAGGGCAGAGCGCCTTAATGGCTAAAGACGCCTCCCCTCTCCAGGGCAGTTTGATGCCAATCCGCACGCTTTACTTTGCCCCTTCTCTGAGGACGTGACAACCCTACCCCACCTGGCTGATGCGGCGACCCGACGCATTACTTTCGCTGCTACTCCTTTCGTCTTCCACTCGGAACATTGCACCCATCATGCTAGCAATACCTCCTCGTGCTGCCTACCTCGGACTTAGGCACGAAACCATGGAGAGCTTCACACTTCGTCGGCGCGTCCACTTCGTGGTTTCTTCTAGAGTTCGCAACAGTTTCATTTGCTCAAGCCCACTTTACTTTGGCGGAGAAGTAGTATGTTTGCCCCAAGGACCGTCATGCCCCACTCTGTAACTCAGCGCCCCCATCTTTGCACTTGTGCCTTCCGCTAGCTTTGTGCATTCATGAGCTTGACACCTCGCCACAGAAGTTGAAGAGCATGTTTGCTCTGATACCAAATGACACGGACCGCGGCGCTCCGCGCCCGAGGCGTCCCATACCGCCCCGGACACGCCCGTCCTGCCTGTGCGCGCAGACTGGTTTCGCCCTGCCATGGGCTCATCAGGGAAGCGGCAATAGCTCCCGACCAGCTGTGCCCCTCGTATGCTTCGGCTCCCTTCATAGTCATGTCCAAGACAAGCGACATGCTCCCCAAACTTAATCGGGTCGGCATGCCTAACTCGGCCAAGCCAATACGCAACTAGGGCAGAGCGCCTTAATGGCTAAAGACGCCTCCCCTCTCCAAGGCAGTTTGATGCCAATCCGCACGCTTTACTTTGCCCCTTCTCTGAGGACGTGACATACCGCCTTTCAACTCCATCGTACCATCCCCTAATCCAACTACATGACTCTTATTTTAAGGTCCGAAGCACCTTTCTACTACCTCGATATTCGTAAGAGACGGCTTAGATTGTACCAGTTCTTGTATCTCAGCCTATAAAATATAAGAAAAATTAAAATAACAAAATACATCAAAATAAAATGAAGGATGTAAAATTAAGTTCATCAATAAACATAGGTATTTTTTACTAGCTTCAAGTTCTACAAGCGTGTCATCTTTCTTGTGAGTCTCAAAGAAGATAGTCACCATGTTTGGTGGATTACCGTCTTTGCCTCCCTTCACATTTAAATAAACAAGTCAAACAAAGATGAGGTTTCTTTATAGAATTGCATTGTGCACTTACCAATTCATAAGTAATTTTTCTAATCAGCTTGCTACCCGTACGATGAGGCATTCTCAACTTAGACCTATTGATCGAATTTCTAATACTTGTTTCCTATATTAAGAACAAACCATTAAAATCATGAACTGTTACTTATAATAATAAGATGTTAAAAGTAGTTATGAAGTCTTACCGTAAATTTTTCACTTAAAAAATGTTCTTTTACCAGGAGTTGTAGAAGAAGGACCGGGAGGATAAACAGTGGAACCACGTGAAGAGACCATCATGTTAGAAGGTTCTGGATGATGAAATTTACAAGTACTTCCAAACTTGCATTGTGCAGTTCTCATGTAATATGTACATTCATTCTCATTCTGCGGGTAAGAAAAATCATATATTATAATATTATCTGAATAAGATTCAGAGTACAACATGAGCAAAGAAAGGCAAACTGTCAGCTGCGTCAAGCCTTATCATGACCATAACACACTTAGAACATCGAGAGAAGCAATTGCACATCTAGAATGTAAGGACAAAAAATCCATTTGTTAGATGTCTCTCTGAATTAAGCTTAGCTATTCTTTTGTCCATGTCCATTAAAAAGACTCACAAGTATGAAAGGTCACTGCAAGCTTTCCCCCCCCCCCCCCCCCCCAACACACACACTCACACCCAAAGTTCATCCTTGCAAGTAAAGTAACATCTAACCAAAATAACATTTTAAAGAAAAGGATCACAAAAATTCAACATCAGCTTAGAACCTATTGCTTACATTTGGGTAACAGTTTCAGTTAAACTGACAAGTGGAACAGGTATGTGTCACAATCACGGGGAGGATGTGCACCATCTGTTACTACATTTCGGGCTATCAACAGAGTTTTGGTCCTTAGTATATTCCCCATTTAGTATGATGGGTATCGGAGGAGGATGTAGTGAACAACTAATGGGTTCAATTGAACCCATAACTTTTGACGCACTATAAAAATTTATATGTAAAAATTCATTAAAATTACAAAAATAGTAGATACGAACCCATAACTTTAAAAATATAATCGGTTCAATGCTAAAAACCTTAAAAGTTGAACCCATAGAATTTAAATCCTGGATCCGCCTCTTACGGGTACCTCCTATTATAGTGGTGGAAGTGATGGTGAGATGAGGGAAAGAAAGATGGAAGTCAAAAAGAAAGAGATATGGAATACAACTCCTTATTGCATATTTTTGGATGATTGGGAGAAAAAGATGATTAAAGCTTTTGAAGAAATTGAAATTCAGTATGGAGAATTAGAAGTTGTTCTTTGTATGTATTTTGGGGTAAAAAGAATACAATGTTTTGTATAAATTGCTAATTGGATCTTTTTGGAGGGCTTAATTTCTATCCTTTTGTATCTTTTGTAAAGTTGACACCGTCTTGATATCAATAGAAAGACCTTTTTGCATAGTAACAAAAACAAATTTTGACAAACAAAGAGGAAATGAGGTCAAACCGGGTGAAGTGGATAGCCCAAGACATTTAGGGTAACTCTTCCAGCAATTCCAGCCTTGTCTCTAGGATGGTGAAACTTGCATGTGGCTCCAAACTTGCAAGTTCCGGTCTTTAAGTAGTACTGGAAAATAGTTCAATAATTCAAACTGTGAGCGAAATAGGTCAGAGGGGATTAAAGGAAAGAACTGAAAGTCATAAGAAACAAATTATCACACAAAATAGGAACATCAAACTATAAAAATAGATACCCAATTTAAGACAAGCTGGCTCAATTTATTTAATAAGTCGTGCATCTCGATAAAACTACAGATACTAAGATGTTCATATTTAAAGATAGTGAAGCAAATAAGAAGTAAAAAAACAACTTAGAAGGTGAAAAAAGGTCAAATAACACAGTCAGATCTTCATTATGAATCTTCTAACAGTGGGTTTAGCTGTGATTCTCAACATATCCCAGAAGGTGAAAACCTACAAAGTCTGGGCAAGCATCACATAGTACGGCCAGATTTTCGATAAAGAAACCAGCAGGTGTGAGTATTTTACAATACTTGAGCCAAAGACATAAAAACAAAAGCTCATATCTAATGAAAAAAAAAATTAATGAAAGAACTTAAATTCTTGAAAATTAAAGGACGATGTAATCAAATCTCGTATCACATGCCTCAACCAGTGTATTACAAAAGAAATAAGTGATTTCATAGATGCTAGGTAATTACCAGAGATATTAACTTTTTCTATAAGGACTTTCCAGAGATATTAATTAAACCACAAATTTGTCAACTATACTGACTAGAATCAAGATTCAATTATCAGCCTCCACAAGAAAAACGAGAAGAAGCAAATAAGGCAGTAGATCAAACCATAATGGAACAGGCATCCCAAAAGTTAAATGGGGACAGCAATTAGCATCAAATCATACATGTTTATTTAAGTACTCTCATCCATAATATAGATATGTTTATTGAAGTACTTCCATTCATAAGTTCAATCTTTTGAATGATGAGCCACAAGGGTCAATATTATTAAGGGCAACCCGATGCACTAAGCTCTTGCTATGCACAGGGTCCGGAGAACGGCCGGACCACAACGGTCTGTTGTATGCAGTCTTACCCTGCATTTCTGCAAGAGGTTGTGTCTGTTAATTGCTTTTTGCACTTTCCTCTACAACAAGCAGATATAAGACATATGGACCTGGCATTCTAGTTGTCCTGTTTTTTCTGGATACTCTCCATTGATAATTGTTGCATGTTCTAAATTATTGTCTTCTTTTAATCGAAAAGTTCTATTCGTAAATTTACAAGATTATGTGTCATTTGTTAAGTTAATCTTCTCCCTATCTCTTTCAATGAATCTTCTCCTTTCCCTAATAATTCTAAACCAATTTTATAAAAGAAATTCTATATGTTCCTTCTCTTTTTCCGGTTTGTGTTGCTCAACTAGTGGTCCAACCCTTGGGCAATCCAATTCTTTCGAAGAAAATTGAATGTTGCGAAAAATGGTCCAACAGAAAAGTTCAAGCTGCCTCCTTTTGGTACCCACATAAACAGCCTTCCCCTGAAAAAAATCAAAGAGCCTGACTAGAAACAGTGGATATTCAGAATGGATACAGTTTACTTACATTTATAACATTTAGTTCTTTTACTTCTATGCATAATTCGAACTGAAACCAGTAAATTTAACTGCATTGGTTGCTGATCGCCTAGGATTCGTACATGAGGAAAAGTTGCTGATGAGAGCATAAACAGCAATTGCTTGGTGGTGGTACTGATGGCTTGCGATTGACTAAACCACAAAGAAAGCAAAGTGCAATTATTCTTCCCAACATTTCAATGATTTGTCAACTTATTCCTCCATTACTGCATATTATTTGGTTAACCTTCCTGTCTCCATGTATTAATTGGACATATGCACTTGAAATTTATTCCTTTTTTTCTCTTTCACTTCTCTTCGTTTCTACTACATTTGCTACGCAGCTAACCATAAACACGTGAATGATGGTTGTGACAGCTCAAGAATATTAAGCTTAAATGCAAAACAAATAGTATAACCTTACCAAGTTAACTAAAAATATATTGAACTTCAAGCACAGTAGATAGAAAAAACTGGTCAAATTAGCCAGCGAATCTTGGCAATGGACAAAATCTAATACGGACGAGGACTACACAGTTTTAGTCTTAGCATACCCGTGGATCAAACTAATTTTTTAAGGAAGTTGCAAAAACATTTGTTAGACTGTGCTAAGTAGTCATTCGCTATTTCCTTTCTCCAGGCATTTCTCTATGCTTCTGTACCAATTCCACTGGAAACATAGGCCAGCAACACGTAATATTCCAGTAGCTATCACTTCGATAAATGCCATCCGGAATGATCTTTGAGGAGATAGACCAGCAGTTGCTATGGAAAGCAAGAATCCCTCAAAGTTGCAGGAGACAGTAAAATTTCCTGATTTAATGCCATTCAAAGCCATCTTGGCAACTTCGTCAGCTTTCATGGCACCAGAAGAAGCTGCTATTATACTAGTCACCCGTGGCCTTCTTTTGTTCTCTGCAATTACAATAAGACTTTCATAATTGTTGTTCAAACGGGTAAGATACTGAAAAATAGATGGTAAAAGAGTATAACCAAATTTATGCAAACTAAAGCTGATTATCAGTCAGGTAAGCTTAAGCCCCTATCAAGTACATTAAACAATGTGTGCATGCCTCATAAGCAAGGGCACTAGGAGTATCTAAGATTTCATCTCAAATGCTTGGAATGAGATGGGTGCAACACCGATAGTGATGATGATGCCTCCCAAGGTGCAATATTAGTGCATGCATTATCTCCATGCGCACTCTTCACATTTTTTCTTCTTCTCTCTTCTTTCGGATTGGTAAATAGAAAACTATTACATAAAATAAAGAGAGCACCAAGCAGGTTCAGACAAAAAAATGCAGCAACAGGTTACAATGGTTAAATGAGAAAAGAGACAAAAATGCAAGACTGAAATATGCAAATAAGAAAAGCATAATAATCTAAAAGTCATAAGTAATGGTACTCCTGAACTCGCATAAGCATGTCAACACCTTGACCACATTCTTCTTACCAAAAAGAAGCAGATGCAATACACATTACACTTCAAACTGTTCTAGAATTGTACTATCCAAATAGACCAAACGACACTCCAATGCAGCATTTAACATCTTGTCAGGTTCTAGGACTCCTCATGCCCTTTCAAGAAGATAAAAGGCAAAAACAGATTTTGCATAGACACTTGAATCATGATAAAATGTAGTCCATTTAATATGTGCAACAGAGACTAAAGAAAAGTATATATAACTAACATATCAATTTAGATTCAGAGGTAGATCTAGCATTTAGAGTTAGTGGTTTCGGAGTGGATATAGTCATATTACATTTTAAAAATTTTACATAGAAAAACATGAAGCAAGCAGAAAGAAATGGGTTTGGTTGACACACCCCCAACCCAACTGAAGGGCTAGATCTGCCTCAGTTTAGAAACAGCGCTAGAATAACCCAGTTTTTTTTTTCTTTTCTTTTTTTGATAAGGTAAAGTTATACTTGTTTACTTTGTTGGATAGAAATCCCAATGCAAAGGTTTATATATGTAACTCTATTAAAGAACCACTAACCTACAATCCTTCCGGCATGATGATTTGTTCATAAGAAATAAGATAAAACCAATTTTTAATATTTAAACATGTAGCATGTTATTTTAGTTCGTGCATTGTGACATGCAGCAATAACAACCAGAAGAATCAGAGTGGGATCTATTCTCATGTCAAACCTTCAGCAAATCCGGGAGTTTCAGTGTCCGGGGGAAATATTAGTGATACGTGAATATTTTCACCAATAACCTCCTGCTGCAATGCTTCTGTCAGTCCTTTGAGGCCAAACTTACTGGCTGAATAAGCTGTATAACCATATATGCCAACCTAAGACAAAATAAAATACCAAACGAAAACCAAATAAGCTAGGAAGAGAGAGAAACATGGTTAAAGTTCATTAATACAATTGTATGGGGAAAGAAATTCTATTGATTCTATCATATTTTAGCATCACAGAGTCACAGACCAAGCTCCACTCTTTCAGATTATATACTACTATTTGAAGAAATGTTGCCGGCTAAAGACACAAGTTCTCCCTTAATTATGCTATAATGTTGCATCACGAACCAATGACCAATCTCCAGTCCTTCAGGTTAAACTACTATTTGAGGAAGCATTTGCAGAGGCGGATCTTTCGGTTAAACTTTTAACCATGAATACACACATACATGTGAACACAAGGGAAACAAAATTAGTTGTATTGGACGATTGCGATGATCATCTCTAACTTATTTTTCTTTCTTTTTGTCCAAAAATTCCTAGACGAAATAACAAATAAAAATTGCAATAGAGATTAGATATCAATGGAACAGAAGATGAAATAAGATTCAGATTCAAGAATTGTGTACTAACTAGCATAATGCAAAATCATGAGATTGCCTCCACTTTGTGAATTAGTATAGCTGTCACCAAGCATTTTCCTTGGACTTTTGCTATAAATATCAAATCTTATCCTCAATTCTTACACGGCAAACTGCAGAAATGGTCGAAGAGAATTTTGACAACACAAATTAAGGCAAAAGAGTATAATGCAATCAAGCATGTTCATATAATGCAATGAAGCATGCCCTTGATTTGGTGTAAGCATCGTTGGTAAAGAAATATTAACATTAGGACACATTAGCTCCTTAATCGTCCTTGTGTCCACAGATATACCCACTTGGCTGCACTGCTAATTTCTTTTAACTCTAAGTTCGGTATAACAGAAAATGTTTTAAGAAAATCATTTTGCGGTGTTTGGTTACCTCACATCTGTGAAAAATGACTTCTCTCAGTGGTATTCTCACTTACTTAAATAGTACCTAATAAAACTCCGACTATATATTTTCCTCCATATCTAACCGAGTTTAACCTTTAAACTAGGGGTCTACGAGGTTAGATGATCAGCATTGAAATTGAAACCTGAAACAGAGATATCAAACCTGGCCAGCTTGTGAAGACATGATAGCGATGGATCCAGGTCCACGGCCGCTCCTGTTCTTCATTCCAGGCAAAGCAGCTTTAATCAAATGAAAAGTCCCGGTCAAATTCACATCAATCATGAACTTGATCTCTTCAATATCTTGGGTCTCCAATTCCTGAGGTACAAATACGCCCTGATTGCACACCAACACATCGATCGGCCCTGCATCTTCTATAGCCTTCTTTACACCCTCGTAGTTTCTGACGTCAGCGCTGAATATGGCCACGTCACGGCCAGTGGAAAGCCGAATCGCATCCCTCGCTTCCTCGAGCTTGCTAGTGTTGCGAGCGAGGATTGAGACTTTTGATCCCTCTGAAGCAGCCTGTTGAGCTAGCGCTAGGCCAATGCCGCTTGACCCGCCTGTGATGAACACGTGGCGGTTCTTAATTGGCACTTTTACGGGTCGTGGTCGGACGATGAAGGCGAGAAAGGCTAAGAGGGATAGAGGGAAGAGGAGGAGAGAGAAAAAACCTAAGCTGAAAGCCGCCATTTTGACGAAAAGTTCCAGGTCACGAGATACAAGATTTCTATCCCGTTAACCAAGATTTTTGGTCAATATTACATGAATTATTTTTAGTTAGATTTTAAGTTTGGGTGAAAACAATTTACATTTCAAGTTTGCTTTAAAAATTCATCCTCTAACTTTGAATAATTATCATTATACTACTCATATCAAAGGTGTCCTTTTAAAATGCCTATTTTACCATTTATAATTTTTATTCTTTAATATAATGATACTTTTTAAATTTTAATTTATGTTATCCGCTTACTTATAGACAAATTAAAGAAACTTTTTCGAAACAAACAAAAGTGAAAAGTTGTAATCAAGCATATAAATTAATAACGTTCAATAGTAAAATAAATGAGAAAAACAAAAAAATATTATAATATATAATGTACTCGTATTAGTAAATTTATCAATAGTAATCAAAATATAATTTATTTTCAAAATTAAGAATAAACGAGAGTTTAAAATTTTAAAAATACTACAGTGTAGGTCATAAAAAAATAATGGTGAAAATAATAATAAATTTATAGTAGTAAATTTGTAAAATTATCTATTTAATAATAATCAAAACTCAATAATTTATATACACATGGAGAATAATAAAATACTGGAACTTAAAATCACACACACACTAATTAAGATATAGTATATGCATTTAATATATATATATATATATATATATATATATATATATATATATATATAAGATTATTTTATTTATAATGTTAGTGAACTTAGATTAAATTATATAATAGAATATAATATTATTTGAATTATAAATGAATACCTACGTTAAAAATATCTAGATAATAAAAAAAGGTATTACGTATATGGGTAGTTAAAATGTCTAAGGGTAAAATAGATATTGCATAAGATGAAAGGATGAAAATGATAAATTTTTTTTTAAAGAAACGACGTTTATTCATTACTAGAACGTTTAAACATTACAAAAGGAGGTATGATCATGAGGATCATTACCATGGGGTAACACATGCATGGCATGTAAGTTACTAATAGAAGCTAGAGTACTACAATACATAAGTGAAATAGTTTTTACATACTTTGCCCCTCCTTTATCTGCCAGCATCCTGGCCAAGACAAAGGGCGGTCGAAATAACCAGAATTGCAATTTATTTATCACTAAGTTATCCACTGCATGCTTAGCCAACAAGTGAGCAACTTCATTTCCGTGCCTGAATGTGTGTTGGATTTTCATGATATACATTTGCTCCAGAAGTGACCTGCAACTATTAATGATAGAATTGTAAGTTTTACAGCCTTCACAGATGAAGGATATTACTTGAGAGGCATTCGTCTCTATTATTAGAGGGAACAAGTTCCTATCCTTTGCTATGGTTAATCCTTTGAATAGGGCCATAAGCTCTGAGTATATCGGCTTTTAGCAGAAAATTTTGAGCCAAATCCTATTAGCCAATCACCATGATCATTTCTTATTACCCCTCCAATGCCTCCTGTTTTGGATGAGGAATTAAAAGCCCCGTCTATATTTAGCTTGTACCAACTAGTAGGAGGTTTTACCCAAGGTATGTAGAGCTTAATATCCTTATCCCAATTTGATTCTCTATTAGTTAGGAGAGAGTACTCAATAGCTTGGTCTATAATTTTCCCTACGTGACTGGTAAGGCAAGTGTTATTAATATTATTGGTGTTTCTAGTGATCCATATATTCCACATGACAAAAGGAAAGAGGGTATTCCAATTGATGAACTTAGAGGGGATTATTGGGTTGCTAGATTTTAGCTTAGTTAACCAATTGTTACTTAAGGGGTCAATGCCACCAGTATCAATTCCCAAACTTTGCCAAATGTTACTGGCGTTAGTGCATGTAAGAAAAATGTGGCTAAGACATTCAATTTCACGACGACAAATGGTACACTGGTCATCTATATTCATGCCTATAGAGAAAAGGAATTTCCTACAAGGAAGTCCATTGAGGTTGCAAAGCCACATAAAATATCTAATTTTGTTAGGGCATTGGAGGTCCCAGACCCAATTACTATTTATAGGTGGTTTTTAGTCCTTTCTATTAGACCATAACAAGATTTGGTCGTAAAGATCCCGCTTGAGTTCATATCCCGTGATAAGCCATTGGCCGGGCACTCATTAGAGATAAAAGTAGAGTGAATGTTGTCCAGAGTGTGTTTTGGTATGGCTAGAGATAGTTTTGAGAAATCCCAAACGTTACCTATCCTAACATCACATATTCTAAGGAAATTTTCTATTTTGTTTAGAGGACCTACCACTTGACTCCTAAGGGTTCCGGAGTTAGTAATCCAATTAGTTTCCCAAAGATTAAGAGTAGAGTCGTTATGGATTGACCAAAGGGACCCTTTTTGACAAATTTCTCACCATTTTATGAGACTTTTCCAAATGAAAGAACCTCTATTAACGGGTTTACGGCTATATTTCTTAATGAGATTTATATCCCAAAGATTGGTGGTGTTATTGGCTAGTCTCCATGTGAGGCTAGCTAAAAGAGTAAGATTTTTATGACGAACTTTTCTAAGCCCCAAGCCTCCTTCCTTCTTAGGAATGCAGACCAAGTCCCAATTGACTAAGTGAAGCTTCTTTTTTTTGGTCATTTGTACCCCAAAGGAAATTCCTTTGTATTTTGTCCATAGTCTTTGGGGTTTTGGATGGGAGAAGGGCAAATTGCATGTAATGGGCTGGAATACTATCTAAGGTGGAAGAGATTAGAGTAGCTCTTCCTGCTAGGTTCAGTTTGTTACATTTCCAGTTTGCTAACCTATTTCTCATTTAGCCGGGGGTCGATTGGAAACAGCCTCTCTGCCCTTTCGAGTAGGGGTAAGGCTTGTCTACATATTACCCTCCCCAGACCCCACTTGGTGGGAGTATACTGGGTAGTTATTGTTGTTGTTGTTAACCTATTTCTCATTTGGTCAATCACAAATTGGAAGTCCCTATGATTAGGAGCATTACTGAGAATAGGGAAACCAAGATATTTCCCAAAGTTAGTGCATTCTTTTAAACCTAGAGATGTAGTAAAATTAGTTCTACTAGATTTACTACAGTTTAAAGAGAATAGGATCCTAGATTTGGTTAAATTAATAGATTGCCCTGAGTACTCAAAAAAGAGATTTAGGGCAGTCTTGACGGAGGAACAAGTTTTGCTGTTAGTCTTCCCTATTAAGACCAAGTGGTCTGCAAAAAACAAGTGAGATAGAGGGGGATATCTTTTCCTAATAAGACAGTGTCCCATTTCTGAATATCTACTAAGTGGTTTATGTAATTAGATAGCATTTCCATACAAAGGATAAAAATGTACGTGGACATTGGATCCCCTTGCCTAATTCCTCTACTTGGTTGGAAGAAAGTAGATTTTGTTCCATTTACAAGAATGGAGGTAGTAGAGGTAGTAATGCAAGACATTATAAGCTTAATAATGTTTGGTGAAAATTTGAAGTAAACAAGAGTCTTATAAGTAAATGACCACTCAAGCTTATCAAAAGCTTTTTCAAGGTCGATTTTGATAATGAAGGAACCAACTTTGCCTTTAGATTTTTTAAAGGAGTTAATAAGTTCCTGGATAATAATAGCATTATCACTAGCTCTTCTATTTTTTATAAATCTAGTTTGGATGGGGCTTATAATCTTTTGTAGGTAGGGTTTAATGCTATTAGCAATTATTTTGGTAATGGTCTTGTAGATGGTATTACAAAGACTTATAGGTCTAAAGTTGCTTATATTATTGGCATTGTGGAATTTAGGAATAAGGCAAATATAGGTAGTGTTAATATCACTAGGAACCTTGTGTTGTTTGAACACTTTATGGCAAAAATCTTTTACAGATTTTTCAATAATGCTCCAATACCTATGGTAAAAGAAAGGGTGCAACCCATCGGGCCCGGGGAACTTAAAGGGTTTAAAGGAGAATATAGCATTACTAATTTCACTGTCAAGAAGTGGCTTATCTAAAAGTGAGAGATCAATATTATGAAAACTGGTGGGGGAGTTTAGTGGATTTAGGACCTCAGAAAGGGTGTGATTTGTACTAAATAATTCCATTAAATACTCTAGCACATAGCTAATAATTTCACGATGGTTGTCCAGCCACTTTCCTTCTTTATTCCTAAAGAAATTAATGTGGTTTTGTCTTTTTCTGTTGGTGTCACTAATTTGGAAGAATTTCGTATTAGCATCTCCCTCATTTAACTTGTTAGATAATACGCTTAACGCTAGAGGGGGGTGAATAGCGTTATAATAAAGATTAGCGTAAACTTGCGGAATTAAAAAATTGCAGGAAGTAAATAAGTGCGATAAATAATAAAGTACGCACCGATGTATTCTGGTTCACCACAACACGTGGCTAGTCCAGTCCCCGAGAGACTCTCTCGAGATTTTCCACTAACTTGTCAAGCTTACGGGTGCTCAACAAACCTTTACGACTTAAGGACACACGCCTTAACACCTTTGCTCGGAGATACAACACTCCAAGACTTCAACCAAGGAAACACAAGTTGCTTACAACAAGAGAATCACAATTCTCTTACAAGTGTACAAAACACTAAACACTCAAACACTACACTCCTTAATGAGTAGATATGAGTAAAAGAAGTAAGATCAAGATCACAACAACTTTGGAAAAGAATATGGCTCTCAAAACTTATGTAATGAATATAAAATGATTAGCAATAGAGTATGCAAGCTTATAGCAATTGTATGATCAGTTGTTGTGTGTTATTGTTTTTAAAACACTGAAATGAAGCTGTATTTATAGTTGAAAAACTTGGCATTACCGTTGCCTAATTGCCAATTAAGAGTTGCTGATTTTACTGTGTGACAATCGATTGTCAAGAAGTCACAATCGATTGTTTGCCAATCGTTCCAGAAATCAATCCCAGATTTTACGCTTAACAATCGATTGTCCAAGATCAACAATCGATTATTGGTAACGTTCAAAAAATCATTTCCAGATTTTACGTAAAACAATCGATTATTCAGCAACGTTCAAAAAATATTTTCTAGATTTTAATTTCAACAATCGATTGTACAAAATCAACAATCGATTACCTGACGGTATTTAAAAACTTTACGGCAACGGTCAGCTTCACAATCGATTGTGCAATGTTAACAATCGATTATTTATCAGACTTTGAAAATCATTTTAGACACTGCCCTGTGACAATCGATTGTTATATACTCACAATCGATTATTTAAGAACTTTGAAAAAGTCTGGAAGACACTGCCTCAACACAATCGATTGTCATATGTTCACAATCGATTGTTTTGTGACTTTGAAAAATCTGATGGACATTGTCTCTTCACAATCGATTGTCATTAGCTTCACAATCGATTATTCTGAGTTTTGAAAAACTTTGATGTACACTGCCTCATCACAATCGATTGTCATAAGGTTCACAATCGATTGTCATGCAGGTTTGAAAAACCTGATGCTCACTGCCTTAACACAATCGATTGTCATTTGTTCACAATCGATTGTCATGCAGTCTTGGCTTAACATAATCGATTATCATAAGTACATAATCGATTATCTTAGTCCAGATTTTAGAGGCATGTTTAAAAATCATTTTGGCTAAAGTAAATATGCATGATTTAAAATCATTTAGCATTAAATTAAATATGCATGATTTTGTAAAAATAGTTTTACGAGAGAAGCCATGTCATGAGTCAAGTTGTCGGATCAAGATCACAATTAAGAACGACTCATTTAAACTATAAAACTTTGTATTGTGCTTGAATCTCGTTATCCACCAATTGTGCGCTTGTACTTGAACTTCGTCATATATCAATTTGCGCTTGTTTGTCATTCATCAAAACCTACACATAAGAACACACGTTTTAGTATAAAGCCTTGAGAACGTGCTTCCAACAATTTCCCCCTTTTTGATAATGGCAAACTTTAAGCGGGATATGCAACTTAAACAATTTATAATGACGATTCAAGACATGCATTTGTTCCCCCTCAATATATGTATTCCCCCTCAATTTAAGCTTATAAATATTGAGAGTGCATACCCGTTATCTTCCCCCTTTTGCCATTAGCAAAAATAATATAAGAAGATGCCAAAGATGTAAATAAAACTTATTTATTTATTGGAAAGAAAACGTGATTACTTAATGAGAGTACAATAACTCAAGTAATAGCAGAACAATCGATTATTAATACGAGATAACCGATTATTAGACGACAGAAACCGATTTTTCTGAAGAAGACTCGATTATTGCGCGTCATGCTTTATAATTCCCCCTACCTTTAGGGCGATACCTGCAAAAATTCGTTAGACGTCTCCGACGCTCAAGTTAGAAATCATGTAAAATAAAAAGATGCAATGCATGACTTAGATCAATGTGGAGTCAAGAATCCCGAGTTCACTACGAATTCGGAAGAAGGACTCTTTCTCTAAGGGCTTAGTAAAGATGTCGGCCAATTGGTCTTTGGTTTCAACAAATTCGATTTCGACATCGCCCTTGAGAACGTGATCTCTTATAAAATAATGTCTAATTTCAATGTGGTTTGTTCGCGAATGAAGAACGGGGTTCTTCGTCAAGCATATGGCACTAGTATTATCACATCTAAGAGGGATATGATCAAGACTTAGGCCATAGTCCAAGAGTTGTTGTTTCATCCAGAGGATTTGAGCGCAACAACTCCCCGCGGCTACATATTCAGCCTCGGTTGTGGACAACGCAACACTTACTTATTTCTTGCTAAACTAAGAAACGAGAGAGCTACCGAGCAAATGGCAAGTGCCACTAGTGCTCTTGCGGTCCAATTTGCATCCAGCAAAATCGGAGTCGGAATAGCCAACGAGTTTGCATGAAGAACCTTTGGGGTACCATAGACTCACATTTGTAGTACCAACAAGGTACTTCAAAATCCGTTTTACCGCAGTAAGGTGAGACTCCTTCGGGCACGATTGATAACGGGCGCATAAGCACACGCTAAACGTGATGTCCGGACGACTAGCAGTAAGATAGAGAAGAGAGCCAATCATACCTCGATACTTCTTAGTGTCGACTTCCTTACCTTTCTCATCTTTGTCTAGATGATCGGATGTGCTCATGGGAGTCGCCATTGCTTTTGCATTGTTCATTTCAAATCGTTTCAGCAATTCTTTGCAATATTTGGCTTGGCAAATGAACGTACCTTCTTTCATTTGCTTTACTTGTAATCCCAAAAAGAATGTTAACTCACCCATCATAGACATCTCAAATTCGCTTGTCATTAAATCGGAAAATTCCTTGCATAAGACATTGTTAGTAGCACCAAATATGATATCATCCACATATGTTTGAACTAATAAAATATTATTGTTTTTATGCTTAACAAAAAGGGTGGTGTCAACTTTCCCCCTAATGAAATCATTTTCCAATAGAAATTTACTCAATCTTTAATACCAAGCTCGGGGAGCTTGTTTTAAACCATAGAGAGCCTTTTTGAGTTTGAAAACATGATCGGGAGATTTAAAATCTTCAAAACCGGGGGGTTGTTCAACATAAACTTCTTCTTGAATAACACCATTTAGAAAAGCACTTTTCACATCCATTTGATATAAATTGAAATTCATAGAAGTGGCAAAAGCGAGCAATAGACGAATAGCTTCTAATCTAGCTACGGGAGCATATGTTTCTTCATAGTCAATACCCTCTTCTTGATTATAGCCTTTTGCTACAAGCCTAGCTTTGTTTCTAGTGATTACACCATTTTCATTTAGTTTGTGTCGAAAACCCATTTTGTACCAATTATGGTATGATTTTCAGGTCTTGGCACCAAATCCCAAACGTCATTCCGTTTGAATTGGTTAAGCTCCTCTTGCATTGCCAAGGTCCAAAATTCATCCCCAATTGCTTCGGAGATGGTTGTTGGTTCAATTTGAGACACAAAAGCAGTATGTCCTAAGGTGTTTTTAAGGGAGTTTCGGGTACTTACCTTTTCTCCGACGTCGCCAATTACCTGTTCGAGAGGGTGATCCTTGATTGTCCTCCACTCATTAGGCGTTTTCGTTTCATTCTCCAATGGTGGCGCTTCCTCCGTTGGTTGTTTCAAAATTTCGTCTTGATTTTCCTTAGGCGTTTCCTCTTGTATTTTGTCTTTCAAGCTATCTAAAATACCTGCAAGATCAAAACCGGAATCCTTTCTCGCCAAGCGAGCATTATTTTCGGCAAATACAACATGAGGGGATTCCTCCACAGTTTCGGTTCTTTTATTAAAAACCCTATATGCTTTGCTACGTGAAGAATAA